>CM053792.1:128345993-129088493 GCA_028749045.1 Cupressus sempervirens
TTCTTTTTTTTTTAATAAAATTAATATTTTTCTAAATTTGTTTTTATAATAGAACTAAGTTTTTAAAAAAAAATTGTTTCTAATTAAACTAATTTTTTTCTAATAAAACTAATATTTTTCTAAATTTTATTTTATAATATTCTACACTATTGTTTTTTTAATATTTTCTAATTTTCAAGACTAATGTTTTTTAAAATATTTTCTAATGTTTTTTCTAATATTTTTCTAATATTTTATAATATTTTTCCTAATATTTTCTCGTAGTTTTCTAATATTTTCTAAACTAATATTTTTTTAAATATATTTTCTAATATTTAAATGTAATGTTTTTCTAATGTTTTTCTAATAAAAACTAATATTTGAATGTAATGTTTTGTCTAATATTTTTTATCTAATGTTTTTTTCTAATGTTCTGATATTCTAGATTATCATTTTTTTTAATATTTTCTAATGTTTTTCTAATATTCTAAACTATTGTTTTTCTAATATTCTAAACAATTTTTTTTCTACTATTTATCTTATTTAACACTAATTTTTTTTCTAAATTTGCTTTCTAATGCTATATTAATATTTTTCTAATATATAACTAGCATATACAAAAAAAATTATAAACATTAGATTAATAGAATTAAGTAACATAAATAAACAATAAAAATATTAAATTAACATTAAAATATGCTTTGAAAACATAAAAAGCATTCAAAATAATAACATATAGACATACCTAAAATAGTGCAATGATGAGAATCTAGAGGAAAATGATGAGGCACGCTAACCAGTCAACCATGTTTGCTCCAACGCATAAGTCAAAATCAACACTATAAAAATGAATAGTAAAATAGACAAAATCATATTTAAAAATGAAAGCACAGTCATCGTAAAATATGTTCATTGTGAACATATTAATGAGGTATGTTCACAGCAAACATGACTGATATATGTAAAATATGTTCGCTATGAATACTATTCTAATATATGTTCGCTGCAAACATGGTTAATATGTTCGTGCGAACAATTGATAAATGTGATTAGCCATTTTGAAAACAAAATTGATTTTCTTCGTCCGACAAAAGTGGAACCCATTACTGTGGGTTCACCCAATTATTTATGTAAAGGTGAAGTAGAAATTGTGTCTACTAAAGAAATCTTCCCATCATAAAGTAATCCAATAAGAAAGGTTATTCTAGTGGAAACCTATGTAACATATATGTGTTGATAAGTATGGATGTATCCATGCTCCTCCAAGATGTAATCGAGGGGTATGTCGCAAGTGTTTTTCATATTATTAACAAGATTTTAGTCTTAGACAATTTTAGAGGTTTTTCTTCCTTCTATTATTTTTCTCTAGTGCCCACACTTGATGGAAGATATTGTAAAAAAAATTATAAAGTAATAAAAATGAAGACTTAGACTATTTATATATATACTAGAAAATTATTTTTAATTATTTTTAGAGTTGTCATGAATTAAAAATTACTTAAATAAAAATAACAAAGTGAATTAAAAAGTGAAAATAAATGGAAAAACACAAAACTTGAGGGAGAGAGGGTAGTTTGCAAATTCGTAAGGATGCAACTCGTCTGAGTTCGTGTGATGTTGTCGAATGGTCTCGGTAGCCTTGTGTGTCTTTGTTGGGCTTTGTCCTATTAGTTTCTTCATGTCATGTCATTATGAAACCTGTGGATGTGTTTTTAAGTTTGTTTGTTATGTTGCTTGCCCTTGCCAAAATTTTTCTTTTCTTTCTTTTGTGCCAGTTTGGTTAGGTCAGTTTGGGTCCTTTGTTGGCTTGCACATGTGAGTCTAAGTTGATGGATGAAAACTATAATGTTGTGGCAAGTGATCTGTCAAATGAGATCGCAATGCATTTAAATGATGAGAAAGAGGCAAATGTAAACATTTCAAGTAGTTATAAACTAGAGGATTCTATCAATGATGGAAAGAAAAGCCTCAATCAGGGTATCATTAGCAATATAGGCCCTAAGAACAAGAATGAGAAACCTTTGTATAAAGAAATTCTTTCTGATATATCTATTCTAGTTTGTCCCGCTTCTGCTTGTTTTGAGGTTAAATTTGAGAAGAAAGTAGCTTCAGAGTGTTCTAGTGGAGTGGGAAAAACCCTAGCCCATGGAGATAGATGGGATTTTGGAGATGGTGGCGAAGCCACTCCTGGAGAAAGAGATGGTGGGAATCCTTCTGACAATTTGAAAACCCTAACCTTGTCTCTCAATGAGGATATGGTTAAAGTAGTTAGAGCATAATAGAGTCGATTAAAAAATGCTTCTATATTCTTTATTTGTCTAGATATTAATGCTTTACTACCGTGTAAATTTATTGAAGAATGTTTGAATAATTTTGTATTGGGAAAGAAATTTGGCTTACATGTTAGTTTTTGCATAATGCTTCAAAAAGGGTTTTTTGTTATTTAAAAAAAAAAATCATAATATGCAAGAAAGAATCCTAAAAGAAGGATTTTGGAACGTTGGTCATTCCTTATTTAAAGAATATTCCTAGTCAAAAAATGGTAATTTTGAAAATTTTATAAAAAGATCCACACCAAATTGGGTGGAGATTAAGAATCTTCAAGCAAAGTTTTGGCCTTCTATTTCTCATATTTTGAGTCCTCTAGGTTTTGTTTTGCAGACTAGAGAAACTAGGGTTACTTTCCCCCATTTGAATGCTTGTATTCTTGTTTCTCTTGATCCCAATGTTGTTTTTCTTGATATTATTTCTCTAGACCTAGAAGGGAAAAACTTCTCATGGGAAGTCTCTCTGTTAGGTAATCTTCATGCTTGTTTTCATTATAAGCGCAATGGGCATATCAAGAAGAATTGTTTGGCTTTTCAAGTGCATTTTGATAAAGCTAAAGTTAATGTTAATAGTGTTAAAGAGCCAATTTCAAATATGATTAACAAAGATGAGGCCATGGCCAAAGAGGGCTTACCACCTAACCCTAGTGAGAATCTTGATAGTTGTAACTCTAACCATTCACTACCCTCGAAGATTTCTTCAAAGGTTGATACAGTAGATTGTGGTGGGTTTGTTTCTTTGGATAATCCTCTCTATGATAGAGATTTTGAGGTGGTTCTGGCTAATCATGTTGGACATATTTCTAGTGAAGTTCATCCCATGACCCTTGTTATGGCCACTCTAATAGATTCTATTGTGACTAGCCATGGTGAGATCCCTACCTAATTGAATGCTCAGCAACTTGCTATCAAGTCCATTAATGAGAAGGCCTAGGTTATTATAAGTTCTATTGCCAATCCTAAGGAGGTCAGTATTACCTCAGTTGTGATGCAACAAACTTTGAATTTAGACCTGGGGGTCAATTCACTATTGTCGTTAGAAAGAAAAGGGAGACTTATGAGAAGAGATCTATTTCTTCTAGTGTTGGAAGCAAAAATGCTATCACAAATTATTTCAATAGGATCTGGAAGGATCCAAAGCCTCCCTATTAATCTTCACAGTTGGAGTGTTAGAGGATTAGAAATGGCAGACATAAAATATATTGTCATAAAATGTTGCAATAAGTTTTAGGACAAGGACATTATATGTCTATAAGAAATTAAAGTAGTTGGTTTTCAAGCATCTATTATGATCAAATTTCTATGGGACTAAGCCATATGTTTTCACTCCAAGCATGAGAAAGGAAAAGGGGGTAGTGTCATTTTGATAAGCCCCAAGTGGGTTAATCCCATCTTTCAACATGGTTGCTCACCATGTTAAAGAGAACTTTAGGTGACATTCAAACATGATAAAGAGTTAATTGGGGTATGCAATATATATACACCAAATGATTACAGAGAAAGAGCTAAGCTATGGGATTGGTGCTCCTTGGTGTTGCCTAAAGCATAGTAGATTTTTACAGGAGACTTTAACATGATAGATTTTGTTAGATTGTGGTGACTGATTAGGAAAGTACTGTACATACTTCATAAATAGTGGGGTTCAGGGCATCGTCCCGAAAAAAAAAAATTTGGGTAGTGGCCAACATATGACCGACATGTTATAACCCTAAAGCAGTTTAATACTTGTATAAAAGGGCTTAGGGTTGGGTATTTTTTATGTATTGTGATACAAAATTGGTTCTTGCGGCGGTATTGAGTTGTAAGGCATTACGGATTGTAATCAGGTTGTAATCACTGCATTGTAATAAGATCGAACTTGCTGTTTGGTGGACGTAGCCCAGGGATTGGGTGAACCACGTTAAATCTTGGTGCCTTGTGTTCATTTCTGTGTGATCTATTATTTTTTCTGTTATTGGTTATATTTGCATGTAGTTTTTTATTTCTATCCATAGTTTATCCTAACAAGTGGTATCAGAGCAAGGTTGTCTTTCAGTTATCCTCTGCAGGAAAGTCTCACGGTTAAGTGGGAGTCTCACAGTTGAGTGGGAGTGATGGCAAATGAGGGCAAGTTGAGGGTTGATAGGTTTAATGGGCAGAACTTTCAGTTATGGAAGATGCAAATGGAAGACTATTTATATCAAAAGGATTTATGTAAGTTGTTGAAAGGAAAAGCCAAGAATCAGGGAACTATGTCAGAGGCTGAATGGGATCTTTTGGACAGAAAGGCACTCGAAAGCATTCGGTTATGCTTGGCACCATCGGTGGCATTTAATATTACAAAAGCAAAGACGACAGAAGATTTGATGAAAACCCTAGCGACATTGTATGAAAAGCCCTCCGCTTCAAATAAGGTATTTCTCATGAAGCATTTATTTAATATGAAAATGGCAGAAGTTGGATCTGTTGCAAATCATTTAAACGAGTTTAATACTATTACTAGTCAATTATCTTCTATGGGTATCAATTTTGATGAAGAAATTAGGGCTCTCTTGATTTTGTGTTCTTTGCCTGAAAGCTGGAATGGCTTGATAATGGTGGTAAGTAATTTTGTTCCTGGATCTAGTACCCTAAAATATGATGATGTGATTGGTGTTATTTTAAGTGAGGAAACTCGTAGAAAATCCTCAGGTGGATCTACATCAGGAAGTGCTTTAAATGCACAAAGCAGGGGCAGAACGACTGAAAGAGGAAGTAACTCTGGAAATCGTGGGAAATCAAGAGGAAAGTCAAAGGGGAGGGGGTCTCAATCGAGAGGACCAAATGATTGCTGGTACTTTGGGAAACCAGGGCACAAAAAGAAAGATTGTTGGAATCGAAAGAAAAATGAAGGAGATAAATTAGATGGAGACAAGGAGGAAAATGTAGTAAGTAACAAATTTGAAGAGGATGATTTGCTTCTATCTTTAGAGAGTGTTGATGATTCATGGGTTTTAGATTATGGTGCTTCATTTCATGCTACACCTCATAGAGGTTATTTCATTGATTATGTCCAAGGGGATTTTGGGCTTGTTTATTTGGGGGATAATGATCCCTGTCAGATTGTTGGAAAGGGAAAAATTAAGATTAAGTTGCAGAATGGGAATCATTGGCTACTACATGAGGTAAGACATGTTCCAAAACTAAGTAGAAATTTAATTTCAGCAGGGCAACTCGGTGATGAGGGTTGTGTAGTTACTTTTAATGATAAAAATTGGAAGGTTTCAAAAGGTTCCCTTGTAGTAGAAAAAGGTGTGAAAGTAGGCACCTTATATCTTTGTATAGGTCATATTGTTCCTTCTACTTTGATTGTTTCAAACAAAAATGAATATTCAGGAACAATTACTGCAGTTGAGCAAGGAGAACAAATAGCTGCTGTAGATTCTGATACAACGTTGTGGCACAATAGACTTGGGCACATGAGTGAGAAAGGTATGAAAGTACTTCATTCAAGGAAATTTTTACCAGGTCTAAAATGTGTGAATATGGATTTCTGTGAAAGTTGTGTGTATGGAAAACAAAAGAGAGTGAGTTTTGTAAAGACAGGGAAGGAAAACAAAAAGGAGAAATTAGAGCTTGTGCATACAGATGTATGGGGACCGGCTCAGGTATCTTCCCTTGGTGGCTCTCATTATTATGTTACATTTATTAATGATGCAACTAGAAAAGTATGGGTTTATTTCCTTAGACAAAAATCTGATGTATTTCAAACTTTTAAGAAATGGAAATGCTTGGTTCAAAATGAGACTGGTAAGAAATTAAAATGTCTCAGATCTGATAATGGTGGTGAGTATTGCTGTCATGAATTTGAAGATTATTGCTCCACTAATGGTATTCATAGACAAAAAACTATTCCAAGGACTCCACAGGAAAATGGAGTGGCTGAACGCATAAACAGGACTATAATGGAGCGCGTAAGGAGCATGAGGTTGCATGTTGGGTTGCCCTTACACATGTGGGCGGAGGCTGTCAATACTGTAGTATATTTGATTAATAGAGGTCCCTCTACTCCTTTGGGTTGTGGTATTCCAGAGGAAGCATGGACTGGTAAGAAGGTGAGTTATTCTTTTCTCAAGACCTTCGGTTGTGAAGCTTTTGCTCATATAGACTCTGAAAATAGAACCAAGCTAGAAGCTAAATCAAAGAAATGTGTCTTTGTTGGATATGGCATTAATGAATTTGGCTATAGGCTTTGGGATTTTGAAAATCATAAAATTATAAGAAGCTGGGATGTCATATTCAATGAAAAAGTGTTGTACAAAGATTTGTTGCAGCAACATGAGAAGAAAGAAGATGATTATGTAGTGTTGGATGATACTCCAAAAGCTGATGTTCCAACCATTCCTCATGATGTGCAACAACTACAACAACAAATACCACACACACCAGTGAATGTTAGATGGTCAACAAGGAAAATTAGACCTCCACAAAGGTTTTCTCCCTATTTGTATTCTATTTTACTTACTGATGCTGGTGAACCTGAAATTTATGATGAAGCTGTGTAGGTGGATACTAAGATTTAGTGGGAGTCTACAATGAAAGATGAAATGGACTCTTTTCTGAAAAATAAGACATGGGATTTGTGCAAGTTTCTTGCAAGTAAAAAGGCTTTACAGAATAAATGGGTTTACAGGTTGAAAGAAGAGGAAGGAGGTAAGAAAAGATTTAAGGCTAGGTTAGTTGGAAAAGGATTTGCACAGAAAAAGGGAATTGATTTTGATGAGATATTTTCTCCTGTTGTTAAAATGACTTCTATTCGTACTGTTTTAAGTCTTATGGCTACTGAAGATTTGTATTTAGAGCATATGGATGTTAAAACAGCCTTTCTTCATGGTGATTTGGATGAAAAAATATATATGGCTCAGCCACAAGGTTTTGAGGTCAAAGGTAAGGAGAACTTAGTGTGCAAATTGAAGAAAAGTTTATATGGCTTGAAGCAAGCACCTCGGCAATGGTATCTGAAATTTGACAGTTTTATGCATGAGCATGGATATAATAGGTGTCATTCAGATTACTGTGTTTATTTTAAGAGGTTGGATGATGATAGCTACATTATTTTATGTTTATATGTTGATGATATGCTTGTAGCTGGGTCTAACATGGATCATATTAAGGGGCTGAAACGCCAATTAGCACATGCATTTGCTATGAAGGATTTGGGGGCAGAAAAAAAAATCCTTGGTATGAAGATTTGCAGAGATAGGAAGAACAAAACATTGATGCTATCTCAAGCTGATTATGTTGAGAAGGTGTTGCAACATTTCTCTATGGAGAATGCTAAAGCTGTCAGCACACCTTTACCCAGTCATTTGAAATTGACTAAGGAAATGTGTCCCAAGACACAAGAAGAGGAGGATAAGATGTCCAAGGTACCCTATGCTTCAGCTGTAGGAATCTTGATGTATGCTATGGTATGCACTAGGCCAGCTATTGCACATGCAGTGGGAGTCGTTAGCAGGTATATGAGTCATCCAGGATTTGAGCATTGGAATGTTGTCAAGTGGATTCTCAGATATTTGAGAGGAACATCCAATAAGTGTTTACACTTTGGGGGCTCTACTACTAATTTACAAGGCTATGTTGACTTAGATTTGGCTGGGGATATTGATACCAGGCGGAGTACTACAGGTTATGTCTTTACTGTTGGTGGGGCAGCCGTGAGCTGGGTTTCTAGGTTACAGAAGATTAATGCTCTCTCCACTACATAGGCAAAGTATGTTGCTACTACAGAGGTAGCCAAGGAGATGATATGGCTTCAGTTCTTCTTGGAAGAATTGGGACATCCTCAGAAAGATAATTATTTGTTCACAGATAGTCAGAGTGCCATTCATCTTGCTAAGAATTCAGTTCTGCATTCTAAGACCAAACACATATAGTTGCGGTACCATTTCATTCGGTCAGTTTTGGAGGATGGACAGTTAAAGCTGGAGAAGATACATACCAATGACAATCCAACAGATATGTTGAAAAAGGTTGTAACAAGGGAGAAGCTGAACTCTTCTTTAGCTTCGGTTGGTCTTTTAGACTAAAAATGAATAAAAGAACAGTAGAGTCTAGGATGGTTTGATCCAGCGGGAGCCCCATGTGGTAGTGGTATTGCTACAGGATCAGTCTCCAAGTGGGAGATTGTTGTTTAGTGTGGAGCCTGATCAGTCCCCAAGTGGGAGATTGTTAGATTGTGATGACTGATTAGGAAAGTACTATACATACTTCATAAATAGTGGGGTTCGAGGCATTACCCCGAGAAAAAAAAAATTTGGGCAGTGGCTGACATATGGCCGACATGTTATAACCCTAAAGCAATTTAATACTTGTATAAAAGGGCTTAGGGTTGGGTATTTTTTATGTATTGTGATACGAAATTGGTTCTTGCAGCGGTATTGAGCTGTAAGGGATTACGGATTGTAATCAGGTTGTAATCACTGGATTGTAATAAGATCGAACTTGTTGTTTGGTGGACGTAGCCCAGGGATTGGATGAACCACGTTAAATCTTGGTGCCTTGTGTTCATTTCTGTGTGATCTATTATCTTTTTTGTTATTGGTTATATTTGCATGTAGTTTTTTATTTCTGTCTTCACTGGATTGTAATAAGATCGGACTTGTTGTTTGGTGGACGTAGCCCAAGGATTGGGTGAGCCACGTTAAATCTTGGTGCCTTGTGTTCATTTCTGTGTGATCTACTATTTTTTCTGTTATTGGTTATATTTGCATGTAGTTTTTTATTTCTGTCCATAGTTTATCCTAACAGAATTCAATTGTGATAATTAGGGTAGATTGAAACATTCATGCAAAGGTAATGAACAATAGCTTTCGTTAAAATTCAAAAGGTGTTTTAACTTGATGGATCCTTTAGAAAATAATAGGGAAATTTTCAAAGATATTTGGTTCACATGGTGCAATAATCAAGGAGATCAAAATAGAGTTTTTTGTAGATTGGAAAGGGTATATAGTGAATCTTCCTTTTCCTCCTTTCAAGCTGAGGAGGGTCACTCTCCTATTTTTGTGAGGATCCTGATAAATAAGGATGGAAATGTAAGAAGTGCTAGAAATAGAAATAAATTATTTAAGTTCAATACCTCATTGCTCAAGGATCCTAACAGTAAGAAGGCTATTAGAATGGTGACAATCTTGTCAAAAATGTGTAATCAGTCTCAAAGGCCAGTTAAACAATGGAGCCTACTAGTGGAAACCTAGAGGAAAATGTATCAAATTATTAGAAACAAAAAAAAGTGGCTAAGGAAAAAAATGAGGAGGAGAATGATGTTCAAATTAAACTAAATGAAGTAGAATATGCACTTCAGAATAAAAAGGATAACCCTTTTCTTCTACATGATATGGTCTCTACTAAACACCAACTAAGATTTCTACAAAGATATAAGATTCAAGGGCAAAGGATTAGGGAAAAAATGAATTGGTTAAGAGAGGGAGATATAGGATCTAGATATTTTTTTAACATCATTAGGGCTAAGAAAAAGGAAGAAATGATAGAAGATATTCAGGTGGAGGGTGGTAGAATGAATGACCCAAATGTAATAAGGGATGCTTTCTTCAGCTTTTAGTCTAAATTGTGTTCTTCAGAGTTTAGTCAAAATCAGCAAAAGGCTTTGAAATATTTCTTGAAGATGATTCCAAAGAATATTTCTAAATTCGAAAGTGAAAATCTTAATAGAAACATCACATTAGAGGAGATTCAAGATGTCATCAAAGGTATGGCTAATGACAAATCTTCAGGGCTAGATGGACTACCTATTGAATTTTATAAAGAAAAAGTAGAGTGGATTAGGGAAAAACTTTTGTTGTTTTATAATGATGCCTTTGATTATGGCTCTCTTGGAAGCACTATGAATAGAGAGGTCATTAAATTTCTTCCTAAATTTAGGGATAGATCCCTAGTTAAGAATTGGAGGCCTATCACCCTGCTTGACTTATCTTATAAAATTATAGCTAAAGTATTGGCTAGAAGAATTGCAAATACTACAAAAAATATTTTCTTAGTCACTCAAACTAGATTCATAAAGGGGAGATATATTTTGGAGAACCTCATCACTAGTTGGGAAGCTATGAATTTGGCAAAGGCTAAAGGATAGAATTTGGATATGATTCTTCTAGATTTTGAGAAAACATATGATAGAGTTGTGTGGCCCTTTGTCATTGGAATGTTAAAATTTTTTCTGTTTCCTTCTTACTTCTACAAATTTATGAAATATTGTTTCAAGATTCTTCTACTATTATTGATGTGAATGGGGAGCTATTAGACACTATAGTTCTTCAGAGATCTATCAGACAAGATTTCCCTATTGCACCCTCCCTTTTCATGATTGCTATTAATGCTCTCTTTTGCATCCCAAGGAACTCCTCTTTGGGACCTCCTATTAAGGGTGTTTCTCTCCCCAACTCAGAGGAATTGATTAATACTCAGCTTGCAGATGATACTACTCTGTAGTGCCTACCCCTAGTTTGCATTTCTATTATCATTGTCAAACTCTTTCAGGCTAGTTTAATGCTTATGAGTGGTGGCATTATTTTAAGATTATCAGATATTGTTTTACATTCAATTGGTTATATGATGAGATTACTTGGTACTCTACATTTCATGTATGCATGATGATTATTACAGTGTTTCAATTATCGATGATGATTATTTAGATGATATTTATCATATGTGTTTTTTTTATGGATACTTACCCCATACTTGCATGTGTATGGTGTGTGTGTTTGTTGTCTTTATGTATGGCATTTTTGATGTGGTTAAAGAAGGGAGTCGTAGTCACTTGCTAGTCGGGATCTACATGATGCACCACTTCCTACCATTGCCTATTTAGCTTAGTATATATTGTGCTCATACATGCATGAATTTTATGTAGGTTGCAGGTACCGGGTATCAACTTACTTGAATTGCCAAGATGAGCATACCCTATAGCATTAACTCAATGGTATGAGAGGGGAGATAAATTCTTAAGTCCAAATCTTGACCCTTTAAGCCATTTGTCCTACTTGAAAATTAGGACAAGCATCTAAGTCGAGTACCCTTTGAATGCATTGAATGATGTTAATTCATGATTATAACCCTTGTGGTTTTCTTTGATGGGTTTTTGTATGTTGCTTTATGAGTCTTTGGTGTATTTCTATTAATTAAGTCTAATTAAGAGATTAAATTAATGATTTAATTTAATGGAAAATTATTATGGTATTTGAATATTTAATTATATTTAATTAATTGAGAATTTAATTAAATAAAAGGAATTAAATTTGTAGATAAAGTTCTAAGTTTAAATTTAGAACGTGATAATATTAATTTAATTTAATAATAATATATTTAGAGTTCATTTTTAAATAAATGTTAAATATTATTATTAATTAAGTTAATAAATATTTTATTAATTAAGTCAATTTTTATAAAACTAAATATATATATAAAAGAATAAATATAATTTTTTTTAAATAAATAAATTTTAAAACACATTTAATTTTATTTAAACAAATAAATTTAAATTAATAAAATGAAATAATTTATATCTATTTATACTTTTATGGAGGGGAATTTTCTTAATGAAAAAATAAATAAATAATTTTATTTTTTTAAATAACAATAAAAATTAACTCACTACACTTACCCAACCCCGCCGCCCCCCCCCCCCCCCCCCCCCCTCCCCCCGTACTTGCTTTGGATGGCAACATATTGTTCGCAGGCCTGCACTGCAATCACACAACAATACCTGTGGTAAGTGTTGTCGTATATGAATAAAGTGTCGGTAGGCTTATACAGCCGCACAGCTTCCTTTAAAAAGGGTGCCAGTTTCTTTAAGATGACCTTGTCTTAATAAATGTTTAAACTAGTAAATTTGTTAATTGTTATTAATAATATTAATTTTATTTGGTTATTATTTTAATTAATGATAGTTATTAAAAGGTTTTAATGATATTATTAATTATTAATAAGATTTTTAATTATTTTTAATTATTATTTAAATAATCAATATTAATAAATTTTTATTATTACTTATTAATTTAGATAATAATGCATTTAAATATTGTTTATTTTTAATTAATAAAATTGTTAGTAATTTTATTAATTATTAATAATTGATAATTGTTGAGTTGGTACTTAGTTTGATAATAATTAGTTAATTTAATTTAAAATTAGTTTAATTAAAATTAATTAATGATGAATATAGTTAAATGAAAATTGTAAATTTATTTTAATATTATTTTAACAATATTGTTTAGATTGGAACTAATTATTTATTTGATAAGTAACTTGTCTTTAGATCATTTTAGAAAATTGATTTAAAATCGAATTAGGGTAATAGTATGATTCTAATAAATTATAAGAATGGGTTAAAGGTTATATTGTAATCATAGGTACCTAAAATATACACTGGAAATGAGAATAAAAACCTTTACATTTGAATTAACATTATATTTTCAACAATAAACCAAATTGTGTGACTATTCTATATTTCTATGTGTTATCTGAACTTTGGGATTTTTGGGATTTTGTTCTAGCATTCACAAATTTAGGTTGTTACCAAAGGCTCGAGGATTATGCGATTGTGATGTTATGATGATTTGGTCTCGATCTTTCTAAACTCGGCCATGGTGATGTGTTCATATGCTCTATGATGGATGTATTTATGGGTTGTTATTGCTTTCCAGTTTCCTTGTGTGAAGCTAAGGTGTATGTTTATGAGATACCTAACTTAACCATTTTTGAGTCATCCATCAATTATATTTGATTTTCCTTCCAGTCTCTTTGAGAGGACTGAGATGTTTTGGATGATTTGTTCTTGATGATGTCATGTTGTGACATGTTTTGACTTGACCATTTTGGAATTTTCGATTAGTATTGTGATTTATTTTGGGATATTTTTCAGTTGCTCATTGGAGAACCATTGGATATTGTGATTTATCATTGATTCCTTCAGTTGCTAATAGAGAACTGTTGTGATCATTATGATTATTATTTGATGCTTATCAATTGCTCATGGAAAATTGATGTGATTATTGTGGATTATATTTATGATGCTCTCCAGTTGCTTGTATAGGGTTGAGGTGATTTTGTGAATTGTAATTTCATGAGCCTAGGGTAGGTTATCTATGTGTAGTGTCAGGAAGTGGCTTGCAATGGGGGACGGGGGCCCTAAAGTGGTCCTGGGGATAACTCATTATAAGTTGTTTTTAATTAGTGATAACATTTACACTAAATGGGGATTAAAATGAACCTAATAAGATAATTATATATTCTCCTCCATGCCTTGAGTGCTAGTACAAACTAGGATGGGGTAGGGAGAATGCTTGGTTACGACCTTGCATTTCGTAGTATGCCCCATCAGTACGAGAGGATACTAGTGGCCGCAAGATGACTGGGGACCCAAGATTCCTAGGGGATTGCTCAGGTAACTTCCAACATGATTTGTGCAGTGACACTTTCCCACTGACATAGTAGGTTTCCTACATGTCTTTGTGTGCCTCTGGGAATTAGATGTCATTCTGTGTTGAAACCCTTGAGTTAGAATAGTTTTAGGATTTCCTAGACTTTGATAGTATTTGTGTTATGTGATTTGATATCCTATTTGGGACTTGAGACTATCTCCTCAGCGCGCTAGGAGTCAACCATTTAGGTTCCACGCAGTCGGGTGGTAGTGCTTTTTCACTCTTACCATTGAGATCCATCCGTAGTCACCATGGTTGGAGCTTCTTGGTATGCTTGTTTATCATGTTCAGATGATGTTGTATACTTATGCTTTACTCTAGTATGTTAGATTTCTTTATGCATACGTGATGAGGACACAACCCAAGAACAGAATGGACACAACAGAAAAGGGAAATTGTATTAATTGAAAAATAAGCTAGTACATTCAGTACAGAGAAAATAAACTTCAAAACATGCCCTAAGGCTTACAATAGCATAAATCTGGAGATAATTTCTCCTTTTCATACCTCCTCTCAAACTCCACTGTAAACTGCCTTTTACAATTCCAAGAATCTCCTTAAATAGACCCCGGAGGGTTAAGGACTAGGAGTAAATTCTAGAAAGTGCTAGTAGGCATCCACCAACAAAATAGAAGGCTCCAGAAGCTGCGTTAGAAGTCGGCACAAATCTAGAAGAATCCAGAAATGGTAACCGAACTTTTGAGAGGCATAACTTTTGAACCGTAGCTCCGATTGACAAACCGTTTACATTTCCAGAAAGCTCTCAAAGTTCTCTATAGCCCTATGGACCAGCTTCACTCATCCCCCATTTTTTGGCCCTTTTTGAGGTCATTTAATGCCCCTAAGTTGACTTTGAAGCATTCTTAGGAGGTCTCCAAAACTCAAAAAACTGCAATAACTTTCAAACCATGGGAATTACATTCATCTAGCCAATTTACACCTCCTAGTTCACCAAAATGATGGCTCAATTACATACTCCTATTTTTTTGAGATTTACACGAACACTGATAGTGGAACTCTGAGAGTTGGAACCTTTATTTGACCCAAATGGGTATCCAAAAATGAAAACACATGAAATAGAAACTAAGTCTAAGTACATTTTTTTGGGTGACACAGGATTGCCCTTATACCTCTGGATGTTCCTGCATCAGACACCCAGGGCAGATTGAAAAGTGACCCTGTCACTTTATGAATGGTAGAGGAAATCCCAAATGGGAAACCTCAGCTGCTGAAATCCAAGTTGAGTCCTAAATCGGTCATCCTTTCCATTTGACCAAATACACTTCATACTACCTGTTTCTGGTACTCCTACCCACACGATGATCTAGAATGTCTTCTATCTCCTCCTTCTTAGAAGCAGGAGTTGGACATGGCTCTAACACCAGCTCCTCATCTGCACCATCATCATGATACTCTATTAAATCTGCAATGTTGAAAATGGGAGAAATGTGAATACCATCTGGCAGCTCAACTTCATATGCATTTTCTGAGTCATGTTTCTTCAAAATTTTGCAGGGGCCGAATTTCTTCATTTTCAGCTTGTTGTAAGTACCGGCTGAAAATCTTTCTTTTTGTAAGTGCACCATGACAAGATCCCCTACTTGGAATTCCTTGTGTCTTCTCCTTTGATCAGCCCTAGCCTTATACTCTTGATTCATCTTGGTAATGTGTGCCTGAACCACCTCATGTAGATGCTTGATATGTTTAGCAAATTCCTCAGCTTTAGCACTTGTCCTCTCCCCTTGTTCTATCTTCCTCAATTCTGGTGCAGTCCTTGGGCTATTCCCATATACAATTTGGAATGGTGATTTTCCAGTACTCCTATTTATAGAGTTATTGTAAGCAAACTCTGCTTGTGGTAGAATCAAATCCTATACCTTGGCCTTATCCCCAACTAAACATCTTAGCAAATTGCTCAAACTTCTATTTACCACTTCTATTTGGTCGTCAGTCTGCAGGTGATGCGTGGAACTGAATTTTAAGTCTGTTCTCAACTTCTTCCACAATGTCCTCTAGAAATACCCCACAAATTTAGTATCTCTATCAGAAACTATACTCCTTGGAAGACCATGTAGTCTTACCACCTCTTTGAAAAAAAAGTCTGCAATATGGACAGCATCATGAGTTTTGTGGCATGGAATGAAATGTGCCATTTTGGAGAACCTATCAACCACCACGAAAAATGAGTCATTACCCCTTTGTGTCCTTGGCAATCCAAGAACAAAATCCATACTTATTTCCTCCCATGGCCTTGATGGAATAGGCAATGGCTGATATAGTCCAGTATTGTGGCTAAATCCCTTAGCAACTTGACAAACTTGACAACTTTGTACAAACCTTTTCACATCTTGTTATATTTGAGACCAAAAATAATGTTCTCTTAGAATGGAAATGGTCTTATCTCGACCAAAATGTCCTGCCATCCCTCCACTGTGTTACTCCTTAATCAGATTTTCCCTCATGGAACTCCTTGGAATGCACAATTGACTACCCTTTAACAACATGCCATCCTAAATCAAATAGTCTAACCAGTTGGTTCTATCTACAGCAACAGGTTCTTTACAAGCTTTCCATGCTTCAGAAAAATCAGGATCCTCGGGGTACAAATTCTTGAGTTCATCAAACCGAACTACTTCAACCTGCATTACTATAAGCAAAAACTATCTCCTACTTAGTGCATCTGCAACCCTGTTAGATTTTCCACTTCTATGCTTCAACACAAATGTATAACTCTGCAAGAATTCTACCCACTTCATATGCATATGATTCAATTTACCTTGGCTATTTAGGTACTGTAATGCTTGATGATCAGTATACAAAACAAATTCTTTTGGCAATAAATAATGCCTCCATTTCTTTAAGGCTTGAACTATTGCATAGAACTTTTGATCATAAATAGAATACGTCTTCTTTGCATTATTCAATTTTTCACTAAAATATGCAATAGGCTTACCTTCTTGGCTTAATACAGCCCCAATAGCACTGCCACTGGCATCACAATCCCCCTGGAAAACCTTTCTAAAATATGGAAGTTCCAACACAAGCTATTCTATCACCTTCTTCTTCAGCAATTCAAAACTTCTCGCAGCTGTTGAAGTCCATTTGAACTCTTTTCTATCCCCTCTTATTGTATCAGTTAGGGGTGCACATATTCCACTAAAATTCTTAATAAACTTCCTGTAAAAACTAACCAGACCATGAAATGATCTTACCTCAATAGTAGACCTTGGAGTAGGCCATTCCAAGATGGCTTTTACCTTCTCTGGATCCATTTTGAGACCTTCAGGTGATATAACAAACCCCAAATAGACTAACTCCCTTTTTGCAAAGATACACTTCTTCAGATTAATTAACAATTTCTCTTCCCTTAACCTTTCAAGGACACTATGAATATGCAATAAATGTTCTTCCAAAGTCTTGCTAAAAATTAAAATATCATCCAAATAAACAATAACAAATTTTCCCAAGAACTTCTTAAGTGCCTCATTCATGAGCCGCATGAAGGTGCTTGGGGCGTTCGTCAATCCAAAGGGCATGACTAACCACTCATAAAGAGCCTCCTCGATCTTGAAGGCTATTTTCCACTCATCTCCTTCTCAAATTCATATCTGATGATAGCCACTCTTGAGATCTATCTTTGTGAAGTACTGAGCTCCACTCAAGCAGTCCATAAGATCATCCATCCTTGGCAAAGAAAACCAGTACTTGATGGTTATCCAATTTATAGCTCAAGAATCTGTACACATCCTCCACTCCCCATCCTTCTTTGGTGCGAGTACTGCAGGTACTGCACATGGACTCAGGCTCTCTCGAATCAAGCCCTTCCTCAACAGCTCTTGAACTTGTCTATTTAGCTCCTCTGTTTCAGCAGGAGTCATCCTGTGAGCAGCCTTGTTAGGAAAACTAGCTCCTTGAATCAGATCTATCTGATGACTGATTTGCCTTACTAGTGGCAATCCATCTGGAACATTATCAGAGATAGTATCTCCAAATTCCCCTAGTAAATCTGAAACTTCAAGTGGTATTTCACTACTACCTTCTTTATCTTTCCTAGGAATCAAAGCATAGCACATATGCTAATGTTTCATGCCATCTAAAAACTTCCCTCCATCAACATGACAAATCCTAGCACTGCTACATACCTTTTCACCTTCTTTTTTCATGGGCTTCAATTTGTGGCAAACTCCATCCTTTGTCAGAGAGTATGTGTTTGCATGCCCATCATGTACTGCATGTCTATCAAACTGCCATGGTCTACCCAATAATAGATGGCAAACATCCATCAGAATAACATCACAGAGAACTTCATCATGGTAACTCCCAATTTTGAATTTCACTAAACATTGTTCACTTACTAGGACCTTATGATCATCTTTTACCCAAGCAATCTGATAGAGCTAGGGATGTTTCTCCCTCTTGAGCTTCAGCTTAAAGACCATCTCTTCTAATACCAAGTTATCAGTGCTACCACCATCAATGATCATGTCACAACATTTATCCTCACACTTGCATCTTGTACGGAATAAACTCCTCCGTTGTCCTGGTTCAATCTCACCACTTAGTAGGACTCTTTCATTTACCAAGGTCTCTCCTCTTTTTGCATCCTCTGAATGTGATGATTGTGCATCCTCATCCACATGAGCAACCCTAGCTTGGCCCTCAGCTCTCCTATCTGTCCTTCCTTATCGTTGAGGGCATTCAAAGGCACAATGACCTTCTTCATTGCAATGGAAATAGGTACCACGAAAGCCACCTCTTCCTTGTCCACGTCCTCTACCTCTTCCTCTCTGATTTCCAAAGTCTTGGTCATGGGAGCAGTTGAAACCATCATTCCTCTGGTTCTTGCTAGTACCGTCATCTTCATTTTTCTTTTGGGTTTCATTGTGGCCTCCAGATGACCTACCGCTTCCCCTTCCTCCTTGACCATGCCCTCTTTGTCTTCCTTCAAACCTTTTATTCAACTTCTCTTCAACTCGTAGGGCAAACTGGTATGTCTCTTCAACGCTGGTCATTCTTACCAGAATTAATTCCTCCTGGATGCTAGGTCACAACCCACTGATATAACAACCAACCTTCTTCTTATTTGCTTCTGCATGCCCTACTCTAATCAAGAGTCGATAAAACTCCTCTATATATTCTTGGACTGATCTTCCTGCTTGCTTTAACGCATGCATCTTCTTAAACAAATCAAGCTCGTAGTCCATAGGAATGAACTGCTTCTTCAATTTGTCCACCATGTGATCCCATCTTGTGATCTTCTCCTTTCCTCTTCTGTTTCTTTCCAATTGAACCTCTTGCCACCAGATTTTGGCATGGCCTTTCAGTTTGGCCTTTGCAAACTTAACCCTATCTAGGTCCCTGATATCCTCATACTCAAAGTATTCTTCTAGTTCATTGATCCAATTAATCAACTCATCTGGTTTCAGATTTCCTGAAAATACACCCACTTCAATTGTAGGTCTTTTCCCAAACTTAGAAATGGCCCTAAAAAGCCTTTCCTCTGCATGATTCAGAACTTCCCCTTCAAATTCCCCTTCTGGTCCAATTTTGTCTTCTTCGTTGTCATCTTCACTTTCATCACCTGTGGCCACAGTTGCTCCTCTACGGAGCTCCTCCTGCAATGCTTGTACCTACCTTTGGAGGGCTCTAACCTCCTCAGGATTAATAGCTCTGGCCCTTCCACTACGCTCTCTTCATGGAAGCATCTTCTTAACTCAAACCCACAACCACATAGTCCTGGTGCAAACTGCCTCACAGTTGGTGCTCTGTCTACACACTCAGGAAAACCAGCTCTGATACCACTTGATGGGGACACAACCCAGGAACAGAATGGACACAACAGAAAAGGGAAATTGTATTAATTGAAAAATAAGCTAGTACATTCAGTACAGAGAAAATAAACTTCAAAACATGCCCTAAGGCTTACAATAGCATAAATTTGGAGATAATTTCTCCTTTCAGTACCTCCTCTCAAACTCCACTCCGAACTGCCTTTTACAATGCCAGGAATCTCCTTATGTAATGCCCCACCCAGAGATCCTTGGAAACAAGGATTCAAATCAAGCCAAGATATTTTTTTTTTACAGGTATGAATGGACATGACAACATCATACAGGGATCACAAAGATCGCAACGAAAGACTTCAACACAATCCCGACAACCAACGAATCTTCGAATGCCACTACCCAACTGACACACCCAAACAAAAGCCAACAACTACCACAACAAGATGAGGGCACAAGAAATGACCAATCATCAACAAAACACCAAGCTAGGGTAAAATATAGAATCTCAAAGTTTGGCTAAGCCTGAAATCCTGAAGCCCTGAAAATTGGCTAAGTCTGGATTTCTGAAGCCCTGAAATTTCTTAGAATCCATAACTTATCTCCGAGAGGTTTGAAACCTATCTCAAACAATTTGTCGTATATATTAAAATATATTTTAAGTATAAGAAATTATATATATGTCAACTTAAACATAAACAATATATTTTAAACCCCAAGAGACTAAAACAGAAACACGAAAACTCGATTTCAAGAGAAATTAACAGAATTCAAAATGCAACAGCATAGGGTCGAAGAATGCCCAAAAGGGTATCCAAAACCACTCTCAAAATGATCGGATCATGAAGAAAACTTTCCATTGATGGCATGCACAGATTTTTCACAAAAACTGTCCGACACTTTTTACTAAGGGAGGGCGATACTTATCCTTAGGGCATGTGACACTCTTCCAGTGTCGTACGACATTTTTCAAGAAGGCATGCAACACTTTTCAGCATCGTATGATATTTCTCAAGAAGGTGTGTGACACTCTTCCAGTTTCGTACGACATTTCTCAAGAAGGTGTGTGATACTTTATAGTGTCGTACAACATAGTTTGCATGGGCATACGATACTTTACAGTGTCGTACGACATAGTTTGCATGGGCGTGCGATACTTTTTAAAGTGTCGCACCATGCTGAACAAATGTCACCCATAGAAACACAAAAATACTCCCAGAAGCAAAAAAGACCAAAATTAGAGCAAAGAACCTCCACACCAGGGAGTACCAGATCCACAAAGGCTCGAGGAATGAACACTCGAGTGCAAGAACAACATAGAAAGGAGAACATGCATCCATCTAAACTATAGTAGCAAAGAACACACTGAAATAAACATCGCAGTGAATTGAACAACCAAACTAAGTGCGTGGTTCCTCCCAACCGTCAATAGCATCATAAGACCATCATGGATCCTAGCCATCCCCCGCGCGTAACATCCCAAGCCACCAACCAAATCGTCAGTACTGTTGTAATAGGGATGTCACTACTAAAACATGCATAATAGCAGCATAAGAAAATCTAACATGCTAGTGATAACGCATAAGATAATCCTACAGTAGATAACATCACCTATCACATGCTAAATAGCAGTAAGCAACAGATATACTACTAAAGTAAATCACATCGTCTAATCATATGCTAAACATCATAATAAGGGAATGTGTCAAATAAAATAATCATCATCTAAACATGATATACAAGCATCCCAAGGAAAGCATAAATCACAAGAAAGCATACTTCGAAACTCGAAGTACCAAGTGAAGACATCCAACAATAGTCGCACTAGGATAAAAGATCGTCTCTCTACATCGATCCTTAGCAGTGGTGAAGGTAGCTATGCCTCCCAACCACATGGCACCCATAGGTCCACACCTGCCATGCTGATGGAGATAATGATCCAACCACAAACACACATAAAGCACAACATCCAAGGCTAACACTCATGCCCGACAGTATGATGGCTGAACCAAGAACCTAAGACAATGCAAGGAGTAAAGGTCCTGGTCAAACACTCAATAGGCTATTATGTAGGGGCTGACATCCTGGAGAGTTGCTTGGCATCAAAAGGCCCAAGCTCGGATCGTGTGTCCTCAAACTTAAACGGGTGCTCACACATTGTGTCCTCGAACTTAATCGGGTGCTCACACATTTTACTTATCTTCAGTTTTATTAACAATCACACATTTTATTTAGTTATCACTTGCTTAAAACTTCTTATCCTCCATCAACCTCTGACGCCATGAATGTCGAGCTGCGAGATAGAAGCCCCCTCTAGATGCTACCCTACCCTACCCATGCTCATCCTACAACAAGTGCCCATGGGCATGCATACTCCCATCCCAACCCCAATGATCATAACTTCCTAAAAATCCACGGAAGATCGAGCCTCGCAAGTCACCCAAAAAATGTACATGCACGTACTTGTGTGTGGTGCACCACCATCATGAAGATCATAACACAAGGATAGGAATGAGAACACAATGCAAAGAAAATGCCCAACTGAAAGCAACACGAAAAGGACGGATTCTACACGAATCCCAAGCCAATAAAATCATACATCATGAAATCACTCAATCGGCCTCAATTCGAGAGCATGGATTCTACATGAATCCCAATGATGTAACAAGACCAAACATCATGAACTCACTCAACTAGCCTCAATCTGAGAGTATGGATTCTACACGAATCCTAGTGTTCACGAAACAAAAGCAAAGGTCCAACAAAAACCATAACAGGTATAAAATCACTCAACCAAACACAAAGTCGGGAGTACGGATGCAACATGCATCCCAATGCAACATAAAAGTGCAAAAGTGGTCTGACTGATATCCAAACAGATCATCAAGGTCCATGACCCACATTATGCCAAGAAAACTCAAGAAAATAGGGCGGCATGCAAAACAAGGTAAAAACTCCAAAAATTTGGAAAACTTCAAAATTAAAACCCATTTGGCCTTTGGGTTCAAAAACTCTAAAAATTTGAAAATAAATGGAATCGGACACTGTATGCAAAAATGGCCAGCATAACAGCGTAAAATTCCAAACCCTTATCCCAAAAAATAGGGAAATGTTCATACCCGCCCAACCAGGTAGAACTAGCATACAGAAATGGAGGGGAACACTAGTTCTCAGCCTCCAAACAAATGGCTACAAAAAATAGAAGCAAAAACAAAGCAGAAACAATAAAATAGGAAAGCCCTACCTCACAGCCAAAAGGGAAAAATGAGAATCGGAACCATAAAATAAATATCCTACAGAAGTAGTTGAAAATTGCGGCAATCCAAGGTTTCCCTGAGCTGGATCCAACAAGCCCAACCTCGTGATGATCCCACGCCCGTAGCTCCCACAACGAAAAAAATAGTAAATCCTCATGAAGAGGATTTTGGGTTTTACTCTCCAACTTTCCAATTCAAAAGTGAGAAGTGAGGAATTAAATTCCTCTTTGGATACTTATTCACTTTTCGGGTGAATAATCGATTAGGGCATTTAACCAGCCAATCTAGTTAAACCCCGAATTGACCCAAACAAAAATAGGCTATTCCTATAAATAGGAATTCA
Organism: Cupressus sempervirens; assembly: GCA_028749045.1. Taxonomy (NCBI): domain Eukaryota; kingdom Viridiplantae; phylum Streptophyta; class Pinopsida; order Cupressales; family Cupressaceae; genus Cupressus; species Cupressus sempervirens. The sequence goes on from CM053792.1 coordinate 128,369,136, forward strand.
TCTATGGAAAAGCTGCCAGAAATTAAAATAAATCAATTAAAAGTCCTAAAAACTCAAAAACACAGAAATCACCTAAACAACTTTCATGACAATGCGAACCTCTAAATGCACAAACACGCTTACTGGTCTAATCACATAATGCAAATGAGTTCCAATTTAATAATCACTGAAAGGTTTAAATTAAACATTTTAACAAAAGATATGTCGACCATACAAGGATGACATTGGTAAAATATGAAAGGCTGAATCACTAACTCCATGTGCCACTGCCAAGGATATAAATCCTGCACACTAAACAACACGATCAAGTGCAATTGCATATAATGACATAGTCAAAGCAATAAATGCATTAAATCACCTAATTTAACCATTTAATTAATTATATTAAAATAATCTATTTACATCACTCACGTTCGCATAAAGCATAACAACGTAGGAATGAAGTAAATAACCGTAGCATTAAATCCATCACATAACATAATCAGAGGTATGTCCAAGTACCAGATAACCAGATATCATCATAAAACACACTGTCATCTCAAAATGGCATCATCATGCAATATGATTAACTGAATAGCATAGTAGTCTAATATCTATGATACTGGAATCAAAGAGTAACATTTGACCCTTAGGTCATCTCAAATGTAAAACATCACATAAGAACAGATATCTCTCAGATCAAAATAAAACAAGGTAAATGTGCGCAACACATAACCAAATAATCCAACAAGAACAATCAATTCTAATTACTTAAGCATTTAATAAGACACTTAAAACACATAAGCAAACACAGTCAAAACATGACTAACCACTGCTACAGGAACCTAGTCTTGTGTAGCATGGTAAAAAGTACACATTGAAATCTCTGTACACATCTCAAGGTAATCACAAAACAACCTCATGATACCACATCGATCCTGGTAACCACTGGCACAAACCTCAGTGAACCAAAAATCACATCATAATCTCAAAGATCAGTCAAAAGCATAATCAAAGCAACTGATACAGAAACATAAATCCAAACACCTCAATGGTGTAGACCACTTAGGGTCACAATCATGATCCCATCACAACAAAAGATCATCAAGGTTGCATCCATCAGGACGACTTACAAAAGTCAAATGGGAGAGGTACTACACCTTAAATAGACCCCAGAGGGCTAAGGACTAGGAGTACATTCTAGAAAGTGCTAGTAGGCATCCACTGACCAAATAGAAGGCTCCAGAAGCTGCATTAGAAATCGGCGCAAATCTAGAAGAATCCAAAAATGGTAATCGAACTTTCGGGAGGCATAACTTTTGAACCGTAGCTCCGATTGACGAACCGTTTACATTTTTGAAAATCTCTCGAAGTGCTCTATAGCCCTATGGATCAGCTTTGCTCATCCTCCATTTTTTGGCCCTTTTTGAAGTCATTTAATGCCCCTAACTTGACTTTGAAGCATTCTTAGGAGGTCTCCAAAACCCAAAAAATTGCAATAACTTTCAAACCGTGGGGCCTTTTGACCTGATTCTTTTTTTGGAATGCTCTAAATTAAAATTACATTCATCTAGCCAATTTACACCTCCTAGTTCACCAAAATGATGGCTCAATTACATACTCCTATTTTTTGGGGATTTACACGAACACTGATAGTGGAACTGTGAGAGTTGGAACCTTTATTTGACCCAAATGGGTATCCAAAAATGAAAAAACATGAAACAAAAACTAAGTCTAAGTACATTTTTTTGGGTGACACAGGATTGCCCTTATACCTCTGGATGCTCCTGCATCAATACATTGTAGCATGTTTAGGTGTGACATCCCTATTATAATAGTACCGATGATCTCTTTGGTGGCTTGGGATGTTATGAATGGGGGATGGCTAGGGCCCATGATGGTCTAATGATGTTATTGATAGTTGGGAGGAACCGTGCACTTAGTTGTGTTTTATGATGTATAGTTGTATTTCATGTTGGATGTTTATATCTTTTATGATGGATGGATGTATCATGTATGGTAGATGATTTCAATACTTTATTTTACTTTGTATCATGGATCCGAAGAGGATGATGTATTTCTATTTTTACATATGTATATTCTTTTAGCCTTTCATACCCTGTGACATGTACAGTGGATGATTGAGCATTCCGAATTTCATTTTCCAAGAGGAATTCAGAACAAATGTATATTATGGACTTTGGACTTTCTAATTATGCTTTCATGTGTTTGTGGTAGTTGTTAGACTTAGAATTAATTAAATTTAAATGTGACTCAACGTCTTGGGATCCTTAAGGAATGTAACTTGTTATGTATGTTTACAGTTGATAGTATGTTATTGCTTCTGCTACTACGTGATTGGTGTGAATGATTTATCCTTCTTGAAAAAAAAATGCTTGGAAAACTTAGTAAAACTTTAGGTTAATTCTTTCGGATCCCTTGGCGGGGCATTACATACTCTCTATTTGGAATTATTTGAGGACAACTTCTCTTTGGCTCTCAAAAGACTTAATTTCTTCTGATTAGTGTGTAGAGAAAAAGCAGCCCCTCAAAAGTCTTCTATTCTTGGATGGATGGAGTTTCCTCCTAGTTTGTTACTCAAGATGGGTTGAAATTGACTAGGTCTAAAACCATTACTAGATATTTGGGTATTCCATTTCCTCTGGAGCCTTCTTTTCTAATATGTGGGAGTGGATTTTCAGCAAGATTAATATAAAATATATTAGGTGGAAAACTTACTCCCTTTCTTTGGCTAGAGGTTGTACAAAAACTCCTTTCTTCTCATCATATATACTTTTCTTTGACCTGACTATTTACTGTCTCAATTTAGTATGCTTGAAAAAATTCTTAGAGACTTCCTGTGGTCGAATGGTATGGGATCCAAAAGAATACATTATGTTAAGTGGGAGTGGCGTTGCCTTCCCAAATAGTTGGGGAGCTTGGGGATAAAAGATATTAGAGTCCAAGGGATTGCTCTTGTGGCTAAATGGATATATAAATCTTTTTGGGGGATTGAGCCTTGGAAGATTCTTGTGAGAAACAATATTGAACAGTCAGTAATGAAAAAAGGTAAACAATGGACTAGCATTCCATTTTGGGATATTATTGTGGGGGATTTTAAGATGAAGATTTTTGGGTCTAAATTGTTCAATTCTCTTTGGTCTGCATGGTCACAAGTAAGGGAGTTCATCTCTTGCAAGAATACCACTGGGGGTCCTCCTAAATATATTGTTGCTAACAGATCAATTTGGTGGGTATTGCATTTGAATAATAAACCTCTTGCTCTTACTCAAAGTTGTTATGCAAAAACATGGAATGATAAAGGCATTTCTTTGATTAGTGATTTACTGGTTAATAATAAGCTAAGGTCATGGGATAAGATCTCCAAAAAGTATGGTATCCCCAAATCTCAAAAGAAGACATATACTCTTCTATCCAAAGTGATTAGTAAGGAGAATGTTTGGAAAATCATGAATGGTGATATGTTTATTAGAAATACCAAATGGAAGGATGGTATTATTATTGATAATACCTCTACCAAGCAGATTTATGGAATGTTTAAAAGTGATCACTTTGTATTCCTATGTATAGGTAAATGTTGGAGTCTTGAATGTCCTTTTCCAAACTGGCATTTTTTCTTTGATTATTTTTGGAAGGGTCCTTGTGAGCCTAAGATTATTTATTTTAGATGGTTTTTATTGATTAAAAATCTTGATGTCAAGTTAGTCCTTTCTTCCATTAATGTTGAGTCTCTGATTTACAGGTTGTGTAATAAGCTTGAGAGTTTTGAGCATGTCTTCTTTGAGTTTATATATGCCAAGAAAATTTGGGCCATTTTCTTTGGGTCTCCAATTGATCGGAAGAGTAGTATTGGCTATTCATGGTGTGAAATCTTGGTTGGTTATGTTAAATCTTTTGACTTATTTTTTAACAAATTTTGGTTTACTCTTATAAGTGAAATGCTATGGTTTCTTTGGAAGGAAAGGAACAAGGAGATATTTCAAAATGTTAGAATGTGCCCTACTGAGTTTAACCTTAAACTCATACAATTATACATAATGTCTTAGGTATCTTTTTGCTTGGAGATTCCAAAGTCCAAATTCATGAAGCTTATGCACAATGGAGTTCTGCAAATATATAAAGATGAAGTTAAGGCAGCACAGTATAAGTTTCAAAATTTTCTTACACAAGCAAAGGTTGATGAGCTTAGTAGTCTTTTGGAGAACTATCATCTAGATTCTAATGGAAAAAGTATTGTATACAAACATCATTACATAAAGAGCATGAGTGAAAGAGGGGCAAACACATTTTTTGCCTTACCAATAGCACACATTGATAATACTTTTTAGTCAGGGCATGGTTATCAGATATCTTAGGCTCTGCTCTTTTTTCTATTAAGGTGGTCTTTTGAATGTAAAATTGTATGAAGTAATCATGTAAAAAATATGCAGTACCTTATGGGTTAAGCTCCTAGATGTTTAAGGCACCTCCCTCCATTTTGTATCTTGGTGATCGCTGGTCTTATATTATGCATTTGTTTCATACTAAAATAGCTCTTTTTGTTGATTATACTATTTCAATATTTTTTTTTAAATGAAAATAAATATCTTTAATTTATTTTCTCTTTATAATAATATTCTAAAATTTAAATTTAAGTTTAAATATTTATATATAAACTAAAACACAATTATTTCAATTATATTAAGATAGAGACATTATTTCAATTATATTAAGACGAAGACTTAAATCTTTAAAATGTAGATTCTTATGCTAATAAAAGATAATAGTAAAAGAAATTAATAGATTCTTGATCTAATATGAAATTGGATTTAATAAAATGCAATTTATATTTATTAGATTAATATCTTTAACTATTTGAAACTTACTATCTCGAATAAAACAGGGGAAAAAATAAATATTTTAATATATCTCATGTGTAATTTCACATTAGATTAAAAAAATGATTATGTAAACTGAAAAGAAGACTTCAGTGGAGTAAATTCAACCCTACGATATAGAAGCAATAGGAAAGCATTTTCAAAAAACAAAACATTCAATCAAGACAAATAATTCCTTTGAGGTGCTAAAGGTAGATGATCATTATATTACGAATCGGAGAATTATTAAAAATAGGATACTAACCAATAATCGTATTCGGTCAAATCTTGTTAACATTGACAAAGCATAGAATTTAGTCCACTGTGGAAGAAAGGGAAATGCAAAATTCCTTGGGCAAAATGCTTCACCAAATTGGAATCATAAGAAATTCATTTCTTATCCACAATCGTGTTCATATTTTCATAAAATTAAATGTTCCCAAGAAAGTGTCTAGGAAAAACTATCAGCGGTTTCAAATAAAACCCCAGCTTAAATCAACTTCATCCAATTCTTTGAAGGTAACAAACCTATGGTCAAAGAAATTCAATAGAGTATGTGCATATTAAGAGTTTGAAGCATAATAATGAAATAGAGTTTCTAAAAATAAGTAACCCAGTGACTAAAAGATTATAGGAGGAATGTAAAATAATTGGTCAAATAGCATTTTGGCAAGGTAGTTATATTTCAAACTTTCATTTTTCTTTTTGGATTTCTTTGAATTTCAGAGGAAAGATATCTACCACTAAACTCAAGAAAGGTTTTTCCTTTGTAGAATGCTTAAATTGGCATATCAAAGATAAACTTTTATCAGACCCTCCTTTATATCTTAAAGGTTTTTTAATTAATTTATTTGAAAGAAAAAAATAGTTTGGACTTATCAGATTTACCCATTCCTTTCATCTATAGTTGGATCAAATTTCCTAACTTGCCAGTAGAATCAATGAACATTAACATATTGGAAATACTCAGGGAGGTTTCAAAGACATATCTAAAAAATTTCAAATTTCAAATTCAATTAAGATTTTGATTGATTATCCAATGAACCAAGCCCTTAAACCTTTAAAGATCATCACTAACAATTTTATATATAATTTAGATGCATCATTTTTTAGAGGTATGATTAGTTCTAAAATTATATTTATTGATTTAGAGTTAATAGAAAAAATTTATTCAATCGCTCCAAGAAAAATTGTGAAGGAAACTGGTATTAAAGTTTTAGAGCATGGTGTTTTTTGATTTTTTCAAACACTCTCGATCACTAGAAGATAGAGAAATTAGCATTCCTTCATTGTCTAAAGATTTAAACCATCAACACACTCCTTTTAACAATAGGAAGCCCTTGTTCCATCCCCCCTCTCCTTCACTTGTAAACCTAGCTAGCCATGATTCCTCAAATAGGTAAGATCAAAATCAAGATGAATTATTAGTCTCCTATTAATGAACAAAAAAATTGTTATCCAAAAAGATAAAGGATGATCATTTGTACTCATCTCATAATATTGAGATGGTTAATAAATCTATTTCGAATAAGATATTGCTTAACACTGAGTTGCATATAGTAAACTCTAAATTCAAAAACATGAATGATATAGATGTATTTATTAAAAATGTATTAAAAAAAATGTTAATCTTAAATAATCTAATGAAAGATATAATGATATCTCACAAAGAGGTTTTTTTAGAAATTGCCTCATGACATTATTTCTATATCTAGTTGTCCTCTAGGGAATAATTTTTTTCCAATGAGATTTTTCCCAAGGACTTATGTCTCCCCTCTATTGAAACCAATCATCAGTTTGAGGAATGTGGTATGGACCGATAGATGAGTATTGATTTGAATAATATTTTGTGATACAAGAGCATCCTAGGTGTAAGGGAAATGTTGCATCACCCAAAAATATTTCTATTTCCAGTTTTTGAGTTTTGAATAAGGGTTATTCCTCTATAGATTTCTATTTGTGGGAGCTTGCTAATTTTAGTAAGTTAGTATTATGTGCTCAGATTGTTCTAATCTCATATGTGGAGGTTCATCTTTGACATGTCAGCCTGCTAGATGATTTTTGTTGTCATATCATATGTATTGGTGTAGTTATTGCAGATTTTTGGTATGAATTTTGACTATCCAAACTTTAGGTCTAGCAATGAAGGCCTAAATGGCTCTGAAATGAGGCAAAACATCGACTAAGAAATTCTTGCATGATTAGTTGTTGTAGATCGCTAGTTGAGGATTTGGGAATGGGGTTATAAAAGCTCATTAGGTCAACGATTTTCTAGTTATGGTCTCCAAAAGTGGACCCATCCAAAAATATAATTTGTAAATTGTCTTGAGTAGATATTATATAATAAAGTGTAATGAAATGATATAATACAAGGTTGGTTGGTCTCAAGGGTTAGGTCTTAGTGTAAAGAACCTTCTTGAGCAATTAAAAGTGTCCAGATAAGGAAGTCCCTTAGGTTGTGTAGGGCAGTTATGGGTGATAGTCGAAGCTTTGTCTTGCAGACTATTGTAAGGAAGGCACCCGTGTGGGTTTGCATATTGTAATTCTATAATTTTTTATTTGCGGCGACAATAAGAAATTCATATTTCATTCTCTCAATTTGTGTTGTTCTCTATCTTTTTTATTTGTTGTGATATTAAGGGGGGCACCCTTCATCAAGTGGTATTAGAGTTGAAGTTCCTAAGTGTGTAAAAAGATTGTCGATTGGGAGGCAATTTGCACCAAGACCATGGTTTGTGTTGACCAAGTGGATAGATCATCAATTGTGAGGTAGTTTATGCTAGGGTTTCAGTGGAAGCGCGAAAAATGCCTCCATGAAGAGAGCATAGTGGAAGAGTTATAGGTGTTACACCTAAGGCTTTTAGTTCCCTCCAAAGATAGATGAAAGAATTGGAATAAAAAAGGCACAGAGGAATAAATCTTGGTGTAAGAGATGAAAGTGAGGATGAAAAAGAATAAAATGTTGAAGAAGTGGCAGTTTTGAACCCAAAAGAAGCTAGGCTTCTTAGGGTCATTTCCAAGATTGGAAAAAGACCTAAGTTTGAGGTTCCCACATTTTTGGAAAATTTTAACCCAGAGGAATTGATTGATTGGATCAATGGAATAGATTAATACTTTGATTATGAAGATATTGAAGATCTAAATAGGGTCAAATTCGCAAAGGCCAAACTAAAGGGTCATTAGAAAGATTTGGTGATGGGAGATTCAATTGGAGTAAAATAGAATAGGGAAGGACAAAATCACAAAATGGGACTAGATGATAGCTCAATTGAAGTTATAATTCATTCTCTTTGATTATGAGCTTGACCTATTAAAGAAAATGCAATGGTTGAAGCAAGTAGAAAGATCTACTCAAGAGTACATCAAATAGCACTACCGAGTTCTCATCAAAATAGTTCATGCAGAAACTAACAAGGAGAAAGTTTATTTTATCTTAATGGGTTAAGGCCTAAAATTCATGAGGAATTGAGTCTAGTCTAAATGAATAGTATTGAAGAGGCATACCAATTCTCCCTAAGAGTTGAGGAAAAGATGAACAAGAAGTTTGATAACAAAAAAAGTGGAATAGGTCACAATGGAAGATCTAGTGGACTATCTTATGGAGGAAAAAATTATTATCAAAAGAACAAGGATGAGGCCAGCAATATTAGTCAAAACTAGACGGGAAATAATTCCAATCATTTCCATGATCATAAAAATAGAGATTAGAGAGGAAGAGGAAGAGGACAAGGATTGGGAAGAGGAGGTTTCTATGGAAAAAGTGAGGAGAAGAATGGCATAGAGCATTTGAGTGTTCCCAACACTAAAGATGGACTGATAGAAGGACACAAGTCTAGGCCAGAGTTGCACATGTTGATGAAGACACCAAATCATCACATTTGAAAGATGTTGATAGAGGAGAAGCCCTAGTTAATTGAAGAGTCTTGCTAAGTGGTGAGAATGAACCTAATAAAAGGAGGAGTTTGTTTTGCACAAGGTAAAAATGTGAAGATAAATGTTGTGATGTAATCATTGATAATGGAAGAACTAATAATTTGGTGTCAAAAAATATGGTCACGAAGTCAATGTTGAAGAGGCAGAAACACTTGTGTGCATATCGTAGTACTTGGGTACAAGATGACCACAAGTTAATGGTCAATGAGAAGTGCCTAGTGAAGTTCAAGATTGGAAGCTACTAGGATGAGGTTCTTTGTTATATCATACCTATGGAGATATGATGTATGTTATTGGGTAGGTCATGGCGGTTTGACAGGCATGTTGTACATGATGGGTGTGCAAGTACCTACCCTCTTACAAGGGATGGAGTGAAACTTAAGCTGAAGTCATTAAAGGGGAAAGAAGAAAAGGTAAGTAGTGTTTCCATAATATGTTTTTTCGATGGAAAGGAGTTTCTCAAGGATATGAGGCATGAGTATATGTGTGTTTTTTTGTAATTCCAAAAGACGGTAAAGGTGAAGTAGAGGAGGTGCCTGTAGAAGTGGCATATTTATTGAAGGAGTTTCTAGATATTGTGTTAGATAATGCACTTGATGGATTACCCCCAGTGAGGAAGATCAATCACCAAATGGACTTGATTCTAGGAGACACTTTTCCAAACAAGGCAATGCATAGAATGACACCAGTAGAAAGTAAAGGGTTGAACAAAAAATTTCATGAGTTATTATAGAAGGGGTTGATTCACATGTTTTGTACCAATAATATTGGTACCTAAGAAGAATAGAGTATGGAGGATGTGTACAGATTCTTGAGCTATCAACAAGACCACAATCAAGTAAAGATTTCCATTACTGTGGATGGATAATATTATGGATTATTTGAGTGGAGATGTGTATTTCACAAAGATAGATCTAAAGAGTGAGTACCATTAGATTCACATCAGAGAAGAAGATGAGTACAAGATTTCTTTCAAGACAAGGGAAGGATTATACAAGTGGTTGATCATGCCTGTTGGGCTAACCAATGCGTCAAGCACTTTCATGAGGCTTATGAATAAGGTACTAAAGGAGTTTCTAGGTAAGTTTGTCATTGTTTACCTAGATGATATTTTGATCCTTAGTAAGACATTGGAGGAGCATTTGATGCACATCCATAAGGTGTTTGATAAGTTAAGGGAGGAAAAGTTGCTGATAAACTTGAAGAAGTGTAGTTTTGTAAAGGAGTTGGTGTACTTGGGATATGTAGTTTTAGTAGAAGGTCTAAAAAAGGACCCTCAGAAAGTGAAGGTTATCCTCCAATGACCTACTCCAAGGAGTGCAACAAAGGTAAGATCATTTCATGGACTGGCTAGTTTTTACATAAAGTTTATCATAGGTTTTAGTAGTATTTATGGACCTTTGACTAACACAATGAGAGGAGATAGAAAAGAATTTAAGAACATAGTAGGAGTAGATAAGAATTTCAATTTGTTGAAACAAAAAGTTATAGAGAAGCCTATTTTAGCACTTTTAGATTCTAATAAGGTGTTTCAAGTAGACTATGATGCTATTGGTACTACAATAGAAGTTGTTTTGAGCCAAGAAGGTAGACCTATTGCTTATTCTAGTAAGAAATTGAATGATGCCAAAAGAAAGTATTATGTTTATGCTCAAGAATTTTATGCTATAGTTCTGGCATTGAAGAAGTGAAGGCACTATCTTCTTCCTAAGGAGTTTGTTTTGTATATTGATCATCAAACTTTTCAATATTTGAATAGTCAAAGAAAATTGAATCAAAGGCACTTGAAATGTGTTGACTTTTTACAAAGTTATACATTTTTTTTGAAACACGGGAGTGGGGAGTCCAACAAAGCTGTAGATGCTCTTAGCAAAAGACAAGTTTTGCTGACAAAAATGTAGATTGAGGTGTTTGGGTTCAAGGAACTCAAGAATTTGTAGCCTAAGAATCCTTATTTTGGTCAGGCTTGAAAAGATTGCATAGAACCTATTGCACTTGATAGGAAAAAGTGGTTGGATTTCATAATCCAAGATGATATGTTGTCCAAGGGAAGTAACTTGTGCATTACAAAAAGTTTAATGGGAGATAATTTCATCAAGGAAAAGTATAGTGGAGAATTGGATGGACACTTTGGTAGAGATAAGACCATTGTGTTGGTTGTTGAGAATTATTATTGACCACAGTTGTAGCAAGATGTGAACAAGTTTGTGTACTGTTGCAAAGTATGTTAGATGGTGAAAGGAGTGAAGTAAACTACAGGGTTATATTAGTCATTACCTGTAACTGAGAAGCCATGGGAAGATGTTAGCATGGATTTCATTTTTTGTTTACCAAGGGCACGATGAGGGCATGATGTGAAAGATTTTCAAAAATGGCACATTTTATTCCCTACAAGAAGACAAGTGATGTTGTTCATGTGGGGGAGTTATTTTTCAAAGAAGTGGTCAGACTGCATAAATTGCTAAAGAGTATAGTTTATGATTGAGATACCAAGTTTGTTGGGTATTTTTTACATACACTATGAAAGACATTGAAGATAGAATTGAAGTTCAGTTCATCCCATCATCCACAAACTAATGGAAAAATAGAAGTTGTGAACTAGCGTTTGGGGAATTTGTCGAGATGCTTGGTTGGAGATATGACAAAAGTTTTGGATCTAATTTTACCACATGCATAATTTTCATAAAATAATTCTATCAATAGGAGTACTAGTAAGTCACCATTCTAGATTGTATATGGGAGAAGTCCTATAAATACTTTTGAATTGAGGTAGTTGGATAAAGGAGAGACAAGTACTATTGAAGCATAATATTTTGTTGAACATTTGAAGAACATCTATGAGGAGGTGAGCAAACACGTTACAAAGATGAATACATAGTATAAGGCTATGAAAGATGTGAAAAGGAGGTATAAGGAATTTCATATTGGAGATGAATTCATGGTTCATTTGAGGAAGGGAGACTTCTAGTGGGTACATATAGTAAGATGAAAATGAAGAAGTTTGGATCGTGCAAGATAGTGAAAAGGCATGATTATGGAAATGCCTATGAAGTAGAGTTGCTAGCTGAGTTGAACAATTCACCAATGTTTAGCATTTTAGATTTGATAGAATATTATGAGGAAGGTGATGGAGATGAAGTTTTTGAAGCAGAGTGGAGTCTTATGGCATCTACTTCAGCTACACAAGAGATTGAGGATATATTGGACAGACATGAGGGAAGAAGCACAAGGAACAAAACATATGAAGAGTATTGGGTCAAATGGAAATGGAGGCCAATGGAGCATCTTTCATGGATAGCATGGGAGGAGGTTGATCATCTTGGTTTTCCTCTGACTATCTCATACATGATAGGTTCACTTCTCAAATTACACATGTGGTTTTATATATTTTAATTATGTAATTCTACATTTGCAGGAATAATAAGAAACTCATATTTTTTTCTCTCAATTTGGCTTGTTCTTTTTTTCTTTTTTTTGTTGTGGTATTAAGGGGAGTGCCCTTCATCATTTTGGATCCTTACAATGACCCAAAATTTTCTTTGGCATCAATAAGTTTTCCATTACTTACGCATAGAACAGTAAGTGAAAAATGTACTCAAGATAATAAAGAGGAAAATTGTCCTAAGTAGGAATTTGAGGAAAATGCATGAAGTTTACACAAAGAACTTTAGTCGGACTCCCCCAATCTTAGTTCAAACATTGATTTAAAGTCCTAGAGAAATTAGGCATTTCAATTATTATTGACAGCCTTGATCATCCCAAAGTAGCAAAAAAAAGAAAAAGAAAAGAGGGAGGAAGCCCCTTTCTAAATTAAGGAAAAAAGATGGGTTGGCTGAAAATTAGTCAAAGACTATGAATTTGTTCAATGCAGGAAGGGGAATGTTCCCTTCCACCCCCAATGAATATATTCATGTGGAATGTTAGAGGACTAAATGCCCCTAACAAACAAAGACTCCTAAAGAGGAGTTTGAAAATTTCCAACTCAAATTTAATCTTACTACAAGAGAGAAAAATTAAATAACGATGATTCTGACAAATTTAATAGGAATATTAGACTATGGAAAAATACAAAGGTAGAATCCAATGGTGCATCTGAGCATCTAGCTAAAATGGGATCCAAGGAAAATTAATTGAACCAATATTAGCAATGGTAATAACTAGATTTGCGCCAAGGTTAGTAGTGTCAATAGAAAATTGACCTTTTCTATAGTTAATGTGTACAGGCCTACTAGCACAAAGGATAAGGCCAATGTATGGAATCAAATTAATAACTTACTATATTTTGACCCAAAGGAAACATTTATTTTAAGAGGAGACTTTAATGTAGTTTTAGATTCTTCAGAGAAGAGACGAGGAAGTAACTTTATTTCATAGGCCCAAAAAGACTTCAGTAATTGACTATTCTCTGATAGTTTATCTAAGATTTAACTAAGAATGGCACTTTTACCTAGAACAACAAGAGGAAATATTTTAGCATAATATCCAAAAAGCTTGATAAGTTTTTATTCAAAGGACACCTATCTTCCTTTAACTACAATTAAGAAGCAAAAAATCTTAATCATTTTGGTTCAAAGCATTTTCTAGTTAGGCTTAACATTTTAGAATCTATCATTTCATCAAAGCATCCATTTAGATTTGAGAATATGTGGGTTGAACACAAGGATTGTTGTCATCTAATTAAATATTGGTGGGAAAAATGTAAAGTGGAAGGATATAAAATGTTTAAGCTCATTTTTAAATTAAAACATATAAAGTTAAACTTAAACACTTGGAATAAAGAGATATTTCATAATTTTTTTGATGAAAAAGATACAATTGAAGAAGAGCTAGCAAACCTCAATAATTATATTATCAAAGATGGTATGGATAATGAGTTGTCTAAAAGAAAAATAGTTACTAGAAAATCATGAGGAAGTTATATCTTAGAAAGAATTTTTTTGGAAACAGAAATCCAAGGAGATATGGCTAGTTGAAGGGGATAGACACATGACCTTTTTTCATAATGGTACAAAAGTAAGAAGAGTTGATAATAAGGTCTCCAAGATAAAATATGTTAATGCATTTGTTCCTAAAAAGCTAGAGGAGATATCAAAAGAGATTGTTATTTTTTTCTCAAAAATGTATAATGAAAGGGACTAGTCAAAATTAGAAGCTCAAGAAAGGATGTTATCATCAATTCCTAACCTTATAACAAAAGAAGAAAGAAAGTTTTAAATAATATTATTTCCTTCAAAGAAGTTAGATCAACAGACTTTCAAATGAATCTAGATTAAGCTCCTAGCTTGGATGGCTTTAATCCAAAATTCTTTCAAAAATATTGGGATATCACTAGACATGATCTACATGAGGCCATTGAAGTGACTAGGAATGCAAGGTCCCTATTTGCAGAGATTAGTAACACTTTTGTGAAACTCATTCCCAAGCAATTACCCTGTGTGACCATTGGAGATTATAGACCCGTCTCTATTTGTAATACCATTTATAAGAGTTTTTCAAAACTTCTTTCTAATAGATTAATGTAGAAAACAAATTGATACGAGTATGATAAATGTATTTCAATCATTGTTTTGTCACTGACGTCAAACCTGCTATTTGTTCATAAGACAATTTCTTATATGATTTAAGTACTATCATTTATTTGATTGATGAAGAGGATTTGATCAAATGATGTAATAATAGCACCTAGAGGAAAGGTTGAGTTATGATATGAAAAGGAGTACAAGAATCAGCTAAGAAAGTGATATCATAGTGCATTAATAATCTACTTAAGGTTGGAAAGATTGGTTGCACTAAGAAAGTTCAAGAGAACAAGTTAAACAAAGTTTGTCTGCCAAGCTTGACCAAGTGGACAATAGGTGTTGAGAAAAGTTAGTTCAAGTCAAGAAGAAAATCAATTGGAGTAGAGTAAAAGTCTATTTTACTATATGTTGAGTAAAGTTTAGTTGATGTCGAGCACCAGTAAACTTTAGTTTGTGCCAAGTGATTTTACAGAGCATGTCGAGAAACACAGTAGGTGTCAAGCATCAGAAGCTAGTTAATGTCGAGTGTCAGCATTATTTGAAAGATCATGAATTCGATAGATCTAAGCCTACAAGTTTTTTTTCTTGGATTGTGTGAACCATGTGGAAGATAAGATTGATGAGTTGGTGGCACAAAATCCATGGTAAATTGTTTTGAGGCAGATTCAAAGAGGATTGAAGGAGAATTTTTTAGAAAGGGATGAAATGAAATAAGGGGTAGATTTATTGAATTCTACCTAATCTGTTCTAACCCTAAATTAGATGATGGAATATGAACAGCAAAATATCTTAATTCTCTATTTATAGGGATGGCTAGTCAAAAGCAAAGGTTGTCATGTGCGAGAACCTAAGGAAGACAAGGAGTCTAGGGTATTGCTTCATTTAGTGACCTAAGTGAAGAGTCTGCATTGGTAAGTTAAGCAAGAAGACTTAAGGGTATGGATGCTTGAAGCGTGAACAAGCTATCAGAGCTAAAGTGTGTGAAAGCCAAGTAAAATGGAGGACTAAAATAGAGATTTTCAATTTGCAAATGGAGTTGTAAGTTGTTATCAGATCAAGCCTTACTCTTACTCTCTAATAATTGTATCAGCTTAGGGTAAATCTTTTGGATTAAGGTTGACCTAATAGTCATTTATAAATCCGTTAACCGGGTGACACTTCAAGTGAATGGTTTAAAGTCCCCTAACAAGGAGATTGAAATCCTTTAACCTTGTCACATTTAACAGTGTGCATTGTAACCTTATAAGAAGTAAATTATTGTAGCAAGTGTGTTATTGAATCTATTATATTTCATGTTTACATTTCTACAAATTGATTTGACAGTAACCTACAAGTTTTAAGTGATTGCATAATCTTATGGATGTGTGTGCATGCATGATAAATTTTTTATGGATTCAATAAGATATAAAAAAAATTTAATAGTATTTTTGACCTTGGATATCTAATTCACCCCCCATCTCAGTTATTCTAAAGAATTCGAACAATTGGTATCAAAGCAATTTGCTTAAGGGATGAATGCACCAAATTGTGGTGCCAAAAAGATGACACATTTTTTTCTTCAAAATTTCCAATAGCACGCACACACTATAGCATGCACACACTATGGCCTGGGTATAGACTTGTTGATCCTAGGCCATAGTGCATGCATGCTATAGCATGTACATGCTATGGAAAAATGAATTTCTCAATAGTGCATATGCACTATGGAAAAATGGATTTCTCAATAGCATGTACACGCTTTGGAGAAATGGAATTCTCAATAGCGTGTGCGCCCTATTGGAAATCACATACAAAATAGAAACCCCTACTCTCTCTCTCCCCCTCTCTCTCCCTCCACCCTTTCTCTCCATTTCTCCCTCCCTTTCTCTGTGCACCCTATCATGTACTCTTTCCCTCCTCCCTCTTCCCCCCTCTCTCTCTCCCTCCCTCCCTCTATCATCCACTACTATATGTCCCCCCCCTCTATCTCTTAATATACATCCTCTCCCACATACTCTTTGAACACCCATTCCTCTCTCTCTCCCTCCCTTTATCATCCACTACTCTCTCTCTCTCTCTCTCTCTCTCTCTCTCTCTCTCTCTCTCTCTCTCTCTCTCTCTCTCTCTCTCTCTCTCTCTCTCTCATACCCTACTCTATTTCCCTCTCTCTTTCTATACATCCTATCCCACGTACGCTTTGAACTTCCATCCCCTGCTCTCTCTCTCTCTCTCTCTCTCTCTCTCTCTCTCTCTCTCTCTCTCTCTCTCTCTCTCTCTCTCCCTGCTCCCTCCCTCCCTCCCTCTCCATTTCTCCCTCTATCTCTCCCCATTTCTCCCTCCCTCCCTCCCTATCCCATACTCTTTCTCTCTCTCTCTCTCTCTCTCTCTCTCTCTCTCTCTCTCTCTCTCCCTCCCTCCCTCTCCCATCCCCTACTCTCTCTCTCTCTCTCTCTCTCTCTCTCTCTCTCTCTCTCTCTCTCTCTCTCTCTCTCTCTCTCTCTCTCTCTCCCCTTCCTCCCTCCCTCCCTCTCCCATCCCCTACTCTCTCTCTCTCTCTCTCTCTCTCTCTCTCTCTCTCTCTCTCCCCCCTTCCTCCCTCCCTCCCTCTCCCATCCCCTACTCTCTCTCTCTCTCTCTCTCTCTCTCTCTCTCTCTCTCTCTCTCCTCCTCCCTCCCTCCCTCTCTCATCCCCTACTCTATGTCTCTCTCTCTTTCTATGCATCCTATCCCACATACACTTTGAACTCCCATCCCCTACTCTCTCTCTCTCTCTCTCTCTCTCTCTCTCTCTCTCTCTCCCTCCCTCCCTCTCCCATCCCCTACTCTATGTCCCTCTATGCATCCTATCCAACGTACGCTTTGGACTCCCATCTCTCCCTCCCTCCCTCCCTCCCTCCCTCTCCCTCTCCCATCCCCTACTCTATGTCCCTCTATGCATCCTATCCCACGTATGCTTTGAACTCCCATCCCTCCCCCCCCTCTCTCTCCCTCTCCCTCTCCCTATCCCTCTCCCTCTCCCATCCCCTACTCTATGTCCATTTATGCATCCTATCACATATATGGTTTGAACTCCCATCTCTCTCTCTCTCTCTCTCTCTCTCTCTCTCTCTCTCTCTCTCTCTCTCTCTCTCTCTCCGTCCCCTCCCTCCCTTGCTCCATCCTTCCTTCCCTCTCCATTCCCCTCTCTCCAATTCTCTCTCTCTCTCTCTCTCTCTCTCTCTCTCTCTCTCCCCAACCTTAATTATTTAATATTTAATTTATGTGAACTCTCTCTCTCTCTATGCTCTTTCCCAATTCCCTTTTATTTTTTTATTCTTCTCTATCACTCTACATCATATCCCCTACTCTCTCTCTCTACCTCTCTCCTTCCTTCTCTCTCCTTATCCATCCTCTTTATTAAAATTGAAGGCTTAAATAGTGCATACATACTATAGTGTGTGTGCACTATTTAAGTCTTCAATTTAAAAAAGGTTTAAATAGCACGCACACACTATAGTGCATATGCGCTACTTAAGCCTTGAAATTAAAAATGCTTTAAATAGTGTGCATGCACCATCGCATGTACACACTATTGCATGCATGCACTATCTAAAGTATTAGATACCACCAAGTCTAAGGCTTGGATTTTCCTTGGGGATCCAACCCAAAGGTTTGGAGGCTCTAAACTAGTCTGAGACGTGTTTTGTAGCAAGCATACAAAAAATAGTTATTTTTTCTTCTTTGCTCTCCTTCAAGTTTTCCTATAGTTGAGAATTGATAAAATCAGGTTACATAGTATTATAGATCTCTGTGTTAGCTATATAACTATAGAATTTATTTCAAATTCATATTATTTTAAGCCTTTCAACTATAATTTCTTTTGAATGTATGTCCAATTTCTCTCAAAAAGCAACATGTACTAATTGGGGTGTAGATTTTAGCTCATTCATTGAATTTTGTAAAAAGTTAGTTTTTTTAGAAACTAGACTCCATTCTGCACACTTTGAAAAAAAGAAATTTTTATTTTGGATTAGTTTTCAATAATTAATAGGGGAAGTACATAGATATTTCATGTTTTTGGGATGTGTCCACTTACAAAATTCATTCAAAAACAAAACACATTATAAAAATACACAAAAATCTTGTGATAAACTACACAGTGTTAGGTAACTTTTGACTAGAGTGATTAAAGAATTTCAAAATAAAAGTTAAAATTTTAGGGGTGCCACACTTTGCACTATGTTATGTTTTTTTTGAAAAAATGGTGCCTCTTTCTGTGGCCCCCTTTTTTGAGGGCCTAAAACTAAACCATTTTGGGGAAAAATTAGTAGTTTAGAAACTAGATTTGAAGGACTACTACTTTTGTTTTTGTCATATCTGAAAATTTTGAACTTAACTATCTTCAAACTCTTGTCAAAGTTTAGAAATTGCTAATATCAGAGAAAAGGTGTCCAGTTATACCCCCCTTTTGGCATCACAACTTGGTGCACTTACCCTAAGATGACTAGTTTGAAGGCACTAGAAGCTCAAAGATTGAGATGTCAAAAAGAGAAGTACCCAAGCTTAATAGAGATAACTTTCCTACATGGAAAAGTCCGATGAAGGTACACCTTGGAGGACTTGGAGATCATGCACAATCCAGCATTACTGTTGAGCATATTGATCATGTTGAAGCCCTAACTACTAAGGATCTGAAAAAGAAGAAAGAACACAACTAAGCAATGTTGGTGATTACCTTTTCCCTAAGTTATGTTGAGTTTGATGATGTCAAAAGTCTTGACAGTGCAAAGAAAATGTGGAATGCTCTACACACCATCTATGGAGGAGACAAGAATGTTTAGAGAGCCAAATCTGAAAGTCTCAGAGGTAAGTTTGATGATATGAGAATGCAAGAAGGTGAGAATATTTCTCAATATTTCTCTAGGATAAAAGATGTTGTTAATGCAATAAGAGGAGCTACTAGTACAATAGATGATGATACAATACTAAGAAAAGTTTTGAGAACATTGTTACCTATATATGCTATTAGAGTTTCTTCTATACAAGAACTAAGATGTGTACCAGGGAATGTTCTAACTCTTGAAGGTCTAGTAGGTAAACTAACTTCTTTTGAGCTATCTAACTTTGATAATTAAAAACCTAAAAATATTGATTCTTCTTTCAAAGCTAAGCTATCATTGAAGGAACCTGATTAGAAGAAGAAGAAAAAGACAAAATATGTGTCCAATGATAGTGATATAGATGAGGAGGATGTAGATCAACTTGAAGCACTACTAAAAAGGAGATTTCACAGAGGTAAAGGAAAGTTTAAAGGTAAACTACCTATCATTTGTTTTAATTGCAATGAGGTTGGTCATATTGCTACTAGATGTCTAGAGAAGAACTACAGAGGTGGTGACAAGTACAAAAGTAGAAGAGATGAAGACAACAAAGATTTCAAAGACAAAGGCAATAAGTCTTGCTACATTTCTAAAGAGGAAACAAGAGATGAATCTGATGAACATGATGATGAAGTGGTGTATGTTGTAGTGAAGGATGAATTTGATGAAGATGAGACAACTACACTCGTGTCTTGTGTGAACAAGAATGAAAGATGGATGCACCATGTTTGATAAAAGGAAAAGGTTCTATCAAATTCACAAAAAATATTTTATGTGACAATTCTTACTATGTTGAAGGGCTTAACTATAATTTGTTGAGTGTGTCACAACTGAATAATTCAGGATGTAAGTTTGAGTTTGAAAAAGAGATTGCTAAGATATATGATATTGATAGACAATTGATTGGAAAGGGTGATCAAACTAGAAGTAATCTATTCTACCTTGATATAGAGGATGCTACTTGTTTAGTTGTAAAATTTGATGATGTGTGACTATGGTACAAGAGGTTATTTCATATTAATTTTGATAACTTGGTTAGTATCAATAACATGAGAAAAGTTAGAGGTTTTCCTAAGTTGAAGAAGCCTGATAGTATAATGTGCAAACAATGTCAGTTAGGCAAGATGAAAAAGTTAATTTTTAAGAGTAAAACTCATACTTCTAAAGGAATACTAGAGATTGTTCATACTGACTTGTGTGGACCAATTGAAGTACAAAGCTACAATGGAGATAAGTACATTATGCTGCTTATTGATGATTATTCTAGAATGATGACAGTTATGTTTCATAAACAAAAATGGGATGCTTTTCAAATGTTTAAGTGGTACTTAGAAAGAGTTGAAAACGAAACAAGTAAAAGTCTGAAGTGCTTGAGATCTGACAAAGGAGGAGAATTTACACCAAACGAGTTTGAGATGTTTTGTAATGACAAAGGAATCAAAAGAAAAACATCTGCTCCTAGAACCCCTCCACAAAATGGAATTGTTGAAAGGAGGAATAGGTATGTAATGGATTGTGCTAGGATACTCATGATGGAGAAAAATGTTGCTTTGAAATACTGGAGAGAAGTTGTAAGTACAGCTATCTATACCTTGAACCATGTACAAGTCAAGAAAGGTCTATGGATATTCACCCAATGTAAAATATTTTAAGGTATTTGGAAGCAAATACTATATTCTCAAAGATTTCAGTAATGGAAAATTAGATTCAAAAAGTGAGGAAGGTATATTCGTAGGTTATTCCACAAGAATTAAAGTTTATAAGTGTTTAAACACTAACACTAACAAAGTTGCGGAAAGTGCAAATGTGAAATTTGATGAATATACAGAAGTATATGAGGCTGAACCTATGAAGGAACTAGAAGAATAAAAATTATTTGTATACTTTTATGAAGGTATGCCTACTAAAGAAGATGTTGCAAATCAAGTTACAAACCAATAGCAAGTTTTAGTGGTTATCGAGTTGCATTCAGGAACTGAGCTACATTCAAGTGTCAAGTTATAGAATGAAGTTGAGGCACATTCTAATTCTAAGATTAGTGTACATGAAAGAGATGCTAAAATACCTAACAAAGATGTACATAGTGACTTAGAATCAAAGACCAAATGAAGAAACCAGAGCTAAACCAAAATTATCTAAATATATCAACAGACATCATCTTGTTGCAAAAATCATTAGAGATAAAGATGTTAGACCAATGACAAGGAACAAGTTGAGAAACAATACATTCTTGTTGAGCATGAAAGAGTCCAAAACAATGAAAGATGCCTTAGAAGATGTGGACCAAAGTAAAGCCATGGAAGAAGAGATTGAACAAATTGAGAAAAACAAGACATGGACTCTAGTACCTAGGTTAGAAGATAAAAATGTTATTGGCACCAAGTAGGTATACATAAAAAAGTTAGATTAAAATGGTGAAGTCACAAGGAAGTAGGCAAGATTAGTCTGTAAAGGATATGCACAAGAAGAAGGAATTGACTATGGAGAAACATTTGCCCCTGTTGTTAGATTGGAAGGAGTAAGAACTCTGTTTGCTTACTCTACATGCAAAGGTTTCAAAGTTTATCAAATGGATGTTAAATCTACATTTCTAAATGGTGTAATAGAGGAAGAATTTTATATAGAACAACCAGGAGGATTTGTTGATGTTAACAATAAAAACATGGCATGTAGATTACACAAAGCTTTATATGGTTTGAAGGAAGCACCAAGAGAATGGTATGAGAGATTTCATAATTATCTTGTGAAGATTGGATTTGAAAGGACTGATAATAATAGCAATTTGTATTTGAAGACAGAGAAAGGCAAAGGTCTTTTTTTATCTAAATTTTTTGTCGATGATATCATATTTGGAGGTCAAGATACTTTTTGTAAGGCTTTTACAAATGAAATGTAGCAATAATTTGAGATGTCTATGTTTAGAGAGATCCAGTTTTTTGTGGGTTTGCAAGTGCACCAGATGAAATATGGTATATACGTCATTTAGTCAAAGTCTATCAAGCAGATGCTGAAAACTTTTGGATTGGAGAACTCCAAGCCAGTAAGTACACCTATGGTGATAGGACAAAAATTATCAAAGAATGATGATTCAGCTGAGGTGAATCAAACATTATATAGGTTTATGATTGGCAAATTTCAATATGTAGTACACAGCAGACCTAATATTGCTTTATCTGTAGGGTTAGTTGCAAGACTCTTTGATAATACCAAGGAGAATCATTTGATGGTTGTAAAGAGAATAATGAGATATCTGAAAGGAACATAGGAATATAACCTATAATATAAGAAAAATGAGAAATTTGAATTAAGAGCCTATACTGATGTTGATTGGGTTGGAAATATTGATGACAGAAAGAGCACCAATGGAGAAGCATTTTTCATAGGAAAGAGGCTAGTTACATGGACTAGCAAGAAACAAAACTGCACTTCTCAATCTACTATTAAAGTTGAATATCTTGTTGCTACAGTAAATTGTACAAACATTATATGGATCAAATAGCTACTCAAAGGTATGAAGGAAGAGATCACTAAACTAGTGATACTTTATTGTGATAATACAAGTGTTATAAATATATCAAAGAATCTTGTGATGCACACATAGACTAAGCACATTGCAATCAAGTATCACTACTTGAGAGAATTATTTCAAGATAAAGAGGTGAAAATGGAATATGTTAACACAAAAGAGAAAATTGTTGATATCTTCACAAAGGCATTACCCAAGGATGCTCATGTGTATCTAAGAGGTAAACTAGAGGTGATACCCCTATCAAAGGTTGTCTAAGAAACAAGAGGAGTGCCTTGCATCAAACAAGTTGACTGACATATGTTACAAATTGATGCAGTAGATCTCACTTTAGGAGCTGCCTAAAGTAATCAAAGAGCTTAAACTAAAAAATAGTCACAAGTAAGGTGAAAAAGGGAGAAACTAAAGAAGTTCATATCTGTATATTAAGATAACAAGTCTTTGGCATTGTTGTCAAAGAGGGAGATAGTAACTGAAAGAGGGAGATAGTAACTGATTAGAAGAGATATTGAAGATAGAAACTAAATAAAAAGGGAGAAATCCTAACACATAGTATGAGGGAGGTTTTGATTGTTGAGAACGAAAGTGTATATGCTAATTACATCTACCTAGTAAGGGGAACATAATGTGGAGGAAGATTTAAGAAGTAATTCAGAGGGAATCACAAGGATGAGTTGATTGTTTTTTATTAGAACAGAACAAATTTTGTAACCTATTCAGAAGATAAAAGTTGTTGATAGAGGAAGAGATTTCAATACAAGGAACTATTTTATTTTTGGTATTTTGTTGGTCTTACTATTTAAACTGGGTCACTTTGGTTTATCAGTTTGGTTTGCCATCAATGCCAAAGAGGGAGATTGTTGAAAACAGATTGATACAAGTATGATAAATGTGTTTCAATCATTATTTTGTCACTGATGTCAAACCTGTTATTTTCTAGTATGACAACTGTTTATATGATTTAACTACTATCATTTATTTGATTGATGAAGAGGATTTGATCAAATGATGTAACAATAGCACCTAGAGGAAAGGTTGAGTTATGATACGAAAAGGAGTACAAGAATTAGCTAAGACAGTGATATCATAGTACATTGATAATCTACTTAAGGTTGCAAAGATTGGTTGCACTAAGAAAGTTCAAAAGAACAAGTTAAAAAAAGTTTGTCTGCCAAGCTTGACCGAGTGGACAGTAGGTGTCGAGAAAAGTTAGTTCAAGCTAAGCAGAAAATCAGTTGGAGTCGAGTAAAAGTCTATTTTAGTGTATGCTAAGTAAAATAGTTGATTTGAAGCACCAATAAAAACTTTAGTTCGTGCCGAGTGATTTACAGAAGATGTCGAGCAAGGCAATAGATGTCCAGCATCAAAGCTAGTTAATGTCGAGTGTTAGCATTATTTGAAAGATCATGAATTCAATAGATTTGAGCCTATAAGTTTGTTTTATTGGATTGTGTGAACCATGTGGAAGATAAGATTGATGAGCCAGTAGCACAAAATGCATGGTAAATCATTTTGAGGTGAATTCAAAGAGGACTGAAGGAGAAGTTTCTAGAAAGGGATGAAATGAAATAAGGGGTAGATTCATTGAATCCTACCTAATCTATCTTAACCCTAAATTGGACAATGGAGAATGAATGAAAAAATATCTTAATTCTCTGTTTATAGGGATGGCTGGTCAAAAGAAAAGGTTGTCATGTGCGAGAACCTAAGGAAGAAAAGGAGTCTAGGGTATTGCTTCATTCAGTGACCTAAGTGAAGAGTCTACATTGGCAAGTTAAGCAAGAATGCTTAAGGTTATGGATGCTTGAAGGTTGAACAAGCTAATAGAGCTAAAGTGTGTGAAATTCAAGTAGAATGGAGGATTGTAATAGAGATCTGTAATCTGCAAATGGATTTGTAAGTTGTTATCAAATCAAGTATTACTGTTACTCTAATAATTGTATCAGCTTAGGGTAAATCCTTTGGATTAAGATTGACCTAACAATTATTTCTAAATCCTTTAACTGGGTGACATTCCAAGTGAATGGTCTAAAGTCCTCTAAAAAAGGCTTACTCCTAACATGGTGATTGATATCCTTTAACCAGGTCACATTTAACAGTGTGTATTATAACCTTTAACGAGGTTGGCCTTTCACAAGGCATCACTTTAGAAGAGTGAGAAAGAGTAGCATGTTACTGGTGATTTTTCCCAAATTGGATTTACACGTAAATCATTGTGTCAAGTGTGTTATTGAATCTGTTATGATTCATGTTTGCATTTCTACAAATTGATTTGATAGTAACCTACAAGTTTTAAGTGATTGCATAATCTTATGGATGCGTGCATGATGATAAATGTTTTATGGGTTCACTAAGCTCTAAAAAGTTTTAATAGTACACTTGGACCTTGGATAACTGATTCACCACCCCCCCCCCCCCCCCTTTTAGTTATTCTAAAGAATTTCGACAATTAAAACTCCTAGTCTGTAAGATAATCTCTACGGAGCGGACGGGAACTTTTCCTAACAGATCCATCCTAGTGGGGATATATCTTAAGAGATTATTCATACGACCTAATCGAATCAAAACCCTTGTATGTTGATTAAGCTAGGTATACAAAAATCTTATGATAACATTGATTGGAGATTCTTATGAAAGTGCCTAAAGGAATAATTTGGTTTCTCTAAAACATGGGTAAACCATATCTTCAATTGTATCGCAACTCTCAATATCTATATTTTTCTTCACAAAAATTGAAAGGCTTTTTTACCATTTATAACAACATTCGCCAAGGATATCCATTGTCGCCTTTTCTCTTCGTCATAATGGAAGAAGATTTAGGTCAGTCTATTAAGAAAGACAATAATGATAGAGTTATTAGGGGAGTACAAATTGTTGATAACACTCAAGATATTACTCATTAATAGCTTGTAGATGATATTATTCTTCTAGGAGAAAGCACTTGTGAGGAAGCTAATCAAACATTCTAAATAATCATATGAATGCTTTTGGACAAAATTTTAATGTGGATAAATCAAAAATCTTCTTTATGAACACTAAATCAAAAGTAGAAAAAGAAATGTGTGGTATTTTGGATTTCAAACATGGGGATTTTCCATGCAAGTATCTTGGAATTCCCTTAGACAAAGGCACCAAGTGTAACAAACTTTGGGAAGATATTCTACCCTAAATTCACCAAAAAGTGGCCGGTTAGAAAGGAAAATAGTTGTCTAACGCTATAGAATAACAATGATCAAATCTATCCTAAAAATTATTCCTCCCTATCAAAAAAAAAAATTCCCTCAATGCATATTGTAGAAACAAATTAGAAGCCTAAATTTGAAAATTTTCTTGGCAAGGTTCTTTGGACAATGAAAAGTTTGCACTTTTTAAATGGGAAAATATTTGTAAATCTATTAAGAATAGGGGTTTGGGTATTAAGAACTTATATTGGAAAATCTTAGCCCTTGGTGTGAAACTAGTTTGGAATCTTCTTAAGAACCTAAAAGGAAATGGGTGAACATTCTTCTAAATAAATGTGTCTTAAATGTTGAGGTAAATCTTGCATCCCAATTATCACCAATAAACAAATTTGTTTGGGTTGGATCCAAAGATGGCAACTACAAGCTAAAAGATGATTACAAGCTTTTATCTTCTCCTTAGCATTCATCACAACTTTCTCTCCTTGTCGATCTTTGTTGGGATAAAAATTATTTTCCTAAAGCAGGAACCTTTTTATGGGTTTCTTTGCAAAAGAAGATCCTTACAGCAGCATGGTTCAAGTAAAGTGGATATGAAGGACCATCTAGATGTATCTTATGTAAATCATATGAGGAATATGTGGACCACATTCCCCTTAATTGCCTATATGCAAATGAGTGTTGCCTAGACATTTGTACAAAATTAAATTGGCAATCTACTTTCCATAATGATCTTATTGAACATCTTAAAAGTTGATTGCTATCTCTGCATAAAGGCTTATATTAGCACATTTGGAGGGTTTTTCCTTCCATAATTGCATGGGAATAGTGGAAATAGGGAAAACGTCGTACTTTCCAAAATAGAGAAATGCCAGTAAAATCCCTAGTAAACAAAATAGAAACTATCGTTGAGACTTTAAATAATAGAATTAATAAAATAAACCACCATGAAGGAATCTTCTCCATTATGGATAGAATCATTTGTAAAAATTGGTTTGGATTAATCATCCTTGTCTAATTTGGGAAAGGTGGTATTAAGAGTAAGGATGGAAGAGCGAATTGTAAATGGATTTCACCAAAACATGGGTGGTTCAAACTTAATTTTGATGGTGCGTCCATGGATAATATAAGTAAATATGGTATAGTATGTGTTACCCATAATTATGAAGATAAGGTGGTAGCTAAACTTGCTAGACGTTTGAATGAAAAAACAAATAATATAGTAGAAGTAATGGCATTAGTTGAAGGATTAAAACTAAGTAGAACATTAGGTATTTCCAAATTGGAAATTGAAGGTGACACACCAATCATTATAAATGCATTAAGAGTTGATAAAATCCCTAATCGAAAAATCTAATCATTTTGGATATAGCTTTAGAATTTTTAATATCCTTTGAGCATGTAGAATTTAAACATATTTTTCAAGAAGGAAACACAGAGGCAGACAAAATAGCTAATAAAGGTGTAGATGTAGCTACGATTAACTAAAATATAGATCCTCACATCTTTTATTGTATGTTTTGAGAGAGCTTATTATCCTTAAAACTACCTCTACAATTCTTAAAATCCTTCTCATTGGCTCATTGAATTTACCTAGTTATGAGATTATTTAGATAATACTTTAGTATTACATTCGCAATCCACATAGAATATAAGTCCTACATATAATCCCTAGGGTATTTCGATCCGCTTAAACAATATTATTAATAATTCATGGATTATTTAGAGCATAAAATTAGCCCTTACATTCCGATCCAAAAAAAAGTAAGCCCTTACACCATGAAATATCCTAACTATAGAATGGGATATCTAAAAATTCAATCCTTTTATAATTTGGTATAATTGAAAAATATGGTGGTCGATAATAGTACCCAAATATGGTAGTAAGTAAGAACTATTTCTAATTCCATCATTATAATTATGGTAGACATCTATTCGTAGACTTTCATAGTTTCTACAGGAGTTAGAATTACTTAGTTTTAGCTTATTTAGTGATGTAATCATTGTCTTTTCCAATAGAAAACATTGATTATAAACATTTATTAACCTCTATAGATGAGATGGATAATTCAAAATTTGTGCTCTCTTGGAAGGCCATTACGTATCTTTAATTAGTAGATTTAAACTAAAATCTTTATGATTGAATGAAACAATACAACTAACTAGAGTTAGCATAGCTCTACTAGGTATTTAAGCTATCAGTAAAGGATTAAGGCCTTTAGTTGGATAGCCTTTACTATAGTTTTAAATTAGGTCATAAGGCTAAAATAGTAACATTTTTATCTACATATTTCTTTTTAATCTTAACCGAAAGGACAATAATCAATCATTTGTTAGTATTAATTGTGGCACGTAAGGTGACATGAATGTGCATTCTCTTTGTCAGCCTTTATGACCGTGATTGATTCTATAATATGTGGAGTTTAACTTTAGTATTGGTAATCCTTTTCAATCAAGAAAAGTATTGTCATGCTCGGTTCTCAACAATTATTAAACTATGCATTTATGAGATGGTCACTAGACCACATGTCTATAAACATTAGAAAAGTTGTATTCATATTTATCAAGATTAAAGACCACAATGATTATTACAGCATTAACAACTCTAACAACTCTAATTCTTGGCCTCTTTTGATATCATTTATATACAATAGCTCATCTATCAATTATATCCCCATTAGTTTCCTTAGCATAAGATATGGTTTTAGTGACCAATTGACATTACTCTCAACATGAGTAGCTGTCAAGATAGTGTCATGAGATGGAATAAACATATTATTACTCTTCCAACCTTGGATTTTATATCTACCTAAATTGTGGTAATGAGCAATAATTACTAGCCAAAAATCTCGCCTCGAGCTCTCTAGATATTCTCAACTTCAATCCTTCTATATCTAGGATTTGAAATTCCAATTAACTCTATTCCAGTTTGTACCCAATCTTCCATTCTTCATTGTATTTCAATGGATACTGCAATAGTGTTATTCCACACACAAGAAAACAGCACTATGGTGTTTTTGGGCTCGGTTAAACCTGAGAGGTGCGGAAGGATTTTACAAGTACTAGACGATTTGGTTTGGTTGGCAGTGAGTAGATTGTTGGGAAAGACACTTTGACTATAGCCATACCTGGACAACAAAAAATAGTAAGGTGATTGGGTGCTTCATATCTTGTTTTCTGTGTGTAGGTGTCACCCAGTGGTATACGATAAGAATTTGTGAATTCATTTTTTACCCTACCTGGATGAAAGGGATTCACAATGCGGTATTCAATATTAACAACAAGATGGAGATCCCTTATCTGAAAGCTTACATGGATTGGCCCATTGGAAGCCTTAAATTGGCTAAAATCCCTAAACATCTCATTTTAACAACCAAGGATCCTATATTATTTGATAGAGTTTGGCCAGGGATGATGGCAAATGTGCAAATTTCTCCTCAGATGGTGCAATGCAATCTAGGAGAGGAATAAACAGTGGCTTGTTTGATTATTCAAGAAAGCTAAAATGGAGGTCCCTCTAGTCATAGACATAGACAATCATAATGACTTTACATTCATACTTCCCAAGCTAAAGAAGTCTAGCAACCCAAAGAAAATCAAGGAAGCATCTGGAGCAGTAAGCCTTGGCACTATCAACGAAGGTGACGACACTGACAAGAAACTTATAATCATTCCTTGCTCAGATGTTTGAATATCTATGATGGATCCTTCTAAGATGAGATTGTTTTCCAAACTATTAGGTTTAATTAGGCTAGTCTAGATACAGAGTACAATGCCAATGTTGTGTTTTTCTTAAACTTGGCTTTGTAATATTATTTAAAGTATGCAAACCGATCCCAACAGGTATATAATGTTTATATCTAGTCTAGGTTTGTTCATAAGGAAGACTTTGTTTCGATTATCTTGTTAGACTTTGTCTTAAATTGGATATAAATATACTTTATTAAATCAAATGCTTGATAATATTAAATTATGAATCATTGTGAAGTGATTCTAACTGGTAGCAAATGATTCATTTTATAAGGTATGGATTGGTCTTTTATATTGGTTAAATATGAAGGTGGTGGACGAATAATAGTTCATCTTCCAGAAATTAGTTTCCCCCGCAATTGAATTTTGTTCCTTATTATAGCATTTACAATACAAATGGTCTGATAGATTCGATTGTCCTTGAATTTCTTTATATGGAGTAAGACAATAATTTAGAATCATTTACAACTTTTTGTAATAGATCAGGTTTCTTCGATTAGTTTTTGGGTCTTTGTAGTCACACTAATCGTGTATTTCAAATAAACACAATAGATATAAAAAGTAAGATTATAGCCAAGTATAATTTCAATAGAAATTAGGTTTCAAACAGCATTTAAAATACCTTTAATGATAGGAATGTGTCGCATAGAATATATCGATTGTTAGTTAGTTTGGGAATTGCTAAATCAAAAATACTGCTTTTTGTCTTATATTTTCAAAATTTTATTGCTTAAAATTGGAATGAGCATTCATAAGATTTTAGGAGAAGTTACAAGCGATATAGATAATTTTTTATTGAATTATTTCGATTTTCTTTCCTGTGAAGATTACATTCAAACTTACTAATTGAAATTGATCATCATCATATCAAACAATGTAATCCTTCATAAACTTATGAATTGTATAGATTAACATCTTTTAAGGAAATCGTTAAAAATAATAAGTTGTCTCTAAATCAAGAGTCGATTCAATATCCTTTTTCAAGCCAATTATAAGTAATCATATTATTCAAAGTAGGAGTTGATAAATCTTTTGTTGCCTTTATTCCTTTTAGAAGTTTCATCATAATTTGGTGTTTAATCATTTTATTTCTCTCATTTTTTGCAGCTTTACCTAATCTATGTTTTTCTAATTTAGAAATCCCAAGTTGCAATGCTCTTGTCAGAATGAAATAAGTGTTCTTTTGACAGTTTGATTCCCTTAACCATAAGGGCATTTTTAGTGAGGGTATAGTATCTTGTTACTTGTGTTCAGTTCTTTGTCCCTTATTTATTTGTATACAAAATCAAAGTATTCAATACTTCTTGATGAGTTATGGTTTTTAGTGATATTATATGTTTGAGATTCAAGAACTCCCAAACATAACAATATCCCTACAAAGAATTTCCCCTTAGCCTCTTGTGCTTGGATGTTACCTCGTATCATGTTATTATATTCCAATATATAAGATTTGCTAAGTTGATGATTCAGTAAGTTGTTTAAGGAGAAAGTATGTATATACTCTATCCCTCATCTTTTCGTCGTAGATGACTTGCAAGGTAGATACCTTGTTATTGGGTGGGTATGGTTCTGTATACTTACCTTAGTCATAAATACCTTATCATGGCTCCTATTGAAACATTGATGTCTTATAACAAAGCAATATAGGTATGGATGTTTGATGAAACTCAGATGATGTCTTCCTTCCAAGCAGGATGAATCTTGACAGATCTTGTCTTCAATTGGACAACTTCCCCTTTTGTTTTTGTAACATGAGAAAAATGATTCTTTGAATACATCAAAAATGGGAAGGCTTTCTTTACTAGGACAATTCCTTCTGAAGACCAAGTTTGTAAAGCCTTAAATCACAAGTAATTGGGCTTGTTAAATATGTATAGTTTCTCAATTCTCTTGTCTCGAATCCTAGCTAAGTGTAACTTTCTTATTGAATTTCTTGGCAACAAATGTGATGTGAAAATAGCGATCGATTAGTCAATAGTATTGGCTTTCCTTGAGTATCTTAAAACACCTTAGTAGTTTTTAATATTATTTTTTTTGAACTTGTATTGTTTCATATTCTTGATCGAGCTTTCTTCACACATCCCTTCACATTCCTAGCTTATGCTTGCATTCACCTATTATACAAGGATGTATTTGTTATGAGAAGCATAGGTCCAAGGCCAAAAATTATAAAGTTATGTGGGCCTATTACAAAAATTGCATTTGCAAGGTCTGTAGCTGGAATGATGGTCAAAGATATGTTAAAGTCCTCTCATTTTCTGGTAAATAGAGCAGTATTTAGTACTCTACGGAAAGAATCCATTTTTAATATAGATTGATATAGAGTTCCTTTTGATATTGCACCAATGTTTGTAGCAATGGTTAATATGGTGGAGGCTGAAAAATACATAATAGAGCATCTATATAGAAAACTATTTAAGGTGTTTATCTTAGAGATCTAGAGAACGCACTAATTAATATCAACGAGGCTCGAATGATTCCCAGTCCTTGTAAATACGACTTTAAACTGATTGGAAGGAATAATGTTCTCTTGTTTCCTATTGTGTTCACTACAAATCAAAAGATATTTAGACAATGGAAACCAATCATGAGGAATGTAGATTTTTGGATGCATTATCTTCTTGTTAGATACCCTCCCTCCTTTCCTTAGATTGACTAATTTATAAAAGATCAAGTTGATTTGTGGGAGGATGTAGATAACATCAATCTCAAATACATTTAGCCAAATGATCCCTTCGATTAGTTGTCAATTCGGATATTACTTCTCCATAATGGCTTTCAAACTATTGTTTTCTAATGAAGTTAATTATGAC
Source organism: Cupressus sempervirens (assembly GCA_028749045.1). Classification (NCBI taxonomy): domain Eukaryota; kingdom Viridiplantae; phylum Streptophyta; class Pinopsida; order Cupressales; family Cupressaceae; genus Cupressus; species Cupressus sempervirens. Next base: position 128,401,550 of record CM053792.1, read on the forward strand.
TTCTTGTTTTTAATCCATATGGACTATAATTGAAAAAGAGGCACAAAGTTATGCATATCTTTGAGCAACAATATTCATTAATATGAAAATTCTCTTCTACACAATAATTGGAGTTAGGGATTTATAAACTCTATCTAGTTGAAGTTTGCAAGCATGTTCTTGCTTTTTGAAAATATTATTCTATAATCTTTATTTTCCTAAATAACTAATATGAACATTTCTAATTAGTAGGCATATCTAATAAAATATTATTTGTATATAGAAGAAATCCTTCTATATGACAATGAACCAAGGATTTCATTAAGCTTAAGATATATAACAAAAGATCTTAGTCAAGATTGAATTACAAGTATTGTAGGGAAGGATAAAACAAGTTAACAAGCATATCATGGAGGAGTCAATCATGGGATACTAATATGTCTATTTTGCATACCAAGTTTGTAAGGGCAAAACCAAAGATACCTATCGCATCTCTTATCTTTGCTGTCCTATTGAGATGGGTTCTGTAATTTTTAAAATATAAATCCTGGCCTTTAGGCCTATTACTGATCCAAAAAGGCCTATTACTGATCCAAAAAAAAACACTTTAGTTTATGAAAAAAAACACTTGTCAATACTTTATAAAATAATTTCGATTGGAACACATTTTATTAATGACTAGAGGCATTCTACAATGGACTTCTGGAAATTATGGTACAAAGGTGCTTGTGGCTATTGAAAATCCAAGATAGACTTCTTGAAAAACTTATTATTAATTATTTAGCTCTAATTAATGATTGTTTAATTTTCATTAGTAATTATTTTCATGAAAAGTCCATGAAAAATATTGCACAAGTGGTGAGCATAGTTTTGAGTTGGCTAAGAGTAGCTCTCTTACTATCATCACAAGTTCAAAGGTGAAGAGTAACAAGGTGGCGGTGAGCATGGTTGGAGTTAAGGAGGTCAAGGGAAAACTTCATTGTAAAAGCTGTAATAACAATGAGCATGTTGAGAGTAGAAGTCAAAAATAACTCCCAAATTTGAACCATTCTTGGGACAAGGCAAGGTAATAAAAACACTATACAAAGGCAAGTCAAAGGGTTTAAACACAACTTTGAAGTGGATGATAGTGTTCAGGGCTAACAAGAGCAGCAACGTAAAGAGTGACAAAGGTGGTGGTGAGATGGGTTGAAGTTAAGGTGGTCAAGAGCAAACTTTCGTGTAACAATTTTAATAAAAATGAGAATTTAGAGAGTAGATGTCGAAAATTACACCCAAATCTGAATCATTCTAAGGCAAAGTAATGATAACATTATACAAAGGCAAGTCAAAGGGGCCTAACATAAATTCGAAGTGGATAATAGATTGGCTTGTGGTATTCTTCACAAGTGCATTTCCAAGTTTTGTGTTCGCTCAAACAATGGAAAGTAGATAATTTTCTCACACCTAAGCAAATGAGACATAGGAACATTGATGCTACATCTTCACATTTAAACCTTGTCTCTCATTATTTGAAGCTGGTAGACCATCCACATCCACATGGTTTAGGATGCCTACAAAATTGAATAGAGAGAACTTTAACCAAGCAATGTAAGTTATCAATGAACTTGCTCCCAAATTGAAGGATGTAGTGTTTGTAGATGCCATTACATTATGTAATTGTGGTATCACATATGGAAGCCCATATCTCTTTGAGATTGTTAATGTCTCCTCTAGAAGATGAATGAATATAGGCTAAACTAGAGCAGGACAATGTTTATGCCACATACATACACTAGAAAATCTATGGTCATATCTGCAAGTACTCTTAAATTCATGAGATTAACTCCAGAAAACGGAAGGGTCATTCTTAGTAAGGTAAGGTTGGGAAAGAAAAGAAGATGAAAGAACAAGGATAGCAAGGAAATCATATCATATCAAATTTGAAGAGAAAAGTGTGCAAAGTTTAAGGATGTCATTTGCCTTGTGTTGCAGGGCAAAGTGGCATCTTTGTAAGATGAAGGGTTCATCAACTCTTTTCACTTTAAGCCCAAAAGGCTCCTATGAGATGTTCTATTCCAATATGTGTGTCAAATTGAAGGGTCAAGTTCTTGGTTAGCATTAACACTTATATTAGTATTAAGCCTTTAACTCATAGAATGTGAGGCATTTGAGGCAAAGATGAAATCATGAGAATATTCAGAGTGATACTGGACAACTCCCGTAATTTTTTAAAGTTGCAAACGTCAAAATGACATAGGCATCCAGATTTGGCATGGTAGTCACTCTCAATGGTTGATGAATGTGCTCCCCCCTAAAAAGCCAATAAACAAGTCACTGCTCAAACATAAGTGGAATATGAACAGTTTGGAGTGTTTCAAAACACTTTTTTTGGAAATTGATCTTCCATTCTTGATGTGCGGGAGGTTATTAGAGAGCTAAGTATCTCGTGGAAATTGAGGTAAACACTTCCTTTTAACATTGAAGATTTTGGAATCCTCGTTCTAAATCTTCTTAGAGTTCAATTTCCAAAATTGCATTCTGAATGGGTAGGTTGAAGTTGTTAAGACTTGCATATGTCGAGGGATAGTTTGATTCATCCTTCAGCAATGTATGCACCCTTTGAGCATTTTATCACTACTAAAAGACTAAGAGGTAGTGACAGGAGTTTTCTTCACTCTTACTGGAGTTTTCTCCTAATTTATGATCTCTCTAGCTATTTGTGTGTCTAGGTTGTTTTATGTCTTACTGCGTCTTTTTTGTCTCACTTGCGCTTATATACAGAGATGTTGCTCCTCTAATTGACCTAGAGACATTGTATGCTTAAACCATTGTTGGTGGTGAAAACTATGTTTGAAGGTTGTTACACGAATTCCTTGAGTAATATATTGTTGAAGACATGTGAGAGGAGCATTTTCCCTATTTGCAAATCACCCAAACCGACAATCTCTTCTTACATTATCAACATCTTCATCTCACTTTGCCAAATTGTGCAGACATCAATTAGAGACTAATGACAAATAAAAGACATTTATGCAAAACTTGTCCCTATCTTCTAAATATAAAGAAATCACGATAGGGTAAGATTGTTAATAAACATGATGTTGTGAGGCATGAGATACACAAGAAAGGGCTGATCGGTGCACAACTTTAGGAAAATATACAGGAAAAATTTCATTTAATTGCACAGATGTCAATCAGATTGTCAGCAGGTGAACAGAAAACTAATTAACATTGAAAAACAACAGCCACTATGGACATAGGTCCTGCATAAATCTATTTAGAATATCCTATTCCTTGCCAGTACAGAAGGGAACCTTGAAAGCTAGAATCTTTCAAAATAATCTATAGAAAGATTCACATAACAAGAAACATGCCAACATGCTGCTGCTGCTGAAGGGAAAGTGCTATTTGATCATTTGTAATTGCCAATTGAGCAGTAGGCTAAGCAATTGCCTGCACATGCAACATCAATGTTTTTCAGAGTGGTTGCTTTACACTCCTCTCAGATTCCCAGTCAAATCGCAGCTGGTTTTTTAACCATACAGGATTTATACATGTATAAATCCAAAAGAAACTCCAGCTTATCATGCGAAGCCTTAAATGATTCAGTACTTTGGATGAACTTCATATCCTCCAACACTTAAGAACCCAATCAATTACCATCATTCCGATTACGTGTTTCGAAAAGCTACAATCTGATTCCTAACAAGCATGTCCACAAAGGCAATCTTAATTGTCATCTGGCTAGACAGTGTTATAACACCACAAATCATGTGTGTGTACATGTTTTATGACTTAAGCTACTGTACTAGGCGGTTGTTCATGATCAACCTGGTGTACAGTCTCCTGAACCAATCCTAATTGATTTCCTGCATATTGTACCCAGAATATAGACCATCAAGACAGAAGCACATTAGCATCACAAACTTAATATAGCCAAAAAACATAGACTTAAAAAAGGATCTGCAAATGTGGTCAAGAAATAGGCAACAAGCCAAAGAATTTCATTGTACCCTGATTTACTGGTGCAGGAAGTGTTTGTCTAGCATATATCCCTCCTTGGTTGGCTGGGGGAGCAGAGGCCACCTCTTGTGTCGAATGTGAAGCTGTAAAGCCTGCAACTGTATAGTGTCTCTGATCATGCTGAACAGTTGATGGCAAGCACACGGGTATTGGTTGCTGTTGAAGTCATACCAAAAAGTCACAGTTGTCAAAGCTGTGAATGAAGTATGTAAAGTAGATATATTTATGTAAAATGAAAATGAAAGGATTAAATCATTAAAGCAGCGCTATCACCAAAACTGACCAAACTTCCATGTAGCATGAAAGCAAATAACAGGAAATAGTTGGAAGACATTAATCTAAAGATCTGTACAAAATTCAAATATAGAAAAAGAATGTGAATGTTCAATAACAACAAAGTTCACATCTACTAGAGAAACATTTATTGGGATTCAAATAATAAAAAATGGGTCATACTAGAAGGCAAGCACGTGGAAATATAACCTATAAATGTTGCATTATTTTAGAGAATAAGATTCAAACAAATTTATGAGTAAGAAAAGGAGCAAACAGCCATTCTAATATTAAATAGGTCGAAGTAGAATACAATTTCCCATGCCTTCTCAATACCTGATTTTTTACTTGTGTGGATAAAAAGGTTTTATTGAAGCCACCAGTAATTAAACATGGACTAGGCCTATCAATCAGTATCAACATAGGTGGGCCATGATTATGATTATGATAGGGGTTCAAATATCAAATGGGCTTGCTTTGTTGAAATGACTATGACAATATGGAGAAAAAAGAACACATATGGTTGCAAATTCTAAGTAAATAGGGCTACCCCAAGATGCAGTTTGCAATTCAAATACTTATTTAGATCAGAGAGTACCCTCCATATGCATCAAAAGATGGAAAATATAAAGGGAAACAATGACAAAGGTAATTGCATGGTTCTGTACTCTATTTCACCCCATCTAAATACATCTGTTACCAAGACCTTGATCCACACTTACCACCACCATCGCTTAACAAATAAACCTCTTCCAGCTTATATAAGAATTTTATATCCAAAAGTAAACATGATGCAGTAGAATGGGATGACCTTAAGTGCTCGACCATCGGGGATTTCCCAAAGAAGACTTATCATCAAATCCCAAAGAGAAATGTTAATGTTAGTATGTACAAATGTTGTGTTTCTATTAGATTAACAACTGCATCCAATTTCAGGTGTGGTAATCTAAAAGGTGAGGACAGATTCAATTGTTCAGCAGATTTGACAGAAGACATACCCCTTGATTGGGTTACCTATGCTGGAGGACTCTCCATAAGGAGAATTTAGAAAATAAAGAGTAAAACTAAAAAGATACTCCCAGATACAACTTCAATTCAAGAACTCATTTAGATTATAAATCTGATTGTATCCTCTCTATGCATTGAAGCTATAATAGTAAAGAAAAGCGTTGACGTAGGTAACTGAGTGGTTGGGATATGAGTCACTTCAATTTCTGTACTCAATTTGCCCCACCTAAATTCATCTTGTACTTACACTAATTGCTGCCCACTAGTTTATACAAGAATTTCTAATCAATCACAAAAAACATAATGCAGTGCAATGAGACAAATGATTAATTACAGGTTTTCATAGCAGAGAACCACATTCAATACCTTGAAGGCATGTTAAATGCTAGTGCATACAAATATTCATTTAAACAGTTGAACTGACACACCCAATTTTAGTTGTGGTACCCTAACAAATGAGGCCAGATGTTAATTTTGGGTAAATTTAACAAAAGAGACTACCATTGGTCATCGTATTTAACCTGAAAGACTGCAGTAAGGGTACCTAAAGAGAATTTATTCAACATTAATAAACAAAATAAAGAACAGAATGCAGCAAAGGCAAGAGATTTGTTATTGAAACCACAGTAACTGCTTGCAAAACTTTTTTGAAAGCATGTTTGTTTCAGCTTCTACTTTCATGATAGCAATGTCATCTATTAGGACTTATCGTACTCTAGCTTTGTTTATATATGTTGCAGGTATCATTCAGCTTATTCCCCATCAACTTCCATTTCTGAACTATGCATCTTCTTTCCCAAATTCTGATATCTGTTCTCTACTTGACAATTTGGGAAGCATTTACTTCTGTTAGCATATAACTTTGTCATCAAGACGAAATTAAATTACATCACGTAGGGAAGGACTACTTTTATTTGAAGGGGAAACTCTGATCATTCAATATCTACAAAACAACTAAAAGTTATTCACAGACATATATTTCTCAAAAATGTTGAAGAAATGATACTCTTACAAGATGATTTACAGAAATAAAAAAAATTGCATACAACAATGAATAATGATAAATTAAATGTTCAAGATTGCATAATATATAGAGAGAAAAGATTTCAAACCAATTAACAAGGTCATTCAATTTTCAGAGTACTGCAACGTTATTTACTATACATAAGAAGCAGGAAAATGTAACATCATATATAGAGAACAATTAGAATTCAACCATAGAGAAAAATATGATAAATTGATCTCTCTTATATGTTCTCCTCATATGAAATCATCCCACTTGATTATATCTTCCAATGTGAGGAACACATACCCCACTTCATCATGTCCCTTTGCAATGGTCACAACCTTCCACAGTTACTACCCCACAAAAAAATCACAACCCTTCATCATCGCTGCCCTTTCAAAGAGAACTTTCACAAATACCAAGAACTTTCACAAATACCATCCTTTGGAAGAGTCGCAACCCTTCATGAGTGCTGCCCTTCAAAAGGGTAACAACTTTCCACAATTACCACCCTTTCGAAGAGTCACAACCCTTCATCATTTCTACTCATCATTTCATTATATCTTCCAATGTGAGGAACACATACCCCACTTCATCATGTCCCTTTGCAATGGTCACAACCTTCCACAGTTACTACCCCACGAAAAAATCACAACCCTTCATCATCACTGCCCTTTCAAAGAGAACTTTCACAAATACCATCCTTTGGAAGAGTCACAACCCTTCATGAGTGCTGCCCTTCAAAAGGTTAACAACTTTCCACAATTACCACCCTTTCAAAGAGTCACAACCCTTCATCATTTCTACTTTTTGAAGGAGTTAATCTCTTATTTCCTTTTTATTCCTCTTTTCCATCCCATTAATTCTTTCTCGATTCACATCTTTCCATTCTTTTCTTCCTTTCTCTATATCCGCTTTGAAATGAACTTCTCTCTATTTTATATCTTATGTTGAGGATGACAATTCTTTATCGCATGCCTCTTGACGTATCATTAAACTTGACTTGTAATTATATTGCATTATAATTTATCATTATTTATTTTATTTTGGTATATTTTATTGCGAGTTTTTTGAAGAGGTACCTTTACAAAGTATAAGTCTGCAAGGTTTTTATATATTTTACGTAAGTGTTTGTTAAGATGAATGGGCCAGAAACAAAAACTGGGAGCACAAGCTGAGTTTTTAAGTCTTGTTCAGATGCATCAAGCTCTCCCTTCTACTTAATAAAGACAAAATTTAGTTTCTATCTAATGACTTGTGGGAATCCAGAAGGCTGAAATGTACAAACTTATGGAACCTTTTGTATGACTGCAATTAAGTCCACCCCTTCAATATTGTCTTTAGTGCATGAACATTATGGACTCTTGGGAGATGGAAATACATCTGCAGTTTGTAACTTTAACAAGAATATATGTGTCGTAAATATGCCAACTGGCTCCCACATAACGACATATAAAAATAAATTGTTTTAACTATACCCTTTATTTTGCATGATGGAACTTTTGTGTAACTCACAACCTTTCCATGTAAAATTGAGTATTGAATTGGAAACTTGCAATTTGATTCATTAATGGACATATTTAAACTTGCCAATTTTAATTAAAACTTCCAAACTTATTCCAATTATTTGACTTGGAACCCTTAAACTCTTCTGCCAAAGTAAATTAATATTAAAACTGGATTGGCAACGAACAATTTGACTGATAATGTATTTTAATGTTTTGCCAAATTTAATCAAAACAAACTTGGAAATCGACTAGTGACCATGTGAAACTGTAAAGTGTGAATTGTGACTTAATGAATTGCAAGTTGCATTATATTTTTGCAACTACACCTGATTATCAACTGGTATTGCTTTCCACATGCATTATCTGACCTTTAGTCAGAAAGAACAAGTTAAAATGCTGCTCTAAACTGTCAAATTCCTGAAGGAGAACACATATTGTGTGGGAAGCTTGTGAGCCATCTTGCAACTTTGCAAAACTGCGAACATGAAGAACTCCACTCGGGCTATAAATATCTAACAGGAGCAATCCAGGCGGATATTTAGACATTTATGCACAGAATTGCCAAACTGAAATTGTTTATGGCTCAACTCTGGTGTTTTACGACACTTCAAAATGACTAAAGTTGACTCCAGATTACTTGTAACCAAGGCCAATTGCCAAACTGAAATCATTTATGACTCAACTTTGGTATTTTATGACACTTCAAAATGACTAAAGTTGACTCCAGATTACTTGAAACAAAGACCAATAGTTCAACAATTTAACACTTAGGCATGACAGATGATTTCAAGTTTCAACAACTCAAAATGATTGAGCACATTTCCAGTGAAACCAATTGGCAATGACATTTTCAACTTGATCAAGGCAAGATGACAAGGAAACTTCATCAATTACATAGAATAATGACACATTTCTCAAGAAAGCCATTTGTTCACACTTATAGATATGTTCTTATAAAAAATTGTCTAAACTTGTCTCTCAAAATTTCCTCTAGAATTTTCAGCAATGTTGTATTCCACAGTTGACAAAAGGTCATGGTCAAGTGCTAGGACCCTTTGGATATCATGTCGGAGGCCACCATTCTGTCCTCCCCAAGAACATATTAGAATTGGAATCTCATGCTGTAACAGTAGTCCAACTTCAGTTGACAGAGTATCTGATGGGCCTGCAAAGGAAGAGATGTGGAGCAACAAGAACGATGTCCTATAGGAGGAGATCACAGATGCAGCATTCATGCAAAAAAGGTGCTAGAGGTCTGTGAGCAATAAAGATAGAGCGACAAGGAGGAAGGACTGCATGCAAGAGGAGCAGGAAGGCATACAAGCTTATACAGAGTAGTATTCCTGCATGTTGTAAGTGGACAAGGCTGTTTCTAACCCTCATAATTAATAAGTTAATAGCTAAAGAAAGATAGTGTACTCCACAGTTTTCTTCATCTTCGCCATATTTTTCTTACTAACATATGTGATACAATTCAGACAATAAAAACTTGTTTCTATTTACATTGTCATAAGGTGAATTGGCTTCAGAGAATTATAAATAAACACGATACATACCAGCATATAGTTAAAAATACAGAAACTCTCAGAAATTGATATAGTTGAGAAGGGCCAAGAGTCAAGGCAAGCTAACCATGTATTGCTGGTACATATCTGATGAAGCCACAGGTCGATTTGATGGTGAGACGAGTGGCTCCACAGGATTCCCTTTTGCCATAGATTCTACATCTGTAGCTGTGTGTGCTTGTCCATCTGCTCTCCTCACAGACTGCTTAACAGCACGAGCAATCTTTAATTTAGGCTTTCGTGTTTCACTCGATTTCACAGCACTAGCTTCTGAGGCACGTTGTTTCCTAAAAATGATAATTAAGTTAGAATTTCATAGCAAAACATGTCTATGAGAATCTAAATCAGAGCTATGCTAAAATGCCACTAACAGTATGAATGACATATCATTTAAGCATATTCACAAAAATATTGTCTTAAATTTTGAATGTATGTCACACGTTACACAAAGCATCAGGCAGAATTAGCAATTTCACCTGGTGAGATAAGCATGAACAGCATGAGCAAATCCTGGCTTATACGAGAACAATAGACCTCGTAATGGCTTCCCATCAATATTGGATTCAATAGTATATCCATAATGAAAAACATCAGTTATCTTTGCTTCAAAAATCTTCTCTTCAGGAGGCTTGAACTGAAGTGAAAAGTTGTCTGGACCTACATTTTCAACTCTAAAATAAATCATACAATATTGTCTTCCGATCACTTGATTGACCCTAACAATGTATAACTTTTATATGCCAAAACCAAACTATAAGGAATAAATTAATAATCTAAAAGAAATACTAATCTGGCATTTTGAATCCCAGACTACATCATTCTAATGGTCCCTACAAAAGTGTACAGGAAATAAATAAAACAAATTATGAAATTGTTTCTGTATAGCAATCAAATAAACTGCACAAGACTTTCCATAACACAATGATGGAAGAAAAGAATCCTCTAAACCCGAGCCAACCTCCTTATAAAACATATTTACCTTGCACAATAAAATCTTAAAAATATCTGATACGCATACTTGAAAACCGCTTGAAAAAACAAGGTTAATGCCTGCTGCATATGATATATGCATGGCCTATTTATAGTGAAAGCATGTCTACTTGTGTGCAAAGCATAAGGGATTAAGCACCTGGTAATTGAAACATCTAAAGGTGAGATGTGATTATTTATCTAGTTTCAGCAGCACCCTGAATTGGATTGGCATTAACTTCCTGTTACACTTGATAGGAGATTCAAAATATAATATGAGGAGTGATACAATAATGAAGGAAAAGCCAGATACAAACCACTAAGCATACGGCAGCAAGCAGCATAAAAGGCATTACTATAACGGTAGTGTTGATGTTTGGTAGCTTCTGTCAGATAAACATATATATAATTGAGATATAAATTTATGAGAGAAATTTATATATATATATATGATTAAACATATTATTATATTAATTATCTGATTAACGAATAGACATGTCCCATGAAGGGACATGTCTATTCATGGCTTATACTCAACATAAATGTAAGTGATTGTTGCATTTAGAAATCATTGCTTTAAAACGGAAGGTTTTTATATCCTAGTCATCACATATATATAGGTGATTATTGCCAAATAAAGGTGGAATTCTACAGTCAAGTCATCCGATATATATATTAAGAGATCATTGACGTAAATCAAAAGATTCATATGTAGAAGTCTTCCCATTTAGAAGATCGTTGTCGTTCAACTAAATTGCAGAGGATAGTTCAGATTCAAACAAATCTGGAAGATGTGGTCTAATGATCAATATCATTTGCCGAAGTGCACATTTATTTAGTTGAGGAATGCCAAGGAAAGTAACAATGAATTTAGAATAAATGAATAGTACCATATGGTAAATTATCACGTGAATGCTTTGCTCTTTTATGTGTGATGCAAAGACACCGAGGACATAAGCAACATTTCACCGAACACGGGAGTTCATTTCTTTCACCCAATATCGAGTAGGATGACATGCGACGTGTGGAAAAATTAAGGCACAAATACCTTGCATTGCTTGTCCAAAGCTGATGGCTCGAGACTTAGCGGAATATTTTCCACAGAAGCTGCGGGAATATCAAGCTGTATTTGAAAGGAGATGACATGTTGATATTATATCTTGAACAAGATTTACCTTTGTCTTCAGGAACAAAAGGGACAATCTTCCTTGTCGTGAGGACTTCCAAAATAGGGTTTCATAGAGGCCCTGGGCCAACACCTGTTAAGTTTGTAACAGTGATAATCTACTGGTCTGAGAGTGCAGACCGCACCTAATCTTCTCCTGCTTAATATCATTTGAAGGCATTAAATATATTACAAACACCTCTTGTGATAGGCGGTGACTTCTAAGATTGTTTAATATTAATGTTAACATTGTGTTAGTTACTGATATTGTTAACCATCCTTGCTAAGTCGCTGATTTCTGGGAGAGGGGTTTGAGTCAACTTAGGAAGGATCATGTCCCTTTGAGGGACATGCCCTTTAGTCATGATATTTAGGGAGAGTGTTATTGTAGTTTGAGGGCATACAAGTACAAGAAGTCTGCTCCCTCGAGCAATAATACCCAGTCAACTTATTGCAGAGATAAATAACTTTCAGTTCAAGATAATAGTAAACAACTTCTTCATACTTCAGTTTATTAAGAAGTTCATTTTCAGCAACCAAGGATAGATTACAAGTCTGATTGAAAAGGTACAGAATTTGCAAAAACTTTACATGGTATCAGAGCTCTCGTAGTCAAACCTAGGCTCTGCAAATTTAAGTAATCAGACCTTAAACATATCTAGCACCTTTCTCCTACCTTCAATGGCATACACAACCAAACCCGAGGGCAGGTTTGATGGGAAAGAACACATTGATGCCTGGAAATTCATAATCATGATGATTCTTGAAGAAAATGATGTAAAACAATTTGTTGATAAAGCATCCAAGCAACCTCCAGTTAAACCTCATAAATCTATCTGGAGCAAAGGAAATAGGAGAGTCATTCAAATCATATTTAGATGGAGTAAAAAATGAAATCGTACCCATGCTTACAAAACATCAAACAGCATTTGATATGATGAATGCATTACTAAATGCATATGAGGTCAACAATGCAACTAGAGTTCTTGCACTGAAAAGGCAACTAAATCACATACAAATAAAGAAAGGAGAATCAATGAATTCTTACTTCCTAAGGGTTGCTAGCATTAGAGATGAACTGTCAAGTATAGGAACCATTATTAGTGACACAGAATTAACACTAATGGCTATAGATGGATTACCAAATTCATGGGAAACTTTTGCATAAGGAATAAGTGCCAAAGATAAACTTCCTGACTTCAACAGACTTAAGGGGGATTGTCTTCAAGAAGAATCCAAAAAATTAAAGAAAGGAGGGAAACTAAAAACGGAAGATAATACAAACTCCTATGAGGCAAGAAGAAAAAGGGAAATCAAAATAATGGCAAACCCAAGAAAGATCTATCCAAGATAAAGTGTTTCAGATATGAAGAGTTTGGACACTACACATCTAATTGTCCTAAGAATTCTAAACAGCAAGTGAACAGTACAAATGTTACTAGGGAAGAAGATAACTGTCATCCCGAGAATCGTGTATTGTATTCATCACTATCAAATGAAATCTCAAGTAAAGCATCGGTAATTGATAGTGGATCTTCTAGACATATAACGGGATACAAAGAAGCACTAGACTCTATTTCAGAAAAGCTTAATGGCAAAGTTACCATTGGTGATAATCCAGTACATTTCATCAAAGGAATTGGAAACTGCACCTTGAAAATAAAATCAAGAAAGTCTCTTCTCCTCAAAGGAGTACTCTATGTACCAAGAATAGAAAGAAATCTAATCTCGGTTACAGCACTTGAAGATGATGAGCATAATGTTGCATTCCTAGACGGTAAAGTAATAACTTGGGCAAAGAACTCCTCTATTAAGAAAGTGAAGTTGATTGGTCAAAGAAAAGGATATTTGTATGAATTGAATTCAAAATCTAGTTGACCTATTCAAGCCTTAATTCATGAAGCTGCAGACATAAATGAAATATGGCACAGAAGATTAGGGCATCTAAGTTTCAAAACCTTATCAACTATGGGGAAGATGGTCACTGGGTTACCTTAACTAAATAAAGGCCACTCAAGCATATGCAAAGGGTGCGCTTTGGGTAAGAATACCAAAAGTCCATTTCATGATAGCACTAGAAAAACAAATAATGTTTTGGAATTAATTCATTCAGATTTACGTGGACCTATGTTTGTTCCTTCTCTTGGAGGATTCTGGAACTATATTTTGTTCATAGATGACTTCTCTAGGAAAACATGGATTTACTTCTTAAAATGCAAAGAATCAGATGAAAACCCAAAGAGATTTAAAGAATTCAAAACATTAACTGAGAACTTATCAGGACATAAAATTAAAACTCTTAGAACTAATAATGGAAGGGAATACACCTCAGATTTGTTTAAAAGGTTTTGTCGAGAAACAGGAATTAAGAGGGAGTACACCGTTCCTTATAATCCAGAACAAAACAAGGTAGCAAAAAGAAAGAATAAAACAATTATAGAAGCTGCTAGAGCTAAGATATCTAATCAAAATCTAGAATATTATCTTTGGGCGGAAGCCTCTTGTACTGCTGTCTATATTCAAAACGGAAGCCCGCATCCTTACCTTAGAGATAAAACTCCTGAAGAAGTATTTACTAAGGTTAAACCCAATATAAGTCATCTTAGGATTTTTGGGTGTCCCGTATATATCCATGTTCCAAAAGAAAAAAGAACTAAGTTAAAACCCTCTGGGAAGAAAGGTATTTTAGTAAGGTATAGTCAAACATCTAAAGCATATAGGATTTTCATACCTAGACAGAAAAGTATTGAACTTAGTAGGGATGTAATTTTTGAAGAAGATTTAGCATTCAAAAGAGCTCTAAGTTCTAAAGAACCTTCTCCTTTACCTAGTTGTGAAAGAAATAGTGAGTCTTAGTCTCAGAGGGAGAACATAGAAGAAATTGAAGATGAAATTCAAAATCTAAATCTTGGAGAAACTCAAAATTCAAAGAAAAGACCACTTTGGGCCATTAAAACAATCGAGGAAGCACAAGACTTTGATGCACCTTCTGGAACAATCAAAGAAAGCAAATGACCTAAAAGATTTTCTAATTATACAGCAAACATGAGTGATTTATCCAAAACAAAACCAACCAATTCTTTAGATGCTATTAAACATACAGCTTGAAAAGAAGCTATGACAGAAGAACACCAATCTATTATGAAAAATTATGTTTGGGAAATTGTTCCAAGACCTAAAGGAAAATTTGTTGTTTCTTCCAAGTAGATATTTAAAATAAAGCATGCTACTAACAGTAGCATCGAGAAATATAAAGCTAGATTTGTAGCCAGAGGATTCTCTCAGAAAGAAGGGATTGATAATGAAGAGATTTTTACTCCTGTCACCAAATATACCTCTGTAAGAGTAGTCCTTGCAATTGCAGCATCGAAGGGATGGAAAATACATCAAATGGATGTAAAAACAACATTCCTAAATGGAAAGATTGCAGAAGAAGTATATTTGGAGCAACCTGAAGGATTTGAAACTCATGATCCTAACGTTTTTGTTTGCAAGCTCAAGAAAGCTCTCTATGTGCTTAAACAGGCTCCAAGGGCTTGGTATGAAAGAATTGATAAGTATCTCACCGGCTTAGGATTTTCCAAGAATGAAGCTGATCCAAATTTATATTATAAAAGAGATAAAGATGATATGGTAATTCTGATACTGTATGTTGATGATTTACTAATAACAGGTGATGATCATCTCATAGATCAATGCAAGAAAGATCTAATTAAAGAATTTGAGATGAAAGACTTGGGACTCTTTTATTACTTCCTGGGACTAGAAGTACAGCAGAATTCCGATAGTATCATACTTAATCAAGGAAAGTATACATCAGATATTTTGAAGAGATTTGGAATGTGGAATTGCAAGTCTATGTCTTCTCCAATGGAGACTAATCTAAATAAACTTAAAGAAGCAGTAACAAAATCACCTTCCATAGATTCTACCCTCTACAGACAGATGATTGGGTCCCTTATGTACTTAATAAATACAAGACTAGATATTTGCTATGTTGTTAATGCCTTAAGCCAATTTATGTATGAGCCAAAGGAGATTCACCTAGTTGCAATTAAACACATTATGAGATATTTACAAGGCAGTCTTAATTTTGGACTCAAATATGAGAAAGTTGATTTAGATTTGCATTGATTCACTGACTCAGTTGGGGTGGAAGTGTTAAAGAAAGAAAAAGTACTTCAAGATGTTGTTTCAACTTAGGATCAGCAATGATATCTTAGATATGATAGCAATCTTCAATAGCTTACAGCTCCACAGAAGCCAAATACATTGCAGCAGCAATGGCCTCTCGAGAAGCAGTTTGGCTAAGGAAGTTACTTGTGGGATTATTTGGGCAAGCTATGAATCCTATGATTATTCATTGTGATAATCAAAGTTCCATCAAGCTTTCGGTGAATCCAATTTTTCATGACAGGTCCAAGCATATTGAAATTCCTTACCATTATGTAAGAGATATGGTAGATAGGAATAATGTAAAGTTAGAATACATTTGCACTGCAGATCAAACAATAGACATACTCACCAAACCTCTATCTAGAGTAAAGATAGATCACTTTAGGAGAAGACTCAGTATCGTTGAATTGTAATCCATTTATGTTCTTTAAATTATTGATAAAATAATTTTATTTATCAGGCTATTCACTATTATGGGCTACACCATCTGTATTCATTATATAAGAGGTGACGATCTCTAAGATAATGAATACTTGTGAATGACATTATGAGAGATGACGATCCCTCAGATAATGTATTGAACAATAGAGAACTACTGTTAGATCTAGGTGAGTTCAAAATTATTTGTGAAATAAGCATTTCTATGCCTATTTATCAAAACTTGGATAAAGGAAGAATTCATTCTTCAGTCTTTATCCTGCGTTTTGGTAGATCTTAACTCAAGATCAAGTTGTGATATAGGATTACCAATTCCTATGAGTCACAACCTGGATAAATGAAGAATTTAATCATTCTTTGGATGTTATCCTATGTGTGTTGCATTATGTGCAATATTGACATCACTAGTACAAGTGATGAATCATATCACAAGATAGTTATATGATCTTGTATCATGTATTCCATGATGCCATTTGCTTGAGAAGATTCAAATAAATATAGAGTATCAATCTATGCTCATTCATCATAATTCATGATGCTAGATATGTTATCTCTCAGTATGATTATCAAGAGGGAGTGTTGAGTTTGTAACAGTGATAACCTACTAGTCTAAGAGTGCAAAACGCACCTAATCTTCTCTTGCTTAATATCATTTGAAGGCATTAAACATATAACAAACACCTCTTGTGATAGGCGGCGACTTCTAAGATTGTTTAATATTAATGTTAACTTAACATTGTGTTAGTTGCTGATTATTGTTAACCATCCTTGCTAAGTCGCCAATTTTTAGGAGAGGGGTTTGAGCCGACTTAGGAAGGGTCATGTCCCTTTGAGGGACATACCCTTTAGTCATGATATTTAGGGAGGGTGTTGTTGTAGTTTGAGGACACACAAGTACAAGTCTGCTCCCTCAAGCAATTATACCCAGTCAACTTATTGCAGAGATAAATAACTTTCAGTTCAAGATAATAGCAAACAACTTCTTCATACTTCAGTTTATTTAGAAGTTCATTTCCAGCAACCAAGGATAGACTATAAGTCTGCTTGAAAAGGTACAGAATTTGCAGAAACTTTACAACATGCATAAGTTCACTGTTGTCTTTGTCAATGCACGATAGTTTTCTATTAATTTGAAATTTCCATTCACCTCAATGTCAAAGATCTGAATGCATCAAATTGAGGTGGAAGATATCTGCGAGATAATATGTCAATCATTCACAGGTGCATGATAGACTATCTGGAAAATACATTGACATCCACTCATGTTTTTCACAATCCGAGCATGTCAATTTTCTAAAATATTTGTGAGAACATTGAACTATTGGTGCGGCAATATCAGTGTAGACAACTGAAGGCAGACATATGTGTGAAATATGTTTAGACAGTATATACAATATATGACAGTAATATTGTTGGTAACGATAATTTGCAGATTATTGTTATCATTGTATATGAAGATATGAAGCACGGTCGTTGTATATATGGACCTCAATATATTTTGAAGAGGGTACGACTGTCACAAGGATTGGATGTAAGTACAATGAAACTCTTTTATGTTATGAATTTGTTTTATATAATTATTCATTTGTCGCCTTATATGTAGAGATATAAGTGAAATAATATTTATTTGATATTATGACCTTAAAAATATTTGAAGTGATATTTTTTAATTAAAATAAAATCTTATGTATGGAAAGATTGACTCAAATGGTAGTGTCATAATGGGAGATCTGACTAACATGACTATGTTTTCTATCATCTTTATAATGTTGGTATGTAAGATAATGATCTTCATTTGATCTTGACCAGCATGACTGAGATTAAGAATTCTCTAAAATATTAGAATAATGTGAAAGAATTAACAAATGTGTTCAAAATATAAAAGATATAAATTAGAGGAAGTATTGATATTAGTATCAAGAGGACGAATCAAGAAAGATTGCATCGAAGATGTTTATGTACAGAAAGTGCTTTCCTTGAGTATTATATTTACCTATTCATTGCAGTCAGCCTCTTATTTGTAATTCTATATGTATTAAAAGTGTTAATGTTTGGTAGCTTCTATCGGAAGTGTTTTCCTTGAGTATTATATTTACCTATTCATTGCAGTCAGCCTCTTATTTGTAATTCTATATGTATTAAAAGTGTTAATGTTTGGTAGCTTCTATCGGATATCCTCCCTTGCTAAGAGGGAGTGTTAATGTTTGGTAGCTTTTGTTGGATAACTCTTTGGATATACATGTAGTTATATATGAGATATAATTCTATGTGAGATATAAACTTATTATATGTGAGAAATATATATATATATATATAACAATAATTAAGTTTATATAAATTAATTATTTGATTATTGAATAGACATGTCTATTCAATAACCTATGCTCAATATAAATGAGAGAATGTTGCATATGGATAACATATACCTCAAACAGGCAATGCCATTACATTTGCAGCAGATCCAAGAAACATCAACATGGTATCAGAGTAGGTTGCAAGTGTAATCATAGAAAGCATGGAGAATGCAAGGACAATTCACGTAGTTGAGCAGGATGAGATAAAATTAGTGGGGATTTGTCATGCAGGAAAATTGAATTTTACATTATCTACAAAAATGATACTACTGTAGCACCGATTAATATTGTGACTGTTTGTGAAGATATATTTCTTTCTCTATATGAAATAAGAGTGTTTTATTTTGAGTGCTATCAGATCATAGAAGATGTCGCATCCATTTTTGACATGAGCATATATTGTTTCGTCATATGCAAAATTGTAAAGGGAGCTCGAGACCGCCTAAAATAATTTATTGCAAACTATTGGGTTATTTGAACTTTTCCAATCCAGAGTAACCTCCGGTTATTAGAGACATTCTGTCAAAGATTTGACATACATGTTCCCTTAGTAATGCACAGAGGCATATTGCATTCAAAGCCTTCTGAGACTTACGTGTAATGAAATTTTTGTTGATTCCATTCCCATAGTTTGTCGTAGCATGTCTTTGCAATGTGGTGTTGTAGGCAATGACAAGTTGTGGCAAGCATGGATTAGAGATATCTTCTAGCGCGGAATGAGGAGCTCCTAGATACAAACTCCACATTTTCTTTCTCTCACATCACATCATTAAAATTATTCACATACTCTCTATTATGGAAGTCAAACTTCATCAATGTCGCCACTATAGGAAGACTCTGTGATTGCCACAAATCGAAGGAAGTTTAGAAGAAATAATTTTGATGTGCCATCTCATGTGTCACAGAAGCAGAGAGGATTGACCTCCAATGTGGATCGGAAAACTTGATGCAGACAACTTCAATATTACATGCAAAATATATTCCTAAAAACACGTGTGCTAATGTTTCTTCTTCATAATATTATCTATAGTGTTAAAGATTCAAATGTTGATAGACAAATTTCATTAGTGAAATGAAAAACGCAATGTCTTATCGGAAGAAGTTTTTGAAGTTAAAAGTGGTGGTCATTATCATGGACATGAGTGGGGACAGAAAATTAAGGTACAGGCGATGGAGTGAGTAGGTAAGTTGTTTAATTAAACAAATTATATTGTTATGATTATGCCTTATTATAAATAGGAATATTAATTGTACTATTAGAAATATACTTTCTAATTATAATGAATATTTGAATATTCATGTTTTGAGTATATGTAATATAGGGAATATGGAAATTCCCAATTTAATTTATTTATTAAGTATTATATTTATTATTATTTGAAATGAAATCTATTCAAATAATATTACTGTGAAATTCAATTATTGGTTGGTACATAAGTAGAATATGTTTTATTTATTTATTTGAATAATATATTATCATTATTGAGAATAATTATTCAAGGAATTTTTTTTTACTATAAAAAGATATGTGCCTTGATCTTCTCTTTGCGAATGTTCTTGCAGGACATTGATGACTAATATCAAATTCAGCGGGAGTCTAACACTTCATCAAAAGCAATATTGAATGAAGAACTCTAAAAATTGATGTTCAAAGGGAGATTGAGATTTAGAGTGAGGTTGACATTTTAGACAACCTTGAAACAGAGGGAGAAGACTGGGGATGCTATTTTGTTAACCTTCAACGAACCCGATCTTATTGATTAAGAGAGAGTAAACCATGTTGAGATGGTTTCTCTAAAGTTCAATAAGTTGTCACAGTCAAGAGGACTGTGACTATGTATGGGCCTACCCCCTGAGTACATCATGAGGAAGTGACAACTTCCAAATGATGTCACTTGTATTTGGAGAAGTTGTTGTAAGGTGACAATTTTACAATAAACTTGTATTATGAGATAAAATAAATTGAGTAAATGGTGAATGTCTTGTATCTCAACATTCTAGGAGGCCATTACTCTTAGAGTACTTGGTGAATATCATTGATATTCTAGGAGGTCAATACTCTTGATATCAAATGTGATATCTAAACGTTTTGAGTAAGTGGTAAATATCATTGATATTTTGGGAGGCCAATACTCTTGATATCAAATGTGATATCTAAACGTTTTGAGTAAGTGGTGAATATCATTGATATTCTAGGAGGCCAATACTCTTAATACCAAATGTGATATCTAAACGTTTTGAGTAAGTGGTGAATATCATTAATATTCTGGGAGGCCAATACTCTTGATATCAAATGTGATATAAAACCTATTTTTGAGTACTTGATGAATATCGGATGTTGATATTCTGGGAGATCAAGACCCTTGATATCAATTGTGATATCGTACCCTAGTTTGAAAAATTGATGAATATCATATGTTGATATTCTGGAGATCAATACTCTTGATATAGTATGCTATATTAAATGGTGGAAAACTTTTGAGATATCCTTAATATTACCAATGGTGTAATATTTCTCGTGTTTCTCCCTTGCTAAGAGGGGGTGTTAATGTTTGGTAGCTTTTGTCGGATATCCTCCCTTGCTAAGAGGGAGTGTTAATGTTAGGTAGCTTCTGTTGGATAACTCTTTGGATATACATGTAATTATATATGAGATATAATTCTATGTGAGATATAAACTTATTATATGTGAGATATATATATATATATATAACAATAATTAAATTTATATAAATTAATTATTTGATTATTGAATAGACATGTCTATTCAATAACCTATGCTCAATATAAATGAGAGGATGTTGCATACGGAAAACATATACCTCAAACAAGCAATGCCATTACATTTGCAGCAGATTCAAAAAACATCAACAATAAGTATCATTTGCCTTGATCTCTTCTTTGAGATTGTTCTTACAGAAAAAGGGAGATTGATTGAGATTCAGAGGGAGATTGGCATTCCTTTAGAGACAAGTTTGAATTAGAGGGAGTAGATAGAGGATAACCTTCATTGATCTCGGCCATATTGATTCAGAGGGAGCAGACCATGTTGAGATGGATTCTCTAGTGATCAATATATTATAGCAATCAAGAGAACTATGATTCATGAATATACCTTGTGACTATATGATTTTAATGGGCCTACCCCTGTGTACATCATGAGGAAGTGACAACTTCCAAATCATGTCACTTGTATTTGCAAAAGTTATTGAAAGGTAACGATCTTACAATAACTTAATTTTCTATTATGATGGATACCTTACGATGTCTATGCAGATCATGATGGATTATACTTTGCATGGCAGATGTTTATATGGTACGCATTATGAGAATGCGTGCAAATACCTTATAAACATTTTTTAGTACATGGTGAATGTAATGCAAATTCATGTTATGGAGGCCATTACACAGAGTACTTAGTGAATATCATGCAACTTGATGTTCTGGAGACCATTACTCATAGTACTTGGTGAATATCTTGCATCTCTACATTTTGAAGGCCATTACTCGAAGAATATTTGGTGAATATCATATATTGATATTCTAAAGACCAATACTCAAATGTGATATCAAAATGGTGAATATCATATGTTGATATTCTAGAGACCATTGCCTTATTGAGTACATGGTGAATATCAAGTGTTGATATCCTAAAGACCATTACTCAGAGTTTTGATGAATATCATATGTTCATATTTTGAAGGTCAATACTTTTGATATCATATGTGATCAAAATGGTGGATATCTTCTGATCAAAGATATCTTTAAAATTTGCCATACCTATATTACCAATGGTGTAATGCGTATCATGTTTATCCTCCCTAGCTAAGAGTGAGGGTTGATGTTTGGTAGCTTCTGTCAGATAAACATATATGTAATTATATGAGATATAATTGAGATATAAATTTAAGAGAGAAATATAAATATGTGTGTGTGTGTGTGTGTAGATATTTATGAATGATTAAATATATTATTATATTAATTATCTGATTAACGAATAGACGTCCCGTAAAGGGACATGTCTATTCATGGCTTATACTCAACATAAATGTAAGTGATTGTTGCATTTGGAAAACACATACCAATTACACAGCAGTGCCATTACACTTGCAGCAATCCTTTAATTTAACAAGTAGGTTTCTTAAGTGAAGTTGATGATGGTTTTAATTCTTTTGTTAATGACATGGCATTAAAGAGGCAGTGAAAACACGTGACTTAGTGGTTAAATGACCTTTGGGTCTAAGAGGGGATGTGATTTTTTTTCTATGTGCATAGCTTCACTTCAATAGGAAATTGTGGATGATGTGTTATTTCAATTATAGAAGGCTAGCTGTTACTAATGGCATCTACTTACCCAAACTGTGAAGATAACCAGAGTTGCATCTCTTTGAATACCAAAATTCAGCCCTTTAACGTAATCCACAAAAAAAAAGGTGCAAATTGTTTTGCCCTAAACCAGTGTGCCCTGCAGGGTATCAAATTTGTTCAACAACTACCTCAAAGTGCCATATTGATAACATCATCAAGTTTATGACAATCTAAGCCCATACAAAAATAATGTTGACCCTTTTGAAGAATGTGAAATAACACAAAACACTAGTATTCCTTACACCAATTACACTCAGATGCTTTCTCCTCCCCAATGCCAGACTCAAAGTTCTAATAAATATTAGCTTGCCCAAGATTGCATCTGAAGAATGCTGCCATTTTACAAGAGGATTCCTAAATTTAATGATTTTTAAGACCAGCGGCACTTTAAGAAACAGATAGACTAAACTCTCTTAAATGTGATAGTTAAAAGTATCAAATATTGTTGATCTCTGGACTAGAGAAAAGGATGGGTAATGTTGAATGACCATGCAAAGGTAAACTCATGAGAGACAAGTACATTATGATAAGAGGAATTTATCAATGCTCAACAAAAGACTACAATGGTTCAAAGGGACTGCCAAAAACAATAGAAGAGGTCTGCCTATAGTAGGGCCACCAAATGGCACCCAAAGGAAAACAACTACAACAAGAGAAAACAGGCAACAACAGAAAAAAAAAAAAGAGGTGGAAGGAGCCCAAACAAGACCCCAAAACCCCACTGCAAAACTAGAGCAGCAGGGATGTATCCCAAGATAGAATGGTAAGCTAAAGAACTGGAAGATTGCATGGAAAGCTTCTGCTAGAAAGAGTTCCTATGGGGTCTCACAGATCTGAAATAACTAGAACAGGGATCAAGCTGACGCTTGGTACTACATGCAGTCCCAAGACCTGGGAAGGTGGTGATAAGCTGACAAGACTGCGTACTGGCAGGATGTTGGAGCCGGAGATAATGGTCTCGGTGTTTACCGGCCTTCCCGAAATAAAGTGCTCGACATTTTTTAATAGTGTACCTGAAAAAGGTGGAGAGAGACTCTACACCCCTGAAAAGGAAGCAGAACCTCCCACAAATCTCATAGTAAATAGGATACCTGAAGATGAAATGCTACTCTATCTCAATCTCCCAGATGTCACATAACTGAAAAGATATGTTCTCTATGTCAACTCGATCATCAGTCTCAATGCAAAGCCAATGCAAGCCCACTCTGAAGGACCTGCGAGGGATTCGAAGAGAATGTAACCTGTGGAGTGATAAATAAGAAAAGCGGACAATGAGTCTGTCCTTTAGCTCTAGAAGGTTCTCAGCATAAAACATCATCTTGTGGCGAAGATCCCCACGAGGGTTAACCCAAGTGGTTTAAATCAACTGCCTATATATGTATGTTTGTGATACTATTGTACAACTCCTATATGGGTAGGAGGAGGTGGTTAGGTGTGTCAAGAGCTGGAAGGGAGAGAGACGATCTATCTCAATCCTGACAAACCCAAGGGAAACGAAGCCTCGGCAAACCAACCACAGCTCCTACTTGAAGAAACAAAGGCAACAGTAGACGTAGATGAGCAGTATGTGAGGTACGAGTACTGCTTACAACCCATACTGTAATCAGCAAAACCATGAAGTGATGCATGAACCAAACAAGATTAAAGATGGCCCCAAGCCCTAAGGGGTGAGTCCCATACTCCACAAGGCTTACATTATGTGAAATAAACTGCTTGCACCCAATGATATGTCAGAGAAGGAAAATATGAACCCACTCAACATAGGCCCTACCAGACTCTAGTAATTATGACCCCCAAACCACATAACCATAAAGTATAGTAGGTCTGATCAAAGAATCCATCAAATTCATCTTGGATGTGATGTTCTGGAAGTGATGTTGGAAGCACTATCTCTTAGGAAGGGCCAAAGGACTAATAACCCTTGTTGATGCGCGGCTGGAGGGCGGGTCTTGAGGTGAACTGGGGGTTAGAGAACTTAACCCCCAGGAAGGTGTAAGAGGAAGATAACTCCACCTTGACCCCTCTGAAGAAGATGAAAAGTCTTGAGGCAATTGAAAACCATTACCTAAGTCTTCCCCAAACTAACATCATCAACAAATAGCAAGATAGAAACCAAAGCCTGGTGGAGAAAGCAGCCATCATTAGTATGAGAGTGTTCCCGATGAAACCCCTCCAACTCATCAATATAAATGTCAAATAAAGAAGGGGGAAAAGGACACCATGTCTAACCATATATAAGTTTCAACTAACACATGGCAATGTTTCAAGGACTCAATTCTTCAATTCAAAACATGGCTAATTTTAGAAAAAATCAGTCAAGAGTCTTCAAGAATTTAACAATTGCATCATAAATAAATTAGTTGAGGTTGAAACTTTTTTAAGGATGTTGCATATAAATAAAGTAGGAGTGAACAAGATATGAGAAATAGAAATGGTTAACAATGATTACCTTTTGTAAGAATTTGCCTAAGGCAATGACTGAAAATGTCAAGATTTAGAAGAGATAGCATAAATAACAAAGACAATGATGATCGAGTGAGAATCTCAATATTGATTAAATGATAATGGACGAATAATCGTAGATGTGCCTCAATATATAGGCAATCCATGATAACTAGGAGTGATGCAAACAATAAGTTATCAACTAGACAAGGTGTAACTGTCCACCAAAGATGGATCAACCTCCATTGTGCAATAAAGTATGTGCAACATGTGCGACAATCAGAGGATGATAATTTGCTATGAACACAAAGGTAGAGTTCACAAACAAAGAGGTGTGAGACAACAACTATGTGCAAGCGGATTTCTCCTACACCATTTGCTAAAATAAAATGAAAACTCATAGATGTCTCAATGACAAGTAATAGGAAAATGCATTATCCTAAGTAAAGTGTAATTAGTAATATTTAATTACACCAACACCCCCCCTTAAGTGCAACTTAGGGGAATGCACTTAAGCTTACAAAAGGTAGATGGCAATGCAAGATGGGTTACAACTACTATGCCTTTTCAGGTATCCATGTACAAACTACAAGTGCAAAAGATGTGCAATGCAATCTCTAATAAAGCGGAGAAAGAGAAAACCTCATGGGAAAAGCCCTCCCCCCAAAAGAGAAATGAAAATTGTATAGTTTTACTAAGTGTATATCAGATTTTGTATAAATTTTCTTTCTCAAAAATCTACGACTAAATGCTTTGAACCTTTCAAATTTGATCTTATATATATATAATGTGGTATGTTGCAAGAATTTCGTATGAAGGCACAGAAGATTGAGAAATAAGAAATGCTTCCAATCATCGATCTGTATATTATTCAGACTTTGCTTGATATTAATTGAATTCAATATCAGCAACAATGAGTTCCTTTGAATGAATATATATATATAAGTAGGTACAGGGGTGAATGAGCATGTCTCTAAATAGAGACATGACCATTCATCACTGTAACTATTCATAGATAGTTATCACTTAACAAATGCTAATGATATTAGTAAGTATAGGCACCGATTCAATAATGTGCATTCCCTGCACATAGAACTTGCATGATCGATAATGATAAATCGGCATTATTCAAACAGACCTTTAAACGTATGAATAGACAATGATCGGCATCTTCAGACATGTCGATAATGATATCAAATATATGTGAACTTGTCTCAATGAAATATATATAAATATACATCATAATAGCATTGAGCATATAAATGAACAGTGTGCATATATAGTATGCAAGTCATACTGATATATGTATATATAGATAGATAGATAGATAGATAGATATAGTTCAAATTTGTTATTCACAGTGTTTTTGTCTGATCGAAGCTATATGCTTTAACACTCCCTCTTAGCTAGGGAAGACAAAAGATATATATTTCAATAAGTTCATTTTTATATGTAAAAGTGATATCACCTATCTCATGACATCAAAAGATATAATATGCTTAAGAACATCAAGTCTCATGATATTCTTCTTATATGTACATATAAGTTATGGTATGTTTGTTGGCATCAAGTCTCATGATGTGTACCATAATAGATCATGGTGTATCCATAGATATTACATCTCATAATATCTACCATGATAAAGAAACATAATGATCTTCAGCTAATATCAAGTCTCATGATATCCATCATGATAGTAATCTAATTATTATAAAGTCGCCACCTTATAATGTTAGAGTCAATAATTCATTATTAAAAGATCGTGACCTTTCAATAATGTACATAGAACAGGCCCGTAAGTCATAGAGTCACACATATGACAAAAGAGTTTACACTTTAAACATCTTTATTAATATTAATACAAATTTACAATTTTGAGACTCTATCTCAAAAACTTACATTTCAACCATACCAAGTTTCTTTATGAAGTGATCAACTTTCACTCTAGGAAGACGCTTGGTGAGAATGTCAGCAGTTTGATCGCTTGTATTTATATACTCCAACTAGATTACTTTCCTTTCTACCATGTCTTTTACATAGTGGTAGGGAATCTCTATATGCTTTGATCTATCATGAAATACCGGATTCACAGATAATTTGATGCAACTTTGATTATCACAGTGAATGATGGTAGGCTTCAGAGACTCACCAAACAGTCCCACAAGCAATTTTTGAAGCCACATTGCTTCTCTTACTCCCACTGTGAATGCAATGTATTCTGCTTCAATTGAACTTTGAGCTACTGGAGATTGCTTTCATCAAATCCATGAGATCATAGTTCATCCCAAACTAAAACATTCCGATGTGTTTTCCCGGTCTGTCACACTTCCGACCCAATCAGAATCTAAGTATCTATGCAGTTCCAAATTGGTATTCTCATATCTAAGTCCATACCCAATAGTACCCTGAAGGTACATCAATATATGCTTCACAACAACAACATGTATCTCTCGAGGTTCACACATGAACTAGCTCAAGGCATTCACGACATAGCAGATATCCCGTAGAGTATTCATAAGATAAATCAGAGATCCAATCATTTGTCAATATAGAGTAGGATCTATAAGTCTGGACTCGACTATTGCTTGTTTTAGTTTATGTAGATTGGTTTCCATAGGTGTTGACATAGGTCGACAGTTCCACATTCAAAACCTTTTTAGAATATCAATAGTGTACTTCTCGTGATTTAAGAAGATGCTCCCTAATTTCTGTCGTCGTTCCAATCTAATTAATGAAGACTGCCTAAATATTTCATGTCAAATTCAGAAGCCAATTCCTTCTAAAACTGATTAATGAGGTGGTCTTCTCCTGTAATCAGAAGCTCATCAACATAAAGGATTAATATCAACATGTCACCATTAGTTACTTTAAAATAAAGATTTGGATCAGCATCATTCTTGGAGAATCCAAGACACAGTAGATATTTATCAATACTCTCATAGCAGGCTCGGGGAGCCTGTTTAAGTCCATATAGAGCTTTCTTCAATTTACAAACATAGGAAGTTGCATCATGAATCACAAAACCTTTAGATTGCTCTAAATATACTTCTTCCTCAATGGTTCCATTTAGAAATGCAGTTTTCACATCCATTTGATGAGTTTTCCAAGCTTTTGCAGCTGCAATGGCTATTACTGCTCTAATTGAGGTATATCTAGCAACTACCGCAAAAGTTCTTCATAACTGATTCCTTCCTTTTGAGAGAATCCTCTAGCTAAAAATCGTGCTTTATGTTTTTCAATGCTACCATCTGCAACATGTTTTACTTTGACGAGTCACTTGGATAAAACTACAGAATTCCCTTTTGGCCTAGGAACTATATCCCAAACATCATTGTTTAGAATAGATTGATATTCTTCTGTCTTGGCATATTTCCAAACTTGATGCTTGGTAGCTTCAAAAACATCAGTAGGTTCAGAGTCAAGAATTTCACACATTAAAGCATTATATGTTAATTTGCAAGGTCTTTTGTTTTCTTTGAATGTCCCTTTAGGTGCTGCAAATTGATCTCCTTCTATTATCTTCCTTGCCCAAAGTGGCCTCTTGGGATTATTGTCAAGATTTTCTTCTTGAATCTCTAGAGGAGTCTCATATTCACTTGTAGTCTCATCTGGGTACTCCCTCTGAATCTTAGGAGTGGGAACCTCTTCTATGGTTTTAGGTGTGTCACAAACCTCTATCTCATTTGAACCTTTCGCTCTTTTTAAAGCATGTCTTCTTCAAATATGACATCTCTACTAAGTTCTATTTGTTTTTGGCTAGGTATGTACACAACCCTTTGTAGTTTTATTATAACCAATAAGGATTCCTTTCCTTCCAATACATTCTAATTTTTTTCCTTCTCTCTTTAAGTACATGGATGTAAACTGGGCAACCAAATATTCTCAATGGCTAATGTCTGGTTTTATACCTAAAAAGGCTTCTTCGGGAGTTTTGTTGTCCAAATGTGAGCAAGGGAATCTGTTTTGAATGTATGTGGTTGTATTAGATGCTTCGGCCCAAAATGACATACTCAAATTTTTATCACATATCATGGCCCTAGCAGCTTCTACAATAGTCCTATTTTTCCTCTCAACAACCCCATTTTGTTGAGGGTTGTAAGGAATTGTGAACTCCCTCTTAAACCCTGCATTTGTACAAAATTCTTTAAATATTTTATAAGTATATTCTATTCCATTATATGTTCTAAGAATTTTAATTTTCTTTCCTGAAGAGTTTTCAATGATTGTTTTGAGTTCGTCAAAAAATTTAAGGATCTCTTCTAATTCCTTGCACTTAAGGAAGTATATCCATGTCTTTCTAGAGAAGTCAACAAAGGTTACATATTACAAAAATCCTCCTGAGGATGGTATTGACATGGATCCACGTAAGTAAGAGTGGACTAATTCAAACACATCTTTAGTTTTACTCAAACTATTAAGAAATGAACTTTTGGTCTTTTTCCCAAGGCACAACCTTTACAAGACACATTATGAGATTGACTTAATTTAGGTAGTCCAGTTACTAATTTTCACATAGAGGTTAGGGCACGAAAGTTGATATGGCTTATTGACTTAATTTAGGTAGTCCAGTTACTAATTTCACCATAGAGGTTAGGGCACGAAAGTTGATATGGTCTAATCTTCGATGTCATATTTCATTTGAATCTGAGGTCTCATGAATAAGAGCTTGGTTTGATTTAGTGCAAAGTTCATATAACAATCCTTGCCTCATACCTATAGTTTGAGCCTTCTTTATAGTAGAATTCTTTGCCCATGTTAGTACTTAACCTTCCATGAATGTAACTCTATATCCATCATCTTCAAGGGCTGATATAAATATTAGGTTTCTTTTAATACCTGGTACATATGGTACTCTAGGGAGTTGTATAGAGTTCCCTGATTTCAATTTGATAGCGCAGGTTCCAATCCCTTTTACAAAATATGCAGAATCATCCCCAATTGTTACTTCCTCATTCGTTTCTACTTGCATACTCTCTAGATTGTCTCGATATCTTGTGATGTGCCTTGAAGATCCCTATCAGTTATCCTAATGTTGGATTTGTTTGACACTTGACTAGACAATGTTGAGTAGAAAGAAAACTTCTCAAGATCTTGATCTATGTTCGGCTTATCAGTGTTGGCAAATGAGGCTTGAAGTTTTGATCAATTAGGGAAATTTAATGCATAGTGTTCATATTGATCACATCTAAAACATTGGATTTTACACAGGTCTTTCTTCTATTTGGATGATCCCTTTCCGTGAAAATTTCTTTTTCTTTTAAAGTTCTTCTTCTTGCCCTTCTTATGAGAGTTGGTGTTAACAACATGAATGTCTTCATCTATAGGCTTTTGTTTTCCTTTAGTCATTTTTCTAGACTCCTCTTGAAGACAATTAGATCTTAATCAATCCAATTTTGGAAGTTTAGGTCTCGGACTTATACCCTGTACAAATGGTTCCCATGAATTCAGTAGTCCTCCTAATGCTATTAGGGATAGCTCTTGATTGTCAATTTTGTATCCAACTGATGACAGTTGATCTCTTAATTTTGTGATTCTTATGAAAAATGCTTTTATTGATTCTCCTTTATTCATGCTTATATGATTCATTTGTCTCTTAAGAGGAAGTCTTCTGCCAGTATTATTTACTACAAATCGGCATAGAACTTGCATGATCGATAATGATAAATTGACACTATTCAAACAAACCGATAAACATATGAATAGACAATGATTGGCATCTTCAAACATGTCGATAATGATATCAAATATATCTGAACTTGTCTCGATGAAATATATATGGAATGCATCAAACATATTTTGAATAATATCAAAATAACATCGAACATATAAATGAACAATATGTATATGTACATAACAGTATGCAAGTCATATTGATATGTGTGTGTGTGTGTGTGTGTGTGTGTGTGTGTATATATACATATATATATATATATATATATATATATATACATATATATATATACATATATATATATACATATATATATATATATATATATATATATATATATATAGTTCCAATAAATGAATAATATCAAAATAACATCGAACATATAAATGAACAATTTGTATATGTACATAACAGTATGCAAGTCATATTGATGTGTATATATATATACAGTTCAGAGTGTTTTTGTTTGATCGAGTCTACATGCTTTAACAAAAATAAACAAGATGCATCCATAAATGGAGCAATCAAGAGACCTCGCACCCATATGCGTACCCTAAGTACTTGAGTACCCATGTCCCCATACAACCTTGCCAAATACTGAAAGTGAAATTTTCATCCAAAGAAGACTATACTATGATAGCATATCTGGATTGTTCTCTAAAAGCTATGCAATTTCCACAAGAACAACACCTGAAAATGTGTCCTTGAACAAAGCCTCTGAAGTTACAAAATCAAGGATTGGATAGGTACAATCACTAAAATCTGCACTTTCTGAAAAAATTGTCCACCAAAAGCTGCAAGTAATTGCACCATCGAAAAATTCAGGAGATTTAGGTCAAATTGAAAAAAATTGCATTCGATTTAGAGCCTAGATGACCAAGTTATGGCCTCCGAAAATCGGACTACTACAAATGGTGAGGGGTCTGATATTTGAAAACCGATGACGTTAGCAAGTACATATGCCTAAATTTGACAGTCGAATGGTTGTCACTTTGAAACAAAACAACTTATTCATGACAATCAAAAGGTCATCAAATTAAATGAAGCCAATTGATAATGTAAACATGATGTTAAATTTGAAGGCCTCACCACCTATCAAATCAAAAATAAAAAGTTGCCTCACTAACAGCGAAACTACTATCAATTTTAACACTAATTTTTTGATAAAAATGCAAAAAAATAAAAATAAAAATGCTAGTTTGACTTTGTGGTGTGAGGAGCGCAAATCAGATCTGCTCGATGATCTAATGTTAGTAGAGGATTGATTGGGTGTTTTAATGTGTCTTTGACTGCAATGTTTGGATGTGCGTTGGGCACATCAAGTTTCAGATCTCCGTGTTGATTGGAGTCACATGCTTACTCAGAAACAAATGCTCATGTTTAAATCTAGTCGCTAGTGAACTCAGCTTTGGCAACGAGCTCAAGAACTCACCGATTTGGAAGCAGGGTTGAGATCGCAAAGGAGAAGGCTAGCGAGGTTAGGTAGAGATCGTGGATGTGATCGAGTGATGATGCCAATTTACATTGCAGAGGGCAAAATGTTCTAATTGGACATTGTGCTTAGAAAATGGGCATGTGGGTGAATTATCTATGAGCTTGGCGATTCATTTCTTTGGGATGACTCAGCGACTCGCAAAGATTGCATCAATACTTGCATATATTGTGGAGGGATGCAAAGACCACATGAGGCTCAAGGTGTTAGCAATGTTAGTCAGGTAATGCAAGCTCGAATTGTGATGTGGAATGCTTTGCTAGATCGGAGTTGGTGAAGAGAGCACGATGTTTGATCAATGCTTTGTTCACTGATGATCACACTGATCATGGCTTTGTGAGATATTGCATAATCTTCATTGTTGTGCTCAAGAGGAAGTATGGCAACATGCCTAGGTGGAGTCGAAGTCACTAGTGGAGGGAAGAAATGCATTGCTCAATGGTGAAGTTGGCGTAGGGTTGCGACACTGCGTTGGTGGGCAACACGGTGAAGGCTTGCTCAAGGGGTGTGGGACTATTTAGTCCCACATTCCCAATGAACTATGGATATCACCTTTTTTAAACCTGGATCCTGAAGACTTTAAAAAGGGTGAGTAATCACCGAGTTACTATGTCGACTTGAGATGTTAGCCAATTTGGAAGTGACTCAAGTTTGGGCGATTTGGTTGAGTCATCAACTTGACGATGAATGCCAATTCATCTGGTGTGAAATGTATGCCCAACTAGATGTAATATCCAATTTGGATGTGATGTCAGATCGGGAGTTGACAACTCGATCCTGACTTGATTCTCTGACTACAAGTCACACCCTGTCGACTTGATTCCTACAAATTATCATATTGACAAAACAAGTTGATCCGGCAAAACAAATTTTTGCACAAAATAAGAATGACAAAAAAATTAATGGAGATCCAAATAAAGAATTTTGGAATATATTTTGAATTAAAAACTTCGAATTTCGAATTTTGCCTCAAATTGACTTTTGCCAAATATAGGCAAGTTTATAGTCAAAATTCATCAAAATGGCCACCTGAAATTAATGGTGAGGTTTGATCTTGCTCAAAATACTCCCAAAATAAATATTGATCCCAGATCTAAATCGTGGTCCTCTAAAAGAAGCGGCAAAATGCTTTCCAATGGGTATGCAATGAAATGCTCATTTGGCTCTAATACCATGTAAGAAGTTTCCCAAGGCAATGAATGAAAATACCAAGATCTAGAAGTTCAAGAGATAACACAAA
The DNA here is from genome assembly GCA_028749045.1 of Cupressus sempervirens. NCBI lineage: Eukaryota > Viridiplantae > Streptophyta > Pinopsida > Cupressales > Cupressaceae > Cupressus > Cupressus sempervirens. The sequence goes on from CM053792.1 coordinate 128,435,209, forward strand.
TAAGAGAGATGATGATGATCAATGAGAATCTCAATAATGATCAAATGATAATGGACGAATACATCATAGGTGTGCCTTAATATACAGGCAATGGATGATAACTAGGTGTGATGCAAATGATAAGCTATCAACTAGACAAGGTGTAACCACGTCCCCCAAAGGTAGACCATCCTCCACTGTGCAACGAAGTATGTGCAACAATGAGAGGATGATAATCTAATAAGAACACATAGGTGAAGCTCACAAACAACGATGTGTGAGACAACAACTATATGCAAGTGGATTTCTCCTACACCACGTGCTAAAATAAAATGAGAACTCTTAGGTGCCATAATGACAACAATATGAAAATGCATTTTTCTAAGTAAACTTAAGTGTAATTAGTAATATTTAATTACACCAGCACCTTCCTATGCAGATGCAGGAATATATTTCTTAGAATGTAAGCATGCTAGTGGGTCATGCCTTTAAAAGGCATACTCTCGTTTTTTAACCTTCAGAAATAGGGTTCCAACTGTTTTCAATGTGCACTTGGAGTTTCCATAAATACAAAACAACGTGGGCCTAAGAGTCTTCAGAAACTTCTCTATAGTTATGAAATCAAGCATTATAGAAAGAATGAAAGAAAGAAAATATAGTAATGCCTATGGATGAGCAAAAAAGGGTCAATGGGACCAGAGATTACCCTAGAAAAAAACTAATAAATTAAATAAAATTATGTAACACTACTCTTTTCAAAAACATGCTAACATAATCTTCAAGACTTTAGCCATATTATGATTCAAATGATGCCATTGCACTCATTTTTATTTATCACAAATCAGTTACAATTGTGTTTGAAACAAGGGCTTGAAATTTTCCTACTTGGATGGTAGTGATACTTTTCAAATCTCCTACGGGTGAACATAACTTTCATACCATGTCAGAGCATGCCCAAACAACTTCAATCATGCAAAGGAAATTTGCTGATCCAAAGGTGTCCTCAAAAGGCTGAAATAAACTACCATCTATGAAAATCATTGATTGACTTTATCTTCATTAATGTCATCATCCCACACAACTCCTCGTTTGAAATCTCTATCTTCACTATCAAATCTATCAATCTTCTCTTCAACATGCCTAATCCTTGCAACATCTGATTTCAACCTTCTGAATCATTTAATTCCACAAGCCCCTGCCATACTCGCTGTTCTCACTCTTCTCAACCAGACGCTCCCAACTCTATGCTGAGCTTCCACTTAACACTATGAATGGCATACAGTTGTACAACTCACAAATATCAATCCCAAAGGAAATTACCAATATGATACTGCTTCATCTGGACCTATATCCTAGTGATTCCTAAATTAGAACTAACTCTACAGAGAAAACTGAACTAAAGAATTTAATATTGATTTAACACACCCATAGCAGCATTATAATGTGTCCTAAAACTTAACCCACTAGTGGAATAGACAGTACAACCAACTAAACAATGTACAGAGAGAAAACACTGTCACATAACACAATAGTTTATCAGGAAAACCAAAAAGGAAAGAAAACTCTATGATAAGCATGTTTGTAGCATCTCACTCACAAATTAGTATTATTGTATGGAGCACCTGCCATCAATATGGTCTTATGGATCTGTGAAACAGTCGTACGGGCTTTTCTATCCCCTCTCTGCACTTGCAATCCACAAGAACCGTGGAACACTGCCTGATTTCGCTCCACACCGCCACGAAAGCGCTTTTCCCTACACTCAACTCTTTGCATTTATATCGGAATGTGAAATAGCAACAAAGGAAGATCAAGAGACTCTCTTGAATGTTTTTTAAAAAATTATTTTAACCCATTGTAAAGGTCACCGAACGTTTCAGCAACATATCAGCAGATTTAGGTGAAATAAAGTAAGTATATTGTCCAATAAGTTTCCCAAATGATCAATCATTATGTATATGTTTGTAATGTCTCCTCTCCAGAAGAGAATTAAATAAATATAATGTATATCATAATATTAAGCTATGATGAAGATTAAATATCAAGTAATGATAATTATATAAACAATTAATAATGAATAATAATTAAATATAATTTATGATTGCGATGTACACTTAGATAAGTTTAAATCAAAAAAATTAAACTTGCCTATTGACAAACATAATTAATACTAATAATATTATAATAGTAATATTAAAATATTAAATAATATATAAACAAATAGATAATAAATAAATCAATCAATAATTATTATAAATAACACTTCACTAAATATTAAATAAAACAAAATAACAATTTGAATATTAATAAATAAATTAAATAATATTCAATGTTAATCTGATCGACTGAGTCAACTACCGTGTCAATGATTCCACGTCATGAGAAAAATACACAGCGAGTTAATATTAATCTAAGTTGCTGATTCGAGTGCAGATGCAAGAATCAGGTGCACGGATGAGCAATTTTTATTTTTATTTCAGGGTGGGGGTGGGAGATGGGGCGGTTGGATGGGTTTGGATGCATTTGTATATATACATGTATACATACGTACATATATTGCTTTTGGGCATTTTTTTTGGGCAAAGTTATCAAAGCACTGCCTAGCTCAAAGTTCTTTGTCTGAAGAAGTCATTGTCCCTTCTCGTTTCCCCGTTCAGTATCTGTTCAAACTCTAGTTTGGCGGGAGTTCATTATTGCATCACTTGCCAGGCACAGAACTGCAGTTTAACTCTGCAAACAGCAGTTCACTGGGATCTTGTTTATTGTTTCTATTTAGATAACTGTTTGTAAACTCTAAACCGAATGTAATCTGCTTTAAAATAAGCTTTTTATTTTAGCGAAAAAAATTTCTATGAACCTTTGTGATCTTTGAACTGTGGCATAAACTCTCGTTTAAACTGCAGGAGTTTTGTCGTTGTCTCTAATATTATAGCAACTGTTATATATTGTTCATATGAAACCCAAGTTTCTGATGGTTGTATGACATAATAATCCGACCAAATAACCCCAGGCAAAATAACCCGGCCACAATAACGCAAGGAAAAAACAACCCAGGGTTATAATAACCCAGGCCAAAATACCCCATGGACATAATATCACTGTAAGAATATATAGAAAAGAAAGAAAAACTTATAAATTACCTATATGTTGCTAAAAAACATATTTGTTCAAATTTTCAATTAGAGTGTCAAATTATGAGCAATTCCCCTTATATAATCTAAAATGTTATGGTTTCCATAACCATCATGGAGTCTTCAGTCTTTCTTTGAGCTCAAGCTATTTTTTCCTGCTTCCTCGCTTAGTGTATCCAACCATATATTTCTCTATTTTATTCTCTTGGAAATCCCATTCTCTTTTAATGCTTTGATGAATTTGCAGGCTGACTTGCATGATGCTTAAAGCAATTTACTAAATCCTATATGTCATCCATCTATATTATTATTGGTTTTTGAAAGATCATCTTGAATAGATGAATAGAAATTCCACATTGTGATTGGAAACTTGGGCGATCATTTGTTGCCTCTTTTGGTTAGCCTGCCAATCCATGTGTCTTCCAACTAATCAATAATGGGTTGTAGAGTCTCCTCATGTTATGTATAATAAGGAGATTGTAGAAGTGTTTCCAATGCATCAATTAAGTCTATCTAAGGCACATAAGCTAATGCAACAAGTTCCTTGATCTTCAATGCAAATACTTCAACATTATAACATGTTTCTAGACCTTGTATATATTAAAAATTTTGAACAATGTGTTGGTGCCCTAAAAGTATATTGATATTTGTACACTCTTTAGGAAAACCCTAGAAATATTTAAATTAACATTCAAAAAATATATATTACAAAACATCTTTTATGTATATGGTTTTCTCCTCTTCTTATCACTCTACACGTTCTTACTTCTCCCTTTCTTGCTTTCTTCACTTCTCTTAATTCTACCACCTTATATATCTTCTTAATGCCTTTTCACTTATATTTTTTTCACTCTTTATTAGATTATTACTATGAAATTGCCCTTTATTTTTAGAATTATTTAGTATTTTATACATTATTTAAACATATTAAAGGTGTTTTAAGGCTATTTTAGGGGTATATAATGCAAAGTAACAAGACTCGGACCCAGCCCTAACTCGACAAGGGTAACTCAACATGTGACCTGGCTTGGACTTGGCAATGACTCGGCAAAGTGCCAAAACCCTTGAAATAGAAGGTAATTTGATCACATACATAACATACATCAATTACATAAGTACAAAGGTAAATTTTAGATGTATTAAGAAAAATTTGAAAACAAAAATTAAAAATCAAATGAGCCAGTCGAGTCAGCTAGGCAAGTCACCCCAGTTGACCCGCTGAGTCAGGGTCACGAGTCATTTTGACCCAGCGAAGGTAACTCAACACACTGACCCAGAAAACTAGCCTGATTCGCAGTGAGTCTCATTACTATGATATAATGGATATATGATCTAAAAATGACCTAAATAACATCTATGGTGCCTCACAATATCTTCTTTTGTCTTAATTCCTTTTACATGATCTAAATTCTAATGTTCTAATTTATTTTATATCATTTCTAGTTTACTAGCTTGATCTAAAATGACCATGGGTTATTTTGTCAATGGGTTATCATGAGCCTAGGTTATTTTGTCGTCGGATTATTATGGTGGGGTTATTGTGTCCAAGGTTATTTTGGTCGGGTTATTATGTCAACATAACCTTCACACAGAGCTTCATTGAATAATACAATCAAATCCCCATATGGCTTTAACTTTAATTTATACTATTCTCTAGAGATTATCTTGTCATCACATTGCCATTGAGAACACTTTGTGACAAACATGATTCTTCATCTTTGCATCAAAACAGCTACTTTAAAATTGTTGCAAACTGTCTAGTTCTCATAAGGATCACTATTGTGACTAAAGTACGGCATCCACAAACCTGACATGCACTTCCACGGCGCCTCCAAGGTGCATCTACATTCGCATCCGCATCCGGGGGTGGGGCAAGAGAATCGGTAACTAAGATATTAATAATATCTGCATTGACGGTCTTGAAATATATTTACTGGATTAATCATTATTATGATTATCAATTAATTTATGGTCACCCGGGTTGTCTTAGACAAATGCTGTCAAGACACACGTTCTCTTGAGAAGAGCTAAGGGATGAAACAGACATGTCCATTGGGACATGTCAAAGGCTAGATATATAAGTACGTCACCTTCTCCATTTGCCGAGGGGGGGGAGTGATAAAAAAAGATAATCGCAGTAAATGGGACTCACGGGGCAATACAACAAATATAGAGTATAAGAAAGGGAAAGAATGCCAACAATAGTTGCATTAAAAGATATGCTTACAACTAAGGACATGGATGGAGATAATCACTAGTGGGCCCTTTAAAAACATCATATGGAAAGTCAATAGAAAAAGACGAGACGTGAATATAGAGTATATGAAAGGGAAAGAATGCCAACAACAGTTGCATTAAAAGATATGCTTACAACTAAGGACATGCATGGAGATAATAACTAGTGGGCCCTTTAAAAACATCATATTGAGGTTCAGTAGAAAAAGACGAAGAGACTGGATAATCTTCTGCAATAAGTCATGGCACAGAAATTGCCTTAGATTATAGATGCATCAAGTCTGTACACTGCAAGAAGAGACCATGAACAAGCGAAGCAGAGAAGATCAAGGTGTATTTAGTATGGAACGGCCATTCAACATGAGTATAAGAGATATAGAAGGCTACTGCCAAGTCAAAAGCAGTATATCACACCCTTGGAAGGTCAGCAAAGTATATTATGTAAAGGCAATATAAATGGAGTGAACCAATTGACATTCTCTAATCTGTTATGGATTCAGTATCTTGTATTTGCTGTAGCAGTTTGACATGGTATATAGTCTCAACTTTGTTGTAATCATGCCACTAACACGTAGTTATCAGAATGGACAACCTATTGTCCATCAGAACTATTGAGTATCCCTTGGAACTAATTAGTGATTTGATGATTGTCGGTACTAAGGAGTCTATAGTTCCTCGATATGTATTGAATGTACAGTATTTGTATTAGTTGTAATTTAACATTAAGTCCTTCATTGATTAACATCCTTGAAGTTGACAGTCAATTCAACTAGTTTGAAGTTATTGATGTTTGTATACATAAATTAGGACTGAAGGAGAACCATTCAACACAAATACCTATATCACGGGTCCACCACTAAACTGTGAGGTTTATTGGCAACTTTGAATACTAATAGAAACTGTCGTCCAAACTTTGTGGCATATGGAGTTCACAGACGCCAGGCAGTGCTTTAGCAGTCAAGTCCCCTTAGGAGTTCTATAGCGACGTTCAAATGGCTCATTGATTGAAAGGAACCGAGCCATAAAAGTGAATCTTTTGGGACAGGAATGAACAAAGGGAATATGAGTGCTCAGAAATACCATTAACTAGAAATGTTTGACGAGAAATTGACAAGATGTGCGTGCACAATTCAGAAACTAAGTTTATGTTCCCAGATGCAATTCAAATCCTAATTATGGACCAAATTCAGTCTGGTCTCAGCAAGGGACATTACAGCAGTATTGCAAGTGGATAGCTATATCATTAATTCCAAAAGGGGATATTACAATGTTGAGCACCACACATGGAAGGCAAGTCACACCTATAACTGGCCTCTAACAAGTGGAAAGATATGTCAACTAGTCAAAAAACAGCAATCATTGTGTTCCTTCATCAATAGATATCCTGAAGTTCTGATGGCCATAATTTTGCAAGTGGACTCAAAACAAAACATTTTGTTTTTCCAATCACACTACTTTCAAAGAGGAATCCCAAACATGTAAATATTTCCAATTTCACTATTAATAACTGTTTCTATGTCTAAAGCAATCTTTAAATTAATAAGTCTAACAGTGAACCCAATGGTCCAACTTCTTCCATGATGCATTGTAAAACATTCTAGTCTCACTAGCATCTCATAAGGAGGTCTTGATCCATGAAGTGCATTTATAACTGGAAGGTCTTAAATAACACAAAGGTCTATAGGATGGAGCCCTACAAATAGAAAAATCAAGATTTTATCTGGTTTATACAGAATGAGTTTAAACCAAAGTCTAACTTCTACTATAAAACTGGTTCACCTCATTCACTTTAGCAAACAGCAACTAACATGCACGCTGTATGAATTAGACCATTAGCTGTATCCTCTACTGGCCTGAAATTAACTCTAAACTGAAAAGCACATAGATGGAATTTAACAAGCGAACTAGGCTTAAATAAATACCAGAGAAAAACGACAATCTAAATTTTCTCTTCAATGAAAAAAAGGTTTATTCCCATTCTTGCACCATGGACTAAGAAAGAATGTGATAATATAATAGAAGATAAATGTGAATATATGAACACTTAGCATCATCCTTTCAAACAAGCAAATGCAAAGATGATTGTATCAGAAATGGAACAAAGATTTATACCTGCATGGAAATAACTGGGAGAGGGTGCTGGTAGGATTGGTCTAGGCTTCATTTCATGTTTAGGTGTATCCCTCTCCTTTTCAGGATCATTTGATGAGTTTTGGTGCTCTTGCCTTTTTCTTTTCAACTCTTTCCTCAATGAAAATTTCTCCGGCTTTTGCTCTTCCTGTCCATTTTCTGTTGTCATCTCTGAACACACAAGACAAGGAATAACAAGAAGCAATAGTAAGACACAGTAAGTGAATAAAACCATAGTTAGAAAATTCTCACTCAGCAACAACTCGCCAAGGCCCAAAAAGTTTATTAGGGAAAAACTCGGCCAAATTTTTCAAAAAAATTCAGGAACCTTAACAACTGCTTAAATTTAATAAAAAATACATTTTTTTGCAAAATTCAATGAGAAGATGTATCTAATGAGTTAATTAAAGAGAACACAAAAGAAACAAGCAGAGTTTAGATATATATAAATGCATAGTGGGTACAAAATCACATTCTCATGCAGAATGCTGATGGCAGGAAGCAAAATAGTAAATAGTTTGTGTCAAATTAGAAGAAAATACATCATTACAATTATATCTTCCTCTTCCCAGCTCTACTAGCATACTGTAATTCTCTATTTTATATAATATATATAGGCTTATTGCAAACTGAAAATGAATATGCCCCACATTGCACTAGCAATCCATGGTATTCAAAAAAGAAAGAAAACACACATAACAGGCCACAAAAAGCACCAATTAGAAAAATTGAGCATAGCTATAAATAACCACATGGCAAAATTAAATTATCACCAACATGAAACAGCACACTGCATGTTACAAAGAACAAAGTTCTAAAAATGACACTATTAAACAAGAATAATATAAGCAAAAAATGAAATACCTGTTTCCAAATAGTACATGTCATCAAGAGCCTCTAAGTTTTCATTGCAACCTCCAATAAAGGCAAGAATACCCCTTTTGAAGTCCAAACAATCCCCTGCCATAGAAAATCTTGCAGAAGGTCCCTGACCAATGGCTGACACCTTTGTCCACACCCCATTTTCTGCATCAAGGTGAAGATCAAAGAGAGCAACTTATCAGTATAAGCAATTTGAAAAAGCAAAGAAAAGAATCAAAGTTAAAAAATCATGACCTTGCTCCTAAAATAGCAAAACAAAGTTAAGTGAGCACTTGGAATTTCAATGAAATTGGTCAAAATGGTTCATTACTTGATTTTTTAAATGCCAATTTAAGCAAATGAACAATGCTAATGCAGTGCTTATCTTCTGAATTGACATAGCTAATAACTTGGTAAATTAATTGCATAAAATTATGTGGAAAATTGACCAAAAGAAGAAACTACAGGTTCAAACCATGTTTCCTCTAACTAGTAGATATAATTTGATTTGAATAATGTCGTCATAAACGATTAAAGTGGGTTAGACTTGTACATGATAGAATAATGGCTTGAATGACACTGTAGAGGCCATCTTTTGTCTCTTGACTTGGATATTCTCTCTGACATTTTCTGTAGAGGTTGCCTTCTCAAAGGACTTAGATTGCCATACAGACTCTGCATGTTCAAGCAACTGTAGGTGGCGATAATGCCATAATAATAATTATTAGTAAGGATTAAATAATAATAAAATAGTTGTTTCCAAAAGGCATCAATTGGGGACAGTTTGCAGGCTTAACCAGCCATGGGTCTATATGTATCCCTGATGGAAGGAAGCAAACCATCATAATGTTTTGGGTGTGAATTAAGAGTATGCTTTTCCCCTATTGTACGCCCAAATTCTGTAGCTGAAAGGGCATTTTGGTTTGTAATGGAAGTACGTTTTGGACAGAAGACATGAAAGGTTGTTGACAGTTAGTAGTGTAGTGGCAAAGATGTCTTTGTTTACCCTCTTGTACACCCAGATTTTGAAGGAGAATGAGCATTAAGGACTGTAAAGGCAGTACGTATTGGTCTTTAGGCAGGGTAGGAAGAAGAAAGATGGTAGTTTACCTGCAAGAATGCCTGGTCTTCTCTATATGTATCAGACTTTAGATGCAACAAAAAAATCATTATCATCGATCAAAAACATAAAAAGAATACGTAAATACTTCACAGTAAGAAACTGCTTTGTAAAGGCAAACTTCCAAATGCTTTCAGTAAAATCAAAATTTACTATCTCTAACCACTAACTCTTGTATACACCATACTTATGGCATGAACACTAACCAAGCTGATCTTACCAACTACCAATATAAGCCTATATAAAAGATACTATAACTAATTAAAACTATGCACATTATGGGATTAAGGGTGCTAATTTCCATGGATTGCTTGCAGATGTAGTAGCACTACCTTTTCGGTATGTGTTTTCCAACTGCAGCCTCCCCTTATATTTATAAGAGAGTGAGAGATTAGACATGTTTGTTCATTATATATATATATACTAAGTCACAAGGTTCGAATTCAGGAACTATAAAATTCGGATGAAGTTCGACAAGGTAAGAAGTTCGAAAAAAATTCGACACTAAATTCGCCTTTGTATAATTTATTTATTTTAAAATATAAATAATATATCTACCAAATTATCAAATAATTAAACATAGCTAAATAGATTAGAAATCATTACATGTATACAAGAATATAAATATAAACCACAATGCACACAAGAAATTGCAATTACAAATATTTAATTAAACTAATTTTTAAAATTAAACATAATTTTGGATAAAATAAAACTACTAAATTAAATTCGGTTTTAAAATTAAATAAACTAAACAAATTTTAAAATATTTATAAATTGACTGGATAATTATTTTAATTTAAATTCAAATGTTGTTAATTTCATACATTACTAACTAATGTATAGACATATAACAAAATATTAAAATTTAATAATGAAATGTTAACATTAATATTTGATAATGAAATGTTAACAGTAATATTTGATAATGAAATGGTTATATTAAACATTAATACAAAATAAATAAAATATTATAAATTATATCATTATAAACATAGAATATACTCTTAAATATTTTTGAAAAACAACCCTAAAAATTAAACTCTATATGCATCCGCCACATTCAGAGTTGCAAACTAACAGAACAGAAGCGGAAGCTGAATACGCAGAGGTGTGGGTGTACCAGTTTTCAACCCTATTCGAAAAAGAACAATTTTTAAGCTTCTATCGAGTAGTATTATTTGCATAGGGGGCAACGATAGAACCAGAGCCACTGACAACAGATCGAGTTGTTGCAGCGACGAATTTATGGCAAACAAAAACGAATTTTTTGGGGTTTTTAAAAATTCGCAAGATTTCGAATTTCATTCATGAAATCCGCCGAACCTTGTGACATAGTGTATATATATATATATTGATGTAATTTATCCAAGTAAAGCTACAAAGCATCAACACTCCCTCTTAGCTAGGGAGGATAAACACATGACCATATATTACCTCAATGTAATATAAGAATATCTTTGATTAGATGATATTCAATATTTTGATATCATAAGTATTGGTCTTTCAAAATATCAACATATGATATTCACAAATTACTCAATATGGTAATTACTCAATAAGGTTTGATATCACATCTGATATCATGAGTATTCGTCTTCCAAAATATCGACACAAGATACTCACCAACTACTAAAAAGGTTTGATACTACATCTAATATCATGAGTATTGGTTTTCCAGAATGTCGACACATGATATTCACCAATTACTCAAAAATGTTTGATATCACATCTCACATCATGAGTATTGTCTTCCAAAACACATGACATTCACCAGGTACTCAAAAATGTTTGATATCGCATCTAAATTCATGAGTATTGGTCTTCCAAAATACATGATATTCACCAATTACTTAAAAATATTTGATATCACATATGATATCATGATACTGGTCTTCTAGAATATCGACACATGATATTCACCAAGTACTCAAAAATGTTTATAAAGTATGTGCGCACACATTCTCATAATGTGTACCATATAAAAATCCACCATGCAAAGTATAATCATAGACATTGTAAGATACCATCACAATAAAAAATTAAGTTATTGTAAGATTGTCACCTTTCAATAACTGATGAAATTCATGGATCATTTTCTACAAATGTATTTACACTACCATTGTTATAGGGGTGTTGCAAATGAGGATCCCAATCTCTTATATACATAAGAGTAGAAGACATGTCTCTATGATTAATAATTATTAGTTAATATATTAGCAATATTAATCACAATATAACATATGTATTGTATATAGTATATATGTATAATATAATATATAAAATATTTATAATATTATATATATAGTATAATTATAATATTATATATATAATATATTATATCAACATTGTATGTTAAGATTAAATCACTCCGACTGTAGCTATAATCTTAAGGCACTGGCTAAATAGCCGAATATTTGCACCGGCTATTTAGGCAGTGCCATTACCTCCGTCTCCTCCGTTTGTTCTATGTTTGCAGTAAAACGTACTATCTGTCAGCATTGGTATATTTTGTCGGATTGTACAGTCCAAACGCTGAGGTGATTTGTGTGGCCCTTGAATCCCACAATCTTATTTTACCAATTCCTCCATTTCTCTAAGTTTAGTTGTCTTAAATTTTATATTTATTTTTTGAGACTTTGTAAAACAACATTTGAGTGAAAATAAAAATTTATTTTCTGAGACTTTGTAAAACATCTGAATGAAAATAAAAATGATGGTTTGTTTTAAATAATTAAATGCGATTCATGTTAGACTAATAATTAATTTAGATAAAACTTTAATATGTATGACCAAATAAATAAAATATTGGTATTAGTATGTTAAATAATAATCTTTATCATAAATGTAAAATAAATATATTTGTAATAAATGAAAATAATTTAATTTTATAATAAAAATTATTAAATTTAAAAAGGATATCAATATCAATATTTTTTTTTGGTTTTTAATGTGTCATAAGTACTATATATAATTGTTCTTTTACAATTGTTAATATATCACAAGGAGACATTATATTAAATTAAACGTGTAATATTTGTGTAATTCTACATTTATTTTAATGTATCAATTGCAATGTACAAATACATAGAATTTCACAAGGTCTTTTTTTATAATTTATAAATGAGTATAAACTACCTTCTAGGAAAATATATATATATATATATATATATATATATATTCATATGAACCTAAAAAAGAACATTTATATGAACCTAATGACTTATCCTACAATCTCTCTCAAGCATTAAAGGTTTACAAGACTAATTCTAGAAATCTTAAGAAATCATAATAAATGAATAGATGTATCTGTAGATGTTTGGTAGAGATTGTCTTGATAGATCAAAGGTTAGTTGCGTATGGAGGCATTTTTATCATTTGTTTATGGATTAGAATAATGATATGTATCTTTTTTCTAATATGAAAAATAATAATCTTGAAAATATATTTTTATTTCAAAAGGAACAGCAATAAGGAGGGAGGCAGAGCCTCAACCAACTATCCAAGGCGCAACAAATAGGAACACTCCAACAAGCGGAACCACTATCTAAGATACATATATATCAAAGCTATACAAGAAGACAAGAGAACCAGAAGAATAACAAAAGGAATTCTAGTCCTGAGGGAGAGCATCTTCAAACTTATTGATCCAGGTAGTCCACCCTAGGGGACCCTCCATCCATATAACTTTTTTTTGACCCAGCAGCAGTTGATGAAAGACATGGAGATTATCAGCAGAGGGGTTTTTACTGTTCTTAATCTCTTGCATGAGCTTGTCAAGGACTTCATCAAACGCCACCTTATTGTCCGTTATACTAGCCAATTCGTAACCATTTTGCATCTCGTAGATAAACATGGTAGCTCGACCATCCCTCAAAAATCTAAGGAGCTTCCTTTTTTCCGTATTCAGAACACAGCAGACCTATGAAACAATTTTAAAATATATAAGATTTCTATGAAATCCAGTAAGAGTCCTGGCAAAACCTTGGAACTTAGCATCATTTCTACATTTCCATATATGCCAAAGGATGAGCGATGAGAGAACTTGTCAGAACAAGTTAGCATCTTTTCTAAGGCCTTCAATAAAACCCGAAATAATATCCAACATGTAAACATAATGAATAATGCATATACCAAACATGAGCCAGACTTCTCTAGCAAAAGAGCAATCAAAGAAAATATGTCTCATAGTTTCAGAAACTCTGCAGATAGAACAACTATCAATGTTAGCTTGCTGATTTCTTATGGGGACTCTGTCCAACAGGAGCTGCCACTTAAAACATTGAATTTTAGGCTGAATAGGAGCTTTCCATAGTTTATCAAATATTTTATGCCAATCTGTGGAGGTAAAGGAACAATACCAAGTGTCATTAAGGTGGTCGAAAATAGAGGTATCGTGATTAAGAAATCTGTAGATATCTTTAGCTTTGACAGAAGTCAGGAGAGTACCATCTTGCCACCTAAAGGAAAGATATCGGTGAGAGTCTATATCAGCATTACGAGGGAGATTAAGTTGAGAACAAGCCATTTTGATAAGACTGTAAGTACGCTTATGAGAAGCACGAATGTCATATTGATGGGCAAGGACATCCCAACTAATAAGCTGATTGTGTTCAAGGATATCCATGATATGCTTAACACCTTTGTTGGCCCAAAATCTAGCCAAACAGCCTTTAGTTAAAGCAAGAGGTTTGCCCTGATGGAGAAGATTCCACCATAGTGATCACTCACCTTGAAGAGTGAAGTTATAATCAAAGGCTGAGTTATCAATATGGTGCCAAATGTTCTCCCAAGCTTTCCATATGGAACGGAAGACCCAAGTTCCCTTCACAGAAACATGGAATTTGCCAAAAATCAGATCACTGAGGGGGAGATGTTTCCAAGATTTAGCAATTTTAGGAATACCATTTTGAATGTTACTTCTAACAAGTACTTTCCAAGGCTTGTTACCATCAAGGGATTGAAGGATCTATTTAGAGGCAAGAGCCATTCCCTGAAGCTTGAGATCTTTCAAACCAAGCCCACCTAGACCCTTCTCCAGATGACACCAGGCCCACTTAACAGAATGGGCTTTCTTCGTACCTTTGCCATCCGACCAAAGAAAGTGTCTGATGGCCTTCTGAACTTCCATAATCTGATGATTACTAAACATCCAAATGGAGGAATAGTATATACTATAGGAGGAGAGAATCTTCTAGCAAACCTGAACTCTCCCAGCAAGGGAAAAGAGCCTGTGATTCCATTTCTTAATCTTTCTGAAAATTTTATCTTTTATCGATAACCACATATCTTTGAGGGAAGGGCTCATAGAAAAGGGGATACCAAGATACCTAACAATCTTGTTAGGTCCCCCCCAAGAAAAACCAAATGGTGAAGCCAGTCCGGAGGACGATCATGCGATCCTCACAAAATGGATTTAGAGCTGGAAATACGAGCTCCTAAAGCTTTACCAAACATATCAATTTTATTGCGGAGGTAGATGAAGTTATCCAAACTAAGCTCTAAGAAAAGAGAGGTGTCATCAGCAAATTGAATATTAAGAAGCTCGGAGTCATCAAGAAGAGTAATACCACGCACCTTAGGGGAGATGGTGCCATCTTTAAGGATATAATAAAGAGCATCGGAAGCAATGACAAAAAGAGCAAGAGCAAGAGGGCAACCCTATCAAATAGATCGAGACAGAGGAATAGGATTGGACAAGGTGCCATTGACATCAATCATGGCAGAAGCATCTTTTAGAAGAATTTGAATATACTTACAGAAAATATCAGGGAATCCAAAAGCTTTTAACATCATCAAGATGAAGCCCCATTCAATTCTGTTGTAGGCTTTCTCGAAATCAAGAAGCATAGCTGCCTCCTAATGTGAAGTATTGGCTCATTCCATGGCTTCCTAGCTAGTAATGAAATTCTCAAGGATGAATCTACCTTTAATGAAGCCGGTCTGAGTGGAGCAGATAAAATTAGGGAGAATAGCCTCTAACCAAGAGGCCAAAACTTTCGCAAGAATTTTATAGAAAACATTAACTAAAGTGATAGGATGCCAATTTTTGATCAAAGCTCTGTCTCCCTCTTTAGGGATGAGCTTTATGATACCAGTGTTAATAGCAGTCCCCAAAGTGCCATGTGAGAAGGCCTCAAGGTATAACTCATAAAGGTCCTTGGAGATCCAATCTATGTTAGCTTTGTAGAATTCAATAGGAAAGCCATCCGGCCCCAAGGCTTTGTTATCTTTTAGCTTGCAGATGGCATCAACAATTTCTTGCTGGGAAACAAGGCTTTGGAGGGCAGAAATATCATCCTCCGAAAGCTTCTTAGGAATAAGCTCGGAACATCGAAGTCTCATCAACCTCGAATTGTCAACATCTTCAGAAGTAAACAAGTTTTTATAAAAAATTTCAAAGGCCAAAGAAATATCCTGGCCCATAAGCAGCTCCATATCATTATCATAGATTCTATCAATTCTTTCATTTCTTTGTTTCTCCTTGAGCAAATTAAAAAAATATTGGATTTAAATTCTAGTAGTAATATTTTAATAAATATAGTATTGGTGCTCTTGGAGTGTGAAAAGGAATAGAGATTGTGATATTGCTATCAAGATTTAACTATGTGATTTTGAGTCAAACTCATTGACCTATGTTTCATGAGTAGTGATTCAACATGAATCCATTTCTCATGAGAATAAATGAAACACTTAACACTCATTGGATCTAGGTGATGCTCACAGAGGTGAAGCACTGAGACTTCCCAGGAGGTCACCCATACCAATACCACTCCAGTCTGAGTACACTTAACTACGGAGTTTTTTTCATAGTTAAACCCAAAGCTTGGAACCCCATTTGGTGTGGAAATTATCTCCTACTCATTAAGGAATGGAGATTGTTGGATATTGGTGGAGGATGTTGATAGGAACAAATGTTACTTAGATCCTATGTCCTATGTTTATGACCAATACAACAATGGTATGTGATGCTCAATACCTTTTTGAAGATTTTTTAATGTGGATAGTAAGATTTTTATCTCAATAATGATATATTAACATTTATTTTTATATTTCTTTATATACATTTTATTTATATTTTTTATAATTATGAATGTAGGTTTAGTTGACTCTTACATTTATTCTTAAATTTAAAAATAATATATTATTGATAAAGTATAATAGGATTTTTTTTAAATATGAAGTAAAATATTATTATTTGATGTGTTTTTTTATTTTTATATGCAACTCCTTTATTTATTGATAAAATATAATAAGTATTTTTTATCAATATGAAGTAAAATATTATTATTTTATATATTTTATTTTTATATTTTTTTATATACAACTCCTTTGTTATTATTTAATTGTTTGTGAAAAAAATTTGTAATTAAGAAATTCAAACATATATTATATTTTAAATTGGTATGAATCAAATATATATTGCAACAATTACTCTTTATTAAAAAAAACTATTAATGTTTTTTTCAAAATTAATGTTTATTGGAAAACTTTAAAACCATTTATTATAAATATATTTCTTCTATAAGATTATTCAAAATTTAAAAAATGTTTGATATTGAAAAAGTATTTTTTATTTCATTGCATTTTCTTATTATAATATTAAATATATCCATTTAAATTTACATATATAATTTTTTAATTTAAAATGTATTTTAAAAAAATGATTTAAAAGTTAAGCTAATACAGATAGTTACGGAAGGAAATATTAAATTTATTCGAGCATTTTCACCACAAATGATAAATTTATTTGACAAGTCATAACTTAGGCAAGAGATGAAAATCAAACAACTTATATTTTATCTGCAAGTATATTTTATCTGATTGTACAGGGGCAATTGAAGGGCTACACAAATGACCTCAGCATTTTGACAATACAATCTGCTAACTCTGACAAAATATACCAATGCTGACAGATAGTACGTTTTACTGCAAACACAGAATAGACAGAAGAGACGAAGGCAAGGGCACTGCCTAAATAGCCGGTGCAAATATTCGGCTATTTAGCCAGTGCCTAATCTTAACACTCCCTCTTAGCTAGGGAGAATTTGTTATGGAACACATTATGCTCTCAAGCATATGGAGATATATCATCTCAATGTGATTTTCCTAGAATGGCATATCAACATTAATCCATCAAAACACACATATATATTAACATATTTTACATATGGAACTGGCTTCAATTCACTATGACACTAAATTTCTCAACACTCCCTCTTTAGTAAAGAGAGAACTAAAGCAATTATAATACAAGATTTGAACACCACCGTCACAGTGGTCTATGATAGATATAAGTTATGGTGTCCGACAAGATCCAACCCGAAGAACCATAACAAATTGATTTTCATGGTGTCCAGCAAAATCCGGCCCGAAGAACCATGATGAGTTGATTTTCAAGGTGTCCGGCAAAATCCGGCCCGAAGAACCATGATAAGTTGGTTATCAAGGTGTCCGGCAAAATCCGGCCCAAAGAATCGTGATAACACTTGCTCCTAGACATCCAGCACATTTAGGTGCTACAAGTTAATGTAGCATATCTAAGAGATAGGTCAACCATTGATAAGGTCGTCACCTTACAATGGTCACTTTATGGTTGATACATTTGTTATCATGACTTCCAACACTCTGGGACAACTTAATGAAGTCCATCATGATAACAGGTCTACCATTTATAAGATTGTCACCTTACAATGGTTACCTTTTGTTTCTATATGTCAATGAAAGATCGTCACCTTTCATTACATATCATATGTGATATAGTAACCACCATGAACCCAATTAGAGGGTGGTACAAAGGCTTTCACCTCAATTTTCTCTCACAGAGAAGAATGCATTACAAGGAGTTTCACTTAGAACTTCTCCTCATAGAGAAGATATCATTCACAAAGGACTGCACCTCAAAAATTCTCCCTCTAAACAATGATCCTGGGAAGTCAAGTCCAGTAGTTACTCCCTTAGAGGCTCTCTTCCCCCAAGGATTCTGTTAAGACTCCCTTTGAATCTAATATCAATTTTCTGATTTTCTAGCAATAAGTCATTACTTCCTCATGATATACATAGGAGTAGGCCCATCAACATCATGCAGTCACACATAAATATTCTAGACTCCTCTCAGTATCAATCTTCTAAGCTCCTGCATTGGTTTAGAAGAAGTGTCATACTCCCTCTTAATGTAGAAAGATCTCATAATCTCAATCATCAAAGATGTTTTCTTCAAGAGCCTCACTTTATCCATCTTGATCATCAAGGTCTTTGGAGCTACTATCAGTAGATTGAGTCTGCACAATCTTTGGTAGCATGTGTAAAGTACCAACTTTCTTTTCCTATAAGAACATCTTCAAACATAAAGGAAAAGATCAAGACAAAGCACCCTTATAGTATGTGTAGAATTACAAATAAGAGAGAGATAAATGTTAAAGTTGAGAATACTTATCTACACATGAAGATTCAGAAATTGTCTTCTTAGATTATTTGAGAATGGAACATCTCCCCTCTCAATAAGGTTCAAGTGGGAATGGAACATTGACTATTATACCCCCACAAAGTAAAATTTCCACTCATTCTTCTTGTTGAACAATTTTGTATGAAATATGACAACTCCTTTCTAAGTTGCAACTTGTTCTTTTCGTCCATTGAAGGTCTAAACATTCATTTAGCTTAACAGTAGAAGCGAACATGTCCTTCCATTTTCTCAAACTTGTCCACAATACGCCAATATCTTGATTGAGTATGATTGTGCCACATGTATGAATCTACAACTCATACGTCGAGTTTCATTCATCAAAGAGAGACTCATTAGATGGTTCAAATGAATTTTTAAATGCTTCATTACCGTCTCACAACAACTCAAGTTTCCTTTGTTCATGCAAAGGTATTTGTTTGATCTTTTGATTAAACCTATATTACGCACATCTTGCAATCTATGTATTTGAAAATTATATCATTAGTGAATCCATCACAACGTGGTTTACTCCTGAATTAATATGATCAAGATCACCAAAGGTTGATTGAATCATATCCTCTATATACTCCCTCTCTTTTAAGGTTGCCTCAAATGTCAGCCTCCCTCTGAATTTCAGTCTTTCTCTTCCTTAGACCCTATTAGTGCTTTAATTTCTTAGCACTCCCCTATAAGTCTTTAAAGGTATACGATAGCTCTATTTGGCATTGATCAAATTCCCTCTTGGTAATGTCCAACATCCAATCTACGTGGCAGCTCATCCAATTTTGGTGCTTGTTTATAGTCCTCAGGTATATTTTCACAAGAAATTTGGTGTGCGCAAATGGAAGCTTTGAGAAAATGTTTGATGTTATTTTCTAAATCATGATCATCCCTCATACAATTCTCATTTCCACCAACGTATTTGTAAACTCCACTCTCCTTCCTAGAAAAGTTGTTATTGTGGGCTCCGATGAAAACAACACAAGCTGCAAAAACTCCATATGTAAGTCATGGTGGGCGAAGCGGGGCCGTGCTTTGTAACTGCTTCAATTACATCGCTCATCAATGTTCCTAATTGAACTGTGATTGTCATGTCCTCGCTATTCACTTCAATGACGGAGTCATAATGTTGGGTTGAAATGACGAATCCTTCCCTCTCAACAAAGACAAATTTTGAGATGTGTTGTGCATGTCTACTAATCACTTCGATCTTTTCCTTATTTTAAATAGTATAGGCAACACCGCGCAAGAGTTGGGCTTCTAAAGTAAGCAATGCCTTGTTGGTCACCTTACAAATAGAGTGGTCCTTGGTTTAGAATAAGAATACAACACAATGCTTATTCTCCAGATTGGCTTCCTCTCAATTTCACATCTTTTAACCCCGCTCGTCATCAATTTTTCTAATCCTTGGTCTAAAAAGATGTCGAATTTGATAGACTATACACATTTAACCACATGTCCATATTTATGCCTATCGTATAATAGACATTGCAGGCTCACAACTAGTTTGTCACTTGTTATCATGATGGCTTCTATTACACGTTATTTTGCACTGACAATATGGCAGGCCCAAAAATGTGCATGCATCATCGAAAGGTAGTGCTCTCACATGACAGTTTTCACAGCTTCCTCGTAATTTAAGAGTACGCATTTATTACTTTTGTATTGCACAGATGGAATAGGCATGCACCCTTCTTCTTTTGTATATGCATGCCTACAATTTGAATCATCATATTGTTTGATGTGCTCTCTTGGATCTTGCAAATTGGTGTGGCACATGGCGATGAATTTTAGTGCCTTCTTGGGCCCGCATATGTGGTTCGCCACTGACATAGCAAAATTGTTTGGCCTGTCACGATTCTTTGGGACCTCATGGGTGGGGTTCCACAAACTTGGATTCCTCTGCACTTCTACAATTCCAATGCAACTGATGTCCAACCTACAGATCTAGACACTCAAATTCTACAGATTTGCAATGAACATTGTATATGAATAGATCAATCATGCAAGTCTCTAGCAGCAATACGACTCACAATTGAGTCATTACGCTATCCAGAAGGCATTAGCAACCAGAATAATTCTCCCACATTCTGATGCAATGTCTTATTCCCAGAACACTCGTCTACAGCAATAGAAATGAGCAATACCATAGAAGACCCTATGATTAGTGCTTCTGTTATGATTTTCTAGTCTCTTCGAATCAACTTGACAGCAAATTATCAAAACCTCAACATCGGTAAGTGTCGTATCAGGTTAAACTTATGTGAGTGATTTGTAAGTGCGACAAGTGTTGAAACTTGAAACTGAAAGAGAGCTCTTGCTCGTGTTATTATATCTCATTCCTCATTGGATTATAATAACGTATTTTCTCTTTGAGGAATGTGAATACTATATATGTCAACCGAAGCCACATTGTCAGCTATAAAGGCACTAGAATAATACATCTTTCCATCTATTAACAAAGTTCACAGTTGTTGAAGTTACACAAGCATCAAATTTGACCAATATTAAATTAAGAGGCAAATATTAAACTTAATTGTCAATAGTTATAGTTGCAGGTGTAGCTGAGAAATACAGAGTCTGAAGCCCCTTGTATACAGGGCATTATTTCTCTAGGCACAGAAGCAGTTCTTGTTCCTTTTGCAGCCACATCTCCACAAGTCATCATTGCAGACTCCACACCTTGATTGATCAAAACTTGTTGACATAAGCTCCAACTTACATTCGCAGTTTAGCTCTGATACCATGTTGAGATTCATGGATTGTTTTCTGCAAATGTATTTACATTGTCATTGTTATAGGTGTGTTCCAAATGCAGATCCCAATATCTTATAAATATAAGAGTAGAAGACATGTCTCATGAAGAGACATGTCTCTATGATTAATCATTATTAGTTAATATATTAACAACATAAATCACAACATAACATATATAGTATATATGTATAATATAATATATATATATAATGTATAATATAATATAATTATAATATTATATATATAATATATTATATCAAATTTGTATGTTAAGACTAAATCAATCTGACTGTAGCTATAATCTTAACAATAACTTTTGCAAATACAAGTGATAATCATTTGGAAGTCATCACTTCCTCATGATGTACACAGGGGGTAGACCCATTAAATCATACAATCACATGCATGATACCAAAATTTTACATGTTATCGAAACTCCCTCTCATTCTAATATGATCAAAATCTTCAAAGATCAACTGAAACATATCCTCTATCTACTCCTTCAGACGGATGTGTCAAACTCCCTCTGAACATCAATCTGCCTTTTCCTGCAAGAACATCCTTGGAAAAGATCAAGGCAAATAGCTCTTATAGTGCATATAGAAATAATAAGTAGATAAATGTAATACTCAATAATAATAAATACTTATTTCATATGTGTTAAGTCATTAATTATCTCCATATGTCCATTTAGTTCTTGTATTTGAACTTGGTTGACTATAAGTCATATACTTCGATGAAATACAATGCCCATGGAATTGTAAAATCATCCACTCAAAATCCATAATATTTCCTTGTAGTGCCATTTTTAGTAAAAGACTCATCCCCTTTATCAATTTCATTTATTTATTTATGTAGACTTTTAAAGTAATATATACATACATACATACATATACATATATATATGTGTCATTAATCAAATTAACTATCCATATTTATGTTAACTATAATAACCAAAATAGCCCAAAATACAACATCCCACCTTAATAAGCAGGTCCCTCTTGTACCGGGGCCCTACACACTTACCTTGCTCATGAGAATTTCTTCTCCCTTGGTAACAACCATGTTACCTTCCCTGCTGGCAGTCTTCCTCCCTTGTTGGCAGTCTTATACTTGTCACTCACCACTTGCTCAGCCTCTTCCGCAGGCAGTATTCTTGCACTCCTTATCAACTTGTGCAATGATTTTATTTTATTTTTATTGAACTGCCACATCGAGTTCAAAGGTGGAAAGTTAACATGTCACTCACAACATGGGGTTTAACACTTCAGAATGTAAAACATCATACACAACTTTGTCTTCTACAATCTGTAGCAAACCACTGATCAAAGTACATGGAATGCTTTTGAATCAATATACCCTCCATTTCGTTGCACCCTTTGTGATCAACGCGGTTGGTCTAACTAAGATTCTTTCTTATCAAACTTCCTCATCAGAGAATCACATTCCCTTCAATGGGGATAGTCTTCTGAGCCACATCGCATTCACCAAGATGCCACCACATTTACATACATTCCTGACCCAAATTGTAGATCTTTGAGTGCTTCGCTTGTGCTTGGCACAAATTAATGGTTTTGATCTCCAATGCAAATCATTGCCTTGACATATATCAAACTAGATTCTTGATGGCTGTGTAGGACCAAAATTTTGTACCCCTACTGGAAATGGTTATTTACGACGATGTTCTCAGTAATTTTGATGAATTTCTAGCTGTAACACATATAAGATGCCTATCTCTCTATTCACTTCTCCACACTTCATCTTTATCTCCCGATACATATGTTGCTGCCCTTTCTTATGACCCCAAGAGATTGGATACAATTAAGGAATATTATTCTCTCATTGATACATTAGCAAGTGATCTTTAATTTTCTGAGTCACAACTCTCTTTGTTTTTTTTTTTTTTGCTTCTGCCCTGCTGCATTCATCATTTACATAGAAAATCTACATACATCATTGCTCTTCTCTGATTTCAGATTTGTTATTGTAGATGCCTCAATATTAACAGTCCCAAGAGTTGTCTGCTCTGATACCATGTTAATTTTCATGGATTGCTTGCAGATGTAGTAGCACTGCCTTTTCGGTATGTGTTTTCCAGCTGCACCCTACCCATATATTTATAAGAAAGTGAGAGAATAGACATATCCCTTCGTTGGACATGTCTGTTCATTATCATAATTAAAAAATCCCCCCCCCCTCCCTCTCTCTCTCTCTCTATATATATACAAGTATAAATATATATATCTCATATATATGCATATCTTGATGTAATTTATCTGAATAAAGCTGAAAAACATCAACAAAGGGAAATAACAATTATTGTTTTTTACCTTTCGAAAGTATTTAAGTTTGAATATTGTCTTGCATACATTTAGACATATATTTAAAATTGAGGAATCTAATAATCATGCATAAACTATGGCATTTTTTTTTAATAATTACATTTTTTTTAGGATTTTGAAACATGTCCCCAAAGGAGGGACATAAACTTCAATCTATGACTGATGCAATTGACAGAAAACAAATTGGTAATTACAAAATTTTAGCTTAGAGCAACAAGCTCCATTATGAATTGAAAATTAAAATTGCAAAGAGTACAACAAAGGAGTGCTTAAGCTACTAAGACCAATCAGGTAATGTAGGACAGGATCCATGAATAGATTGACCTTGAAAAGAAGATTGATCTGTGATCTTAGATTCAGAAAATTTTGCTTATATGTTCGGTGAAAGAAGTTCAATCAGTATATACGCGAATGATAAAGCTACTACGGAATATGCAAATATTTAAAAGAGACATCGAAAGCATAAATTGATAAAACATTGTCTTCAAAAATAACTCTTAAAAACACACCTATATTTAGCATATGGAGATCATCAAATAAATTGCGATCATCAGTGAATCCGCCAAACACAAATAGATGTTTCCCAAGGGACACAGTAGCATGGCCTGCCCTAGGTGCTAATGCTTGTCCAGTTGTGTTAAGCTCCTTCCACGTCAATGTATCTGCAAAATATAAAACTTAGATTGCTTCTGTTTGAGCATGTACACAATTTTCTAGTCTTCATGTTTATCTACATATGGAGCCTAGATGCAGATAAAGCACTGTTAAGTATAAATTAAAGAAATAATGAAAAATGTAAATAAAACATGTCATGCTATCAGTGATGCTCTACAAGGTCAGTTCAATCATTATGGACAAAGAAAAAGAACTAAGCCTGATCAAAACGATTACCCTCATTAGATGGATCAATGGACACTGTAGTGTTTGATGCACCACTGTGAAACATGGGATAAATATAAAAGATAATATATCAGCACGAATTAAATGACCAAAAGGATAGAAGCTAGGCCGAAATACTACGAATTGGGGGGAAGGGAAATTACGATCATATGGAATAATCAAATTTGCGTGCATGGATAAACTCAAACATGCAAATTTATGTGTTAACTTTAAATATATTTGCTAATAGCCGGATAAAAGCAAGACAACGAATGAGGGCCTTCATCTACATAAGTACACCAAATATAAAATTAGTATCTTGAACCTTCTCTTTATCATATTTTGAGCTGATACATATGGGAAATGTGAGAAGCACTTTTTAAAGTGTTGAAAGCAGGTTATAAAATATAAAAGAAATCAAAACATGAAGGCCAAATATATCTCTGACATAATACGCTAATGTGAGAAAAAACCACAGAGGAGGTGATCATCATTACAATCGTAGTACAAAAACTCTCCAACACAGCAATTACTCAACTAAGCCAAAAGTTATAAAAATCTAGGACTAGGCAAAAACTTGGGGAAAGTTTCAGGTATAACTCAAGCAATTTCATCAAACATTTTAAAATACATTTTTTAAGTATTGTTCAAAAATACATGTAGTCCTAAATTTGAACATCATATTACTGATTTCATTTATTTACAACCCAAAATGCCAATCTGTATGTAGCATACAAAAGGAAAATAGTCCAAGCTCTCAATAGCCAATTACATGTGAACTCCAAGTTTAAATGACAGTAAAACATACAAATCGTCAATTTATTCACTGCCTAAAGCTCGAAATGGTCTGCTGCCACTATCTGGATTTATTTCCAAAATTTGTCCTCTGTTTCCTGTGCAACTGCAGCCTGTGACTGCAAATCACAACAAAATCCCCACAATTTTAACTCATTCCTGGCACTCTAGTTGCCATACAACTACAACCTATGATCTAGAAATTGCAAACATTTTAACTGATTCCTAAAATCATTGAGCAGCTCAGTATGTCAATGCACAAATTCTAATTCAGCCATTAGCAGTTTACAGGTTTTCGCCAACATTAGGCAAGTTTTTCCATTTTAAGCCACAGCAAGCTTTTAAAAATCTCACAAACAAGCAAATTTGGATTACAATAACGTGTGACTTCTGCAAATAAAATTTGCAAGTAATCACACAAGTTTTCATCATTGGTTATGATGCTGAGGCATTATACTTGTGCAAATTTTGGTTTATTTCTTCTTGCTTCAATTTTGTTTTTTCTTTGATTTTCTTTCCTTTTGATTCTTGTTTGTGTCTTGTCGCGGCTCTAATGCAAGTTCCTGTCGCCTTAGAACCTCCTGTCACCCCGGAGACAATAATTAATCGCAATTGGGCATAAACTATTTTTGGCTATTATTCTCCTAAACCCGACAGTGTTGTGTATTGGTTTGATCCTGCATCGACTATTGAATGGTTTGTTGGAGTCGACCAACCGAAGAGGAACCAAGGGAACATGGCAAAGAAAGGAGGAAGGCCCTACCAAATGAAAGGAGAGAGGTTGGTCATTTTAATAGAGAGAGGACTTGACAGTAATTGAGAGGAATTGTCTGCACTTCGAGACAGGTTTGTGCTAAGTTGCCGATTTGGGTTTGGGGACGGATTCAGGTTCGGAGTTCGGGTTCGTGGGTTCGGGCAAAAAAAAATTTCCCATTTAGGTTCATGGGTGGGTTCGTGAGTGTGTGTGTGTGTGTGTGTGTGTGTGTGTGTATATATGCAAAAAAAAGAGAAACATGCATAGTTATAAGACTAACTTACGAAGTCATTTCATAATATGAATATATCAATGTTACTTGATCATCGATCAAGGCCAAATGTGATAAACATTAAATACTCACTCATTAATCAATGTTAATATTGTAAAGAAAATCATACATTGAAAATATTTTTTAAATGATATTTTAATGTAGTTTGAAACACTTCTATGGCCCACAATCCCAATTAGGGACCTTGCCTGGACCCAAGCACGAATCCGGACCCAGACGAGTCCAGATCCAGACCCAAGCTCCAGGGTCCGAACCCAGTAACTAAGGGTTTGTGTGTCATATGTCGAGTGAGAGTGATCTAAGAAAGAATCTATTGATAGTGAAAGTGTTAGGAATTGAGGTCTTGTTCGCACTGGAATGAGTAGCTTATGTGTTGTATTTATGACAACATATAGTTGTATGTTTGTGACAGACACAGATTCACTATATCGCAGGTTGATTATCAGTACAGCGAAGTTGATGTGTACCAGCACTATGTATGCAAGCTTAGATTTGTGTAGCAGAATGAGTGTAGATAAGTTATGTTATGTTCTAGATAAGTTACAGATTGTTCTAGACCAATGAACAGGGAATAATGACAGAGACGGTAGCATTTTTGTTGTATCTTATTGGTGAGTTGGAATTAAGGTCAGCGAGCTTGGGATGTGATAAAAGACTCGTTCATGCATCTATGTTCATGATTGGAAAGCATTTGGATTATTCTGGAAAGGTTGCTGGTGTGTAACATGTCATATATTTTACTGGCAGTAGACTGTGTTGAGAAAGAGTATATTTAATCATTGGCAAATGTGATATTAATATTGTAACATGTGGGAACTGTATTGTAATATTTTTAATGATGATTATGAAGGCATGCATGCCTTAGTTTGAACCTACAAGAGCAAATGTACATTAGGGAAGGTTTAACAGGTCAACCTAATTAAGTGTTTGCAAAGGGTATAAAGGAGAGATGTTTTCCTTGGTTGGGTATCATAGGCATGTATATGGATGCGAACTTTTATACTGGATGGGCAAAGGAAAGCAGAGATGATGTTTGTCACACCCCTTTCCGAGACTGCTATGTTACATGTTTCATACTATTTTGCTTAGATTTAATTGTTTTCATTTCAACAGTAGTTTTGTAAATGTGCCCTAAGAGGTTAAGAATTATTAAACTGTGGTTTTAATTTTCCCTACATGGTATTGGAATTATAATTTACAATGGTTTAACTTTTGTGCCCTAAATGGTTTTATTGTGGCCTGCCCCTGGTTTTGCAAGTCATGCCCTAGGCAGATTCTAGTTTCCGGATTAGGACATTACAAATTAGACCTAATCAAAATTAATGGTATTTTATTATGTCACAATTTGTAATTAAGAAGGTTTACAATTAGTTAGGATTTATCAAGCTGATTCTAGTTATGAATGATTTTTAACAGGTAAAGCTGTGAATGAATTGAACTTCTATCAGACTGTATGTTTCTTTTAATTTTAATCAAGGTTGACTAATAAGTTTGCACTCTTATTTGTAGGTATAAGGGCAGATGTAACTTTATCAAAGCCGAATAATGTGTTCAATCTTTAATACCTCCAGTATATGTAACTCACCCTGTATGTAAGAGCCCGATCTGCAATAATATTATTCTCTGATTCTGAGTCTCGATCTGCAAGAAGACAGTGGTATGTAGACTGTGAATGCAATATAGATAAGATATAAATCAGATGGTATATGAATGATATGAGCAATATGATTTACGTCGATCTGCTGAAGGTATTGATCATTTATCGATTTCGATGTAATACTACAATCATCGGTGCACATATATATATATATATATATATATATATATATATATATATATATATATATATATATATATATATATATATTGATTCCAATGGACGCCTTTCAATATCAAGAGTAACGATTTTCCAATATGATTAGGTAGTATTAACTAATTAATCTGATCTTCTACAGGATCAGACTAATTGTGACTGATATGTATTCATATAAAGAGGCATATTGGATCAATCTACAAGACCATCATGTTTTGGTATCGAATGTATATATATATGTACAGAATTTCATCTTAATTTGATATCAAGTGCTTGATCAGATTTAGGATATATTATCAGACTGATTATGTATATGTATGTGAGTGTATGTAAAACATATACACACATACATATACAATCTGCAGTCTCTGACTGACGCTATCCAATAACAAAAGCAAATCTGGATACATGTTGAGTCTCCTACTACTCAGAATGATTATCAAATGTTTAACCACATTCGTTCTGGATTTGGATGCAGGAAACATCATGATCAATCCCGAAGCGGGAGAAAAAGTATGACCGGGAAAAGGGGATGATAAGTGGTTGTGTCAGAGACACAAATATAATAACTAGTAAGATCTGATGCCACAGATATATGAAACCTTGCAACCATTTTCACCAGACTTTGACATTGACATGTCACCCTATTCCTAGGCGTTGGGACACTTTCAACTTTATCTTACTCAATCATCAACCCCTTCATCTATAACATTGAAATCTTATCCTCACGATCCAATCACTGCTTCCGCATCGGAACTCGTCTACTCAGCTCATTGCTGCCTTTTTCACACCATTATCTCCTTTGCGTGGGGTGGAAAGGCCTTCTAGCTCTACTAGATCTACTAGGCATTCTAGATGCGTCAAGTCCCAGACCAGCTATTTGCACCAGCGACACTCTCTACAAGTGGTCACATACAAGGCAAGGCCTTTACTCATCGACATACATATCATTCAATGAGTTACTTATTTTTGCCTAAAAAGGACTCCTAGTCTCTTTCTTGGCCTCCTCTCTGGTTCTTTATTTGCTTTATCTTGTTTTTTTTTTTTCTTGGACACCTTTGTGTGCTCCTGCTGCTGCCAACCTCATTGTTGTAATTATTCAGTCCCATAGACCCTTTGTTGGTCTTTCGTTGAACATTAATATCATTATCTTATCTTAGAGTCTTCATGAAAAGAAAAGATATGTAGTTGGAATTAAGTAACTATTATGTTTAGTACTTGTTAAAGCTAGTTGAGTTGGGTAGTTAGGTGGTGAGGAAATGCATCGGTTAGTTTCCAACTAACCGACCCTTCTATAAATGTCTAGAACATTGATAATGTACTCATGTTGATTTTTTATATTAATAAAGAAATCATTTCCTTGCCTACTGGTATTGTGGTATGAATGGTATGTTCTAGGTTCTACTTCATATGTAACAATTGGATTATTCTGTGTATCTATGAAATTGTGTGATATTCCAATCTACACTTTTGGCACCGTTGCCTAAGTCCGAACCTGGAGGTCGGCAGGATGGACTAATGGGAAGGCCCTTTGTACCGCTCATCCAAGTAATAAATAGTGATGGGAAGAGGAGGAAATAACTAGGAAGATAGTTGACACGTGATCTGGTGTCAGCCTGGGAAGTTGCGGTCGATTAATACATACGAAGGGAAGCCCAAGAGAATGGTCCCTGAAGGTACGGTACGCAATGAACTCCCAATGCCACCAGCGGTGTACAATCTCCTAGGAGAGATTCCTCGCTTGTTAGCAAGCAATTTGGTACGAGTAAAAGAGAAAGACAATAAAATTGATTCATGCCCCTGATTCCAAATATATATCCCAGGTGGGTACTAGGAGAAGAAACCGAGGAAGGAGTTGCCTTGAGGGTACTAAGTCTCCAGTAGCAACAGGAGAGACATCGTAACTTGAAGGGAGGACAAGGGGATTCTACAAGAATCCAAGAAGAATTGATCGAGCATACAATCGAAGGTATAGCAAATTTGGTCATCTCGGAGACACCAGCAAGGAAGTTGGGAGACAGAAATCCAAAGACGCCTGCAGGGAAAGATCTCTGAAGGGAGCAAAGTCAAGAAGAAGAAGATACTTTCAGTAGTTCTTCCTTGAGAGTGAACTTCCAGTCGGGAGGAAGTGTTCCATCCAAAGTTCACTCCGGAGGAAGTGTTTCATTGGGAGGAGGTGTCCCATCGGGAGGAGGTGTTCCCACAATAGGGAAAAAACCTAACATAATGGCTATAGATAAACAAAAATGCCAAGGTTCACAGGGGACGGCTTAGAGGATCCCGCTTGGCAATGTAAAATGTGCATAACAATATGGCAAGCGAATGGAGAAAATGACCCAGCAAAATCGTTAAAAGCCTTCCCTGCCACACTAAGGGGTGTTGCCATTGATTGGTATACTAACTTGGACGTAGCAAAGAAAAACACCTGGAGTAATATCCGCACAGCTTTTGAAGAGGAATTCAGAATGCTGAGAGACGATGATAAAATTGTAACAAAGATTTATAACACAAGGGAAGAGTGAATCTGTCAAAGCCTACACTAGACGACTGAAAGAGCTCATAGGTAAACTGAACAACAAGCCGGCAGATGGACTAAAGAAATGATGATTCATTGAAGGACTAACACCGTCCCTTAGAAAAAAAAATGAAGATAGTTCCACCATCAACCTTTGGGGATGCATGTACTCGCGCCATGGACATAGAAAGTGAGAGTAAAACCTCTAAGGTGAGAAGGAATGTAAGCTCCAGTGAAAGTTCGGAAGAGAGCGAAGAAGAATCCAAAACTATTCAAGCCTTAAGAAAAAATTTGAGACGATTGATGAAGGACGTGGCAGGGAGTAAAGAAGATAAGAAAGAAGGGAGAGAACTCTAGTGTACTGACTGTGAAAAGGAAGGCCATACAAAAGGATCTTGCTTGAAGAAAGCATTTTGCGAGATTTTTCAGGTAATGGGGCACACAATTAAAGATCGTCCTTACAATTTAAAAATATGGAGCGCTCAAGTAATCCTGACCCAAGGGGAACAATCCACACCACCCTCCACTCCTCAGAAAAATATAAATATGGAAGCCTCACAAAGAGAATACAGAAACAACAGGAGAAGAAGTAACAATAATAGCAATGACAATAGCAATAACAACACACCCTGGCATCCACTTCAGTATGATTCCAAAGGGAGACCAATGATCCAATGTAGGAGATGCAATGAATGGGGACACTTTGTACGAGATTGCCAAAGCGGAGGAGGATAAAATGGAGGGATGCTCTGTAAATGGTGTGGGTCAGGCAATCATGAAGATGCAAATTGCTCAAGACAGAAGGGAGTAAATATGTTAAACATTGAAGATGTAGGAGACAAAATTCTTGCGGTCACCAGGATACAAGCCAAAAAATTAACCTACCCAAATGCTAGTACGGAGACGGAAAGATTTCATGAAGCAAAGAAAGACATTCAAGATAGCATGGGGGAGCGAGGAAAGACAATGTCAAAAAAACCTACTTCCAGTAGGGGTATAACGAATATTGTGAGGCAAGTACTAGAAACTGCTGTCCTAGTAAAAATAGGTGATTTATTAGAAACATTACCCCAATTGCAAGTGGAACTAACACAGGGCAAAACTAAAAGAGACAACCTCAAAGAAAGAGAAAGAAGGAGAAGTACGTTGTTCACCATAGGGATGGGGAGAACACCAGTGGTAGTAGAGATGGAGAAACTAGGGTGCAAACTCTCAAATACTATTGTAGATGGAGGTTCCAGTGTAAATGTCTTATCAAAAGAAACATGGAAGGAATTAGGGAAACCTACACTCTGGCCCCTAACATTTCAACCAGTAGGAGCGGACCAACATGGAATCAAGAGTATAGGAATGCTGATGGGACAAAAAGTCATCATTGGTACACAACAATTTTTTATTGATTTTGTGGTTATCCTTTTAGAAAAGAAAGGGTACGATGCTTTATTAGGCAAAGGATGGTTGGTCGTAGCAAAAGCTACCCATAACTGGAAACGAAACACACTATCTATTGAGATTGAAGGAAGAAAGTAAATCATAGATCTCAGAAACCAGTCAGAAAGTCAAGACTTGGCATCAGACTCTAAAGGAGAAAACTTTGAAGGGATGGAATCAGGTGAGGAAGGGGAGCTCAAACTAAGGGAATGCTTAGACGATGACACAAATTCCCTTAATGGATTATTCTACTAGCAAATGGGAGATTATGAAGTTTTCCACGCAGAATGTAATATGTTACAAATACAAAAACTCTCAGTCGGAAGGAATGTACCTGAAGGAGTACATGCACTATAAAGAGAATGGGGCAATAAAGTCATCTACTCTGGATAACAAACCTATCAAAGACATAGTAAATGGGTCTAAGTTGGAAGTGTATGAGAGATGGAATAAATTGGCAAGTAGCTATTTTATAAATATAAAAGAGGAACGAAAAGCAAAAGGAGAGTGACCAAGGAGGAAAAACCAAACCAAGTCCTTATAAAGAGGCGGAGTTGCAAAACATTAGCTGAATTGCGAGAGAAGGAATTGTCAGAGAAGGAATTGACAGAGAAGGAAGTCAAGAAGATGCAGAGGTAGCCACAGTCGAAGAGATAGTCATACGGACAGTCGTACAAAAGGAAAGGGTGGTCGTACAAACAGTCGTACAAGAGGGGAGGGTTGTTGTATGGATAGCCATACGAGAAGGAAGGGTGGTCGTACAGGGACACTTCCAGACAAGCGTACGGCAACATAAGGATAACGTACGGCAATAACAGGCTAACGTACTGAAGAAAGAGGATAACATACGCCATTTCTAGACTACATCCGTACGGCAAGAAGGAATTATGCTAGTACTTGACCATGACATCGTACGACAAAGTCGCATAGAGAGCAAGCCCGTGTAGCAGAAGCACACATCCGTACAGCAGCATTCTTCAGGTGGGAATTTCGTACGGCAACAATCTTCAAGAGAGGAGTTTGTATGGTAACAACCATCTGTATGGCATAAGCAGTGTGGGAAATCTGTACGACATAAGCAGTCTGGGAAATCCGTACGACATGAGCAGGCATGGAAATCCGCACATGTACAATCATTAATATCCGTACGGCAATTCGAGTCATTGACATCCGAATGTAAGGAAGAGGAAATATCCATACGACCTATCAATTCTGAGACGGAAAAAAAGTTTTGTTGCAAGCAGTCACATCGTAAGAACCATTGGTACAGTTAGTACAGGTGGCGGATACAAATAGTTGAAAAGATCTAGGAACTAACACATCAACACACAATGGTGACGTTGGTACAGTTAGTACATGTGGCAGATACAAATAGTTGAAAAGATCTAAGAACTGACGCATCAACGCACAATGGTGGGACTAAGCATTGGAAATCCGAGCAAGGGAAACATTATCAACTCCAAAAAGAAGAAATTTGCCGCATTGCAAACAAAGGAGGTAAGGAAGATGTCAAAAAGTAAAGGGAAAGAGGCACAGAAAATGACAATCACTGCTGAGAATATTACATTTGAGAGTGTGATGGGAAGTGAATGCAGGGCTTGGTGGGAGAAAGCGGAAGAGGATCATCCCCTAAAAAAGGCATTGTACACAGCAGAGGTAGACAAAATAATTTTTATGCCAATTTTTGAATGAAAAGAATTTGAGCCTATACTACGAAAATTAATTATAGGTTATGAGAAATCATGCAAGAAATCTATAGTACAACATTTTCAGCAACAGGTGACAATTTCTTATTCACCAGAAAAAATAAGTAGGGTATTCGAAATTCCTAGCAAAGGCAAGTGGAAAAAACTTCTATGACACAAGAAGAAATGGTTGAAATTAATGTGCAGGAAAGATCTTACAAGTCTAGAATGGGAAGGAATCTTGAAGAATAGTAGGGGTCTAAAGAAAATTTTCATAGCAAATGATGAATGGCATTGTGTTGTAGATTTGGTTAAAAGCAAGCTCCCTGCGAGCAACCGCACGACCGACATTGACCCTTGGATGTTACCTACAATGGAGGGATTGTATAAAGGACAAGTATATAACTGGTCTAAATTTCTTTCAGATAGACTATGAGAATTCATGGAGTTGAAACATAAAGCCTTTTATATGCCTCATCATACGGTGGGCTTGTTCTTAGAAGCAGTACACACTCTGGTGCGCAGTGAGCACCGAGGAATTCTGGTACCGGCTAATAGGGTGGAGCCCTAGAAGCCGACTATGACATACTGGCTGCATATGGATACCATAGGATCTCACAATGAAGGAGAACCTAGAAAAAGAAACTGAAACAAACAGTAGTGATCAAAGAAGTGGAAGAGGAGGATGACGAAAGTTCAGAAGAAGGTAGCGATATGGATTCATCCTCCTCGGACTCACAGGAGACAGAGATCTACTTGAGTCGTCTACAGGGGACTCCATAGGCAGTGACGTTTTTACCACCTACAAAGCGGCCACTTTCAGCAGGGGTCGCAGAACCTCCTGAACTTTACCAGAAACCGCCTAGTGGTCCCGACAGAATTAAGGCAGCAGATACTTCCAATCCAAATCAAGCAGGAGTCAAGGAAGAAAAACATGCCCGACAACAAATTCCGAAATGGGGGGCTTCCAAAATATCAATTCCGAAGATGGCGCCACTTATCTTTTTAGAACAGTCATCTCGTGCTAAAGTCATCGATTTGAGGTGTCAAACAAAGTGTGCCTATTAAGTGAGGTTACAAACACCTCTTGGGCCAAAAATAGTCCATCTGATTGCTTTTGTGGTACAACCAGTAGGAAGAGAGGAGAAAACTGGGAAAATTCATACCTAGGGTAGCATGACAACAATAGCTGGTACAGATGTGGTCAAGACAGATACCATCCTGGAGGAAGCGAACAGGGCACTCGAGGAAGAAGGCATGGTGTCTTCACCCATAGAGACAGCTGCTGAGGAACAGGTAGAAATACAAAGTGAGCGCAAGCAACCACCATTCACAGCCTCTTTTGCAACCAAGGCTGAATTGTTCCCCATGGAGCATTCTACTCGAAAGATCGTGGAGCAGGCCAGGGCTCAAAATCTAAAAACTATTATCATCGCAGCAGAGGCATTAGCTGCCTTTATGCAGACTGACTGCCACACGGATTGGGGGCTACTAGAAAAGGGTGACTATTCAAAGGAGGACATGGCTAATACATGGACGGGCAACTCTATCATTTCCATGGGACAAGAACAATTGCCTCTCATAGAGGCGCTAACAGCAATGGAGGTTGCCTTTTGGGTAACCTTTTTGAAACTTCAAAAGGAAAGGCTAGAAAGAAATAATTTTCAACAACAATGGGCCGTGGAGAAAGTTGCTATGCAGGAAACTTGGAACAAAGAAAAAGCTAAATTGGAGGGCAAGGTCGCCGCTGCAGAAGCCAAAAAGATGGACGTCTTATGGATATTCCAGGGCGTTCCAACAAAGTAGGAGATAGCTGAGTGAGACCTGCAATGGCTAAGGGGAACTCCGAGCACAGGGACGTCCTCCCATCCTTCCTCTTGAAGTCAAAGTTGTTTTTGTTGTTGGTTTCATGTTCTACAATCATCTGGAAGAGGACTTCTTTTTTCGGGGGGGATAGATGTAGTCGGAATAAAGTAACTATTATGTTTAGTACTTGTTAATGTTAAGAATATTAACCAAGATAACCTATAGGTCTGACAGTCTCTTAATAGTAATATATCTCTAATGTTGGCATTTAATGATATATACATTTGTCCTATAGGTGCCAAGTTTGGAAGGGTTATCTCCCTTATAGGACACAATTACAGCAATCTGCTCCTATAAGCATTTTATATCCTACAATTTATATCTGAGATTCTCTAGCACAATAAAAGGTTAAATATTCAGTATTGTATCTGCATTATAATAAGCACTAATTTCATCAATATTAATACTACATAGAAGATCATTCTCAACATATAAGACTGGATTAAAAGTCTAATTAAGAGATAAGGATTTAGCAGAAACTTTACATAGCATTAGAGCTCTGGTAATCGAACCTAGGCTCAGCTAAATTTCAGTAATCAGACTTCGTACACATCAAGCAACAATCTTCTATCTTCCATGGCTTACATAATCAGACCTGAGGACAAGTTAGATGGGAAAGAGCACTTTGAAGCCTGGAAGTTGAGAATCATGATGATTCTTGAAGAGAACAATGTAAAACAATTCATTGATGGAGCATCCAAACAACCCCCGGTTGAACCTCACAAATTTATCTGGAGCAGAGGAAATAGAAAAGCTATTCAAATCATCTTGGATGGAGTTAAAAATGATATTGTACCTATGCTTACAAAACATCAGATTGCCTTTGATATGATGAATGCATTACGAAATGCCTATGAAGTAAACAATGCAACCAAGGTTCTTGCACTGAAAAGGCAACTGAATCACATTTAGATAAAGAAAGGAGAATTGATAATTTCTTACTTCTTAAGAGTTGTCGGCATTAGAGATGAACTATCAAGCATAGGAACCATCATTAGTGACACAGAATTAACACTTATGGCTATAGATGGATTGCCAAATTCATGAGAGACATTCGCACAAGGAATAAGTGTCAGAGATCAACTCCCGGATTTTATGTAATGACCCTAGCCTGAGCTGACTCAAAAACTCCTCTTTGTTCCCTTGAAATTTTGTCAAACAAATTGAATAAAACTTGCTGGTCTGAGTTATCAGTCAGGTATAAATACTTGAAGATGATATCAAAGTACTCTAAACAATCAAAATTCAATACTACAATGCATAAATTCACATCCAAAGGCATGAATGAATTCTCTTAATCATCTACAATGCATATCAATGACTTCTAAGTAAAAGAACTTGCACCTACAGCCAACTGGTATTTTGTCAAACAGTTGTCATGCATCCTCGTACAAAGATCAAACTAATACAATGATTTAGAACTACTTATTCCTCCATTGCAAATGCCCTTCCAATACAATGCTGATATCAAAAGCCAAGACTCTGGCATCATACATATGGGTCATGAAATGTGGGTCAATGAGTTTGACTCAAAAATCACACAGTTAAATCCTAATAGCAATATCACAATCATACATATGAATAAATGCTTTAGTCTGATATAGACTGCCACCTAGAGCAGTAGCATCTAAATAACATATAATATGCATGAATAATCAAAGGAAACCTGGTTATGTTGCAGCCTCCTCAAAATATTCGATTTTTCAAAATGAGGTTGCCAAACAGCTCCAAAATGATGCGCCCCTGGAAAACTGCTCAAGGGAATCTGGATTTTTTCCTGCAGCAAGTTCCTGTAGCAACAAGAACACTGTAGCAAATTACTGTAGCAAAGTTCATGTAGCAATTTACTGTAGCGGCAGTATTGTAGCAGGGTTCCTGTAGCAATTTACTGTAGCCGCATCACTGTAGCAGCATTCCTCTAGCAATTTACTGTAGAGGTCGGCCTCAATAAAATAATATTATTATTTTTCTTTTTTGACTTCTAGAAGATTCCAATATTTTTTAATTGTTGCACTTTATAAAATATTAAAATATTATATTATTAATAAAGTGCATGTCAACATCAAATTATAAAATAAGGTTTCCACAAATAGAAACAATAATAATATAAGATGGAAAACCTTACTCCAACCAAAAACTGAGCCAAGTAATCATCGAATGACTGTCAGATGACTCTCTCACCATGCCTCATTAGCCTACGAGAGTCGTTAATAGGCTAATCCTGCTGATATGTCATTGTCAACTAGAAGGGGACATTACATTTTAACAAACTCAAGAATGATTGTCTTCAAGAGAAATTCAAAAAACTAAAAAAAGGAGGGAAACCAAAAGTAGAAGATGAAGAACTTCACGTTCTTAATACAAACTCTTACAAAGGCAAGAAGAAAAAGGGAAATCAAAAGAATGGAAAGCCCAAGAAAGATCTATCTAAAATAGTGTTACAAATGTGAAAAATTTGGACACTATAGATCTAATTGTCCTGAAAATTCCAAACAACAGGCAGATTGTACAAATGTCATTAGAGAAGAAGATTTATGATCCTAAGAACCGTGTTTTGTATTCCTCTCTATCAAATGAAATTTCAAATAAAGCATGGGTAATTGATAGAGGATCTTCTAGACATATAAAGGGATACAAAGAAACTCTAGATTCTTTATCAGAGAAGGTTAACGGTGAAGTTACCATTGGTGATAACTCAGCACACTCCGTTGAAGGAATTGGAAATTGTACGTTGAAACTAAAACAAAGAAATACTCTTCTTCTTAAAGGTGTACTCTATGTACCAAGGATTAAAAGAAACCTAATCTCAATTACAGCACTTGAAGATGATGGACACAATGTTGCAATAAGGATCCCTCACAACCAAGCTTGCACATCATCTTGTCCTAAGGAGAAATCTTGAGATTTCGGGGTGAAATGATAGCTCATGGGAATCCTCTGGAGAGAGGATTTGCACCAAACATTCAAATTTGGACACAATCCTACTTCCATCTCCCCAACATGAAACCTTTATGATTTGGACTAGAATTCTACCGTTCCACTAGGACTTAGACTTTGAAAATACCTCAACAGGATGCCAAAGCCCTTGCACAAACCCCAGACAAATATTACTTCTTAGCAAGCCAAAATTGCTCAAACTTCCAAAGCAATAACAAGTAATCCACCATGAGAACCATCAATGAACTATCCATTACTTTGAAAGCATCATGGCAACAATTTGATCACATCTCTCCCTTAGCTATCCTACTCTACTCTAGCTCTCTAATCTCATCTCCTAAACTAATTCCTGGGCTCATCCAATGAATTACAAATGATAAGGCATTGCCCTTTTATAGTAGTTCAATTACAAAACAAAAATTCACAACAAGTATCGTAGGCATGTGCCCCCATTTGCAATGACTCCTTGCTAAAGCAAAAAGTGGGGATCCCCATTTGCAATTGGCCGACAGTGAGAAAACCGCACAACAAGTATCATAGGCATGTGTATGGATGTGAATTTTATACTAGATGATCAAAGCAGAGCAACGATGGTGTTGGACAATTGAGTTGAGTTTTGATGGAGCTGTTTTGGCAAGTTGTAGATCAGTCAGTTTATGATTTTGGATATGTTATCCTGAAAGATTGCCTTTTACATTTTCAGCCATTAACAGGGTTGGAACCTTCTAACAAGGGTTCAATGTCTCCTAACAGGAATTTGTCCTCTAATAAGGACAATTGTACTAAATGC
Organism: Cupressus sempervirens; assembly: GCA_028749045.1. Classification (NCBI taxonomy): domain Eukaryota; kingdom Viridiplantae; phylum Streptophyta; class Pinopsida; order Cupressales; family Cupressaceae; genus Cupressus; species Cupressus sempervirens. The sequence continues at coordinate 128,474,966 of CM053792.1, forward strand.
ATTGTATATGACTCCTAACATGATCACATCCTTCCACAAGGAACTTATATATTAGTACATTATCTAGTGGGTACCATCGCCGCTGGGGTTTTCCCTCTGAGCAAGGGTTTCCCTAGTCATCAAATTATTATGCCACGGTGTATGGTTTCTTATTGTTATGCATCATTGTTTCAATTGTTGGAGATCTGGTTTATAAGTTTGGCTTTTATTATATTAGGTCAAAACTGATCCACCCCGCCCCAGTTGTGTGTGGACTTCTTAACAAAATGTGACAGCCAAATGAAGGCTATGTTGTTGAAAACAAAGATGGATTGTAACAGAAGATCATTTTGAATAAAATACAAAGTAAAAATTTGATTCCTGTCATAATCCCTTGATACAATACGTGGTTGACTAATTCCTCTCTCTTTTGTATTACGTAATTTGTCTTTAAATTTGCCATCATTTGGTATCAAAGACTGCAAATCAAAAGTGAACAAGAGTGTGGACAATATGACTCCAAGAAGAATAAGCAGAGGTGATGCTCGTGGAAGAGGCAAAAGAGGGCAAGATGGAGATTTGTTGCAGCAACTGATAAAAAGGATGGATGCTTTAGAAAGGGCACAAAGAAGAGGGACTCCAATAGATTGTACGTGAGGATGAAACAAAGGCGGTAGAACAACCTCCTGAAGGTAATAGAAAGGGACTAGGAGGGGCACAAGCCTGGTGAGGACAGTCATGTATTTGAGAGTCACACCAAAAGTAGAGGTTCCTATTTACTTAGGGAGTCACAATGGAGAAGATTTGATTGATGGGATTAATCATTTAGACAAGTATTTTGAATATGAGGGTGTAGCATTGGATAAGAGAGTTAAGTTTGCATGTACCAGGTTGAAGGGCCACACTACAATGTGGTGAGGCTTTGTCCAAATCGAGAGAAGGAAGAATAAAGAGAGAATCCATTCATGGGATCAGATGGTGGCTAAATTGAAGACAAAGTTCCTTCTTAGGGACTAGGAGAGGCAGAAGCCTTTCAAGAAAGGCTGGTGAGGAGACTCATGTATTTGGGAGCCAGACCAAAAGTAGAGGTTCCTATTTACTTAGGGAGTCGCAATGGAGAAGATTTGATTGACTGGATAAATGATTTAGACAAGTATTTTGAATATGAAGGTGTAGCAGAGGATAAGAGAGTAAAGTTTGCATGTACAAAGTTGAAGGGCCATGCTGCAATGTGGTGGGACTTTGTCCAAATCAAGAGAAGGAAGAATAAAACGATAATCTATTTATGGGATCGGATGGTGGCTACGTTGAAGACAAAGTTCCTTCTAGCATTCTCCTTCATCCTAATTATGGATCACTTTGTGTCACTCAAAACGTTGATGAAAAAACATATACACAATCAATCTCCAGAAAATTGTTGTTGCATTTCTAATAAATTGTGGAAATCTAATTACATTAAAGTTCCTTCTTGCTGGCTATGAGACCAATCTCTATAAGTGGTTGTAGTGAAAAGCACACAATTATAATAAGAGGGTGGGGGGGGTTGGAGGAATCAGTATAATAACAACTTTGACAATTTAGAAAAAAATTATCCAAACAATTGCTTTAATAACTTTAAAAGTTGAAATCAATAATTATGCACATGAAAATGACACACAAGGTTTATGTGGAAACCCCGTGTAGGAGAAAACCACAGCAAATAAATGCTTTTATATAAACTTGTTCTTTTAATATAATTTGTAGGTTCCAACCTACTAGAGGCTCCAACCCCTACGTTTATGAGCACCGACTCACTGGACACTCCAACTCTACACTTCGCAGGCACCAACCTACTGGAAGCACCAATCCCCACTGTTGTCTTCATGAGCACCCACCCACTGCACACAACCTGCTTTTCCACCTTCACTGTGTTTCTTGCTTCAATAGACGATGGATCCTTTTTTAGCACAATTTTTTCTCTTCAAACTGATGTGTATATCTGCTTTTAAATTCACTTTCACCTTTGCAAATATCTTTCTTTATATCGTCTTCAATAGGGCAGCAATTTTGTTTTATGTTTTACTTTATTCTTTTCTTCACAAGTGTTGACTTCTTTTAATCATATATATATATATATATATATATATATATATAAAATTCCATATTTACATTTGCAATTCTCCTTTCTTATATTTTCAAATTAATATGTATCAAAAGATCTGCATATATATTTTATAATCTGCACTTCATCTTTCACTCTTATATAGTTCTCATTCCTCTCCTTATTCTTCACCTCACTCTTTTTTTTATTCTGCTCTCTTACACCATTTCTATATACTTCACGCTCACTTCTCTGTCAATGAGTCCCTTTATATTCATATCTTTAGATGTGACTATTCAAGAATAGACGTGTCTCTTTGTTAATATCCAAACATATCCTTAACATATGTTTGGTTGCTTCCATATGACCATAGAAATATTGTTTGCTTTCATATAAGAATCGCATCTCTTTAAATTTAGATTATTTTCTTAATCTCATTGTTTTGTATTAAAGAGCATCTTAATCACAAAATATACTTAATGAGCATGTCTTTATTTAAAATTGTATCCTCTGCTACCGTAAGATATTCAGATATCTTTTGCATATATTACCAACTCTTTCATGGTTCTGTCTTCATATCTATTTCTGTTTATATGATGTGCGGCTAAGAAACTTCACCACATATGCCTGATTTTGATTACATGGCAATTCTGACTAAATAAGTGGCAACATACTTTCTTCTTTCAGAATCTTTCACCGTCAGGGGGCAGGGTATTTTCTGAATGACATTCTTCCTCATAAGATTTTTATTGCAGCCATAGCCGGCTATGTGACACATGCAGTTGTATCATCAAATTGTTTTGTCTATTCTCCTTGTTTGATATTTGACGTATGTTGCATCACCTCAAATCTCACACTGCTTCCATCGTATCAGAATTCATGGACTTTGTTGCATACGTGTATTTACTACACATTATCACAGTCCACTTCTTTACCATTTGGCACTATAGATGTTGCCAATAACACCATTTCCTTTTATTTATATTGTGATTTTGAAGACGAGCCACGATACGCTACATTTCTTAGTCATCATTGACGTGAGACTCTAACATGCTTCTGTCAGATAGTTTATTTTATTGAAGTCTGAAACCTCACATACTTTGACAACCGCTTAGGTGAAAATTCCTATTTCCAGTCAATTCTTGTGTCGAACATGTTGCTGTTTCATACTGAATAACTCACTGATTAACTCTGCAGTTCAATTTTGACATTGGGCACTGTATCCATCTATGATTATTGACTTTCATCAAACTCCATCAAGTCATCTCTGTCTGCGTTTGTTCACTGGGCTGCTCCTGATACAGTTTCTTCTACATTTATAATTTTCTTCAAACTGCGTAGATGTTTATCGGCCATTAATAATATATACAATCTTCTTCATACTGGTTTTCCAAATCCCGTCACAACATGATATATCTGTATAAGATATTCATTGATGCTGAATCTTCATAATCCGGAACTTGTTTAATACCTGTTGAATTAATTGTTTAAGACCAAGCTTGGTGCTTTGGTTTATGTGGAATAGATCGCCGACCATTACATTCAAAAAAGTCTTTAGATAAGTTTAATTACTTCAATACTTGAGGAATTGCTCTTTATTAAGTTTTCTCCATCCTATAATATAAAATGAGTTATAAATTCATTTTACTTATTATCCAATCCTTTGCAGATTTTGATTCTTGTCACAAATATTTTACTTGTATAAATGCAATGCACAGTTGTTGATCCCTCTGTTTTTAACTTCGAGAGTGCATAATCAACCATATAAACTTGAGTTCTCTTTTGGTCCTTTTGAATCTCCGGAAATTCTTTGGACAGCAATAACCAATGTTCTTTTTATGGTATTGGCTGCTCTGAATGACTTTGACATCAATGACAATACTTTCATCCTGCAGAACTTTAAGCAGAAAGACATGTCTCTACAGGACGACACCAAGCAATTTTGTACATTGGCAATCAGATCAGGGCACAGTGAGGAGGATGTAGAAAAGACAGCCTAGTATATGAATGACCTGAAGTATAGTCTTCAAGACAAATAGAGTCTTGTGGTCGCTAGAAGCTTTGAAGAGGCCTATCAACTTGCCCTCAAGGAAGAAGCGATGTTGCAGAGATAGAAGTCAGCAAGAGAAGAAAGGAAGAGAATTTAGAGGAAGGGGACAAAAGACAAGTAGAGGACAAGTCCATTATCAAGGAGAAGAAGCTGGAAGTTCTAGTAGTATAGAAACTAATGATTAGGAGGTTTTCAAAATAAAGGTTGCAGATCGTATGGCAGACGTGATTTTCAAAGTAGAGGCAGAGGGTTTGTCAGAAAGTGTTTCAAGTGCAATCAATATGGGCGCAGGAGTTGGGAGTGTGCTGAATCATTTCATGGAGGAAATTCAATGTTTGAGAAGAGTAACCAGATTGTGCATGTCAATCAAGAAAGTGTGGGGTCACCAGTGCACCCCAAAGATGAACCTGAATCAGGAGAGTCCCTGATGCTCAAGTGGGTACTGCTGAAACCACAAAAGGAGGTGCAAGAACCAATCTAAAGGAACACGTCGTTCAAAACAAAATGTAAACCACAAGGTAAATGCTGCAAACTTATCATTGATAGTGGAAGTACAGATAATATTGTTGCACGTGAGATGCTAAAAAGGTTTAAAGGATTAAGCATCCCTCTCCTTACACGGTGTCATGGTTACAAAAATGTCATCAAATTTTGGTAAAGAGCAGGCCTATGTTGATTTTCAGATTGGTAGTTATAAGGATAATGTATTGTGTGATATAATGTGCATGGATGTGTGCCATGTACTGCTTAGGAGACTAGCAATTTGAAAGAAAGGCGGTTCATGGTGGAAGGGAGAATACATGCACCATTGAGGACAGAGAGAAGCATATTATATGCCAAAAAAGAAAGAGAAGAAGGCAGCAGCAGAAAAAACAGCAATTTGGTGATGATGGTAAGTGGTAAGGAGTTTTTATCTGATTTGAAGAATGAGAAGTTTGGTTATGCTTTGCTTCTTGAGCCTGGAAGTATTTTGCCTTCTATGAAAGTTAATGGTTTGCTTAGTGAAGTGCAAGATATTTTAAATATAAGCATATTGCAACTTTTGAATAGCCTGATGAGTTGCCTCCTTTGAGGACCTTTGAGGAGTATACACTTTTTTTTTGTCATCTATGTCCTGTTCAAAGTCTTACATATATATATATATATATATATATATATATTAGCAGTTTGTCAAATTTTGGAAAGTATTTTTTTTGTCGTTTTACACAGAGATTTTCAACCTCGTGCCAGGGACCTCCCTGTGTGCTTGTCTGCGTACAGCACTTCCTCATACCTTAATCACAGTTCATTTCAAAGTAAGTTTTTTTAATTTTAAATCTGTGCTTTTTGAAAACATCAGTATGTAAAACTTGAATTTCTGTGGTGTGAAGTCGTAGAAGCATAACAATATGAAAGGTCTGATTGCTTAATCACAGAAAACAAAACTGTCACAATCTGTAGTTTTGACATCAACGACAAATTTAGGTCTAACAATAATGACCCTCCTTACACTAATGGGCTTACTTTCAATTGTCCAGAACAGTTGGTTCTCTCAATGCAAAACCTCTAGGATAAAGTTGACACAAAAACATAAACATTTAAATTTTTATCAACCCAGAGGCTCAAGGACTGATCAGTAAAAATTAAAACTCTGCTGAACCAACAAACCCATAGGTTCTACTAGTGTCCAAGAAAGTTGTGTGTATCAATTTGTAGGCCCTGAAGTCTAACAATGAAATAGGATAACGCTTCTTGATTGATAGTCTATAAGGACATTCAAATATAATAGGTTCCCTGAAACATAAATTACCAATGAAATGAGTCCCTCAACATATAGGCTCTCCTTATGTACGTTTACAATCAGTTCCCATAACTCTAAGGTGTGATAGACAATGTTAAATATGAATGATCTAAAAATTATAAATAAAATTGATCCAAACAACCCAAGGCCTTAAGGCTGATTGCAAATGAGAGCCGTAAGTAGCAACAAAAGTGTGTGTGTGTGCGCGCGTGCATGCGTGCGTGTGGGTGGGTGTGTGTGTGTGTGCACGCATGTCTGTGTGCACATGTGTGTGCGTGTGTGTGTGTGCATGTGTGTGTGTCCATTAAAAGGAGTGGAGAATCCAACTAATTTATCAATATGCATACTTATTACTGCATCCCAACATGGATATTCAGTATCTACCATTCACATTTTTTGAGATGGCAAGTATCCCTAATAATCAAGCTCCCTTTTCAGAATTTGTGCATACACTCAGTTTTCAAATTTGCGACATTGTGGCATTGCTTTGAGTCATGCTTACGGGTGAAGCATTGTAAGCCTGCACTCGTCATATAAAATAATAAATGGGTCTAGACAGAATGCCAAAACTAAACAAGATGCATTGACTGCACTTGGAACTACTAGGAAAAACAATGATGACTAGAGAAAGGAAAAGGTATGCTTTATTCACATATTTTCTTTTTAGTTCAATGATATCTTCCTTTTTCTTGTGTGCATCTGTTGACCAGTTTTATTCTCTCCCACTAGGTTAATTGAAGTATGACCACAAGTGACGTCTGATTTTTCCACTTTGATGATGCATAATTCTTTCAACCTCTATTTTGTAATGTCCCCTTTTTCCAGGACATTATAATTTTGTGTTGCTGGCTCATTTTGCCTAGGTTTCCGAGGCAAAAATGTTCTTTATGGGGTTCACTTCGAGATTTGGCCTAGACATTTCTAGTTTCAGACCCATCAGAGTAGTTTTGGCAGGTTGTCTGAATACTTACTATTTTTAGTAAGTAAACAGAGCTCAAAATTATTGGTATCTCAGTGTTGGTTTCGAAGCGTCTCGCTGAGAGCTCTCCAACGAGCTATTGCACGTGCTTATCCGAGTTCATTTGGTCAGTTATTTTGATGCCTAATGATTATATGGTTTACTAACTAAGTGACTTCTAAAGTTCATTTAATTTGTCACTTTATTTTAAAAAGGTACTATGTTCACTTAAGTGACTAAAGGACAAAAAAGGTGTTTTATCCCACATTGTCTAAAAGGGCGTGCATCACATTGGGAAAAATTATAAAGGTACAATAGGCTCCACATGGGGAAGTATGAAGTTTATAATATTTAAAAACAAATATTAATCTGGGAGCTGGAAACAGTGACTAGTTATCTCTTTGAGGATGCAAACCCTTGAAGAAACATTTGGAGGTTGGACACAAACCTAGCCTTCTTACAGATTTTATCTACATTTGCCAATCTAACTGTTATTGTTGTTTATAAGATTGGATTTTTTGGAGTGTTGCGTGTTATTGTATTGTTGCTGTATAATACAATAACATATTTGGCGGTTATTTGTGTTAACTGCCGGTTTATATATGTACTTCTGAATATTGGAGGAATCCAACAAACTTTTATGAGTTTTCTTGTATGCATATCTACTATTTACAAATTGATTAAAGTTCTGGAATTTATATCAAATATTGGTTTACTTTTCAATTTTAAATTTGTAAGTTTTATATTAAAGGTTTTTTTAGTAAATATCCGGAAAGGGATATTACAGTGGTATCAAAGCTCTGAACCTGCCATTCTGTTGGGGATTTTGCGATTATGAACAAATCGGAGGCAGCATAGTATCCAGGAGCAAATTATTGTTGTTATTGCAAATTGTTTATATTGAAGTTATCAGTTTCTTCAGGCGGGGCTTTCTGTGAATAAGTTTATCGAACATTGTGGGAATGAGAAAATATATTGGAGGTGGAATTTGAAGTCCTACTGAAAGTTAAGGCACAAGAAATTATTTTAGCGGCTTTGAGAAACTCAACAGCAATAATCTTATATAAGTTGAAGGATGTAGCTAGAATAAATTATGCAATATTTAATTGCCGTGAGTGGTATTGTTGAACAGAACATTAGCCAAGAGTGATGTAAGGCACATATTAAAGCTTTATGTTTGGGAGCGGGGCCCGATATAAATTTTGAGCGGCTTAATATAATATCTTGACATTGTATGGTGAAAGATTTAATTTACCCTATCGCCATTATATTCTAAGTTAGAAAATATATTTTGTGCCATGAATATATATAAACAGGTTTGGCAAAAATCAGCAAAGATGAAAATGATCCTAGTTGGACAGGTTCGAAGTAAGTATAGTCAAAACACATAGCAGAATATGGTTTGAATGTTTTATTTAGTCTCCATTCGAATGAACAATTCTTCTGCCGGCTAAAGAAGAGTGTTCGGGTTTGAGGATAGTAAGTGAGTTTTGGCACGTGAATCCTGTCACGCAATTGGAGGGAATTCTATAGTCCAGAGGAAGCATGGCATTACCACCACAGGCTGAGACATTAACATCTTCTCTTACTGTCATTTTGTAACATTCCTCTCAAGTATCGAAGACGCCAAGGGAAATGGTATCACTCATGGGTCAATGCCTAGCAATACATTGAAGCTGCGGGTTGCATCAGTACTTACGGTTCAGACTTCACTAGCAATAGACGTCTTAACTTCACATTTAGCAAGGTCGTCATAGCTGTTGGACTCCCTACGATGACAAAATAGACCAAGCCATCTGCCTACACCTATCCACCAGGTCGACTCATACAAAACTACTGACTCCAGGCCCATCTTTAATCTCAGTCTAAGACAATGTAATAAAGTTTTGGAATAAACATTATCAAATTCCAACTCCTCACAGGTGTCGTGCTGCAGTAGTATTTTCTATTCAATGTTAAATCTGATAAATTAGTCCCATCAATGCTATAGTGTTGAAGTCTCAATGTTATTCAATTTTATTTTGAAACTGGTGTTAGTATAGTTTAGAATTGCAGTGGCTTCACAGTACAAACATCAGAGAATGTACACCAAGTGTTTGACCAAATTCCTACAGCAAACATTTAAGTTTTCTGTTCAAGTTAGACAAAGACTATTACAGTGGTAGCCAGACCCGAACTTCAAGCACGGGTGACAATTCAATAGGCAAGTTCACGACAAATTACCAAGCAATCCACGTGCAATATCGGGGTCCGAGTAGGGGTTGGAAGCATTAACGCCACAAGAGGCATGTAAGGCAACATATTTCAAGATGGGTAATGTTCTTATTGATGACCCGAGAAGACATGTAGATTTCAGTCAGAGTGTATCTAAAATTTGGAATCAAGATCGTAGTGGAGGCAAGAAAAATATGGATAATGAAGGGAAAGGCCATGGTTCTTGTAAATGTGGAGAAGAGGGTCATATTGCAAAGGATTGTCCAGAGAATGCTAACGAAGCACCCAAAGATGCAGTTCTAGAGAAACCAAAATATGTCTTGAAAGACACAAACAGGCAGCACCAACTAGCCCGAGATTTCCAACCCGATATTAAAACTGACGTAAGGAGACTGTACGATGATTATAACAAATTCTCGTCAAAGCTTCAAAAAGAATTTCTTTTCATTGTTTATGTGGACTTTAAGCTAGAGCTGCAAAACAAGACGGATATGATAAGAAACAGATGCTATGATTTGGCTTGAGATCTCCTTGCAGAGGACAGTTATAGAAATTTGCATAAGGAAGACATTAATCAACTTGATAGTAGTACTAAAAAAGAAGAGCAACCTTCGCATGATAATTTGCAAAATACTAATAATGGCACAAGTATACTAATAGGTAATTGGGAGACAAAAGTATCTTATGGAGCTATTTACACTAGTCCTTCCGATGAGCATGTTCATGGCCCTTGTAGAAGAGTTAACCATACCGCCAACGTTGGCAACTCCCCATCTTATTTAGACATGGAAAACACCAACATCTTATTTGGTGAGATGGAAATTAACTTGGATGAATTTTATGGTCATACTAGGTTGGAAATTATGTCAAATATTGAGGAGAAGCAAATGGACCGCAATGTTGGTAGGATAGATGATCTAACACACATTGAGTTAGAGGACATATCTAAAAATGTTGTCCCCCTAGGTGATGAAAAATCAGAAAATTCTATGGAGTACAGTCCACTTGTGTTCGAAGGAGATAGTCAAAAACCATTATCACTCATTGACTTATTGAATATGCTTTTGGTCAAAGAGGACAAGCTTGTCCAAGTGTTGACAAGGATGGATGATTCCTCCAAATTGATTGAGGATCTCATGCGGAAGATTGTGATAGAAGAGAGACATGGGAATGTATGTGGTGTCACAAGTCGTCTTTTACATCTTATTTTTGAAACCTTGAAAATTATAAAATATGATTACTTGCAACTATTAATGGATAGAGATCTAGCAATAAAATTTGGAAAGGACAAGGAGAGTGTAACATACCCTACTAATTCTACCTTGAATTTTTTAGTTTTGATTCAACAACATTTTGTCAAACAGTTGGTGTGCAAAGTCTGATTTGTAATTTCTGAGTTCTTGTTCAGATGTTATAATACTTCTCTGCCAAACAATGACCATATGATCTGAAGAATAGCAAGGACAAATATCTTGGCACTTGAACACTACTACAAATATGCAATGTAAAGAGTTCTTATGGACTGATCGTAAATGTTCCGTACACTTATTCCTCTATTCAAGATATACAAACTTCATATAGCTGTGTACAAAAGTGACTGAGTTTGTAGTGCAAAGACTGTTACACAGTGACTGAATATGCAAAACTCTTTATAATTATGACACCTATACATTCATTGAACTATTATAATCGGGTGTAGAAGAACCTGAAAATAATATGATCGCTGCTGTTCGAAATTTGAGGATGGATGTCCAGTTTAGCAACCCATCTAATAGCTGCTCGGTTAGGGTATGAAATATGACCTCCAAGTACACAGAATGAGGATTGTTCATGCGCACTATTCACATGCACTGTTCACGCGCACTGTTCACGCGCACTGTAGCAGCACTGTTTACCCACAAACCTGCTCCAAATCTCACCTCCAAATCTGCTGTCCATGCTGTTCAATGTCTGCAATGATATGCCTTTGGAAATGGAACAATTTCAATCTTACCTGTAGCTGAAAAATTGAAGCTGAATGCACACAGTATGAAGCTAATAGATCTTAAATCCCTTGACTCTGTCTTCCAAGAGCGAAAGGATTGTCACCAATGGAGGATTTCGTCTCCAAAAGCCAGCAACCAAACCAACCAAACTAAGCTTGAATTCATCAATCTCTTCATATCTCCACACCCCATTCATGGCTGTATATAAAGTCCTCTTAGAGGGTCGACCCCCACTCCACAAGCAATGTGGGATTAAATCTCATATTTGCATTTTAATATATTGTTTCCATTTATCACTTTAAAGTCCCAAGGAGATCATTTGGTGTCCCACTCTTGGGCACACATATAAATACAAAATATAATAAAGTAACCTTATAATATTAATTTAATTGAAGTTACTTTATTAAATAACTTCCGGCATTAAAATTCCATAGCAAATGATCTCGAAACACCACAAATGATAGCTCGTTAGAAAGAGCTAAGAAAAACACATCCAACCCCATCATCAAAATTATCATCCGGCTAGCCTGGCTGACTTACTAAAAATAGTAAGTCACATTGTAAATGCCTCCAAACGAACTTAGTTGGCCCCAGAACAAAATCGACTAGGCCAAAACACCACAAGATCCCGTCCATGTCCTTGTTAGCCCCCGGGACCACATAGAAGTAGGCTAACGACAACATATATCCAAACTGGTTAAACAGGGGACATTACAGTCCGCCCCTCTTGAAATTGCTTGTCCCCAAGCAATCTCAACTCTGGATGTTGAAGAACCTGCTCTGCCTCCCATGTTGCATCCTCAATAGGTAGGTTCCTCCACTTCACTAGGTACTCCCTGATAGTCCTCCTGCGAAGCACCCTCTCCCGGGTGTCAAGTATAGCTTCAGGAACCAAGATAAGCTTTCCCTCATCATCGAGAGGTGGCAATACTACTGAAGGCACCACATTGTGCCCCAATGCCTTTTTAAGGCGTGACACATGGAACACATTATGCACTTTACTGTCTGCAGGCAGTTCCAACTCATAAGCTACCTCGCCCACTCTCCTGATTACTCTGAATGGTCCATAGTAGCGCGGTTTCAATTTCTCTGTTCCACTCCTCTTGAGAGAGGACTGCCTATACGGCTGTAACATGAGGTACACCATGTCTCCCACCTCAAAAGACCTCTCAACCCTGTGCTGATCAGCATATTGCTTCTGCTGATTTTGTGCCTTTTGCAAGTTTTCCTTCAAGGATCGCATAATGTCCTGACACTCTTGCAAAAGATCCTTGGCCTTAGGCACCCTACTGTCCCCAAATAACAAATCCAAGAAATTAGGAGCATCATACCCATATAGTGCCATAAAAGGGGACATTTGAATAGACATATGGTAAGAGGTATTATAGCAGTACTCCCCTAGATGTAGCCACTTCACCCAAGCCCTCTGCTGCCCTGCAATATAGTTTCGGAGATATCCCTCAACCCACTTGTTCACTATCTCTGTTTGCCCATCAGTTTGGGGGTGGTAACTGGTACTCGGAGTGAGCTCTGTTCCACATAACTTGAACAACTCCTGCCAAAAGTGGCTCATAAATCTGCTGTCTCTATCACTGACTATGCTTCTTGGTATCCCATGTAGTCTGAATACCTCTCGAAAAAATAGTTCTGCTGTTTGTGTTGCTGAATACGTAGACGAAATTGCAAAGAAATGTGCAAATTTCGTCAATCTGTCTACCACAACAAAGATACAATCCCGACCCTGTGCCTTGGGGAGGCCTGTGATGAAATCCATGGAAATGCTATCCCACTTCTTCTCTGGTATGGGTAGGGGCTGTAGTAAACCACCTGGAAAGGAATGTTCCTGTTTGTTCTGCTGACATACTTGGCACTCTCTAACAAATTGAAGCACCTCTGTTTTGAGTCCTTTCCAAGTGAAGCGCTCTCTCACCTGCCGATATGTCTTAAAGAATCCAGGATGTCCTGCCAATGGTGAATCATGAAACGCCCTCAAAATCTTCTGCTTCATAGCAGACCCAGGTACTAAATAAATCCTTTCCTTGTAGATGATCAGATCATTTACAACAGTGTATCGGCTATCCTGAATAGTTCCTTCAATAATACTAGATGCCCAACTATCCTTGGCATACTCTGCCAAGATCAACTCTCTCCAATCATCCATGACTATCCCAACAGCAAGCAAATGAGGCCTTCTGGATAAAGCATCTGCGACAATATTTTTCTTCCCTTTGACATAGACTATGTCGAAATCATAAGCTTGTAACTTACTCACCCATTTCTGTTGCCTGTCATTAAGATCCTTCTGCCCAAGGAAATGTTTCAAGCTGTTATGATCTGTTTTTACTGTGAATCGGCTCCCTGCTAAATATTGCCTGAACTTAGCTAGCGCGTGCATGATTGCTAGCATTTCTTTGTCATAGATGCTGTAAGTTCTCTCAACACCTCGTAATTTCCTGCTCTCATATGCGATGGGATGTTTGTCCTGCATGAGGACAGCTCCTACGCCCTCTCCCGAGGCATCACACTGCAGCTCAAAAGGCCTGGTGAAATCTGGAATGGCTAAAACAGGACACGTACTCATCAGCTCCTTGAACCTGTCAAAACAATCCTGAGCCCTCTCTGACCACTTGAAACTGTCTCTCCGTGTCAAATCTGTAAGTGGTGCTGCTATCTGTGAAAATCCCTTCACAAATCTACGGTAGAACCCACAAAGCCCGAGAAATCCCTTGAGTTGTGAAGTGTTCCTCGGCGGTGGCCAATCCAGAATGGCCCTGATCTTGTCTGGGTCAGCCCGAACACTTCCTGCACTAATAATATGCCCTAGATAGAGCAACTCTGTCATCCCGAACTCGCATTTACTCATCTTGGCATATAATGACTCCCTCTCTAGAATACTGAGCACTGTATCAATATGCTTCAAATGTTCCTCCCAAGTATGGCTGTATATCAGTATATCATCAAAGAATATCAACACAAAATTCCTCAGCTGATCTCTGAACACTCTATTCATACAGGACTGGAAAGTGGCGGGAGCATTAGTCAACCCGAAAGGCATGACTAAGAACTCAAAATGTCCGTAGTGGCATCTAAAAGCTGTCTTCTCCACATCCCCCTCTCTAACCCGTATCTGGTGGTAGCCAGATCTCAAATCAATCTTAGAGAAGTAGCATGCACCGTGCAATTCATCAATAAGCTCGTCGATGCGCGGGATAGGGTATCGGTTCTTGATTGTCTTCTTGTTTAGCTCCCTATAATCAATGCACATCCTCATTGTACCATCCTTCTTCTTCACCAATACTACTGAAGAAGCAAAAGGACTCTTGCTTGGCCGTATGTGCCCCATGTCAATCAACTCCTTGATTGCCTTTTCTATTTCATCCTTATATCTCTTGGGGTGGCGGTAAGGTGTGATGATAACTGGCTTAGCCCCTTCCTCTAACTCAATAACATGCTCGATTCCCCTATCTGGGGGTCTTCCTGGAGGTATCTCATCAAACACCTTAGTATGTTTGGTTATTATTTTTTGTACATCAGGTGGATACTCCTGTTTATGCTGCTCTGTCACCTCAGGCATTACTTTGAACTCTGTTGCCCACTGCACCTGATCATGTCTAAAGAAACTCTGCATTCGTTTGAGTGAGACCACTCGAAGTCTCCCATCTGACAAACCTCTGAGCACTATCTTCTTACCATTTGCCTCAAACCTCATTTCCATTTTCTGGAGGTTAAATGTAAACTCTTCCAGAGACTTCATCCAGTTCATTCCAAGCACCATATCCTGATCACCAATGTTGACCACAAAGAAATCTCCTGTCATGTCATAATCTCCCAAACGAAGCTGCAAGTTGGAGATTTTCTTGGTACAGTCAATTTTGAAGCCATCGGCAACCATCACCTTAAATCCCCTATGCTCCTCTGTATGTAGCCCTCTGCGTGTCACAAACTTCTCATCAATGAAGTTATGTGTTGCCCCTGTATCAATGAGTGCCACAAATCTCTGTCCATCCAAAGTTCCCCTAACTCTGAAAGTGACGGCCTCCTGTATACTAGACAACTGAGCTATCGTGCCATCACTACGTGCTTCCTCATGTGAGGAATTATCATCATCTCCATCTGATTCTGATGACTGCTCTGAATCTCCATCCACTGACTCTTCAGCTGAAAAGTACTCCATCTGCTTAGCTTTTGCTTTCAATGGACACTTATGTGACAAATCCCAAGGCTCCCTGCAATGAAAACAAAGCTTCTTCTTCCTGAGATCATTAAGTGTTTCATTGTCCAACCTCTTACTTTCCTCCTTAGGTGGCGGAGGCTCTCTATGAAAAGGTTTCTTGTCCTTATCTTTCCTTGAAGGGAAACTCTTTGCCAGGAATTTATTTTTAGAAGCTGAAGAGGAATCCATGTCACGAGCTTTCTTAATGGCTTCCTGCAAAGTGGGAGGGTTGAGAGCTTTAATCCACCCTCTCAACGGATCAACTAACCCATCCATAAATAGAACCAGTATCCTCCGTTCAGATACATCTGTTACTAACACTGCAAGTTTCTGAAACTCTGAAATGTATGTCTCCAATGATCCCCATTGTTTAAGCTGAGCTAACTCCTTGAAATGGAGTTCTGGATCCTTCCTATCAAAACGTTCAATCAGTCTTTCCGTGAACTCCACATATGAGGTAATGTGTGCATGACCCATAGTGACCATACCATGATGCCACCACTCGTGTGCTAACCCCTCCAGATGAATTGCTGCGTACTTAATAGCTTCTTCCTCAGGCATAGGGTTCAATTGAAAGTATGTGTCAAGCTTTTGAACCCAAGCTCTTGCTGAAGACTTCCCCGAGCCATCATAATATGGTAACTGAAGTTTCCCTACTTTCTTCCGTAGCTCATAGTTCTGGTTCCTGTCATGTCCACGTGGCATATGTTTCATCCGCACATCCATATACTCCCTAAAGGTAATTGCAGCAGTAAAATCTGGACCTCCGGCTTCCCAATCTCTCCTCAACTGGTCCTGTATATCAATGATCTGGGGTTCTGGTACGGGCTGCTCTGGAGCTCTAGGAGGGAATGTGGGAATCATGGGCCTCGAACTCACGGTCCTAGCTTGCTGGGGTGCATGACCGAAATTGTTCCCAACTTGTTCACCTCCATTATGTGTCCCATCCTGATTATTCCCATTCTGATTGTTACCATTCTGATTATTACCTCCACCCATGTTAGCATTCAACCCCATTTGACGAGCCATCATCTGCATCATAAGCTCCAATCTCTGATTCTGTTCCTGTGCCCTTTGTTCTGCTAATCGCTGTCCCTGTGCCAAGGTCTCTAATAATTGTAAAAATCTTTCCTCTCCAGGCTCTGGACCGGCATTCCCGCCTCCACCTAATCTTGTATTCCTGTCATCTCGGTCACCCATATTGCTGTCTTGATCAAAAAATACCTCCGCTGTGTCTGTATGACTGGATTCTATACCCCCCTGTACGGATGAACTAGACTGTTTGCTTTGCAGGTCTGAACTCCTACTTTGTCTTGCTCTGGTATTGCGGAAATTATAAGGCCCCTGTCGCATGCTCAAACATAAATGCTCTGATTTTAGTGTTTTGACAAAAACACTTTCCCCTCTATCCGCCAGTTCCAAATTTCCTATAAGACCTCCACAGGATGGCAGGACTTATAGCTCTGATACCACTGTAACATACCCTACTAATTCTACCTTGAATTTTTTAGTTTTGATTCAACAACATTTTGTCAAACAGTTGGTGTGCAAAGTCTGATTTGTAATTTCTGAGTTCTTGTTCAGATGTTATAATACTTCTCTGCCAA
The DNA here is from genome assembly GCA_028749045.1 of Cupressus sempervirens. Taxonomy (NCBI): domain Eukaryota; kingdom Viridiplantae; phylum Streptophyta; class Pinopsida; order Cupressales; family Cupressaceae; genus Cupressus; species Cupressus sempervirens. Next base: position 128,491,832 of record CM053792.1, read on the forward strand.
ACAATGACCATATGATCTGAAGAATAGCAAGGACAAATATCTTGGCACTTGAACACTACTACAAATATGCAATGTAAAGAGTTCTTATGGACTGATCGTAAATGTTCCGTACACTTATTCCTCTATTCAAGATATACAAACTTCATATAGCTGTGTACAAAAGTGACTGAGTTTGTAGTGCAAAGACTGTTACACAGTGACTGAATATGCAAAACTCTTTATAATTATGACACCTATACATTCATTGAACTATTATAATCGGGTGTAGAAGAACCTGAAAATAATATGATCGCTGCTGTTCGAAATTTGAGGATGGATGTCCAGTTTAGCAACCCATCTAATAGCTGCTCGGTTAGGGTATGAAATATGACCTCCAAGTACACAGAATGAGGATTGTTCATGCGCACTATTCACATGCACTGTTCACGCGCACTGTTCACGCGCACTGTAGCAGCACTGTTTACCCACAAACCTGCTCCAAATCTCACCTCCAAATCTGCTGTCCATGCTGTTCAATGTCTGCAATGATATGCCTTTGGAAATGGAACAATTTCAATCTTACCTGTAGCTGAAAAATTGAAGCTGAATGCACACAGTATGAAGCTAATAGATCTTAAATCCCTTGACTCTGTCTTCCAAGAGCGAAAGGATTGTCACCAATGGAGGATTTCGTCTCCAAAAGCCAGCAACCAAACCAACCAAACTAAGCTTGAATTCATCAATCTCTTCATATCTCCACACCCCATTCATGGCTGTATATAAAGTCCTCTTAGAGGGTCGACCCCCACTCCACAAGCAATGTGGGATTAAATCTCATATTTGCATTTTAATATATTGTTTCCATTTATCACTTTAAAGTCCCAAGGAGATCATTTGGTGTCCCACTCTTGGGCACACATATAAATACAAAATATAATAAAGTAACCTTATAATATTAATTTAATTGAAGTTACTTTATTAAATAACTTCCGGCATTAAAATTCCATAGCAAATGATCTCGAAACACCACAAATGATAGCTCGTTAGAAAGAGCTAAGAAAAACACATCCAACCCCATCATCAAAATTATCATCCGGCTAGCCTGGCTGACTTACTAAAAATAGTAAGTCACATTGTAAATGCCTCCAAACGAACTTAGTTGGCCCCAGAACAAAATCGACTAGGCCAAAACACCACAAGATCCCGTCCATGTCCTTGTTAGCCCCCGGGACCACATAGAAGTAGGCTAACGACAACATATATCCAAACTGGTTAAACAGGGGACATTACAGAGAGTGAGGTAGATGAGCTATGCCTTCAAATGAGCTTAACACATTACTCCATCCAAAAAGTTGAAAATCAATCGAATGGGGCAGCCACGCATGAAGAAGATAATCGTGGTTCAAGGGCACAAGAAATCACACAAATCATTAAAGGAATTCATTAAGTGGGTACATGTGAAGGCAAACAATGTAATTCAATCACATGTTCCCCGTCTAAGACTTTCTATGATGAGAAAAATACTATGGACCAGCAAGTTGATGAGTCTGGAAATTCTGATTTTTATGACAGCAGCTGTACATTTTCACATGAGCACATGGTTAATGATACAACAAGTGAGGGTAATTCAGAGATTTCAATTAGTGGTGAACCTTAGTTTTATGAAGACTTTGACACAAGCGAGGGTACTTATGGTGGAGTAAGAACTTCAAATTTATCCTTAGCATGCTATGAGGGATTTTTCAGCTTACCCAGAGATTTATCACCCAGCTCTTATGAGATGGCCACGGCCTACTTGTTGATTGGTGATTTTACTTGATGGTATACTCCAGCTATCAGTGATTTGTCTATGTATGTTAGTAGTATATTCGCTAATTCTATTTGGCCTTCAAGGGTCAATGAGTTATTTGCAGATGATTGGGGAGAACATACATTACCCTACGTTCCACATGAGGTGTCTACATTTTTTATTCAGCAGTATATTGAACACAGTGTTACCATTCATGATGTTGGTGATTCACCAACCACTCTTTCCTTTACCCAGGATCATGTTGATTGGGTGATCGAGGATCCAAGTGTTAATAGTATCTTACATCTGGTGGATTATGTTGTGTTGTTACACGGTCACAGGATTATGATCTGTGTATTTCAGCCTTCTAACACGTCAGAGTTCAAGAGATTAGGATTACTCCCTTTTCACCAGGGTGATATGGTGGTGGAGTCAGATTGGTCGGATTTGTCATTGTCATCGGTACCGATATTACAGAAGTGGTACAATGGTACAGATATTACAAGAGCTGGTCAGTGGTATCTCAGACAGCGTATGAGTTCTCATTTGGGATCCAAGTAGAGCATCCCTATGTATTGCGTTTCATCGAGGAGCTAGGTGGAGAGTTTGGTTGCTATCATCTTGGGGTAGATATTGGTATATTGTTGAGCTCCCATCTTCACTTGACAATAGAGACTTGCAAGGGTCCCTCATGGAGTGAGGCATTCATTCTGACTGAGGGTATTGGCACACAGGGCAGCAGCACATGGTAGTTGGTGTCCCTTTATAGTGAGACTTGGGATCCTGGCATTCAGTTATTTGGCACATTAATCCTTATTGTACTATTCCACCATTCCGAGTTTGGGAAGATGCATGCCGGGGTATATCGGCTGAGGAGTAGAACCTCTTTCTCGAGATGAGTATGGGATCCTGGCATTTGGTTTTTGCAGATATGAGCGGATTGCTTGAGGGCAAGCAATCTTTGAGAAGAGAGGCTTTGTAATGTCCCCTTTTTCTGGGACATTATAATTCTGTGTTGCTGGCTCATTTTGCCTAAGTTTTAGGGGCAAAAAAGTTCTTTACGAGATTCAGTTCGAGATTTGGCCTAGACATTTCTAGTTTCAAACCAATCAGAGCAGTTTTGGCAGGTTGTCTGGATGCTTACTATTTTTAGTAAGTAAACAAAGCTCAGAATTCTTGGTATCTCAGTGCTAGTTTGGAAGCGTCTCACTGAGAGCTTTCCAACGAGCTATTGCATGTGCTTATTTGAGTTCATTTGGTCAATTATTTTGATGTCTGATGATTATATGGTTTACTGACTAAGTGACTGTTAAAGTTCATTTAACTTGTCACTTAATTTTAGAAAGGTACTATGTTCACTTAATTGACTAAAGGACAAAAAAGGTGCTTTATCCCACATTGCCTAAAAGGGCGTGCATCACATTGGGAAAAGTTATAAAGGTACAACAGACTCCACATGGGGAGGTATGAAGATTATAATATTTAAAAACAAATATTAATCTAGGAGCTAGAAACAGTGACTAGTTATCTCTTTGAGGACGCAAACCCTTGAAGAAACATTTGCAGGTCGGACACAAACCTAGCCTTCTTACAGATTTTATCTACATTTGCCAATCTAACTATATTATTGTTGTTTATAAAGATTGGATTTTTTTGGATTGATGCGTGTTATTGTATTGTTGTTGTATAATACAGTAACGTATTTGGCGGCTATTTGTGTTAACTGCTGGTTTATATATGTAATTCTGAATATTGGAGAAATCCAACAACCTTTACTGAATTTTCTTATATGCATATCTGCTGGTTACAAATCGATTAAAGTTCTGGAATTTATATCAAATATTGATTTACTGTTCAGTTTTAAATTTGTAAGTTTTATATCAAGGGTTTTTTAGTAAATATCTGGAAAGGGATATTATACTATTTAGTTTCTTATACATGAAATTTATGCAGCTGTTTTCCTGCAGGAATTGAGAGTTAAAAGTAGGGTAATAACTACGTGTGACAACTACTAGCCATAACTGTTGTATTTTTCTCAGAAGACATGACTGGGTTCAGCTGATTCATGGAGATTAGAATCTTGAAAAAGTTTATACATAAAACTGAAAGATACACCGATTGCAGTTTTCAAGATATGGTAGATGAAAAGACCCCGTATTTGATGCAAATTTATGTTGATAAATATGATTTTACTACGATAAATTAATCTCAACTATATCAACACTACATGATCCAATCTTAAAGTACTTCTGAAGATTTTTTATATATTTTACTGCATTTGAAGTTGCAAATTTAGAATTTTTTGACATTTTTTTCATACCTCAGTTTCTCCATCTATTCTTGTTTCTGAAAATCTCTTGGTAGATTGAAGCACATATAAAGTTGTTTCCAGGGTTAAGAATGAGCTTAGGCTGGGAACTACTCTCACAATTGTCCAACATAATGTGGCCTGACTAACATTTTGAGGTCCAGACGAAGATATTGCAGTCAATTTGTATTCCAAAACATAACTCAAACGCCAGCCAAACTTCCATTTTGACCACCCATACCATACTAACAATGATTGCAGCACTATGTAGCAGATGTAGGTGAGCCATTCAGCTCAGTTATGGAGCCTTACAGATATATTGGGGACTTTGTCCAGATTTAATAACATTATTACAGAGATTGGACAGCACAGCCGCATGATCTTGTGATGTCCCCTTTTTGAAATAGGATTTAGTAATAAATAATAATAATATTAAAATATAAAAGAATTAAAATAAAATTTAAATTAAAAAATATAAAACGATAGAAATAAAATATAACATAATTAAATTTAAATAAGTTAATGGAGGGTTAAAAACTTAGAAGTAATGCACTGAAAAGTTGTGACTTCCTCAAACATGAGATATAAAAAGGGAGAAAAGAACTTTATTTGAAAGGGGGAGATAGGAAGGAAGAGAAAAGGGAACATTACAAATCTGCAGATCCTTATTCCAATTCCATGGCTGCATGTTTTCTCTAGATGGCCTGCTACCGAAATGAACATCTTATCCTCTAGTTTTACATCAATTGTAAATTGTGTGGCGACTTGTCACCAACAATGAAATTTATTGATAATTGTTTGCATCCCAACTACCATATGCTCTAAGCTTTCCCACATTGAGATCTTTGTGATAAAAAATACTAGTGTTTTTCTTACAAAAATTTAATAAAACTAAGCTAGCATCCCAGTTAAGGCCATTACATTCAGAACTTGGTAAAATACCTACATTTCTCAAACATACACAGTACATTAAAAACCATAAAATTTCTCCATATTATGGCTATAAGACAAGCTTATACTTGAATTATGTTGCAAACAATATCATACATCTATCGATCGTGAGATGCAATGTAAATTTAATCATCACACAAAGCATAGTCAAGAAAAAGTGTGTACTAATGGAACTACCATCAACTGGATCAAGAATTTATCATTGTAAGAGATTACTTATGAATCATCCTGTACATGAATTCATTCTGGTCAAAACCTGAATAATAAAGACCTTAGAAAATAGACTGTAATTTAGAGTATTTGAAAGTACCTGCATCAAGGATATAGACATCTGATAAATAATAATCTGATGCATCTTCCCCACCTAAAACAATAATTTTGTTCATCCATGAGGAACAAGTGTGGCTATCTCGTGGAGAAGGAGGTGTTCCAGTTGTAGCAGCCTTTGTCCAGCTTAAGTTATCTACATATATGTACATTGCAAATCAGACAGCCTCTTAAAGGAATAGAATTGCACCTTCGCAAGGTCCAACCAGATCATATTTTTCAGTTCAGATATTTATGGAAAAGAAGGAAAAGCAAGTGAGAGTTTTCAGGCACAAATAGCATGTTGTGTGTAATTAAAACATTTCATCTCATCAGGATAAACAAAATGGAGTACAATTTTTCAAATTGCAGATTTAAAAATTCCTTTATAGTTCACACACCTGATTTTTCAGCTACCATTCTTGCCAACTTGGCCTATATTAGAGCATTGCTCGATCATTTTATAAAAATTATGAACAGTTGCCGGCAGTTCCTCCTCCTCTTGTCCATATTGATGACATTTTTGTTTGTTTATACTTGATTAATCACTGAAATCGCTCAAGTGTAAGTTAAAATCTCTGGCTTAAGTTCCCAAGCCAATCAGGGGTGTAAGTTACACCTCCATCCTTCCAACTCAGCACATATTAGTACCCTATGCAGATGATAATCCTCACTTTACACAATCAAAATCACAGCTGAGTCTCAATTTTTACAAGAAAATATCTATAATTTATTTAATTGAGTATGTAAAAAGCCAGGCTACTTTTAAGTTGATTCTAACATTTTGTTGAATTTTCTCTATGATCATGAATCAATTTGGACCAGTCAAACATTTGAAATTGTGTACTTGCAACATTTAAGTCCATTTATCAGTATGATGTTCACTTCCGAGGTTCAACTTCAGCCAAAGTCATAGTGTTTATGTATGAAATTCCTTGAGACATGAGCTATTTTTAAGTATCAAATAAACTTGTCACTAACATATTGAATACATAAATGCATCTGAATTTTCTAAGAAATCTAATAGTGTGCCACAACATTGCAATATATGAAATTTTGAAATCATCATGAACAGTTGTAGCATGGGCTTGCAACACAAATGCATACACAATTGAAAATAAAGAGGTTCAGAAGAAGACATTAATGCTGAATGGTATTAATTTTGAATATTAATTTTGAATAAGCTCATAAAAACAAAGAACATAGTATTTCACATCATCCTCTTAAGAGTCTCTCATTTGTAAAACTATGCAGAGGCTAAAACCGCAAATGCGCCAAATAAGGGTGGGAGAAAACAGGTGAATCTCAAAATAGTTAAAAAAACAATACCTTTAAGGCCAGAAGTCAAAAGCAAAAGACATCAGCAGATATAACCATGATGCAGGAGTGTCCGTGGTCTAGGAGCTATACTCATCAAATCAAAAACATTTTAATTTTAATTTTCTAAGGTTTTGCTGAATAAAGTTGTATGAGGAATAGATTTGTAATAAAAGGTGAATATTTTATTAAATATTTGCGGCCATTTTTTTGGAGGCAAGTTCAAATAGATGATTCAAATATGAATTTAGCATATTCTAGTTCAAACATTTGTGACAACTCATTATTTCCCTCCTAAGCAATGGCTATTCAAAATGGATGCCAAAAATGACTTATTGGTTAGACGTAGTTTCTATTTTGTGGGTCCTGTGAGTTTTTACTTTGCCATTTGTCAGCACGGCACATGTCTAAATGATCGTTCCCCCCACAATCCTTTGGGAGATTCGCATATGCACCACATGTCCATATAGCTTGTTCCTCTTAGACCATGGGCCCAAACTTCTACCACACGAAACATCAACGAACGATTTAAGGTGGACCTAGCTTCGGGATGCATTCTCACACATCGCGAAGGTCGTGGATAGTAACACTTGCACCACAGGTCTTCATGTGTGCTTCCAAATTCAAATGCCATCCACCTTTTGTAGAAGAATGAAAAACAATTCACGACCTACATAATGTACCTCCACTTCAGTTGACAGTGTGTTTGACAAATGTCTGATTATGAGGCAATGGGCAAGAGATGACAGTGATCTAATAGCGTAGGAAGAGGCAGCCAACGAATTTCACGCCACTTACGAACACGAAGTACAGGGTATACCCGAGCCTTTAAAATGGCGAAGGGAAAGCATTGTAAAGGAAGCCCGAACTGGGAATTGTTACAAAAATCGAGAGGATTCCTCTTTGTGTCTTAAGATTGTAATCAAGTTTTTAGGATTGTGAATATAATCAATCGTGCCTCAAGCCCTTTCGTCTCTATTGTAAATTGCATCTTCTTTATGAATGTCTTCTATGCGAAACTTCGACTTTAATATGCTCATAGGAACAACTATTGATGAGACTATGCACTATGCCTTTTTTGTTTATAGTTGTTATCATATGGCTTGTTCTACGTCTAGAGTTTTCTCCTTCAAAGAACAATAGTTGTTTCTAGTCGGAGGGATTCATTTTTGTGCCTCAACATCCCATATTAGGGTAACATGTGCACTCAGTCAAAAGTTTTGGCGTATCACCTTGGTTTTCATCAATATCTTTCTACAGCTTTTCCCCTACACAAAATGAAGAGTCAGCTTCTAAAATCTCGAAGATCGTCTAGCGAGGTGCAATAAGTGTGCCACACTTGTACTTTCTATAGATATTGTTGCCCCTTTCGAGGTCAACTTTGGGAGTCAACAGGTCCTACTGAGGGGAGTGGGTAGCCTAATCGACTTTCATTCTTAACATATTTGAGGGTAGGATTAAAAAAGCATCTAAAAGCATAAAAAGTAATTTCTAAATGGCAAATATGCTTGCCTCTTGGTTTTTCCATACCATTCTGGGAGGTAACCAAACCAAAATTTGAGGTAACTCGTGGAGTTTTAGCAATTTCGACTCTCACCCTTTCATTGCTAGACTTAGAGATTTGAGGGTCTGAAGATTAAGAAGTAAGGGAGAAAGGAGAAACAGATTTTTTATGGCATTTTCTGTTGTAGATTCTTCTTGCATGTTATGAAGACTTGTGATCAGATTTACATGCATCATATGTAAAGCCAATAGGTTTAGATATTGTAATCAGTTTCATATGCATCATGTGTGAAGCCAATAGGTTCAGAGATTGTAATCAGCTTAGGTTTTTTATTTCAATCTAGAATTCTATGCTTTATCTTGCATATTTGTAATCAGATATTTGAGAGTTCGCTGATTTATTTTAATGAAGGTTTGAATGGGGAGTATCTCTTTGCATCAAATCATGTATGACGTATTTACAATGCACCAACACTCATTACTTACTCAGGTATGAAATAATCAGTACATGGATTGTGTACATCACACCCCCCCCCCCCCCCCCCTACTCATGTCATGGCCTTAATAGCAAACAGATTAAAGAATGTTAGTTGTGACATAACTATAAAATATTAAAATGAGACCCAACCCTATTCCCCAAAAAGGTAGCTTCTCTATAAGACTTAATTGTGATGTAAGAAAAGATACAACAAAATGCCAAGGGCAACAAGAATAACAAATCTTAAGAGGCATAGCCTATAGAATGAATTTTTGGATGGAAAATCAGTACCTACATATGACTCAACTAAAAATGCTCTAAAGCATACTAAGGTGCACTCAAAATATCTAGATGGATTTAAGATTGTGATGTCCCCTTATATGATTTATGTTGAAGCCCAAACTACCCATTTCCTATCACCAACATTCCCCCCAATCCAAATTTGTGTGTGAGTTCTTCCCTTTCATCCCCCAAGCATCTGATTAGGATTTCAAAACCTCTGAGTGTGGAGGCATGACCAATTCCCAAGAAAATGTAAGGCATTGAACTTGGAAAGTTTCCATTCCCAACTTGACTTTCTTCCCTTCTCTACTTTATTCTCTATTTTCATTTAAGTATCGAAACTCCCCACACTACCATGCCTTTCATTCACAATGTTATATCTATCTCATAAGCACTTTGTAATTCCTCAAGCTATCATAACTTTCCAACAAACCCTAATCCTTGGTGTGGCCTTGTTAAGAAGTTAAACTAGTCCTCTCTAACATACCCCACCTTCAAAACCAGAGCTCTAAATTAAGGTACAAGTCATGGGGCATTCTCGACCTCCAAATTTTGACACTCCTGCCTCTTTTAACTATTCATCTCCATGTAGCACCTATTAATGTGAGTTTAATGGCCACTCCAACGTGCAGAACAAAATACTAAGTATACTATCCTCTCTTGAACAAGTAAACTTCAAATGCTAAACCATTTGGCAAATGTGTGATCAAATAAAGCGACCGCAAGATTTACAATGTCTACATTTGACTTTATGTTGGACAAAACTCAATCTAATGATGTTACATGTTGGTAATTGCACGAGGATTTATACTATTCTTTAATGAATCTATCAGCTTTCCTCAAATGGCAAATGATTTTGCAATGTAAGCTCTTTGACAAATCCTAACTTGAAATGAAGTGCAAAAGAGATTGAGTTTAGGAATTTACTCTACTCCTAGAAATGCAAGACTGTCGATGACTTAGTGAAACCAAAACAAACTTTGCTTTGCCAACTAGAACAACAACGAAACATTGATGCGAATCTTCTAAGGATATGTAAATGATTTTCAAATCACTTACACGCATCGACATCATAAGACATACAAAACAATAAGCATTTAGTAATTGAAGTTAAACATTGAAATGAGTTCAGAATAACTAAGCAATACAACTTGTAAACAACAAAGTACAAATGGTATAAGCATAAAAGGTTTCATCATCAATCAACAACAATTTCCATTCAACTACTCAACATGAGAAAAATCTAATAAGTGAGAAATAGGAAACCATGCTTACACCCAAAATAACACAAGTCTTCACTAAGCTTCAATGAGTTAACAATTATTTTGGCAATAATTGACAAAAATTTCAAACACGTCTCCTTACAAATTAAATGAGGAAGCCTTTATCTAGGCCTCTACTTACAAATGAAAAAAGGAAGCCTTACAAAGATGCATCCAAAATATCTTCCATTCAACTAAATACTACTTTCAATCAACATGAAATAAAATCTTACTCCAAATGTTACAAGCATTCACCATAAGAAACAAAAATGAAGAAGGAATAATTTTAATAGTATTATAGCGACAATTTCAACAAGCCTCTCCTCTTTAAAAATGAGAAGGCTTTGCCTTTTATAGTACTTTCCAATATAATGAGTGGCCAATATTGATTTGAAATCAAGGGCCAAGATTATGCCGATAGAACCCTAATATATCTAACATCTACAAGCATTAAATGTTGACCAAGTACAATTGGTCACGACTTTGTGAGCCAATGAAAAAATTTGCATTGCTTTAAAGGGCCAATAAATAATTGGCTAGGTGGAAGCTTATACAAGGCACCAATTAGTGGGCCAATGATGAAATGCCACATGGGCTTACAACAAATCTTTCTTTAGAAGATAATTTTATTTGACTTATCCTTTTTCGCAAATTTAATAAATCTAGAAATAATGTTGTTGAGCTCTTCCACTAAGGCACTTGGCATGATCTCACTGGTAAAAAGTGAATGGGCACCACCTCAACATGCTTGTCTTAAAGACTTGATTGAAATCTGACGATGATGATAGAATATCTCTTGATATTCAACATTATGAAGCCCTCAATTGCGATAGCATATTCCCAAACTGCTGCATCTTCATGTCTTGATGTCATCCTGAAATTTTTCAATTGGAAATCTTCTCATTGCCTTGACTTTGAACTTGCCCTTGTACTTGAAATCTTGATGGCTGCATGATGTCTTAATCTTGATCTCGCACTTGTAGTGATATATGTGTTTCATGTAGTTGGACAATCTAATTGAACATAAATTTAGGAGGAAATTCAAGTTTGCAATGCATTTCTCTATTTGCCTGTAGAAGTAATCATGATGTTGTACTTAATCTACAAACTCTATTTCAAATGATGTTTGAAAATTTACAACATAGATTGCATTAAGAATTCCAAGTTAAAACTTTACAATTCCTAACTTTCGGAATTTCATATTAATCAATTTTACTATGATGTCCCTTGTTCTAGTTTTGAATAATGAATACTCAAACCTTTGGATTGCCTCTAGATATGTCCTATATCCTTTTCTCGATACTTTTATTTTATTCCATACTATATCTCAGATGTGACTTGGTTTTCGAATATTACTCTCTTGTTTTTATTTACTTATGCTTTGTTGTCTATGGTGATTTAATATTACAGTTCTCTGATTCTATACTATTGGTGTATGTGTGACACTTATCCTCACTCTCTTGTTTCCTTGCTCAAATTAATAATTTTTTGTCTATGGTTTAAGTCTGTAACTGGTATCTAATTCTTTCATTGTTATCTTATCTTTCTAAGTCATTAATTTGTTATGTTGTCAATGCCAGTTGTCTTTGTCTACAGTTTGTTTATTTTCCAATTATTAGTCATCTCTGTCATGTCACCTTTTTATCTTCTTTCCAGTTGTTGCTACTTTTTCCCTCCTCTCTGTCCATGCTGCTTTCTTCTTATGCAAATCCTTGTATTTCTTCCATGTTATATATAAATATGAAGGAATTTCTATTAACAATATATTCTTCTTTGCAACAACCAGATGCATACAAATTCCCAAATCACAGTTGTTTTGTTATCTGAATGTATTGACGTCCGAATGCTTATATGTCACTAGCTCTCATATGTTCCACAAGTCCCTCCATCGCTGAATTGGTATTTCAGTGGCTTACATTCCTGACTGATGACTCCTTGCTATATCCAGATTGTTTTCTCGTAATTGGTAGTCAGTCTCCGATATGGAAGCCCTTGGTTATCATTTATAAGTTGTTTCTTCCGAAATTAGTAATTATTATCCTCCATTCTGACCTGTAGCTTGCATGGCTATTCATTTTCAATGCTTTCTTTGTTGATATCATAAGTTGTTGGCTTGGCCTCCTATAATACCTTCATAGCTTCCGATAGAGACTGCATGTATCCATTGAATTGCAACGTCTTATATTCATTGCAATGCCCTTATAGTTTACTTTTTGTTTCTGAGTTGACGTTAAATACATACTATTAAATTCTTAAGGTTGCACCCTTTGAAAGTTCATATCGTTTCAGGATCTCATTTTCCAGATAATATTCACTATCAGTTTATTTTGATACGATTCAATGATTAAGTGTAACCAAACCATAATATTAGTTTCTAATTATGCCGAACTATATGCTCTTGTTCGCGTATTATTAAATACTTTGTTTTGGTCTAGCATGAAATTCTTCATCTAGTTTGATATTATTAAATATAATCTTTTATAATTATTATTTATTAATTAATAATATTTACTTATTTATAATAATTTTATTAATTAATAAATTATTTATTCATTATAAATTATATGTGATGTTCTCTGCTATTGTCAGCCTAATGTCACGTTAATAATTACTTTTCCTTATACTCAGTATTTTAATAATTTAATAATATTATTTAGCTATTTATTTTTTATAATTCAGTTTTATATTATTATTAGATGTTACTAATCTCCTTATTATATTTATAATATATAATAATAAGCTATATTACAATTTATTCTTTTATTATATTATTAAATCTTATAAATATGGGGACATGACATTTACCCAGCCATGCTGTAATGTTCAAGCTACATGAAGGATTTCCGAAATTTGTGCTCACTGGGCAAGATTTTTCAGAAATTTCACCTTTATTGGGTAAGCTCTCATTTGTCGTATCAGAATTTAACACTTGATTCGGCCAATAAAAATGCACAATTCAGAAATTCATGCACTATTGGGCAAACATCAGAGATTTTTGAGATTTTGACCTTAACTGAGAAGACACTTTCGGATTCAATAGCCCTATTGGGCAAGACCTCCATGCATTTTCAGAATTTTATATTAGGTTGCACTAAAATCACAATGGCCATTGCAGAATTCAAGGCCTCATTGGGCAAGATAGATAACTTATCTCGGAATTCAAACAGCACTTAGGCAGACAACCATTAATTCAATTTGGAAAGCCATATGGAGTTGCGCTAAGAACACACAGGTTTTCAGAAATCCACTGAGCATTGAGCAAGAATACACAACCACATTTGGAAATTTGATCTTCAGGTGGAAAACCTCTATAACACAAATAAGACAATGGTAATTACTTGTTTATTACTGAATTAAGAATACAATTTACAGGTAATTACATTGCACTGAGTTTATAAAAGAAACTAAAGACTATTCAAGACAAGAATAGAAACATTCTACTCCAACTAAACTGGAAAAAAATTTAAAACTAATAAATTACATTATTGACCATTAGCTACATAGAGATATTATTCTAACACCCTCCTTAATGGTCAATAAGTCAAATGTACCAAGTTGCCCCCTAAATTTAACTTATCTGGGCTCAAAGACCTGGTGGGAATATTTGCACTCTGATATTCTATTGAAAGATATTGTTTTTAAACTGATCCGTTTTCTACCCGTGCAATAGCATTTTCCAGCTGTCTGGAGGTGTTTTTTCCTTCATTCTAAGAGCTTCAACATGCTCTTTTTTTACAACACTAGTTTTTAACACGATTTCATTTTGTGTTTTGTTTTCTGTATAACCTGCTCACGATTTTTTGTGATTGGCAACTCTTCTGTGAGCCTTTTTCATGGCTAGGGTTTCCTTTTCCAGGTTTCAGATTTGCATTATTCACTTCACGCTGTGAATTCTATCTTGGCTAGGGTTTCATGACTGTCCGCAAACTTTATGTGGTTCTTTTTTATGTTCAACAAGGGTGTTAGAAGAAAAACATAACCCAAACTGATGAGCTAAGAAGAACGTTGTAGTGAAGAAACCCACGCGACAGAATACGAATTGAACTTGCACGGCCAAAATAAAGCCACACAAAAACCCCACAAATTTCTAAAACAAGCAATCTTTTAATAAGAAAAAAAGAACAGGTTGCGCTAGAAGCAAATTGCACCAAGATGTGAGACTAAAATGACTAGGCTTACAAATATGTAGATAGAAAAAAATTCAAATAACTCCCAAATGGAAAATTTTTGAAGTAAAACTTTACTAAATATCCCAAACCCGCTCAACACCATGTAATGCAAATGAGACAATAGTCATTTCTTGTTTATTACTGAGGTAAGAATACAATTTATAGGCAATTGCATTACATTAAGTTTCTAAAAGAAACTAACAACTACTAAAGAGGAGAACAGAAACATTCTAGTCTAACTAAACTGAAATAATCTAGACTAATAGATTGCTTATTGACCATTAACTATGTCTAGATATTATTTTAACAACACCATCCTGCAATTTTCGGAAATTTCACCTTCATGGAGCAGGCCTCCATATGCCAGATCAGAATTTGAGGCTTCACTTGGCAAGGCTTGCAGTGTCACTTTGGAATTTAATCCTTGATTGGGCAAAATCAACATTTCTATGGGAAAACCAAGCCCCAATTGGCAAGCTTGGGCATGGAATATTTTGAGAGTTTGAAGTTCATTGGGCCAAGCTTGCATAATGTCTGAATTTCAGATGAAATCATGCCAGCATAAAAGGAATTTTAGAGATTTTAGCCTCAGTAAGTTGCTTGACTTCCTTCCTTGTTCAAATTTAAATTCCTCATGCATTTCAAGTGCCGCCTTTGCTTAACGTCTTGATGCTTACCTCACTCAAACCTAGTCTTTACCAACGAATTCAAAAATTCAAGATCCAATCCCCATATATCCTTACAGACTTCATGTTTCTCATTTGATTGTCTTGAATTTCAACTCCTTGGCTTTCCCCTTAATCATCTTGAATCTAAATTTCACTCTGTCCTTCATATCAATTGAAAATTCATTGCTCTTTGATAGCACTTGATCCACTTTGAGTTTGATTCCAAATTGTCAAGCCCTCTCAGGCTTGACCCAAGTTGCCACTTTGCATGTGTTACATGAATTGCCCATTGCTCACTTGATCATCACAAAACTTGATCTCGTTGTCTCTTTTCAATGACTAGAACACCACAACTAGCTGAAAACTTACTCTCAAATTGCTGCCGACCTACTGCTAAAGTAAAACCTACTGATAACAACTGCAAAAAGAGGGGTTCCAATCTGTAATAGGGTGATGGTGTGAAAATCTCAAGGTTGAGTGTTCAACACTCAACTCAATTCAAATTCACACATTCTTCAAACAACCTCTGCTCTGATTTTCAATTTTCAGATGTGCATTTTACTTATTCTGCCCAGATTTTTGCCTTAGTTCGTGCTCCTCTTAATCTGATCTGTCTTTGGATTGTGTTTTCAAATTATGCCTAAAACAACTACATTTGACCTTTATTTATAGCCTCCGAACACATTTAATAAAGGGTCACGTACATTTGCTAAGGAGATGACCTTGACATTGTCAAATTTTGCAGTTAAATTACCGAATCCATTGTCTATTAACAGAGCCGACCTGCTCATAAAGCTTCTCCAATTCGCATTTTGAAAAACAAAAGTAAATTTTTTCCTAAAACATGCCAATTTTTACGAAGATCAGATTTTACAACAAGAGCTGGAAACTTTTAAGATTTCAACCAACTTCCTAGGTCAGAAATCCTTTAGGAAGTTGGAAATAGTTAAAGTATTGGGTCTGACTTCCAGCTTGGAGCTGGAAATGAGTAAATGTATACCCAATTTCTTGTTAAGACTCAAACTTGCTTTGCATTTCTCAAAACATTTATCATTAACCTTCTTCAGTTTTGGATTAAAAATTGGCCAAAGGATGTATTTCCATGAGAATCTCTCACGGATCTGCCCACAAGTCTTGTAATAACCAGGCTGACCAGCCACTGAAATGTCTTTGAAATCTGACCTCTGATCGTAAGTTCAGGTACTGACATTTTTCTATCCATGTCGAAAAGAGACCCTCCCTTACCTTTTACCTATCATTTGTGTCATCAGGAATACTATTGACAAAACATTATTTGCATAATCAGCTTGCATTTGCTCCTTCCAACCTGCTGCTACCTTTGAAACTTTAACACGTGTGGCCTTCTCAACAATGCACCAGCCACCACGTTTCTCTTTCTTCTAACATATATAATATTGAAGTCATAGGGTTGGAGTTTGTAACCCAATTTTTGCTGCTATTGTACTTAAGGCTATTGTGGTCAGTTTTAACAATAAATCTTCCTCAGTTTTAACAATAAATCTTCTTCCAACTAAATATTTATTATGCATTATGGATTATGGCTAGCATCTCCTTGCCATATAGATTGACTCTATTCTTTCACCTCCTCTTTAACTTAGTACTTTCAAATGCAATATGGTGTTTATTTTGCATTAGGACAACCCCAATAACTTTGTACTTTCAAATGCAATATGGTGTTTATTTTCCATTAGGACAACCCCAATACCTTCACCTGAAGAATCACATTCAAGCTCAAATGGCTTACTAAATTTTGAAATAGCTAATAATGGGCATCTGTTCATTAAGCATTTGAAGCTCAAGAGCTTGCTGCATTTTTTCTGACCAAGCAAAGGCTCCTTTCTTTGTCAAATCTATAAATGGGGCCAATTGAGAAAATCCTTTGACAAACATCTTGCAGACTAGAAACCACATAACCCAAAAAAAAAACCTTCTACCATGCACATTTAGAGGGTGAAGGCCACTCAAGAATGGCTTTGATCTTCTCAAGATCGACACTAACTCCCTCGGAGCTGATTATATGTCCAAAACATAACAATTATATCATATCAAAGTTGCTTTTAGACTCCTTAGCAAGCAAGTACAAACTCTTAAGGATACCCAAAACTTCATCCAAATCTCAAATGCTCTTCCCAAGACCTACTGAAAATGAGAAGGTCATCAAATAAGATAAGAACAAACTTACGCAATTGCTTCTTGAATATTTTGTTCATCCACTATTGAAAAGTTATATTGTCATATTTTCACTCTATCGCACCAATGCAAATGGGTACCCTTTCTTTTTTCTTGGTAGTTAGGCAGTTGTCATGTTGGAAACAATTCTTCAATTGTAGATTGTCATTGATGTTTACACAAATGTCAATATTAACCGAGCAATGTAGAGCTTGCAGTATTAACCTTGTGTATCTTAGTATTAACCGAGCAGTCGGGTAATGAAGACTTTCCACTATTAACCAAGCAGTCGGTTAACAAGATGGATTCCTACTTGCAGTACTGACCAAGTGGTCGAACATCAAAGGCTTGCAGTATTGACTAGGTGGTCGGACATCAAAGGCTTGTAGGATTGGAATTGAAGAAGTCACAGTGTCAACAGAGTGCTTAATCCTAGTGTTGATCGAGTGACAACAGAATGTAATTGTCAAATATTTTATTAATGGAGGTCGACTATTTGGATGTTTATTAATGTTTTGAAAAGGTATTCAAGCCGACTAGCTTATGATATATAAGAAAGGTCAAGTTGTGAGGACAAGAAGTAAGAAGTGGAATATGAAATAAGATGGATATGTGAGCGAAGGCAAAAGGCAGAGCAGGAAAGCGTGAAAGATAAGCTACAAAGAAACATTTGATCAAGAAGGTCAAGCTAGAATAGAGATCTGAATCTGCAAAGATAGTTGCTTCATAAATCAGGTCAAAATTGTTGTTACTTTCTAACCATTGTAGCAGTAAAGAAATCTTTAAATAGAGTTGACTTAACAGTCATTTTGTAAATCCTCTAACAAGGTGACATTTCAAGATTGAAGTGTTTAAAAACCTCCAACCAGGCCGCTCCTAACAGGGTGATCTAAATCCTCTAACAGAGTCATAATTTACAATATGTTTTGTAACCTTTAACAGGGTTGGCTCCTAACAGAGCTCACTTCAAAAAGGTGAAAATTATTGTGACTAGTTGCAAGGTGTTTTCTCCCAAATTGGGTTTCCACGTTAAATCTTGGTGTCATCTGTGTTCATGTTATTTGCTTATGCTCTAAGTTTCTGCAAGTAAGTTACTGAAGGATAAAACAGTTTAATAAATCTTAAGATTGCTTTGTTAACCGAGTGACAATAAAATTCTAATGTTAACCGAGCTATCCAGTATTGCATGATTAGTGGAAGTTTGTATTGACATCCAAGGGAAAAGGATTTGTTTTTGTGGTAATTGATTCACCCCTCCCCTGTCAATTACTCCTCTTACATTTGCAACAATTGGTATCAAAGCAGTTGGTGCTTGCACGAAAGGTTTTTAAGGACATAAGCTAAAGATCAGGATGTCTTACAAAAGGGAGATCCCTAAGCTAAACAGAAAAAACTTTTCAGCATGGCAGGAGTTGATGAAGCTACATATATCAAGCATCAGTGATATTGGTGTGTTCTACCTGGAGAACAAATATGTGCCACCAGCCAAGCCTATGACTATGGAGCAAATAAAAGAAGCAAAGGATCACAATATTATGATGATTGATATTGAATCCTCTTTGAACTATTCTGAATTTGATGAAGTCAAAGATTGTCCTAATGCAGTTGACATGTGGAAAAAGTTGAAAAAAGTCTTTGGAGGTGACAAAAAAGTGCAAAGAGCCAAGGCAGAAAGTTTAACAGGTAAATTTGATCACTTAAAATGAAAGAAGATGAGAACATCACGCAATACAATGAAAGGGTCAAAGAAAGTGTTAGTGCAATCAGAGCTGCAAGAGCTAAAATTGATGGTGAAATAGTAATCAGCAAGGTACTAAGACCTCTTCATCCTATTTATGCAATTAGAGTTTCAGGTATTCAAGAGATGAGATGCAATCCAGCACATGACCTAACCCTAGATACTCTTGTGGGAAAATTGGCTGCTTTTGAGTTGGATAACTTTGATAACTATGCTCCTTCCAACAATCTTGAATATTGTAATGTCCCCTTTTTGGGACATTAGAAATATTGAAGTCTTATTTTATATAATGTTAAAATTGACTCTGAAACGTAAACTCAAATTATTAAAAGATAATTTAATGTTATAAAGAGGGCAAAAGGTCAAGGAGGAATGAGACGAAATGCCAAAGGGAAGTTGAAGAGTCACAAGGGAATAGGACGAAAGCCAGAGGGGAGTCGAAGAGTCTTAGTTCGTGTATTAAAAGGGGAAAGCGACTCATTGTTGGACATGCTTGATTTATGATTCAACTCAGTTTTCTCTCTTGTGAGACTTTTCAGAAAGCTTCAACTTTCAGCTAGTTTGAGGGCATAGCCCCTCGTGCTAGCAGATAGTGGACGCAAACCCATCATCCCGGGAGACACCAGTTCAGGTGTTTCATTCGCACTTACTAGTTCTTATTCTAGTATTCCAATCTGACTGTTAATCTGTATTTAAGGTTGGGTTTTTGTACTGGTTATTGTATTGCTGTTGTATAATACAGTAACGTGTTTTTCAGAGTTGTATGAGAGTTTTTTGATAAAGGTGTTTCTTGCTTGTATTGTTGTTGTAAAATAGGAAAAAAGGGCAATTTTGTGAGCATCACCTAGATCCAATGAGTGCTAAGTGTTCCATTTATTCTCATGAGAGGTGGATTCATGTTGAATCACTACTCATGAAACATGGGTCAATGAATTTGACTCAAAAATCACACAGTTAAATCCTGATAGCAATGTCACAGAATTAGATATAGTTACTCATGAAAGGAACAAGTTGAAAATTAAGCTTAAGGATGCACAAGACTTTATTCATAAGTTTAAGGATCAGATTGAGAGCACAAGATCTAAGAAAGCACCTGAACAAATCAAGGATAATTCGTCAGCTACAAAACTTTAAAAAGAGAATGAAATTCTGAAGGATGAATTGGAGATCACATCATTAAAGATGAGCATGATGGAAGATGAGAAAAAGAGTCAATCAGATTTGAGAATTGAGAATGTAGATCTGAAATCACAACTTACTAAAGTGACATCTGAACTTGAGAGTACACAACTGAAGTTTGTAGAACTTGAGAAGTATAATACTACTGTAAAAGGAGAACATACACAAACTAAGCAACATCTTGAGAAGCTGTACAAAAGCACAAAGAAACTTGATGAACAAATTATGGCACAAAGGCCTGTTGGAGATAAGACAGGAATTGGATAGTTGAACGAGAATCATCTAAAGAATCTGAAGTTACTGAAGAACAAGTACTTGTGAACCAACAACCTAGTCAACAAGCAGATCTGAACAATGAAGGACCAAATCAACCTAACCAACCTAGAGATCAAAGGAAACAATTCAATGGAAGATGTTTTGCATGCAATTAACCTGGACACATGAAGGACTTCAGAAGTAAGTATTCTAAACCCTTTTCCAGCTATTGCTATAATTGTTTTATTTATGGACATAGATCTAGTGAATGTAGGAATCCTAGATTTAATGATAGAATACATGAAAGGACTAACATTACAACTAGTAGACCTATGGGAGTGAGTAACAATGGAGTTATAAGTTATAAGTGCAACAACTTTGGACACATTGCAAACTACAGATTAATCAGTTTAAACCTAGATATGGAAACAAATTTATGGCATGTCAAATTTTCATTAACTTAGGACATACAACAAGATTTTGTATATTGATTGATTTCAACAACATGAGCACACCTAGCTTGAGAGCACAAAATATGAGAACACCTAATACAAAAAAAAACATGAACAATGTGAGAAATGATCAGAATGAGAACAAGAAGCAAGTAGGAAGCATTGACAAGACAAGACATTTGTAAGAGAACAAACACCAGCAAACACTAAAGTGTGGGTGGAAAAGACAAAAGATTCATTAGAAGAAAAGATGGGAACAGTACCAAGTACCGAACCCTCCACATCAACATGAACTATCTCTGCTTAAGCATAAACAAGGGATATTGCACCTGAAATCTATCAAACCCCTGGATGGTAGAATTAATTTTCGCAAGGTTACCAGTAGCATGGCATGATATTATCGAATCTATATCTAACACCGCAACAGTTTTTATGATCATATGTAAGGTCACTGAAGAGTTGAAGGTTACTAGTATGAAGAACTGCTTTTTGTGTGTATGCATTTGCGCATTAATTGCAGATCCAATTTTTGGAGGATTTAAGGGTTAAAATTGCATAGTTTGGTCACCATTTGAACGAAAAAGAATAACAAAGAGCTAGCAAAGCGATTTGGAAGCATATTCAAAGCATTTGAAGAGATTTTTCATGAAGCCCTAAAACCCGAAGTAAAAGGTATTTATTTCATCCATGAGATCGTAATTTGCTTTGCATTTTCAATTTAATAGAGGAAATGGCTACACCCATTGTTTGTGATGCAAGGGAAAGAACTAGGTATCGTCTAAGAAGCACCCTTTCGTGTCTTTGGGAGATGATCCTATGGGAGCATTTTTGCAAATTTCGAATAGGGTTTTACATGTTGAGGATATCTGTGCATATATACATTGCAAATTTGAGTCAATTGGAGATAATTATATGAATGAGGTTTACAACAATGGCATAACATTCAAACAAGGTTATGAGCATTTAGGTCAACTGAACATAATAAATAACATGTTTTATGAAGAGTTTGAACAACCTGAATGGACAAAAATTATACATAGCAGAATTCCTGATGGAATTTTTTGGGTAGGGGACATACCAATTATGATAACCAATGACCTAATCCATAAACTAACTGGTTTGATAATGAAGGCAGTGTACCTATTTCTTAAAAAAAGGTTAAGAACTTAGTTGAAGTTAACACAGGATCAACTTGGGATGGATGAGGT
The DNA here is from genome assembly GCA_028749045.1 of Cupressus sempervirens. Lineage (NCBI taxonomy): Eukaryota > Viridiplantae > Streptophyta > Pinopsida > Cupressales > Cupressaceae > Cupressus > Cupressus sempervirens. The sequence goes on from CM053792.1 coordinate 128,513,866, forward strand.
ATGAGATTAGACCAAATTAAGCAAACTAATGTGAGACTAAGCAAAATAATTAGCTACAAGATGAATTACAGTTCAAGCCTCAATTTTGTATCAGCTAGATTTATCCATGCTGCATATAAGATGATTGTTGATAGAGAAAAAGTGAATGTGTGCAATTTTAAGACAGCAATTGCTTAACAACATTGAGAGGATTAAGAAGAACAAGCACACACCTTTCAGATTTAAATCTTGTTAATTCACTTATTCTTCCAAGTAATGAACAAATTTCTGGGTATGTCTAATTATGAGTGGACTAGTGACAAATACACTATGGAATTGGTTACCTATTACTTCAGGAAGCAGCCTAGTATAATAGAGGATATATCTAGAATGTGAAATGGTAAATTGATGTTGAAGTCGTATTAATGAAAAGAGATGAAAGCGCCTTATATAGATTTACAAAGACGATGTTTCTAAAAGAAACAATTGTGGACTAAAAATGAAAATAGAAACTACCTAAAAAATTAAAGACTAACCATGATGACCACTAAAGAAATATTAGAATATTTTGTTACCCTCCCTTAATGGTCATTGTCTAACTATTGTCTTTGGTCACAAATTCTAAAAAACATTTTGCTACTACTGAGACCCTCCCTCCCTAGATCTGCAAAATGTTAATGACCAAGAAACCAAAATTTGTCCATAAAAGATCAGAGACGGGTGTCCCCTTCTTTAGAATGTTTTGCAACAAGAGACAAGAGCCTGCCACTGACTCTGCCACCGAGATAAGTCTATCATTAACCCTCTTAGAATCAGCAAAACATCTAACCAGAAATCATCACAAAATATCAAACCTGATGTTGGATGACGAATCTGCTCTTCCCTAGAGACAAAAACAAACACTGAAAACAGCTAGTACAATTTTGAGGAAAAATCAACAAACGCTCCAAACATTGTAGGTGGGTATGATGCTCCAAAACAAATTGCAAAAAGCCACGATATTTTAGAAGAAAAATCAATGAAAAACCGAACACAATCTTTGAGGTGAAAATTTGATAAAAACCAAGCATGATTTTTGAAGTGAAAAATCAATCAAAACCAAACAAATTCCGAGACACGGATAATAGCTACAAAACTTTGTTTTTAGGAAAAATAGTAAAACCCAACAGATAATTTTTGAAGAAAAAATTATAAAATCACAAAGGAGTCCCATGCAACTTTGCAAATTATAGAAATCCATAAGAAATTTTTAAGGGCAGCAAAACACAAGACTTTACATGGTAAACTAGCACATGCAAGTACATACAACCCTAAAAAATCAGAGATTTTTGTTGCAACCAAGAAATCGCGAGATCAAAACCTTTAACCAAGTTTGCAATTTCCAGCAAAAATCCTCGAAGACAAAAGACAAAAGTTTCATAAAATACCTCTAATGATTTTTATTTCTAAAAAGCACGAAGCAAACTTCTGGAAAAAATTCCAACTTAAAAGAGGCTCGAATTTTCCTTAAAAAATCTACCAAATTTTATGAAATCCCATCGACCTGCTCTGATACCATGTTACAGTAAATCAATGTTGTTGTAATTGTATTAAACAAAAGAGATGAAAGCTCTTTATATAAATTTACAGAGATGGTGTTTCTAAAAGAAACAATCATGGACTAAAGACAAAAATAGAAACTACCTAATAAACTAAAGACTAACTACGATGGTCATTAAAGAAACATTAGAATATTCTATTAGAATGATGAAGTCTTTTCAAACTGAGATGAAGAAAAGGTTTAGAATGCCTGAATCAATTGTGGAGAAATACAAAGATGATATATGTTTTATGGTACAAGCTGATCACACATGCATGGAGACTGTAGAACCTAGACAACTATACATTGAACCTATGGGATGAGGTGACAGAACAAATGTTGGATAATTATGCACAAACAATCCTAAAATCAAAAATCGATGAAAAGTGCCCTAGATGGGGAACCTATGAAGAAAAGTACAATGAAGTAAGAGATCAGCTATATAGTAAACAAATCAAGAAGAAAGTGGATAAAAAGATTGAGCAAATGATTAAGGACATTAGAATGACAAGGCAAGAATTTCAAGAAGCTAAGCAGACTATTATGGAGATGAGAGCTAGTGGCCAGTCTGATATACTCTTGACTAAGCCACTTGCAATCGAAACTACAACAGCAGCACCTACCACAGTGACACCATCAAAAGATGAGGTGAAGATTACTCACATCCAGTCTATAACACTGCAATCACACCAACAAGAATATCTACAAGAAGTTCACCATCTGTTATACCAAGCAAGCCTACAATAAGTTTGGTGACAGAAATAAAAGAAGAGAAGTCAAAAGAATCACCCAAGAGGACAGAGAGTAAAGGAAATGTCTCAAGGATCAAGACCTAAAATGCCTAAACTTGATATTGTTTATAAAGGCAGAAAGAATCAAGCAGAAGAAAAAGATGCAGCAGAAGAGAAACCGAGAATGAGAGGACAAATCACTAAATCACAAGACAAACCTGAATCTAGCAGTGGGAAGAAGAGGAAAGGACGGATGCCTGAAATTGGCAGAATGAATAATATGATCATTAATGATGGAAACTTTGAGCAATTGAACAAATATTGTGATTTATATGATCCTAATCAAAAGAGATAACTTGAGAATGCAATGGTTAAGTACATGATTAACTTCAAGCAATATTTCATTCACATTCAAGGCAACATTTCACAAGAACTGTACAATAGTTTAGAGACTAAGAAGCAAAGAGCAGTGGAGGAAAAGAAAATGCAGTACATAAATTATTATTGTTAGAGAGTGATGAGCAATTGCAGGACATTCTGAAGAAATCGGAACCACTCCTAAGAAAGAAAACCAGACATCTTTAGATCATGGGAGGACTTTATGAGGAAGTCATTAAGGAGACTGAAGAAGCAGTACTCAAAGTACTTGGTGGACCTAAAGATTTGCAGCCTGCGGATGAAAATGAATCTTGTGAAGTACCTACTATTTTGACTAGTGAGGACATTGGCACTAAACAATATGTTAGCAATATAACTCAGCCAGACATGAGCATTGATGGAGTTCAAACAATCATTGACACATCAAAGGATCCATTAAAGGACCAATCAGAATACAATGTTGACAATTTGGTTATTGATAATGTTGAAGATTATAGTAGTGAAGAGCAAGATTTAATGGCAAAAGAAAAAGAGCTAGATAAGGACGGTCATCAGGACCAGGACACTTTGTGAGGTGAACAGACACCTGTAGTACCTTTATTGACTTGGTCACAACCAAGTATTATCACTTTGCAACCCAGTTCTGAGGCTGCAGAAACCAGTTTGTCAGATCAGAGGCATGACAGTGAGCAAAAGGCTACAACAGTTAATGAAGTAGAACAAGAGCAGAAACAAGATATGGGACAGAGAGCAAAGGAGGTAAGCAAGCAAACTCAGATTGCAATCTTGCAGACCCCTACAAAGGACACTGGTAAGGATAAAGATAGTATTTCAAAATCTCCATTTGAAGCACTAATTGCAAATATGTCAGAGGATGTTACAAGATTCATTGCAGAGGACATGGACATTCAGAAATATATTCAATTATCAGCTTTCTCAATTGACAAAATAGCAGAGAAATCACGGAAGATGAGAAAGAATGCACAAAGGATGTTGGAACTATCGATTGAAAAAATATGTAGTACACTTCCTTTTCCCATTCAACTAGCAGAAAGTTGGATTTCTGAAAATTGCTGCAAATGTATTTGCACTGGCATAACGTTTGGTATGTACTTTCCAAATGGCAGCGTCCTCTTGTATTTGTATGTGGAATAAACCAAGAGACGAGACATGTCCCCTCATGGGTCATGTCTATTCATCAATATAATTAATATAATGGCAAACTTAATTATAGTTGTATACATACATATATATGAATATTGCAATTATATTAATTTCTCTTTGATCTCATAGGTTTATCCTACTAAAGCTACCAAAACATCAAAATCCCTCTTCGCAAGGGAGGATAAACATAAGACACGTATCACACCATTGGTAATATTAGGTATGGCAAATTTTAAAGATATCTTTGATCAAAATATATCCATCATTTTGATATCACATATGATATCAAGAGTATTGGCCTTTAGAATATCAACATATGATATTCACCAAAACTCAGTGTAATGGTCTCCAAACTATCAACACTTGATATTCACCATGTACTCAATAAGGCAATGGTCTCTAGAATATTAACACATGACATTCACCATTTTGATATCACATTTGAGTATTGGTCTCCAGAATAACAATATATGGTATTCGTCAAATAGTTTTTGAGTAATGGCCTTCAAAATGTTGAGATGCATGATATTCACCAAGTAGTGTGAGTAATGGTCTTTAGAACGTCAATTTGCATTACATTCACCACGTACTCAAAAAATGTTTATAAGGTATGTGCACTAGAGAATCCATCTCAACATGGTTTACTCCCTCTCAAATCAATATGATCGAGATCACCGAAGGTTGACTAAGTTAGACTCCCTTTGAACATCAATCTTCTGAGCCCCTTTACCTTTGAAAAAAAAAGTGTCAGACTCCCTCTGAATATCAGTCTCCCTTTTCCTACAATGACATTCTCAGAGGAAAAGATCAAGGCACATAACTCTTATAAAAACAAAAGTAAGAGAGAGACTACAATAATAAATAGTTTGCATAAGATCATTTCAATAGCATAGATAAGTATAATATATATTCAATATTTTAATCTATCTCCTATTTATTATTTTCTCATTAATAAATATATGTCCTTGATGCTTTCTCAATATACCAATATTCATTACATAATATTTTACTTTCTATAATGTTTGTTACCACCTATATTTTCAGTTATACTATCTCATATAATATAACTACAAAAATAATTATTAATAATGATACATACTTAGCGGATTGGTGCCCGATGTCTCTTTCTCCTCTTATGTATTAATAATGCAAAGAATTCAAACAATGGAAAGAAAATCATATTACACCATAACTACTTACCTTAGAGGGATCGATACTCACCATTATCAACTCTCACCGATATTTCTCACGCACTATGTCCACTATTATCATCTTTCCAATGGCTTTGATATCAATGATTTCAATCTTTTATTAACTCTTTCTATGATTATTTTCACTTGGATAGGGGAGATTAATCCTCCTATTGTCCTCCATATACAATCCTCGACTTGGAGGAGAGTGTTTATGTGATATGCCCTGAAAATTGGAGGAAGACAATTTTCAAAAGAGAATCATCCTCTTTCATACCCTTTGTATCCAAAACATATATGCAGTCTCTAACACCTGATCCACTCTGCTCCTTTGTTTGCCTTTGTCTACCTCTAACATGGACCTTCTTCTCGAGCATCTAGCGAAGAGCCCTAACTAGAATCTTTTGCAAATAATCGCTCAATCAAGTGTAAACTCTTCAAATTGTCAAAGGCAAGAAATGAAGCCTCATACACCGTTATCAAACAGTTGTTCGTATCCAAGCATTATGCATAACTTGACGAAGCTAATGATACCTAGATTCTGATTTTTTGGCAAAATACATATTGTCTCCGTAGAAGCGATCATAATCATTGTATTTGAATGTGAGTGCATCCAGCGAACACAAGGAAATATATATAGTATCTCTGAGATGATTTAGTCCCCTTACAAAACTAATCCTTCACCAACTGTGCAGAATCACTTCACATACACGATGGCCCGTGGCAATCATTTTAACTTATTCAGTTGTTGCTAGTCGATGATTTACAAAAATCCCGATGGATCTAAAGAACGTAAGAGATATTGACAGGCGTATCTCATTCACTACTCGCCAGTTGCATTATGCAATTTGTTTGTCTGCCTTACAGATTCCCATATCCATACAACTCTAATAATTTCTCTCTCAAATATATTTATATTCCAATACCTGATGTTGATGCGCTATAGCTATGAGTTGTTAGCTATTCTCAATACTTATTCATTTTGACTTATTGCCCCCATGGATGCCAATTTCAACGATATACAACTCCAAACTGTAATTTCTAAACCATGGATTAATAGCATATATTGTGCTTACCAGTGACATTTCTCAATTTAAAGCCCATATGTTGTATTGTCCTACATATACAATGGATCAGGATATCTATTGAGAGCTTACCCGATACTTCCACAAGGATATAGTTATGGACGCTAACTTTGATGTCTTCTGATCTGCGATGTCTTTTATGTCCTTTCTTGTCTTGCATCCACTGCCTATGCTTATCGATATCCTATAACCTGTCTTTATTTACTGGCACGATGAATGTTCCCTTTGCCATGATTGATTGTTTGATTGAGGAATGTTACTCAATATTCCATCAAGATATAACCAAGATGCGTTTCCGATGTCTGGATTTTTTCTTTATTGTTCTTGTTTGCCTCTTCCCTTTGTTGGAAGTATCTTACCTTTACCCTTCATGAGTGTTTATTGCTATCACGATAGCTCTTAGCAGATTTTTCTATATCCAAAATAATCCCTTAACGAATAATCTCATTATTCCTTTCTAGCTTTCATACATCTACAGTAGGCTCTGATACCATGTTGGATTTCTGAGGATTGCTGCAAATGTATTTGCACTGCCATAATGTTTGGTATGTACTTTCCAATGGCAACGTCCTCTTGTATTTGTATGAGGAATAAACCAAGAGAAGAGACATATCCCTTCATGGGTCATGTCTATTCATCAATATAATTAATAAAATGGCAAACTTAATTATAGTTGTGTATATATATATATACACACAAATCATTGTAATTATATTAATTTCTCTTTCATCTCACAGGTTTATCCTACTAAAGCTACCAAAACATCAACACAGAGCAAGATATTGAAAAGAAAGTAGAAAAAGTGATAAAAGTGTATATATATATATATGAATCATTGTAATTATATTAATTTCTCTTTCATCTCACGGGTTATCCTACTAAAGCTACCAAAACATCAACACCAGGCAAGATATTGAAAAGAAAGTAGAAAAAGTGATGGAAGAATTTGATAATTACTATTCAACTTTTGAGAAGGCAATCAAAATCAAAGTACAAATTGAACATGATGGCAAGCTTTTCAATACAGTTTGTGACAATATCAAAAGCGATTTTAACTGTACTTGATATTTGCATTAAAGAGATGAGAAGGTGTATCTATGAGGGTAAGACATTGTATATTGAATGTGCTAAGGCACACAAGCACACCCTTGCCACCACCAAAGCTATCAAAGAGAAGGAAGATAAAATAGATAGGATAGCACAAAATGATGCAAAGATCATTTTGACAGACCAAAAGATTGCTAAGGCTAATGATGAATTAAGAATGCTAGAATATGACAAGGAAAGATTATTGAAAAGATAAAATTTGCTTGGAGATCATTTAATGCTAAAGTTGGAGCACTTGGAGACAAATATTTCTGACTGTTTGACACTTTACGGCACTCATCCAAGGAAGCAGAAGAAGACATCAAATTTTGACATGTACATTAGTTTTTGACTTAGCTTTGTCATTGATGTCAAAGGGGGTGAGAAGAAGAAAATTTGTAAGTATTATATATAGTTTATAATGCATATTGTAAGGGAGAGCTTAACAGCATGATAGATATAGAAGTATAATCGAAGGGGAGCACAGTATATATTAACGAAGAAATGAATATAAGATAATCCACAATTTTGCAAACTTTCACAAGGCCACAATTTTACAATTCTGAAATTTTATCATACTTGGTCAATTTTTCCCATATGTTCGCATCAATGCCAAAGGGGGAGAATGTTGGCAATTTGGCTTAGAGCAATTATTAGGGCTGTCATTTATGACAAATATTACTAAGTTTGAGATGCCAGAAGACAATGAAGTTTGAGAACTATACTTAGAAAATTGTCTAACACTGATTAACAGGTAACAAACAAATAGTTTTGCTTGGCGAGCTTCACAAGAAGCATATTAGGTTATACGAGCTTAATGGCAGATAGCACAGATATTGTATATAAGGTAGGCAAGGCCGCTACAGATTATGTAAAGTTTTGCATGAGTTTTGGAAGGATTTTTAGAGATAGGCATAACGGCGCAAAACAGGGCAACTGGCAAACTATTGAGTTTTTGGTTAACGAATTATTTTGGCTTCACAAAATAATTACTTAACAAGGTAAGGATGACATCCCAGATGTTAACCGTCACATGGAAAAAGTTTATTTGAAGATTGGGTAACATGCAAAGTAGCACAAGGTTGACAGTTCAACGATTATGGTATAAAGGAGAATCTTTTTGTTTAGCAAAGATGCCAATGATATTGTAATGACATGATTGATATATGCGAGCTTTGTATATGTTGTATTGATGTGAACTTACATGCTAGAGCAAAGCAAAGCAATTGTATGAATGTTTGTGAAGTGGAACTACAAGGACAAATCAAATATGGAAGATATTAGCACTGTCAAGGTTTTGTATCTATTCTATAACTTATAAAATTATGTATGCATGTTTGGGCAGTGGGCTCATCTTGTATTTTGAATCGTAATAACAACTCCTAACATGGTTGAGGCTTCTAACAAGGCCTTGTCCTCTAACACGGACAGCTACACTGTATGAATGTAATAGACTCCTAGCAGGGTCAATATCTTTCACAAGATACTTTTGATTAGTGGATCATTTTGTGGGTACCATCCCCACTAGGGTTTTTCCTTGGCCAAAGTTTCCCTAGTTAACAAAATATGGTGTTATGAGTTTGTTTATTTGTGCATGGTTTTACTTTTCAGTTTGCTGATTTATGGAAGTTTCAGAATCGTAAATGATATCCATAGTTGGGCAGATAGTTATTTAAAGTTCATAACTGATATACAGCCCCCCACCTCTCAGTTATATTGGAGAACTTTACTTTCTAACCAAAAACTGATCGTATAGAAACTTGAAATTATTAGAATGTGGTGTAGTGGTCTCACAAGTCATACAGACCTGTGCGTCAATTTATCTCCCTACCAATGGAATCCACGCGGGAGTGCAAGTTGTTCAAGTATTGTTTAACTTGGTTGCCACGCACGATGGCTAATGGCAAATGCAGTATGAGGACATTGGGCAATCGTATGGGTTTGCCCTTTCAAATATCCCTTTTTCTCCATTCATTTCCCATTTCGTGGGGGTTATGTTCTTAACTTTAATTTGCTTCCCATTTCATATTGTTTCCTTCTATGTCTTGACTTCTCTTTATGTTTTCTCATTATATATATTATTAGCCTGGTGTATTCAAAGGATCACCGCCTCATTTCCTATGGCTTATCATCACCTAAATTCCCGATGTCCTAAAAGCCCTTTTTACACCATACTTACCAGTCTTGCTTTGCTTGCCTATTATAGGATTTGTTCGCTACCTTTGTTTTAACAATGTTCTTCGCACTAATTCTATCTTTCCTTCCAACCGACACTAATGTCATCTGTGAATGCTTTTGGTTCTGATTCGCCATTTAGTAATCAATTGGGAGGTGGCAATTTTAAGAATATGCTATGCAAGCTTCTTCTCAACACAACATTCCATCAAAAAACTGCAATGCTTTCGTTTGTTTCAAAGCTATGTTGTATGTCAAACCAGTACTATGCTTGTAATGAATGAGTACCATGATGAAGAAATGTACAATTGTCGCACTCCTTGAAGACATCTCTCATTGGTATTTAGTGGAATGACTCATTTGTAGTCGACTTGAATCTTTGTGGTATTCGATCATACTACTTTGTGGCTTTGCATACTCAATCATCAACATCTCCAACATTACAAGATTCCTTCAATATGTTTGCTATTTTCTTTCCTTTCTGACATTTGCAGCCTGGCTCTAATAACATGTTGAGGAAGTAGGATCACTATTATGTGTATGAGATGACAATTTAATATTGATAAATATTGAAGATTGATGTGTAATTATAAATTTGGTATTTGCAGTCACCGAACTCCAAAGGGCAGAACATATATTGATTCCAATGTCTTTCCTTAGGATTGGATCTGCATTATAAAGGATATGAATAGACACATTCATGAGCAAACATGGTGGAGACATGCCCGTTCATGGGTATGTCTCATGAAAAGGTGCCTCTCCATGCCCGATCTCTAATCAAGTTTCAACCCTTGACAACTACAAATGATTTCTTTAATAATAGTATTATATATATAGTATATTATATCTCACATAATATTAAATATAATATATATATATATAGAATTTATCCGACTGAAGCTACAAAACATCAAAATGTGGAAATCTAATAGCTATGAAATTTCTAAATCTTCAAGCTAGCCACTAGCATTTGCATCCTAGTGATACCTACTCAATTTGATCAATAAAATGCATTTATAATGTCATCTGAGAAAAATACGAACTCCTTAATAATTGCCCACTGATTGGAAGTTGCATGACATTTCATTTTAAAAGTGTGTTCACCATTCATTTTTGTTTTCGTGTACAAAACCAGCACTCTAAGGCCTCCCTGGGGGCAGAAAATCACTTTGCATTATCCTAAGAATATAAAGCATTTACTATTAGCATCTAAAGTTGGGGTATCTGCTACAAAATACTATCTTTTATCAAACGAGAAAGGCAATAATCCTCTAAAGATCAATAAAAGGGATGCATAATAATAATTAATCAATCACTCTTATCTATTATATTTCCCTCTAATCCAGCTTGTTTCATGATGACATGCATGGCAAAACTCCTTCAACAATCTTTCAAATTCCTTGTCAAGCAGAGTTTTCACCCAATTTAAGCAGGAATACTTCTGTATTTCAAGGACCTCATACCCTACATTCTAAAATATTCATTCTTTCCCACCATAAGGCTGTGTCTCACATGTTAGAAAAATTCTATTTGAACATCCTGAATGCATAAAAGCCAGCCAAGTGCATAAATAATGAACTTTGGTTGTCATTAGTAGCTGCATATCATTTTGATATATGGTTTGTAGTTTGAATTACAATGAATTGGAAATGTTTGCAGATACAAGAAATAATGGCCCTGAAAAAATATTTGTTTAATAAAAAATAATAATATATACAAATAAATAATAAAGAGAATAGATTACAAAAGCCAACTGTAAAATATCAGGATGTCTTCCACCATTACAAAGATGCAGATATCAATGTGTAAAAAATACAGCCAATAGCATATGCAATTTGTAAATATGCCTCACATTTAACAATCCAAAGAAAAACCACATTACTTACAAACTTAAGATGACCAACAAAATTCCATCACACCCAGCTAAACAACAAAGTTGCATGTAGATTGGCTTACTTGTGTCCAGTATGTACAGATCATTGTAATACATCTCTTCTGTTTCATCATGAGTTTTTCCACAACCTCCAAAAATAAAAAGACGATGACCAACAAGTGCAGCACTATGCCCCTCACGAGCTTCGGGCCCTTCACCAATTAAATTAGGTTGTATCCATGTATTGGAAGCTGCAATACAGAGATGTGGAAACTGTAACTAGAAATATACATATTTGCTATAACAAGGAAGAATGAGCAAAATAAGAAATGAGCTTTAAACTTGTTTAAAAAAATGAAAAGAAAGGACTTATGGTTAAAAAGTCTTCTTGAAGTACTTCAACAATGTCAATGCATTCATATTTACATAGAAAACCATTCTTCTAATCACTTAATGGGGATTAACAACAGACCCTGCCCTTCTAAATGAAAATTAAATAAGAAAGAAAGTTGACACAACCATGAATAAGAAGCATTCATCCACACACAATCTGAAAAAGACCTTGTAATAAGGTCAGGTGTAACCTACATCATTTACATTCAGTCTTAAAAGATTAAACAAATTATTAAACATCCTTAAAAAAATTCCTTTGTTATCCACTTTCTTCATATGCATCTATACTTGTGTGCTGCATTTCTCATTATTGAGGATAATGAAAATCAAGAGTATGATTTTTATAAATCAACCCAACAACATCTGAACATGTTAACAATCTCTAGGCCATGTGTCATATTGGATACAATAACAGAATGCAAGAGCTTGGGTAGGTTTCTTTAAAAATACACATACACTTTCAAGTTGATCAAGTTAATGTTTTTGTTCTGAGAAATAAAAAGAACTATGTTTTGCGTAACTGATAGAATGCCAAAATGCTTGGCAAATCCATGGCCCCTTCAAGTATGATTTTAGAAAATTCTTGCTTCACTCTGAAATTATAAGAACAAAATGCAAATAAAACCCAATAGCATGAATGCTGATTGTACTTTTATACAGCGTTGATCATAACTGGTTAGTGGTTTCCATCTGAGAGTAGTTCTCTTCTTGTGTTAGGATGGGCATAGCAATTTAGCAGTGCAGTACATATTAATAGGAGAAACAACTGATCTTTTTCCCCTGGCGTTCATTAATAAGACAATAATGCATACCGTGAATTTAACTGTTCTTTTTAAACCATGCATGTGAACTTCTAATCGAAGTTTCTATTCTTACTTGATATTGAGTCCCCTGCCCCCAGCTGGTTCTAGGAATTCATTTAATTCTTGGATTTCACAGGCATTGTTTGACGAAAGGGAAGGCAAATGTTCTTCATGCTTGCTCATAAAGGCCTTTGACTTTTTAGCTGAGCCAACAAAAGAATGGATGAACACCGCAATAAACCTCATGGAACCCAGACAGGGTACATATCAGAAAGGTGTCTTGGGAAGCAAGAAAACAAATCTATGGAATAAATGTTGAACAGTTAAATACAAAACCAAATAATGCATTTTCATGACAAAAGGGAGGGAAAATGTTCTTCATGCTTGCTCAAAAAGGCCTTCGAATTTTTAGCTGAGTCAACAAAAGAATGGATGAACACCACAACAAACCTTGTCAAACCCATTGACGGTACATACCAGCAAGCTGTCTTGGAATCAAGGAAACAAATCAATGGAATTATGTTGAACAGTTAAATACAAAACCACATAAATGCATTTTCATGATTCTCTGCAATTGAATTCCAAAACACCTTGACAAGATTCAGCTCACATAGAATTAAAAACCTGTAATATAATGATTCAGACCTTATTTGACAAAATAAACATGTTAGACATTGCAAATATGAGTGGGATGATCGACGAGAATATAAATGATAAACAACTAATAAAAACTTCTATGCCTAAAACATAGTATATTCATAATAATTAGGCTTCAGTTGTAGTTTTTATAGATGATGTTTCCAGGTGTACTTTTGAGGTAACTCTTCTGACATAACATATAGTGATGTCATTCAACAAGCCTATAATAGCCCAGTGGTTCAAATATTTGTATTTCAATATCACTACTACATATCACACTCAACAATGCACTTTACCCTTAGCCATATTATCTCATTTTAATTAGGTTGTGCATGGTCGGTAAAAAGTTATTTAAAATATTAAAGAACAATTATGAATTAATCTATCATTCTGGCTAGGAACTTACTAATTACTAATTAGATAACCGTGCATGGAAAAAAATTGAAAACCATGCATCTAAGCTCCTTTTGAGAGAAAGTAGTTATAATTGTAAAATATGAGACCATGAATAAAATAGACAAACAAATTACTTCCTTTGGCATAAAAATTTCCAGTTTCTGAGTGGCTGACAAAGGTATAAATAGTATAAAGAATTTAGTTTCCAAATATGAAAATGTCACAGCACTTGATCATGACAAATTAACATTTGAATTTTTTAACCAATGTGTCCACTACCTCCTGCTGATTATAGGATTTAGTCATAATTTTGGATTTCACAGGTACAGTAAGACAAGAAGGGTAGAAAATGCTACTTATGAGCACTCATATAAAGCATAGAATTTAAGTTAAATCAACCAAACAATGTATGATTTTTTCTGTGCCCGCCACATATATAGCTTAAAAGCAGAAAAGGAATTTGCCAATAAGCCTTTATCAAAACAAGAAGGCAGATTCATAGCATAAATATTAAACATTAAAAGTACAAAACGAATATTTCATTGATGATTTTTCCTGCATTAAAGAGTATTAAAATATTTTTCCAAAAATCAATGCTCCTAGGAGCTCATACTTCATGATCCGTAATCTGTGGGCACAATAATGTGGCAAATTGCAGAAGTGAGCAATAACAAATTGCTACTAGAGAGTCCAATGATGAGCAAATGCTAACAAGGAAGAGACAGCAAAAGAAATCTGAAAAAAGGTCGACAAGGAAAACAGAACAATGAATTCAAGTTTATCTGCAACAGAAATCTAAAGAAACAGATTTGAAGATAATCAGCTTACATTTAAGAGAAATGCAAGATACAATGATTTGTCTCTCGACTAAAAGGGCAACATAATGTTAAATATTGCAAATATAAGAAAGATAATTGATAAAATAATATATAGCCTGTGAAGACTTCCATCTTATATGCCATCATAATTTATAGATTGTGCCTTGAACTGCACTTTTAGTGCATCTCTTCAAAATCGCTATATCATGATGCCGACCATAAAATGTAGAATAGACCATGACTCAGATTATTGAACATCTTAAAACTCAGCACCCACAAAGATTATTAATGGGCCACATACCAGTGATGCATTTTCCCCTTAGCATTGGACCAAAGGGCACCAAATTTTCTAAAATCATCAAAATTCATGATTGGAAACTCACCCGTGTCAAGAATATGCAAGTCCCTAAGAGGATTCTTCCCATCAGTCCCACCAAAAACAAATAAGTTTGTTCCAACAACAGTGCAGCTATGGCTGTCTCTTGGCGAAGGTGGGACCCCTTTCACCATAGGTTTACTCCATGTCTGTTTACCTGGATTGAAAAATAAAAAATGCTCACTTAAACCATAACAGTCTGCCACAAATTTTAAATCTCCTAATAGTAAAGACTAAGCATTTTAACAGGGAAACCAGAATTTAAAGCCTAATTAACAATCAGATAAAAAGAGATTTTTGAAGTTGTCCAAGGAGTTGTTGTGTAACAGTAACAGGTGCATCCTTGTAAGTGTGACACACATTCAGATCCAAGTTACCACAATAAGGCAGCCCCTGATTCCAATGGACATGTTACGAGATAGGTCAAGATATACAATTATAGGGTGCTTGAGGTTATGATTCAAGGACCATGTAATAATATGATGCATGATTCAGGGATGTACATGAGTTTGTGATATAGTGATTACAGGTTAGGGCAGTACATGAAGTTGCGATGTAATGATTATGAGGTACACTCAAGCATAATTGTAATAAGATTGAGATGTTACAATAATGAAGTACATTTTTCTCTCGACCAAGTTTCTTGGTGGGGTTGTGATGTAACTGATTATGGATACATTATGACATTACTTGGGTTCACAAATCTTAAGACTGAAACCAAATTTATACCCAATAAAAGAATGCAATCTAGCTTACCCTCAACAACATGCATACCCCATACCTTTACCCAAGTCTTACAAATCTATTTGAAAAAGATGTAAATATAAATGAGCAGAAGAGGAGGCTCTCTTGCAAACAATTTGGTTTAGTGTCAGTATTTCCTTTTCCCTTTGTAAATCATGGGAGAAATCAATATTATTTTATATTTCCTCCATGTGTTTGGGTGAAGTTATATGTTACTCAGGTAGAATAAGTTTGGACCACATTTTTTGGGTTTGTAGACTTCAACCTAAATGATGCTGCAATATTACCCATATTCATTAGACCACATGCTTTCTACCTCACCAAATAATCGGCTAGACTTATGGACAACAAAACTCTGGTGAGGTAGGACTGCCTAATCATACTTCTCGCAGTGCCTCTATTGCCATCACACCACCATCATTTGCACTGGAACTGAATCTTAGTTAACATTAAGATGTATCAATATTTTGAAAAAGTAAAATGTCACCAAAACAGAAGACTGGAAAAGCTATCAACCCCTTTAACTAAATTCAAATCTTTCATCGAGCGTGCAGATAAATAAAGATTAAATAAACATAAAATGTCCCATATAAAACAGGACGAGAATTGACAATATCGAAGAAAACGAGATCTTACAGGAATCGAAGACATGAACGTCATTTGTCTGGCAATTGTCTTTGCCATAGCCACCAAAAACATAAAGAAACTTGCCATTTTTGACTGAGTTGCAAGTATGACCCCATCTCTTGCCAGGCCCCATTGTGCCACCTTTCCTTCCCGGGGATTTTTTCCCATCTGGAGTTGGGGTTTCCTTCGGTGTTTTGGTCTTCAGCTTTACTCTTTCCCATTTCATCTCAACAGCAAAATCTTGCTCACCAACACAGAAGAAAAGACAACAAAAATATATATATGCAGTCTAAAAACCAGCTACAGCAGCAGCTCTTCTCTGCACACCCAAAAGTAAAATTATGACCAGTCAAAAAAATGAAAATAAGAGAGCATAACCCAAGTCAAATCACAATATCCCCCAAATATAGCAAGAAATCTGAGAGATGCGACACTATTCGAGTGTCACCTGAATCAAACAAAAAATAAGTGCACCAAAGCAAACTGGCTGTTTTAGCTATGGTTTTAACTGCAATTAGTGAAATGTGTCGCGCATAAAATGAAATGAAAGAGGATTTTGCGATATGGGTTGAAGCCAAAACCTCCTCTAAATGCCCGGATAAAGAGCATCCTCCTTTGAAATGATAAAGAATTATTAGGCAAAGATAAATCATTGTTTAACGAACGGTGAATGAGGGATAGCGCGTCGTATCTAACTGCCGTGGTTATATGTTAGGAAACAGAAATGGGAGAAATTAACTTGCCATTGTTAGATTTAGGGAAGAAAAAGTATATAGCGATTAGCCAAAAATGAGTGGTATGGTTTAAAAAACAAATTTAGGGAAAAGGCGATTGGCCAAAAGTGAATGGCGAGATAAAAAAATTAGTTAAGGGAAATGGGGATTGGCCAAAATTGAATGCTCTGATATAAAATTTAAATTTAGGGATAGAAACCGTATTGGGATTGACTCAAAATATATAAAATATTGAATCCCTATTAATTAAATGTCCACCGTTTTAACACGTTGAATACTACCAATGGTTAAGGTGGTAAGTTTTATGATTCCACCATATTTTTAAAAATGATTTAGAGTTTGGTTAATTTTGTACTCTCTTTTTTAATAAATAGTGTAGATATTTAGTCATATTTCATAGGAAGAAGTTGAGATGTTGCAATTGTACCATGGCATTGTGTTAGAATTGATTTCTTTATATTGTTATATAAAGACATGCTATTTATAGAAAGAATTTGGAAGTCATTACAGAGTATCTCTTCGTAGTCTATTCTTTGTAAAGAATATTATTTTGTTTAATAAATTTTTTAAAATAAGTATTTTTATGAGAAAGATGTCACTTGTTTCATTAAGCTAGAAAACAAAAAGCAATGCAAAAGAAGGGAAAAGAGATCCTAACAAAGAGGGAAAAAAAATAGAAAAGAGATTAAAAATAAAGATCAACCACATAGAATGCTCTTACTCTCAAATGTGAATCCTCCATGAGTTCCTTTGTTTCCCATCTATCGATGGCCAATTATAAAGCTTCCTTTGATAGGTATTGTCTATCTCTATTATATTATTGTATATGTTTTACTATATAGTCTTTATATAAAAGTTTTGGTTATGTTATTCTTAATTTTTTCTTATAGTTCTTCATTGACCACCGTATATTAGAAAGATTTTCAAGTTCTTAAAAAAAATTAATAGTCAAAACACAATTTTTATTTTTTAAATATAGAGTCATTGTGTTTTAGTTTTTCAAATATACATTTGTCATGTTTTTGGTTTTCTTAATATATCGTGGTAGTGTTTTAGTGGTCCTTTTTATTTTTTAAATATATAGTAGTTTTGTTTTTAGTTTTTAATATGTAGTGGTTGTATTTTGGTTTTTCAAATATATAGTCGTTGTGGTTTATTGGTTGTATTTTTATTTTTTAGAAATATAATTGTTGTGTTTCTATTTTTAAATACATATAGCCATTGTGTTTTTAGTTTTAGTTTTTCTTTAAATATATAGTCATTGTGGTTTGGCATATATAGAGGTTCTCTATTATTGGTGGTGTTTTTAGTTTTAGGTTTTTCTTTAGAGGTTATGTATTATTGGTGGTATTTATTTTTTTTATTAGATATGTTGTGGTATAAGTTTTTAAAATATATAGTTGTGGTGTTTTGATTTTTCAAATATATAGTTCTTACGTTTTAATTTTTTAAATAAATTGTAATTGTATTCTAATATGTATGTATGTACGTATGTATGTATGTATGTATGTATGTACATATATATGTATGTATATATGTATTTGTATGTCTATATATACATATACATATACAAATACATATAAATATATGTGTGTGTATACAGATACAGATACAGATACATATATATAAATATATATACGTATATACATATATACACATATACATATATACATTTATATATATATATATATATATATATATATATATATATATATATATATATATATATATATATATATATATATATATATTGTTTATATATATATATATATATATATATATATATATATATATATATATATGTATGTATGTATGTATGTATGTATGTATGTATGTATGTATGTATGTATGTATGTATGTATGTATGTATGTATGTATGTATGTATGTATGTACTTATTTTGTGTTTTAAGATTTTTAATACAAAGTGGTTAGGTTTTTTATGTATAATGTGTATTAACACATTTCTAATGTAGACCTATGAATAGGTGGCCATAAGCAAGGAACCTTTTCCTATTTTATATTCAACAATTCCATTAGGGTAGTTTTGTTGAAAATCTTATCTTGTAATGATTTGTGATATCTATTGAGAATTATTATATTTTAATTTAGAAGCAGTTAAGAATTTATTTTTATTTTTTATTTAATGTTTTATTATGAATTATTTTGTCAAATTGTAGAGATGGCCTATGTTGTGCATTTATGATAAATTGTTCAAAATAAACTTACGTTAAATAATATATTTGTTAATAAAGGCATTTTGATTCTCATAACTTTTGTTATGATGTGTTATTTTTGTGGTAAATTCTCAATAATTTAATTTAATTTATCTTTACACATAATTAAAATTAAAAGTTAAATGTCATTGTTTTCAATAGAAAAATGGTTGTAAGTTTGTGTTATATTATTTTTATTGTGTTTACTAATTATTTTTAGTTTAAAAGAAATTAGTATAGCAGTACCTCAAGATCTTGGAGGAGAAGCACGAAGGCTCATGCTATCATGAGTAATAAGGAAGTAAATAGGTTTAGTAATGATCATAAGGTCCTTCACACCCAACTCACAATGTAATAAGATCCATTTGTAAGGTCATTGATGTTGTAAGCTTTGACAAGCCAACATGGTCAAATTTGGTCAATGGGTCAATAAGGTGGTAGAAAATATGGATTAAATGTTTGAGAGTATTTTTTTTCATGTTGGACCAATATGTGATGGTTCCTAGGTGATAGGAAACAAAAATGCAAAAGTTACACAAATTGTGTAAAAGTTGGTTGCTTGACAATATTTGCAACTTTTCAAATATGTTTGCCTAACTTATCCCAGTGGTCATGTTAGTTCAAATTTTAGTTGGGGAAGTTCTACTGGTCTATAAAAGAGCTATTGGATTGAAAATGATTAGAGAAGATGTAATTTTATGTTTTGAGTCAATAGAGCATTTATATTTTCCTATAACGTTATTGTTCAATCATTTTTCATTGCATTGTATGGATTAGTGAAGGTGTGAAAACCATTGGAGAGTACGAGGTAAGAATTAACTTTCCTTTGAACATGATTTGTTATGAATCGATTGAGTTTGGAGGGAAAATCCATTTTTATCCTAAGACTAGGTTTGAAACCCCCATTCTCCTAGGGTTTTTCACAAAAATGTCCTTCTCTTGAGATTTCATGATATAGTGCAAGGCAAGAGAATCCACAATGGAGATCCCAATAACTAACCACACAATAGAATATAAACAATAACATAGAGATTAAGATCCACAACATGCCAATTCTCATTTCTTTATTCATAAAATAACTGATTACATGCAATGTGTTGGGCTATAAGGTGTTCCCGATTACAACCAAATATAAAGCAAGTAACAGTTCTACAAAATCCTCAAGATCCAACCCAAACCCTAGTTGGTTCATATTTATAGCACAACAACACTCTGGTAGAAACCTCCACTGAGATCTAAATGTGTGCTCACAAGTTGTAATGTTCCCAACTGATTAATATTGTAATGACTTGGGTGATTAATGTCTATGAGTACCACACAGTGGAAGAATGAAGAGGGGATTACACAGAATGAGTCCATATGGATGCAATAAGAGGTACAACATGGAGGATGATTGTAAGGTGATTGGGGAAGCACGTCTGTACGGGAATGGAAGAGTAACCATATGGTGATAGGGGTGAGAGCAACGTATGGTGATTTGCTTTAGAAGTCATATTGTGGGGGAAAGGTATCCGTACGATCAAGTGGACATACGGGATGCTAAGAAGAAGTTTGCATGATTAGAGTGGGAGGGAAGGGGTATGTTTCCAAATGAGTGTATAGTATTAACAAAGTCGTACGAGATGGAGAATGTGCAATACAGTGGTTTGCAGGGAAGTACGGCAATGGGGTTCGTACAGTGGGTCTGTGAGGGATGTACGGAGTGTGTAATAATGGTCACACATGCAGATGAAGGGAGCAGGAATGTCGTACATGGAGAATTATGAATAGGAAAATCAATTAAGCACATCAACCAGATACCACGTGAAAATGCAGACTGTATATACACAAATTGTAGGCGCCGAACCAAAAGATTCAAATACACAAATTCTTCCGAATATGTTTGCCAAGAAAAGAGCACTCCAATTTGCTAGATTCGAACAAGTAATACATGCAGGGATGGAGTAGGGTGAGGGTTGAGTCCCACTGAAACCGTGTGAGCCAAATAGGGAAGATCTTTCACTTTCAAAATGGCGAACAATCCAAAACTCCAATAGGAATTTGTAGTATAGAGAAATATAATGCAAAGCATACTTACAGACAACCTATAGTCGTGCTTAAATACCTGTCGGGAAACATTCCAAGGGTGTACAAAGATAGCCAACAGCGACACAATCTACTAAGACAAAAATAAATATGGGTCCAAGATAAATTAAAAATAATCAGCCTATTACATAGATTAATTAAATACATTTTTTTTTGTCAGGGACATTACAGTCCTCCAATCCCAAAACTTGCTTGTCCCCAAGCAAGTGCAATGTCGGGTGCTGGATGATGTGTTCGCCTTCCCACATTGCGTCGTCCAACGGTAGATGTCACCAATGTAACAAGTACTCTCTGATGGTTTGGTTCTGCAAGACCTTTTCATGCACTTCGAGAATCTCAACAGGTTCCAAAATGAGTTTCCCCTCCTCGTTGAGTGGTGGAAGTTCGGTAGGGATGGTGATGTTTTGCCTGATAGCCTTCTTCAGATAAAAAACATGGAAGGTATTGTGAATGTGGCTACCCTCCGAAAGGTCCAGTTCGTACACTACCTCACCAATGCGACGAATTATGTGGTAGGGACCATAAAATTGTGGCTTCAGTTTCTCCTTCCCTATTCCCTTTAATGAGGACTACCAATATGGCTAAAGCTAAAGATAGACCAAATCCCCCACTTCAAAACTTCTCTCAATCCAATATCTATCGGTGTACACCTTCTGTCGGTTTTGTGCCTGCTGAAGGTTTTCTTTCAAGCTCCTCAAAATGTCTTGTCCCTCCTAAAGCCAATCCTTCGCCCTTGGAGTGTGGCTGTCACCTAACATTGTGTCAATGAAGGAGAGTGGTTTGTGCCCATATAGAGCTTTGAACGGTACCATCCCGATCAACATGTGATACGTGGTATTGTAGCAGTACTCCCCAAGATGGATCCATTTTACCCACGTGCATTGTGTCAAGATGTAGTTTCGTAGGTAGCCTTCGAGCCATTTGTTTACAATTTCAGTTTGGCCATCCGTTTGTGGGTGGTAGCTCGTGCTTGGTGATAATTCAGTCCTTGCCATTTGAAATAGTTCTATCCAGAAGATACTGACGAATGGTCCATCCCAGTCACTAATGATGTTTTGGGGTAACCTGTGCAGGTAGAAGACTTCTCTGAAAAATAGTTCAACGACCTATGTAGCCTGAAGGTCCAAGGGGATGGTGAAGAAGTGAGCATACTTTGTCAATCTGTCAACTACCACAAAGATGCAATCCTTTTTGTTCACCCTGGGAAGACCTATTATGAAGTCCATTGATATACTTTCCCACTTATGTTCAGGAATCGGCAAAGGCTATAATAGTCTGGTAGGAAGAGTGTGTTTGGATTTGTTCTATTGGCAAATAGTGCATTCTCTGACATGCTGCAACATGTCCCATTTCAGTCCCTTCCATGAAAATCTCTCCCAAATACTTTTGTAGGTCTTAAGGAAGCTGGGATGTCTAGCCAAGGGCAAGTCGTGCACTTCCTTTAGGATCTTCTGCTTCAGCTTAGATTCTGGTACTAGGTAGATCCGATCCTTATAATAGATGATATCATTCACCACCCTATGTCGATCGTCATGGATGTGACCGTCCATTATCTCATAGGCAAATGTATTTTTAGAATATTCCACCAACAATTGTGCCTTCTAGTCGACTGAGATCTGTTCTAGTGAGCAGATGGTGGGTTTTCGGGACAAGGCATGTGCAACAACATTGTTTTTCCCTTTTACATATTCAATGTCAAAATCAAAAGATTTAACCTTACTTACCCATTTTTGTTGTTGTTCGTTCAAGTCTCGTTAGTCCAGGAAATATCTCAAGCTGTTGTAATCCATACGGACAACAAACTTGACACCAACTAGATACTGTCAGAACTTGGTCAGTGCATGAACAATGGCCAACATTTCTTTATCATAAATAGAATATAGGTGTTTGGTTGGTGTAAGCTTCCTACTCTCATAGGTGATGGGGTGTTTGTCCTGCATCAAAACTGCTCCAATGCCTTCCCCCTGATGCGTCACATTCCAAAATGAACAACAGGTGAAGTCGAGTAGTGCCAGCACCAAACAAGTGCTCATGGCCTCTTTTAACTTATCAAATGTGATTTGTGCTTCTTCGTCCCACTAGAAAGCCCCTTTCTTCATCAAATTCGTTAAAGGCATGTTGAGTTGAGAAAAACTTTTGACAAATCTTCTGTAGTAACTGCACAATCCAAAGAACCCTCGCAGATCTGTGAATGATTTCGGGGGAGGCTAGTTGAGGATAGCCTGAATCTTCTCTTGATGCACTTGAACCTCGTATTGATTGACGACATGCCCCAAGTACAATATCTCTATCATTCTGAACTCACGTTTGGACTATTTGGTGAACAGGGACTGTTCTTCCATGATACTCAGAACCTCATTCAAATGTTTCAAGTGCTCTTCCCACGCCCTACTATAAATGAGAAGATCATCAAAGAATATCAATAAATACTTACACAACTATTTGTTAAAGATGTGGTTCATGCACGACTGGAATGTAGCAGGTGCGTTGGTCAGACCGAATGACATGACCAGGAACTCATAGTGTCCATAATGACAGTGGAAGGTCGTTTTCTCCACATCCTCTTCCCTCATTTGGATTTGATGGTATCTAGAATGAAGATCTATTTTTGAAAAATAGACCGTGCCATGTAGTTCATCTAGCAGCTCATCTATCCTCAGGATGGGGTACCTGTTCTTTATTGTCCTTTTGTTCAGTGCACAATAGTCCACACACATGCGCAATGTTTCGTCCTTCTTCTTTACCAACACCACAGATGACGCGAATGGTCTAGAACTAGGACAAATCCATCCCTTCTCAAGCAACTCTTGAATCATCCACTTAATCTCATCTTTAAACTTCTTGGGGTGGCGACACAGTGTGGTTATGATAGGTTTTGCCCCTGATTCCAACTCTATTGTGTGTTCAAATCCCCGATGCAGTGGTATGCTAGGAGGAATATCCATGAAGACCCTTTCATGCCTACTTAACATATCCTAAAGCTCTTTATCTTGTGGAGGTGTTCAATGCCTCTTTATAGGTTCCACCAAGATAAAGCATTACGAAGTCCATGCAATGTCATCATGCCACAGGATTGCCTCCATCTGATGTGCGAACACTTCCCGCGGTCCTTTATTTTCCATCCCTTGTAGGGCCACCTTCTTCCCATCAACCACGAAAGTGAAGTCCATTCGCTTGAAACTCTAAGTGTACTCATCAAGCATCTTCATCCACTGTATGCCAAGAATGACTTCCATGTTAGCGAGGTCCACTATGAAAAAGTCCTCTGTCATCGTATGATTCGCCATCGTGATGCTCAGCTGAGGAACAAGGTGTGTGCAGGGTAGGAATGTCCCTCTGGCAACGTTGACCTAAAAACTTGCATGTGCCTTCGTTAGAAGATTTCTTCACTTTACCAAGGAGGAGTTTATGAAATTCAATGTAGCTCCGCTATCCAACATCACCGTGACCCTCTATCCCTGAAGGGTACCCCACACACAAAAAATCATGCACCTTGAACTGCTAGCCAAAGCAATGGATCCACTGCGTTGTACCAAGGTGGCAATCCTTTCCGTACGGTTTAAGTTGGCCAAGTTGGTGTCACCACTAGGTTGGATATCTTCCACTATCATTTCCTCTTGTTCCTGATCATCTTCTTCATCAGACATTACCTCGATGTAATGAATTTTTCCTTTCCCAAGGCATCAGTGGCCAAGTTCCCAAGGCCCCTTGCAATTGAAACACAACTTCTTCCTTCAAAGTTCTTGATGGGATGCTTCATCTAATGACGGCTTCTTGGACAGAGGTTTGTCCCTTGGAAATGTCGACGATTTTAGATGTGAGTGACTCTGAGAGGACGAGGATGATGTTGACGATGATGCCATGCTACGTGCCTTACTGATTGCTTCCGACAGGGTTGACGGATTGAATCCCTTCACCCAACCCTTCAGTGGTTTCTATAAAGAGCATGACCCACCTTCATTCAGAGATGTTTGTGACCAACACAAAAAGTCTCTGAAATTCTGCAATGAACTGATCTACCGATCCCGTTTGCCTCTATTGCACCAAGTCTTTGAAATTGAGTTCGAGGTCTTTTCCATCAAATCGTTCAATTAATTTCTCTGTGAACTTTGCATAAATCTTTATTTGATCATGCCCAAGTGTGATAGTTTCGTGGTGCCACCATTCGTGTGAGATGCCCTCCAAGTGCAATGTGGCAAATTTGATCACTTCTTTTTCAGGCATAGGATTTAGCTAGAAGCAGGTGTCAACTTTCATCACCCACACTTGTGTTGAAATGGAGCCCAAACCATCAAATGGAGATAGGTTCACTTTACTCAATTTTCTCCTCAGATCATCGTTAAAGTATCCTCCTCTATTTTTGCTTCCTGCGTATCTCATTCTTAGATCTGCATAATCCTTGTAGGAAATGTCCTCTTCAATATTTGCATTCCTCCAGTATTCCCTTATCTCTTCAAAGGTTGGAAGTCTTTCTTCGTGATGTGTCTCTGTCCATGGTGGGAAAGTTAGCATGGACGGTCGAGAGCGTGTTGAGTGAGGGTGTGATCTACCTGCCACTGAGTTCGCGCTGTGCCCATTCTGTTCTTTAGATATTTTGTTCTTTGCCAACTTCTTGAGAGTTTCTTCCATGAGCCGTTGCATATCAGTGATCTATGCTTGGTTCCGTGCAAGATCCCTCAGAAGTGCAACAAGTTTAGCACCTGTCGGATCCCGTTCCCATTCTTTAGCCATTCAATCAATAGAATGTGTCCTTCTTCTCTTCGGGCTATAAACTCTCATTCACTATCCATAGGCTAGTAGGATCAAAGGCTCTAATACCACTGTAATGTTCTTAAATGTTCCCAACTAATTAATACTGTAATGGCTCGGGTGATTAATGTCTATGAGTACCGCACTATGGAGGAATGAAGAGGGGATTACACAGTATGAGTCTATATGGATGCAATAAGAGGCACAAAATGGAGGATGAATATATGGTGATTGGGTAAGCATGTCTGTACGAGAATAGAAGAGTAATCGTACAGTGATAGGGGTGAGAACAAGGTATGGTGATTTGCTTTAGAACTCGTACTATGGGGGAAAGGTATTTGTATAGTCAAGTGGCTACATGAGATGCTAAGAAGAAGTCTATACGATCAGAGTGGGAGGGAAGGTGTACGTTGCCAAATGAGTGTACAATATTAACAGAGCCATACGGGATGGAGAATGTGCAGTACAGTGGTTTGCAGGGAAGTACGACAATGGGGTACATATGGTGGGTTTGTGAGGGATGTATGAGTGTGTAATAATGGCCACACATGCAGATGAAGGGAGCAGGAATGCCATATGTGGAGAATTATGGATAAGAAAATTAATCAAGCACATCAACTAGATACCGCATGAAAATGTTGTGTATATACACAAATTGTAGGCGTCGAACCAAAAGATTCAAATACACAAATTCTTTCGAATATGTTTGTTGAGAAAAGAGCACTCCAATTTGCCAGATTCAAACAAGTAATACATGTAGGGATGGAGTAGGGTGAGGGTTGAGTCCCACCGAAACTGTGTGAGCCAAATAAGGAAGATCTTTTACTTCCAAAATGGCGAACAATCCAAAACTCCAATAGGAATTCATAGTATGGAGAAATATAATCCAAAGCATACTTACAAACAACATATAGCCATGCTTAAATACTCGTCAGGAAACATTCTGAGGGTGTACAAAGATAGCCGATGGCAACACAATCTACTAAGACAAAAATAAAGATGGGTCCAAAATAAATTAAAAATAATCGGCCCATTACACAAATTAATTAAATACATTTTTTTTTGTTGACGACATTACACAAGACACCAAGCAACCTCCTTATTTAGCAAGCCGCACTGAGCTACTAGCTCTTCTCAAACTTTTCTCCTCTCAGCTACTCCTTCTACATGTTGGATGACAATGATTCAAGACTCCACAATACCCTCTACTTATACCCAACTAAGCCACAAGTTAGCCTATCAAGTTACATTTAAAATATAAATTATTTCATTAAATACCTATTTAAGCCAAGTCAGCCTACAACAAATATTAAATACCAAATTCCTTAGAAGGTTTACAACACCCATTAAATACACCTAAGACAAATAACCAAGACCCAAATAGGTCCACACAAACTCCCACAATCACTCCATGTCATGATCTCACTCCTCACACATTAAATGCACCAAGTCGGCCAACCAAAATCTTAAGAACTCCAGTCAACACCATCACCCTACCGAGTGTCAACAAAACAATCAAGCATGCATGTCGAGCTCCCACAAGCATTGCTGAGTAAGCCAAGCATCACCAAGAACAAGTTCTGCTAAGCACTAGAATCTATGTCAAGTTCCTTCAAGGACTGAGTACCTTGGTCAACACTACACTGAATAACAATCAAGTACCACCCATTTAGTGACTGAGTCCTCAACTCCAAAGCTAGAATCCCTCCAACATGTAGGATTTCTAACTACCCTAGGATGCTCCTACATCAGACACCCTATGTGTGAAAATATGCTCCTAATAGCTAAGAACATCTTCTAGGATTCAACACATAAATCTCAAATTGGTTCTTCACATACATATCCTCAAAGTCTTCAACTTGTACACTCTTTCCCTTGTTCCATCTCTTCTTCTTCACATCCATCCTCAGTGTGCCACAAGTTTTCTTTCTATGGTGATCTCTAACCCTCATAGAATCCTTCAACTCAATTCAACTACCAATACTCAAGTTCCTCCTACTGAGTTCTTCATTCTACAAAGGAATCAGGTAATGCTTCCTACCACCTTTCTCAAGAGTGATCACATTCTTGACACAATCATGCATAGCTCTGCAATCATACTAAAAAGGTCTACCAAGCAATATGTGACAACTGCTCATGTCCACAATATCACACAACACTTAATCCTTATACTACCCAATCTAAAAATCTACAAGACATGGATCCATCACTTCCAAAGCATGTTCATCTTGTAGCCAACCAATCCTATAAGGACAAGGATGTCCATTCTCTTCAAACCAAGTTTTTGAACCATCTCCTCAGCAACAAGGTTATTTGTACTACCACCATCCACAATCGCATTGCAGATTTTACCATCATACTTACAACGAGTCCTAAACAAACTACTCCTTTGACAAGGTTCCAATACCCTCTTACCAAATAGTACTCATCAAGCTAGCAAGCTCTCTCCCTTCTCAAGTTCAAAGACTGAGCCTTCAACTTCATTGACAATAGTAGATCTCCTATCACAATCCCTCTTTGAACATTCATAAGCTCTATGACCTTCTTCACCACATATATAGCAAGTACCCTTGAATGCACCTCTACTTGTTCTTCTCATCTTCTCAACAAGTTTCGGTTCATCTTCTGCACTTAGTTTATCCTTTGTTGAGAGATCACACTTCTCCTTCCCACAAGAACTACCTTGATTTCTCCTCTTCAACTTATCTTATTCCTTCAGGGCATACTAATAAGCATCCTTAACTAAATCAATCTTCAACATACCAACCTCATTCTGAATATTGAATCTCAAAGCATTAATGTACCAATCCACCTTCTCTTTAGACAGTTCTCTATGTCCAAGCCAAATTTTCAACTTATAAAACTCCTCAATATAATATTTTATAGATAAATCCTTATGTTTTAGATTTTACAACCTCTTAAGCAACTCAAGTTCATAATCGTAAGGAATAAACCAAGCCTTCAATTCATTCACCATTAATCTCCAACTAGTGATCTCCATTTCACCTTCCTCTTCTCTATCTCTTTGCAATTATTTCTACCAAAGAGAAACATGCCCTTTCAACTTCGTTTGTGCCAACCTCACTCTGAGTAGATCTACAATATCCTCTACCTCAAAGTAGTCTTCCAATTCACCAATCCAATTGATCAAGTCTTCAAGATTCAAAGTACCTAAGAAATTAGAAACACCCATCTTATAACTAAGTGTCAAATCTTTCTAACCGAGCAACTCTATCTTCCATAGATCTCTCCACATGATCAGTTCTATCTTCAACACTTGATCCAACAACCTTGAAGTCTTTAGCAACTTCTTCATAACCATCTTTAGCATCCACATGCTCAATTACACCAGTTATAGCCCTCATGATATCATTCTTCATCAACTCCATCTCAGATATGAAATCTGTTTTAACCTTCTCTAAGATCCTTGCTTCCACAACATCACAAAGATCTTCAATCGTAATAGGGTCCAATATTCTCAAAGGTATCTTCCAAGATCTTCACAAACCCTCCGCAACAAATCTCCAATGAGATAAAACCTTTGCTTTGATAATCTTCACCCCAGGCCCTAGTGTAAA
Source organism: Cupressus sempervirens (assembly GCA_028749045.1). NCBI lineage: Eukaryota > Viridiplantae > Streptophyta > Pinopsida > Cupressales > Cupressaceae > Cupressus > Cupressus sempervirens. The sequence continues at coordinate 128,543,262 of CM053792.1, forward strand.
CTGCCTCAACTTTAGTGATATGTCTACACTCTCGAGAAAACTTAAGCTCTGATACCATCTGATGTAGTGGAAGGCAAGAGAATCCTCAGTGGAGATGTCCTAGCCCCCAATAATTAACCACGTAGTGGAATATAAATAATAACATGGAGTTTAATATCTTCAACAATGCTAATTCTTGATTCTTTATTCATAAAATAACTAATTACATGCAATGTGTCAATCTGTAAGGCCTTCTTGGTTATGACCAAATACAAAGCAAGTCATAGTTCCACAAGATTCCTCATGATCCAACCCAAACCCTAGCTAGTCTAGATTTGTAACACAATAACACTCTGGTAGCAACCTCTAGCGAGATCTAAACATGTGTTCACAAGCCACCAAGCAACTACCTTGTTTCCCAAGCCGTACTTAGCTACTAGCTCTTCTCAAACTTTTCTCCTCTAATCTATGTCTTCTCCATGCTAGATGACAATGAATCAAGGTTTGACAAGACCCTCTACTTATACCCAAATAACCCACAAGTTGGCCTAGCAAGTTATAAATTAAATAAACCCTTTCATTAAATACCTATTTAAGCCACAAGTCGCCCTACAATAGATATTAAATACCAAATGCTTTAGAAGGCTTACAACACCCAAGAAAAATAACCAAGACCCAAATAGGTTCACATAAACTCCCATGATCTCTCCATGTCACGATCTCACTCCTCACACATTAAATGCAACAACTTAGCCAACCAAAACCTTAATAACTCCAGTCGACATTATTACCCTACCAAGTGTCAGCAAAACAATTGAGCATGCATGTTGAGCTCCTAGAAGCATCATAAAGAATAGGTTTTGTTGAGCACTAGAATCTATGTCAAGTTCCTTCAGTGACCGAGTACCTCAATCAACACTACACCCAATAATGACTGAGCATCACTCCTTTGGTGACCAAATCCTCAACTCTAAAGCCAAAATCCCTCCAACATGTAGGATTGCTAACTACAATAGGATGCTCTTGCATCATTTCACCATTGGAAAGTCTTGACTTTTAGTTGAATACAAGAAGAAGAAATGTGTTATAGGAAGCAAAAGATTTCAAGATGTCTATTGGAAGAACAAGTGAGTTCTAGTCAGGCATCTCAATGTGATTTGTTTTTAGAAAGTTAGAATTAGATATGCAGATGAACATTGATAGTGGATTGGAGGGTATGATGGATGAAATGGGTGTATAAATGGTGAATTGGACATTTTTCAAGGGTTTCCTTGATTGGTACATCAAATTTTGATTACTTTCTTTGTAACAAATCCTAATTAGGTTTATGTAGCCTAGTAGTACTTAGCCTATCATAAGAAGCATTCAAGACCTTCACTTATAGTTAATTATACAATGTCCAAAATGGTATGTAAAAGCCTCATTCATTTGAAAGGTCATTTGGGATGTTGAGGAGTAATAGGGGAGAAATTGTGTTGACTAGGCTATAAGAAGATTAGGTCTCTTATAGGCAACTAACCCTAGTTAACCCATAATTCCCAAAACTTTGTTGTGGATAAATTGGCTGAGGTCTAAAAGATATGAAAGGTATGTGCAATTCACTCTCTTGGTTGAACATTCAAATATGCCTACAAGTAGAACCCTATCCTATGTGGGATTATGTATAGGAAAGGATCCATAGGGTCTTTTCATGCATAAATTTTAATTGGATTGACTTATAGGACCCTTGGAGTCTAAAGTGATTAAAAAGAAGTGTTAAATTTTTTAAGGGTGATCAAGTAGTTGTTTTCTCTAGGCAGAAGGGTAAATTGTGGGTTTGGACTAAGATAACCTTATGTTTCCTCGTGGCTCTACATTAGAAATCAAACTTACACACACATGCGCACGCACGCACGCACACACACACGCGTGCGCGCGCACACACACACACACACAGGTAATGGATTCTATATTAAATATAAAAGTAATTAATAAACTAAACTAGAAAGGGTATTAGCTTCCAAAAATAAAATGTTAATATATGATTTTAATTATTATTTTGTCCATACATATGTTTCTAAAATTTATGAAATGATTTATTGAATCTATCAAGTTAAAGATTTTGACTTTGCTTCCACTCACCTCTTTTTGATATTTATTACTGATTAATGTTTTTTCTCCATGTGTACTCCCCATAATGGTTATGTGTGTTAGTAGATATATCCAGATGTTGCAGCCATATAAGATCTTGTCATTGAATGATGGTGATGGATGAAGATTTGTGGATGTAATGTGTAAGGAGGACAAGCAATATTTTTCTTTTGTGATGCCCCTAGCACAGAGCCACTTTCCTTACCCTATTCTTCCTGCTGAACTCTAGACTATGACTTTAGTAGTTTTAATTTTGTGCCAAAGGTTGTAATGCCTTCCAACTCCATATTGAAAAAATCCTCAATGGTGATTGATAAAGTTGTGCATTGTGTCTTTTTTTGTCATTCATACAACTTCCCACTTTCTTCTAACCTCTCATCCATAACCCTTGAAGAGTTTTTTAATGATTTTTCCATGGATCATGAGGATTTTGTGAGATGATGTCCTAATATGCCAATACATGAAGAATTTCCAAAATCATGTGACTTGCACTAGTGGGTTTCCTGAAAATAAAAAAGAATATATGGAATTAACCTTGTGACAATGGTTTCTTTATCCTAGAATTTTATTCTCAAGAATACAAGGAATTGGCATCGGAGAACAATACTTGGGTCTTTGGAAGTGATTTTCTATGTATGAAATTGGTCCCTAACTTTGATCTATGTAAATTAATCTTCACTGCAACATACTATTTTGGTTCAATTATTGTATCCCACTTTCCAATTTCGAGAACTTGGTTGTGTAGACACCTAAATCTAATCACATAAATTCGTAATCAAATTTACTCATCTTCTAAAGTAAATTTTAATTAAATATTAAATTATTTTAGCATTATCTCCTAATTAATTAATTATAGCCCAATTAATAAAGTAACAAAGAACCAATAGTTTAATTTATTAATAAAACCCCCTTCCTCTATTAAATTTTAAAAAAAAAAAAAAAAAATTCATTTAATTTAATCTCCAAAAACCCATCTCTATTTAATTAACTTATTTAATTAAATCCAATGCACAAAATATTGCTCTTTTAATTAAATAATTTATTTATTTACTTAAATCTCATGCACCAATAATTCCTCTTTTAATTGAATAATTCATTTATTTAATTAAATCCCATGCACCAATAATTCCTCGTTTAATTAAATTATTTATTTATTTAATTAAATCCCATGCACCAAATATTCCATTTTTAATTAAATAATTAGTTTATTTAATTAAATCCCATGTGTCAAATATTCCTATTTTAATTAAATAATTCATTCATTTAATTAAATCTTATGCACCAAATATTCCTCTTTTAATTAAATAATTTATTAATTTAATTAAATCTCATGCACCAATAATTCTTCTTTTAATTAAATTATTTATTTATTAAATTAAGCTCTCCCATCAACATTTTATCTAACAAATCCATCCACCTCCCACATAATAATCAACTTAGTCATCCCACCCACCTTAACTAAAACACATCACCTCTTTTTCCACGTCTAAAACGTCTCTTTAGATCACTTGTACGAATTAAGGCACAATTTATTCTTCCTGACTCAAGTCCAAGTCCATTCTCATGCCACATCTCCCTCATCCATCTCTAAACATAGAAGTCTATCTCCACCAATCTCAGTACTAAAGCCTATCTCACACCTTACCTAGTTAACTATTTATCAAGAATTCTTATTTCCTCCTCACCCAATTTCCTATAAATTGAACCCTTTGCTCCTTACAAATCATATACCTTTTAAGTAGAATTATTATAACATTTCGAGAGCTAATTACTTTCAAAGTGCTATTTGGCGATACTCAGATTTTGATGCATCTATCAAATCAATTCATTGTTGAAGCTTGGGCACCATATTTGAGCACACATCCATGATCATGACCACATCAACACATCAAGGAGGTTATATAGAGATGCATGTTTGCATGTTTTCTTATTTAGTTTTGTTATTGGTTTATCATATATGTTTGTTAATTGATTTAGTATGTTAGAAGTTTGGCTTTAGCTTTATATCTTTTGCATCTTGATTCTAACTATATCACCTATTATATAGTAGTGTAATTTGAAAACTAATACTAACAAGAGCATTAACAAAACTAAACAAAGCTAACACTTACGATAGGACTATATGGTTATCACCACCAAAGGAAGCAAACCAAGAATGGTAGGCTCCTTATGTTATAATCCATGATGAAGTGGATGTGTCCCTGATAGGTAGAGATGTGTGCTCATGATTGTGCTCAAGCTTCAAGTGGATGGATGGTGTGGTATGGAGGGATTTCAACATTATAATGGTATTTTGGCAGTTTTCAAGCTCTCAAAGTAGCATTATAACATTGCATGAAAGGTGGATGATATTTGTGAAGGGGGAGGGTTCCATTTATAGGCCAAGGGGTAGAGAGATGGATGGTTAGGATGCAAGGATGGTAAGATGGTGAAGGAGGGTCAAGATGTACTCAAAAGGGAGCACATGGATTGAGCTTGTTTAGCACCAATAGAGAGGTGACACTTGTCACAAGGAGGTTGAGTGTGAGAGGATAGGATAAGGGTTGGTCAAAGGAGTAATGAGGGAGGTCGAGTGTGTAAGAGGGATGTAAGAGTCATAAAGGGAGGTGTAAGAGATGTAAGAGTCATTAATGGTGGTGTAAGAGATGAGGGTGAGTTTGTTGACTTTGGCTTGGGTTAGTAAGTCTTAACCCTTGCTTAAAGTTGTGTACATGTTTAGGGGGGGGATTAAGATTAGCTTAGAAGGGTGGTTAGGGGGTAAATGATTTAGCTTTGATGGGATGGGTTAGTTAGGTGGCTAAGTGAGGTCAGTATGGGTGAATGGGTTGGATTAGGGGTTAGGATAGGGTTTAGGGATGCTTTTAGGGTTTTAGATATTTTATTAAATGATTTATTTAATTTGATAGAGGAATAGGGATTTAATTGATAAATTGATTTTGGGTGATCATTTGATTTTATCAATTGGACTATAGTTAATTAAATTAGGGGATGACAATTAATTAATTAAATAGTAAATATTTAATCAATAATGTCCTAGGAGATGACTAATTATGATTACCTATTTGTGTAATCAAATTTAGGTGTCTACACTAACACATACATTTTGCAATGCCCATTGGGACGTCGCAAATGGGTCATTCCACTACCCAAAATTCATTTTTTCTTTGTTAAAGGACTAAATGATTATCTAACACTTCTGTATTTTTATGATTCATTTGCATAGTTTCTCGAGTTTTGCAAGTCAAGGCTGATATTAGGAGCCTAAAAAAAATCAGATTTTTTAGATCAATTTTGAAATTTATAAATTTTTTAATAATTTTTCATTAAAAATATATATTCATAGCAAATGAAACAATTTTAAGCTCAATTTTTTTTGAAGGTTTCTTCTGATGTCGGCAGTCTATAGTAAAAAAAATAGATTTCTTTGAGCAATTTAAGATTTTTTTTCATACTTTTTCATTAAACATTTATTTCAAGAGCAAATAAAAGAATTAAGAGCTGGAATTTTTTTGGAGGTTACTATTCATGTCGCCATACTATAGTAAAATATTCATATTTTTTTGAGTAATTTATGATTTTTTATATTTTTTGGATGGTTTTTCATTAAAAAATATATTATGGGTGCAAATAAAAGAATTAAGAGTTGAATTTTTTGAGAGGTTGTTGCTAATTTTTCCATTCTTCAATAAAAAAATCAGATTTGTTTGAGCAATTTCAGATTTTTAATATTTTTTGCATGATTTTTCATTAAAAAATATTTTGGGATCAAATAAAGGAATTGGAAACTAAATTGTTTCTTGGAGGTTGTTGTCAATGTCAGCAACCTACTATTAAAAAAATCAGTGTTTTAAGATCAATTTCTATCATTTAAAAAAAAATGATTTTCATTAAAAAAAATCTTTCAGGAGCAAATAAAGGCATTGTTTGATGAATTTTTTTATAGGTTGGAGATGTTGTTAGGAGGTTGCAATAAAAAGCTCAAATCTAAACAAAGCTTTAGGAGTTTATTTTTTAATCTTAAAATTTAACTCACATTTCATTTTAGGCACTTAAAAAGAACAATACACACTCTCACATACACACAATCTTGAATGATTAAGGGAATAAACCAAACAATGATTTTTTTAATTTGGTTTTAAAATAAAGTTACATAATCTTGATTGCATAAAGTTTCAAAGAACATTGCAAATTGCACACTTCAATTTAGGCTTTAAAATGAATGCACAATTCTTAAATAATTAAGGTTAACATGCTCTTATTCCCTTCTCTTTCTAGCTTTCACAATTCGATTTATTAAGTTGATGATCAATTTCTTAAGTTGACAACATGCATTCTCAAATTGGAAAAATGAATATTGCAATATTAATGACGTGTGTTTTCTATCATAGATAACCAACTTAAAAATCTTCAATTTAGAAAGAACAAACTTTTTGGTGTATTTCTAGGAGTGTTTCTACTACAACACTTTCGTAGGCTCTTTTGATTTCTTGCATTTTAGAATCCAATTAATTAAGCAATGTGTTTACCGAAAGGTTATTAGCAAGATCATCCGCAACAACCCTAGGAGCATTTCTAGAGAGGCATGTCCATTGGGAAGCATCACCCCATTGGGGAACGACCTTACACTGGTAAATTCCCCAACTGGTATAGAAACAAGGTGCTAAAAAAAATTCTCTCTTTATATCCATGCAAGTTCGGGTGATGGGTTTCAAATGGTAGTTTGAGGTAGGACAACTTTCCTACGATTTTAGCATGGTCAAAATAGACTCATAAGTGGGTCACGTGTGTAACAACCTTTTGGGAGGACTCCATGAATCTAATTATGAACCAACTTAGTAGCTAACTTTTCAGCCATACTCTACATAGCCAATTTGACCTTAGGGAAAATGTGTTTTGAAGTGCTTATATTGTGATTTGACCTCATGAAAACATGTGTTGAACGTACACAACCCTTAGTCCTATTATTCATAATCTTTTTTAGAAGAAACCACTTTCTTATCTCTCTCAAAGTTGTTATGTCCTTTGAGAGACTCTTTTGTCACTTATCTTATTTATTAGTAAATTTTTGTGCATGTGCTGAAAGGTTGTTAGCAAGTTCATTGATAATAATCCTTGGGTTTATTTCTTAAGTAAGTATTATTAGTTAAATCATTATCATTGCTTTTAAAATATTGTTTGTTTGCATATACAGTTTGCCATTGAGATCCCTATTATTGACATGTCAAAAGGTTGTTATAAAGTCCATTCACAACAACTGTACTTGGTGAAGGTTTTACAAATGGGGTTGCAAGCTTTGGGTTTAACCATGGAGGAAACTCCGTAGTTAAGTGCACTCAGGTTGGAGTAGTACTAGGATGGGTGACCTCTCGGGAAGTCCCGATGCTTCACCCTTGTGAGCATCACCTAGATCCAATGAGTGTTAAGTGTTCCATTTATTCTCATGAGAGATGGATTCATGTTGAATCACTACTCATGAAACATGGGTCAATGAGTTTGACTCAAAAATCACACAGTTAAGTCTTGATAGCAATATCACAATTTGACTAGCTATGGAAATTATCTCCTACTTATCAATTGATGAGCTTAAGGGGCTTTCTAATGAATGGTTCATAAGGCACAACACTTGGTAAAGGTTTTGCAAATGGGGTTGCAAGCTTTGGGTTTAACCATGGAGGAAACTCCGTAGTTAAGCGCACTCAGGCTGGAGTAGTACTGGGATGGGTGACCTCCGGGAAGTCCCAGTGCTTCACCCCTGTGAGCATCACCTAGATCCAATGAGTGTTAAGTGTTCCATTTATTCTCATGAGAGATGGATTCATGTTGAATCACTACTCATGAAACATGGGTCAATGAGTTTGACTCAAAAATTACACAGTTAAATCTTGATAGCAATATCACAATTTGACTAGTTGTGGAAATTATCTCCTACTTATCAACTGTAGGATTGTTCTAGAGAGATGTTTCATCTAAACCGAAGCTAGGGTATACTTACCATAGTCACTGCCTCAGTTGTCCAAACTTCTCAACGTGGTCATCCTAGTCTTAGAGTCTCATCCTTGCTATCATCCAACATCATTTTTCTTCTAGCATCATTATTCTAATCTTCTATCAAGTCCTATTTTTTTTCATCCATCTTCATCCTTCATTTCTTTCTAACTCGTCATCAAATCATGATGTTAGAATCCTATTATGATGAGTTTGCTCATCCCACCTTTTCTTCCACTTCATCCTATTGCAGTGACGATGAGAGTCTTGTTGACTATGATGGGTACATTGAAAGTCTTAGAGATCTTGCTCCAAACATCCTCCAAATTATCCCATTATGCCTCCATGCATTCCCAACAATACTCCTTATCCTACCTTTGATAAGGGAAATCTATTTTGCATCCATCTACACCATCTTCCTATATCCCACCCACATATCCCCTATATACATCATCCATGTCTCCATAGAAATTCTACTAGCTATATCCCTAGTCCAAATCCACCATCTTCATATCCTCCAACCCATTTTCCAAATCCTCAACTCTTTCCTAGTTATGCAATGTGTCAACCAAATGCATCTACTCTTTTGAATACAATTACATCCACTCTATCCTCCATCACTCCTCCACCTTGTATTAGCATACCATATGCCACCTCACCATCTATTACCACCACCACTCCATTCACAAAAAAATTGATCATGTCCATGTCATTTCCATTGACACCATAAGGATGAGGTTGATCACAAATGTAAGCTGCAAGTGTCCCTACTTTCACCCCTATTGCGCCCACTGCATCGCAAATAACTTTTCATACACAACCACCACCACCATCATCACCACCTACAAGTAAGATTCTACCTATCACCAACTACTTTGTGATGGTACCACTCAAAAGTAGCCACATCACTCATCCACCACCACCTATAAATATAAATCCACCTATCATCAACTACTTTGGAAAGCCACCAGTCAGAAGTAGCTACAACACTCATCCATCATGTAAGCAAAAGATGAGAATGACCCTCACTATCAACTACTTTGCACCATCCACACTCATCATTCCTCTTCCATCTCCCATAACTATCATCCCTCTTTTATCCACCCCACATATAAATCCCCTTTCATTTCCTATCAGTATTGAAACCCCACTTATAGATCCCCTTCGATATTCTACCATCATTGAAACCCTCCCATCCATCAAATCCATCCAATTTCTATCCATGTCTCCTCCTCCTAACATTATCCAAACCCTATCTAATGAACCCCTAAATCCATCCTCCATCTACCCATCTCCATTAAAGAAACTCGCATTCATCTATCTAAAGATTTCACCTATATGTCTCTTATCAGACCATCCACTTCTAACCAATCCTATCAAGATATTGTCCAAAAGCATTTGAGATATATATTGGCATAAATTAAAATCCTACACTCTACCTAATCTATCTCAAGATCCTCCCATCCCACTTATTCCCCTACATGATCCTTTTTTACCCCCCACTCCATCTAAAGAGTAGTCACCATCTACTCTGTATCGAGATCATACCCTTTCATCCACCACTCCACTTCAAAATCTGATTATTTAATTCATCCCTCCAAGTCAAGATCCATTTCCATCCACCCATTCAAATAAAGATAATCAAACCCCATGTCTTCTACTCCATGATCCTACATCTCTTGTAATCCATGATAATACATCTACAAAAGAAGAAATAATTGTCATAGCCAAAACTTCTACTCCTCTGCCTGCTAATGGACTCACGTCTTGTGTTTCAAATAATGAACATCTTATTGAAAAATAAATAAAAATGTAACGCTAGATGTTGGTATCCCTTCCATCCCTTCATGGTCCAAACTCCATACATTTTAGCCTCAAATTTCTTGTCCATCTTATTCCACATCCATTTTGGGCCCTTATGTGACTACTTCTTTTCATTTCTCTATTTTGGGTGTATCCCTTATCTAAATCCTTCACTCTTTCCATCCATTTTGTGTCCTTATATACCTAATCCAAAACCTTTATCTCCTCCATCTGTTTTTGGTCCTACCCTTCCTCTCTTCCATCTATTTTAGGTCCTTATCCTTCATTCCTTCCATCTATTTTGGGAAATTACATGCATCCATATCCTATATTCCAATTCATCACTCCATCCTATCAAATTCACAAGCTAGATCATTAAAGGCACTCATCCTTGAATTCCTTCCAACCTTCAACCTCTATCATTCCATCCATAATCTCTCCATATCCTCCATGCTCTTGTTCCCATACCATGGCTAATGGAAGAAAATTCGATGCCAAAATTAAAAATCATAAATCCAAAAATCCAAGTATCAACATGTCCCATGTAGGATACAAGATCAAGAAGAGAAAAATCTAATCCAAAAGAAAGAAAATTCTAAAAGGCCTCAAAGGCCCAAAATGAAAAAGTCAAAAATAATGTGGATACCCAAGATACTCATACGAGAAATGCATCTCAAAGAAAAATATCAATTGGCATCCATTCCTTCTACTCAAAAATCCTAATTTGTTCATAATTTATCGAAATCTCGATATAAGTTCTTCTACCCACCATACCCATCCCATCTTCCTACTATATTGATGTAGGAGCATCCTAGAGTTGTTTTCAATCCTGCATGTTGGAATTATCTTGGCTAGGAGTTGTGGAATCATTCACCAAAGGAGTGGTGATCGGTCACTTTTGGATGTGTTTTTAGCTAAGGAGCTCGGTCATTGAAGGGGCTCAGTCATTGTTGGAGCTCGACATCTTCTGTTGTTTGGCACTTGTTGTGCTCGACATGTATTGGTTTCTCAAAATATGTTGGTTGCTCGAAAATGCTTGGGGGTTTGCTGACAGTCAGGAGTGTATTGGTGTTGACTGGAGTTCTTGTAGATTTTCTTGATCGAGTTGAAGCATTTAATACATGTAGCATGTGATCGTAATGTGGATCGATTTGGGATTTTGTGTGGACCTATTTAGGTCTCAATTGTCTCTCCTATGTGCATTTAATTTGTGTTGTAAGACTTTTAAGGCATTTTGGTACTTAATATATGTTGGAGGTTGACTTATGGCCTAACATATATTTAATGTTAGGATTTAATTTATAATGAATTGGGCCAACTTGTGGCCTAGTTGGGTATAAGTAGGGGGTCTTATGGAGTCTTTAAGTGATTATCACCCAACTTGGAGAAGAGGATGAAGTGTAGGGGAGAATTTTGAGAAGGCTAGTAGCTATGACTTGGAAGACTAGGAGATTGCTTGGTGGGTTTGCGAGCATAAGTTAAGATTTCCTTAGAGGTTTCTACCAGGCCGTGGATTTGGACTAGCTAGGATTAGTGTTTGGATTGGATCTTGAGGGATCTTGTAGAACTGTTATTGTAATTGGTGTTGTATTTGGACGTAACTGAGAAGGCCTTACAACCCAACACATTGCATGTAATCAATTATTGTATGAATAAAGAGTTGTGATGTGGTATCAGATATTGCTTTGTTGGTGTGTTTCCATTGTGTGGTTATTGGCTGGGGGCTAGGACATCTCCTTGTGGATTCTCCTTCTATGTACTCCATGAGGTGGTATTAAAGTGAAGGTTTTCTGAAGTGTGTAAACTAAGCATCAAAGTTGAGGAAGTTTGCAGTAGGACTTGGGTGAAGGCTAGAAAAGAAGGTTGATCTTGAGGAGTTGATTGATCTTCTAGATTTGTGGATCTATTGATTTGGGTTTATGATAATCTTGGAAGATGCCTCCAAGAAGATTGGATCCTAGGACACTTGATGATCTTAGAGATGTTGTGGAAGAAAGGATCTCAGAGAAGGTGAAAGAAGATTTTAGATTTGAGATGGAGGAGGTTAAAGCTAGTTTCAGATCAGAGATGGAACTAATGAAGAGTGACATGATTGCTAAAAGTGTGAGTGCTTTAGGTGGTGTACCTAGGCATGTGGGTACTAAAGATGGTTATGCAGAAGTTACTGAAGACTTTGAAATTGTTGGATCGAGTGGTGAGGATAGAATTGATTGTGTGGAGAGACCTTTTAGAACTAGGGCGGGTCAGTTTGCTAGACTTGGATCTTAGTTGAGGTTGAAGCATAAGATGGAAGTTTCTAATTTCTCAAGTACTTTGACTCCTGAAGACTTGATTGATTGGATTAGTGAATTGGAAGACTACTTTGACCTAGAGGATATTGGAGATCCACTCAGAGTAAGGTTGGCACAAATTAAGTTGAAAGGACATGCTTATCTTTGGTTGAACAAACTACAAAGAGATAAAAAAGAAGAAGGTGATATGAAGATCACTAGATGGAGATTGATGGTGACTAAGTTGAAGGCTAAGTTCATTCCTGCTGATTATGAACTTGAGTTGTTTAAAAGGTTGCAAAATTTGAAGCAGAAGGATATGACTGTGAAAGATTATACTAAGGAGTTTTACAAGTTGACTATTTGGTTTCGACATAGAGAATTGTCAAAAGAGAAGGTAGCTTGATACATTAATGGTTTGATATTCACTATCCAAGATGAGGTTGGTATGCTAAATATTGATTTAGTTAAGGATGCTTATTAGAATGCTTTGAGAGAAGAAGATAAGTTGAAGAGGAAAAGTCAAAGCAATGCTAGAGCGAAGGAGAAGCAGGATAGCTCGACAAAGGCTAAATCGAGTGCAGAAGATGAACCAAAACCTATTGAAAAGAAGAGGAGAATAGGTGGAGGTGAGTTTAGAGGTACTTGCTATAGATGTGGTGAAGTAGGGCATAGATCATTTGAATGTCCTCATGGTAGGAGAGCTACTATTGTGAATAAGGTTGAAGTTCAAGGTAGTCAACCTGAGCAAGGAGAGAGTTTGCTAGCTTGGTGAGTGTTGATTGGTCAAAGAACAATGAAATCTTGTCAAAGGAATAATTTGTTGAGGACTTGTTGTAAGTCTAGTGGTAAAGTTTGCAAGACAATTGTGGATGGTGGTAGTATTGATAACCTTCTTACTGAGAAGATGGCTCAGAAACTTGGTTTGAAGAGAATGAGACATCCTTATCCTTATAAGATTGGTTAGTTGCAAGGTGAGCATGCTTTGTAAGTAAGGGAGCAGTGCCTTGTTGATTTCCAGATTGGGCAGTATAAGGATCAAGTGTTGTGTGATATCGTGGACATGGACAGTTGTTATGTGTTGCTTGGTAGACCTTGGTAGTATGATTACAAGGTTGTGCATGATTGTGTCAAGAATGCGTTTACAATTGTGAAAGGTGGTAGGAAGAATTCCCTAATTCTTTTGCAGAATGAAGAGCTCAGTAGGAGGAACCTAAGTATTGGCAGCCAAATTGAGTTGACAGATTTTGAGAGGGTTAGAGATTAGCATGGAAAGAAGACCTCTAGCACATTGAGGATGGATGTGAAGTAATAGAATAAGAACAAGGGAAACAATGTACAAGTTGAGGACTTGGAGGATATGTATATGAAGAACCAATTTGGGATTTATATGTTGAATCCTAGAAGATGTTCTTCCATCTACTAAGAACATCATTTTAAGCCTAGGATGTTTGATGCAGGAGCATCCTCAAGTTGTTTGAAATCCTACATGTTGGAAGTATTTTGGCTAGGAGTTGTGGACTCGGTCACCAAAGGAGTGGTGCTCGGTCGCTTTTGGATGTGGTTTTAGCTGAGGAGCTTGGTCATTAAAGGTGCTCAATCATTGTTGGAGCTTGACATCTTCTATTGCTCAACACTTGTTGTGCTTGACATGTAGTGGTTTCTCAACATGTGTTGGTTGCTCAGAAATGCTTGGGAGTTTTCTGACACTTGATAGTGTGTTGGTGTTGACTGGAGTTATTGCGGATTTTCTTAACTGAGTTGAAGCATTTAATGCATGTAGCATGTGATCATGACATGGATTGATCTGGGAGTTTGTGTGGACCTATTTGGGTCTTGGTTATCTCTCCTACGTGCATTTAATTTGTATTATAATCCTTTCAAAGGAATTTTGGCATTTAATATTTGTTGGAGGCCAACTTGTGGCTCAACATATATTTAATATTAGGATTTAATTTATTTTGTAATAAACTGGGTTGACTTGTGGCTTACTTGGGTATAAGTAGTGGGTTTTGTAGAGTCTTCAAGTGATTTTCATCCAGCTCGGAGAAGAGGATAAAGTGTAGGAGCAAATTTTGAGAAGACTACTAGTTATGGCTTGGAAAACTAGGAAATTGCTTGGTGGATTTAATGTCCCTTGTATGGCTATTATGTTATATCAAGATTATCTTCTTAAAGTTGAATAATAAGTGGATAAATGGCACTCAATTATCTATTTGGAATTGTAATGTTGGCATATGTACTCTTATAAAGATTGAATAAGTTTCTCAATCTCAAGAGATTTTCTTTCTTTCCACCATTTATTTGATTCTAATGTATGCATTTAACACAACTTGGTAAATGTATAGTAACAAACCTTAGTGTGAGGTTTACTAATGAAAATTATGCAAGAATAGTATTGCTACTAATTCTAATATAATTATGTCTCTAGTGAAATAAAATAAACCTGAATGTATACAGAGTTCCAATGTTTGATACCAATTTGAATATGATAGTAATTGCTGGTATAAATATTGATCTTCCTTTATGATGACTAAACTAATTTTAGGTTAGGAGATATAGTTATAACATATTGATCTAATATAAGATTGATATTAAAACAATGTAAGAGTCATTATTTCTAACATCTCTTTTTTCAAATGATGATGAAACTATCATTGGCTAGTTTAGTGAACATTAAAAGTGTGTTATATTAACTTATGTAATCAATACCTTATTAAGTGTCTATGATCTAATGATCACTTGAGACTAAGGAATATAGAGTAACATAATAAGAACAAATTATTGATCTCCCTAAATCTAAAAAACTTATTGAGAAATGTTGATATGGGTAATCTCTAATTGGATATTAACTACTAACTATATAGGAGGTTCAGGACAGATACAAAAATGTGATTTGGTATTTTTCTGATTGATACTCAACTTAACACTAATCATTGGTGACAATGTTATTGTAGGCTATTGAACTTGATTTCCTGATTATTAATTGAATGGTTATTGAATTACCTATATAGATTTTATTTATATATCTTTTCTATTTATATTTTTTTCATATTGAAGATGTTGCCTTGATAGGGTTGAATTAATGCTGGTCTTATTTTCTTTCATTGCATCTCAATAATAGTATCACTGTTTTCTTATCCCTCATGTTCATTGTTGACTATATGTCTATAAGCTAGTTCAAATACTTGATCATTGGTATTTTTTTTTGTTGCACATAGGAAGTATGATTCTAATTCTCCCCAGACTTTGATGTCTTCCATGAATGGAAAATATTGTGTATAATTGCACATATGAATCTGTGGTTGCTTACCAGTTATGAACAATGCCACGTGTCTCCTCTATTAGTTGTTTGTAAATTCTTATATCCTTGTGTGATTATATACAAGTCTAGTAGCCTGAATATGTCCATTAGATGTCTGGGTCTGATATGGGTCCTTTTTTATTGTTCTAGTTGCCCATTTTATTTGGAATGTTCCTTATATCTGTTTTCTTGATGGTTCCCCTGCCATGTGGGTGCTACGTGGCAATGGCTTCATTTTGTCTTCTTATAATTTCTCTTGTTGCATTTGGTATGCCCAGTCCGCAAGTCCCCCTTTTTCATCGACTACTATATATATGTGGTCACATGTGGTGAGTTGTGACTTTTGGTCACCTAGTCATTTCATTCATTTGGTTATTAATTTATACTCTTTTCATTTTCAAATTATAATGGTTATTGTAATCTTCTAATGTTTATTAATTTTATATTCCTTTGAGGCTTATATTTCAATAGTACATTTTCAATTAATCATCAACTATTATAACTATAAATTGTATTTATTTATTTTATATTGGATTTAATATTATATTACTAATCATTATTAGACCCCTTATTAAGTTTGAGGTATATATGTCAATTATTGTATATATTTCTGTAATTTATTTTTATCAATATCATTATAATCATAATTGCATTTAATCTTACATATTTAGCTCTATTATCATATAAATCGATCTCAAAAATGGAGACATTACAATCCACCCTTCCCAAAATTGCTTGTCCTGAAGCAATTCAATATTTTCTCCTTGTGATTTGATTGATGCACCTTACTATAGTCCTATCACAACAATTTCAATTTTGTTATTCGGTAATTGTAAATATAAATTTGAAGATCATAGGATTTAATTTAAATTACCAAGAATAAATTTTTAAAAAGGTACTTATCTCAATTTGTCGTAGCACTTGTGATTCTCCTTTTGCTAGGTGTTTCTTTCTTTTCGAATAAACAAGCCATCAAATACGTAGACTCTTTGTCTTAATTCCTTTCTAAGAAGTAAAACATTGATTAGAATGTCCTCTTAACTTTAACACTCACCAAGAATGTCCTTGATCCAATCTTGACAAAATATTGTTAATCTTCACACTTTCTAAAAATGTCCATGAGGCTCGATACTCCTTAAGAATGTCCTTACTTTTGACACTCATTAAGTATGTCCCTAATCCTTGGTACTCACTAAGAAACATAGACTAGGATATATGAAAACACAATACATGTACAAAATATATACGTTAGTGTATGAAGACATGATGTAGACACAAAATATACACATTAATGCATGAAGACATGATGTAGACACAAAGCATACACATTTTAGAAGCTTTGGTAGAGTCCTTCCTCCAATTACAATTTTTGTGTTGTCAAGGTTGGTGGTGACTAGCTCCTCGACATATAGACCTGTATCATATGTGTAAGCATGCTTTAGCACCCGCAGTTTAAACTTCAAATTCAACCCCATAGAAGGAATCTTTGATTGGTTTTTATTGCCAAGGATGATTTGTAGATTGTGACTTGTGAAGAAGACAATATTTTGGGGATATGTTGAACTTGAACTTTGAACCTAAAAGTTCAAAGGCTCAAGTTCAAAGTTTGAAATTGAGCTTGTAATTCAGAGAGTCAAGGTTTAGATCCTAGTTCAAATTTAGTGGTTCTAAGTTCAAAGATTGAAATGTACAAGAAGAGTTCAAGATTCTCCAGTTCAAAGGTTTAATGCCGAAGTGATGGTTTAAGGGGGTCATGTAGTTTAGGTTTAGATGTTCAGAGTTTGAAGGCCTAACATCCGCAATTCAAGGTTTAGATTCTGGATTCATCAAAGGCCCATCTTTAAAAAGTTCAAACTTCAGGTTCGAGAACACAATTAACCAGTTTGTGATTTAGTTTTCAAATGTAGATCCACAATTCAAAGTTCAAACTCAAAAGTCCATCATTCAGAGGTTCAAGGTTCAATTCAAAGTCTTAGCAAAAGGATTCAGGTTGTTCAGTTTAGAAGTTTAGAGTCCAAGTGCAGGTTATTCAAGATCCAAATTTAGAAGCTCAATGCACAACCCAAGTTATTCCCAAGAACAAGCATATTAGTGATCCCAAGTGTGGATATATTAATTTAAAGTAGAAATTCATAGAATATCAAGGGTTACTTACAAGTGCACCAAGTCAACAGACATATTGGAATATGGTTCATACTCAGTCTTTGATATATGAGGAAAATGTAATTATGCTCCATTTGGATTCCCCAAATAACTTGAGAATATGGATTGCATACCAAATTACATATACTCTTTCCAAGGCATGTATAGATGATAGCTTATTTGTATGGCCCTAGTGAAATGTAATTTGTTAATAGTTCATGTTGACATTCAAAGATGAAGGTGTAAAGTATCATTAACAACTAAGATTGACCTCATGACTATGATGATTCCTTCACATACCCTAAACATATCAAATCCTAATCAAAGCCATGGGTGTCGATGATTGTGCTTCCATCCTCATAGTTGGAATTTGTTATAAGAAATAGTTTAGGGCTCATGCTAGGAATTAAAGACAAGGTTTGTATAAGCAACTATTGACAAGCACAATAGTAAACGATTCATGGATTGACAGTGCAACATCTTGATCTTCATTGACCTATGAAAAGAAGGAATGCTAGTAAAGGGGAGAATTAGTAAGTGTGACATCCCTCGAATATGAATGTTGTGGGCACTTCCATAAAGGATACTTCTCATCGTAGAGAAGGATGCTCATGATCTATTTGACAAAATGCCGTACTATTGGGATGATTTGTGAGAATATGTTTTGAGCATGTGAAGATGGAACTCGATACCGATTATTCATTGTGACCAGTCAATAACTTAAGTACCCAAAATTCCCATTTTAAGTTGCAAATATGTACCGTGTCATTGGGTGATAGTGGTGACAGTGATAAAAGTTGATGGGAGTCCTGTGAACTAGACATATCATGACCCAAGCTTGCAGAAGAGAAGAGACCATTCAATTCTAAGTCACTATGAAAAGGATTAGGGAGAGTGATGTAAATCATGACTATGATAGTCATGCCTCATTATTTATATTGACAATATGTAGATCATCATTGATAGGGTTATGAACAACCTGATAAAGGAAAAACTCCATCATCAAAGTGAATTGGGAACCTCAACACCAAATAAGATGTGTAGAGGTCAGTTTAGGAAATGCTTGGCTTAAGATCAATGTTCATACAAGTAATTACATAGATTAATGAAACAAACATGGTGATACCAATACCCACCTTACATTTAGAATGGATCATTTTCGTGGGTCTGGGAGGATCCTAAATTTCCATTCTTCCTAGTTAATCCAATTCAAGGATAAATGATAGATATGGGGAACCAATTAAAGTTATATGTTATTTTGAGCTCATCTTTGATCTTAATAATCATGAAGATGATGTATATCAAAATGAAGGGCTTAGTATAAAGTATTCAACATTTGAACTATAAAGTGGAGACAAATGTCATCTACACCTATCGATATAAAATATGACAGAAGTTTGGTTCCACGCTACTTTTAATGACAATAGAAGACTTGTATTATTTTAAGTAACTATATTTTCTTCCAAGGGGCGGTTATCATAATTGAATAACAACTCAAAAATGTTATTTATTGGAACACCTTAGGGGAAAAGGGAGTTCCTTTTTTAGCAATGGAGAGTCTTGAGGTTGCCACAAGAAGAGGACACATTTTCTAAGTTTCATTATAACATACAATAGAGGGAAGTCTCAATGTTTTTTTTTTTCTTAAAAAATGATTGAAGGGGGGCAGAGTTTCAAATGCTTAAGAATAAAAAGGATTTAGCATATGTGAATATGTAGGTTCTGGCATGTGGTTTTCTGATTGAAATATTTTTGTTGGTGATTTCAATCATCCTTAAATATTGTTTTGTTCCATATTTTCAAGGTTATGCATGCATTACAAGTGTGTGGGCTTGATGTTTTCACATTTATAAATGAACATCAAGATCTCCTTTGCCTTTCTATTTTAGGAAGATTAGATAAGTGATATGTAATTCACTTATTTATTTATTTCTTTCTTATCCTGCAAATCATATAATCATATTCATTTAATGCTTATGAACGAATTTCAGAAAGTCCTTTGTATCTTCAGGTGAAAGATACACTTTGTTATTTAATTCATTATAGATCTTTCTAGGAGGGAGTTGTACCTCTCAATTCAAAGGGAAATTATCAATGCAACAATAATCTATCCAACTGTTAGTTCTATTTGTTCTTCTTTCTAGGCATTTAAGAGTCAATTTATTTCATTATTGCAAAAGGACAAATCTATTTACTAACAATATGTTAGTACTCCAACCATAATAAGAATATTATTCAATCTTTTAAGTCATTAAAATATAGAATCCTAATTCCCAATTTAATCCCTTTCTTAAGGAGAGGTTATGATCAAATGCTTAGCTCTTGGGCGAGTGATTCATAGGGCTCTAATTAATAGAACAACTCTCCACTAAGCACCATCTTCTCACATACTTCTCTCTTTAAGACCTTATGGATAATCAATCTTGATATATACAAACTTCCTAGGAGAGAGTTCTTTCTCATCCTAGGCCTTATGAATACTCTCTCTAGGTGTATCCATCCTTCTTAGGAGAGGTATTACTCATCCTAAGCCTTATGGATAACCACATGGGTATATCCATCCTTGCATATGCATTTGTTTAATTATATACTAGTCTTTTAGAGAATACTTTATTCCCTGCCTTACTTCCTTAAGAATATTCCTTTATAGAATATCTTGTGAAGTCCTTCAGAGAGGTTAGCTCTCTACCTTAATTCCTTATGGGAATTACTATTGTCCCCTTATAAGTGGCTACTTAGAGTAGTCTATTCCTTCCATTGATCTCAATAGATTCCATGCTTTGCAAGAATTTATAATTAACTATAAGGAATCACTAAATCAATGATTGGTCATATATATTTTGGACTGATATTTTTGTTGCATCCTTTTGAGTTCCATTTGAACATTATTGCATTATCAATTTGTCTTACTTGAATCCTTTCCTTGACTATTCATTGTTATTGATGTTCTTTCTTTCATATATGTTGACAGGTACATGTTGTCTCTTATTTAATCCGAGATGAATACTATGTGATAGATGTTGAATGAGTTATGTGTTATTTATTTTACTTCTTCTTCCTCATGCCTTTGATGATTTTTTTTTTCTTATATGTTGATCCTTATTAAAGATTCTCCCTATAGGATGACAAGATCATGCTCTGATACCACTATAATGTCCTTTGTCTGGCTAGTATGTTATATCAAGATAATCTTCTTAAAGTTGAATCATAAGTGGATAATTTGGCACTCAATTGTCTATTTGGAATTGTAATGTTAGCACATGTACTCCTATAAATATTGAATAAGTTTCTCAATCTCAAGAGATTTTCTTTCTTTCCACCATTTATTTGATTCTAATGTATACATTTAACATGAGTTGGTAAATGCATAGTAACAAAACTTAGTGCAAGGTGTACTAATGAAAATTATGCAAGAATAGTATTGTTACGAATTCTAATATAATTATGTCTCTAGTGAAATAAAATCAACCTGAATGCGTACGAAATTCCAATGTTTGATACCAATATGAATATGATAGTAATTGTTGGTATAAATATTGATCTTCCTTTACGATGATTGAACTGATCTTAGGTTAGGAGATATAATTATAAAATATTGATCAAATATAAGATTGACCTTAAAACAATGTAAGAGTCATTATTTCTAATATCTCTTTTTTTGAATGATGACGAAACTGTCATTGGCCAGTTTAGTAAACATTAAAAGTGTTTTATATTAAATTATTTAATCAATACCTTGTTAAGTTTCTATGATCTAATGATCACTTGAGACTAAGGAATATAGAGTAACATAATAAAACTAATTATTAATCTCCCTAAATCTAAAAATATTATTGAGCAATGTCGATATGGGTAATTTTTGATTGGATATTGACTCTGACTATATAGGAAGTTTAGGACAGATACATAAATGTAATTTGTTCTTTTTCTGAATGACACCCAACTTAACACGAATCATTGGTGACGATGTTATTGTAGGCTATTGAACTTGATTTCTCGATTGTTAATTGAATGGTTATTGAATTACTTGTATGTATTTTCTTTATATATTTTTTCTATTATATTTGTTTCATATTGAAGATGTTGCCTCCATAGGGTTGAATTACCGCTGGTCTTATTTTCTTTCATTACATCTCATTAATAGTATCACTATTTTGTTATCCCTTATGTTTGTTACCCACTATATGTCTGTAACCAAGTTCAAATACTTGATTGTTGGTATTAATTTTTTGTTGTACATAGGAAGTGTGATTATGATTATCTCCACACTTTGATGTCTTCTATGAATGAAAAATATCATGTATAATTGTACATACAAATTCATGGTTTTTTACCAGTTATGAACAATGCCATGTGTCTCCTCTATTGGTTCTTTGTAACTTCTTATATCCTTGTGTGAATATATACATGTCTAGTAGCTTGAATGTGTCCATCAGATGTCTGCGTTAGATATGAGTCCCTTTTTATTGTTCCAACTACCCATTCTATTGAAATGTTCCTGATATATGTTTTCTCAATGGTTCTCCTGCCATGTGGGTGCTACCTGGCAATGGCTTCATTTTGTCTTCTTATAATTTCTCTTGTTATGTTTGGTATGCCTAGTCCAAAATTCTCCCTTTTGTCATTGACCACTATATATATGTTGTCACGTATGGTGAGTTGTGACTTTTGGTTGCTTAGTCATTTCATTCATTTGGTCATTAATTTATACTCTTTTCATTTTTAAACTATAATGGTTATTGTTATCTTCTAATGTTTATTATTTTTATATTCTTTTGAAGCTTATATTTCAATAGTACATTTTCAATTAATTATCAACTATTAGAATTATAAATTCTATTTATTTATTTTATATTGGCTTTAATATTATTATTAATCTTTATTAGACCTCTTGTTAATTTTGAGATATATATGTCAATTATTGTATAATATTTCTATAATATAATTTTATCAATGTTATTATAATAATA
Source organism: Cupressus sempervirens (assembly GCA_028749045.1). Lineage (NCBI taxonomy): Eukaryota > Viridiplantae > Streptophyta > Pinopsida > Cupressales > Cupressaceae > Cupressus > Cupressus sempervirens. Next base: position 128,565,845 of record CM053792.1, read on the forward strand.
TATTATAATTATATTTAATCTTATATATTTATCTCTATTATCATATAAATTGATCTCATAAATGGGGACATTACAGTGGGCTTGTGAGCATAGGTTAAGATTTCCTTGGAGGTTTCTACCAGGGTGTGGATCTGGACTAGCTACACTTAATGTTTGGATTGGATCTTGGACATAGGCAAGAGGAGGAATAACTAGGGCCAAAGGCTCACCTAACTATTCAGACCACCCTGCAAGAGTTGACACAGTGGAAAATGCAACACAAATACAACACCAAGGAGAGAGGACAAGATATCTTTTATTGATTCATCAAATATTCAACATACATGCCTAGTTGTAAGGCCTTTTGGGTTACGACCAATTACAAACACATTCACATTTAGTGATCCAACTACAAATTTGCACTTTCAGTTCTACTCTCTAATCTTCTTCCTAAAAACTTACCTAACTCTAAGCCTAAACACTCTATATATACTTGCCAAAATAGCTTACAAATTATTCTAGAACATTACATAAGAGGAAGGCTAACCCAACAACGGTCTGGACACATCCCAAGAAAATATCTTAACGTAAATGTCACAAACAAAATAAATCCCACAAGTTGGCTCGTAGGAAGAACCAAAAATACAGATAACTTGACATAGACTGGATAACTCAGTGCACACTGGAAAATTGGTACTCGGTAAGAACTGGAAACTGGAACTTGGTAAGAACTGGAAATTGGAACTCGGTAAGAACTGAAAACTAGAACTTGGTAAGAATTGGAAACTGGAACTCGATAAGAATTGGAAATTGGAACTCAGTAAGAACTGGAAATTGGAACTCGGTAAGAACTAGAAATTGGAACTTGGTAAGAACTGGAAATTGGAACTCGGTAAGAACTAGAAAGTAGAACTCGGTAAGAACTAGAAATTGGAACTCGGTAAGAACTGGAAACTGGAACTCGGTAAGAACTGGAAATTGGAACTCGGTAAGAACTGGAAACTGGAACTCGATAAGGACTGGAAATTGGAACTCGGTAAGAACTAGAAATTGGAACTCGATAAGAACTAGAAACTAGAAATTGGTAAGAACTGGAAACTAGAACTCGATAAGAATTGGAAACTGGAACTCAGTAGAAACTGGAAAGTAGAACTCGGTAATAACTGGCAAAAAGAATAAAAGTGCAGGATTGCAAGGTAACCAAGGATGCTCTTGCATCAATCTTGAGGGATCTTGCATAAATATTATTGTAATTGTTGTTGTATTTGGTCGTAACTGGGAAGGCCTTACAACCTAACACATTGCATGTAATCAATTATTTTATGAATAAAGAGTTGTGATTTGGTATCAGATCTTGCTTTGTTGTTGTGTTTCCATTGTGTGGTTATTTGTTGGGGGCTAGGACATCTCCTTGGGGATTCTCTTGCCGTGCACTCCATCACATACCCACCACATCTTATCCATTTCACCTCCTCCATCCTCTGGATCTTGATTTAAAAAAGAAAAGGTCACCACCATATATACATGCATTTAGTCACCTTTTGATGCTCATTCTTCCATCGCAATGTCCATCCACATATCTTTTATCCATGCATTCTTCCTTCCATACAATCCATCATACTCCTTTCATTTAGTGCCATCCATCTCTATATACCTCCCTCATCTTGTCATTTCCCTATCATCCATCCTATCATACCTCTCTTAAGTCCTTCTCATGCACGACACATTATAACTTGGGGCATTATATTCCTTGGAGACCCTATCCTATCCACCTTCCATATCCCTATTCTCCTTCCATTTCCATCTTCATTTTCCAATCTCTATCTTCTCACTTTCCTCTACCCAAATCTTCCTATTCACCATTCTTTTTCTTCCATACTTGTGTCTCCCAATATCTCCTCCATATTTTCATCACCTGACATATCCCTTGTCATTGCTATCTAGCTCTATGCTATCCCCATGTAACACCCTACTTAGGAACCCAAGATAAATAAACCTAACATGTAACAATATTCATTGAACTATTTAAAAAAAAGTTTAAACAACATCAAGATGACATTAATGCGGAATCAATATAAACATACACATAAGAAATTACAAATATAGTTTCAATTCCTCAAGGGTTCCTTCATGATGAGTTACATTAAGTAGTTATATTGATTAGTTTAAATCTCAAGTACAATATCTCATGATCAAAAAGAAATAACAGATACATAATCTCATAAGCAAATGCATAAGTATAAATAATACAATGAAAGTACATCCAATAGTTAACATCCACTACACATGTCGCAGGGTATGTAAGAATAAATACAACACATCAGAATACATAATAACATATATATACATCAACTACATAAAAGTCTCTAAGATAAGAATGATAAATGTACAACTATATTGTTGTATGTCTAGTAGTTGGAAGTGTGAGGAGGACCCAAATGATAAGAAGAAACTACCTCACAACTATGTGGTCACCTAGTCAGGCTTCCACTCTCACTATGCAGGGAAGATAATGAATCCAAATACGACTAATCAATCATGAAACATTCTTAGGTGAGAAATTGCTAATAGCCAAAACTACCTCAAAGGTAACACATACTACTCTAGAAGCTAAGATAATCCAAAAAGAAAGAACATTCAATCCAATAGCAATACCACATAACAAAACATCATACATATACCAAGAATAGATCAAATTACCAAAATCATGAGATAAAGTCAATGAAAGATACCCACCTCAAGTCAAGAACCACATGTCAAAAATACATCATCCATGAACCACCAATCACCATCAATGAAAGTAAGTAGCCACATTAAATACATCCAACAATAAGTACTCACCAATAACCACACCACCAAAAGCAACTACAAAATCTATGGAGGAGACTCGGGCTACATACTAGGTAGCGTCATCAAATGGTCAGACTACTTGAGTTACCCTAGACTGGTCTCTTAATAGACCCCAGACCCTCAAGCGTTGAGTTACCCTAGACTAGTTACTCTAAACCTTAGACCCTCAATATGACACATGCGAAACTAGAAAACCCTCTCAAGGAGATGAAGAAAACTAGTCATATTATCATCCCATTCCCATCTTTATTCTATACAAGCACTCAAGGCATGAGAGAGGCAATATCTCTAAGTTATCTATTTTAGTGTGTTTCCCAAAATATTAATTACAAGATTATCACTTATTACATAACTTATAGTAGGTTGCCCTGGCATTGACCACTTTGGGTCCTAGACCCCTATTGCAAACCACTCTCAAAGACATGTACTTAGAAAACCTCTCATAAACACATAAAACATAGTTGTGTCCCATACCACAACACCCATAATGAACAAGCTTGGTCCCTTATCAGGAAACCTGAAAATAAGTTGGTTCTCCCAACCCAAGTAAATAATAATTACTCATCAAAATAAATCTCATAAACATAAGTCTCATTACAAAGCATAAAATGCATCATGAAATCCAATCATATACACATAATAAAATAAAACACAAAAGCCTCTAATGTATGTCCTATTAGGCCATCTAATCAACTCAAACCATTTATATTGAAGTTGTTTACAAATCTTGTGCTTATTCAAACAACAACATGAGAATTACAAACTTATTCAAGCTCCTTCCAAGCAACCACACTAGAAAGAACATTTGGAAGACCAAGAGTCACAACTTAGAATCCACCTTTTACAACAAGACAAATACAACCAATAGAAGACCAAGAGTCACAACTTAGAATTTCACAAAGATGCCCCTCTTGGGATTTGAACCAGGGTCTCCACAATAAGAACTCATTGCTTCAACTAACTAAGCTAAACCCCTTGGACAAATCAAACCATTTACAAAATAAAACCATCAGATAATAAAAAAACACAAAGAATACAAAGTCCAGTCACATGTTTTCAACAAATCAATCTCAAGGTTTGACTAAGCCATCTGACCTGGTTCTTCGTAGGATGATAAACAATAATATTTTACATAAGAAACTTCTTGTTCATAAATCCATGCATGCAAATATAAATAACTTGACTAAATAACAATTTCCAACTAACAAATAGCATGAAAAATAAGATATCTAATAATAATTATTAACCATAATTATAAATTTAATAAATATAAATTAGTTTTGAAAACCTATGCCTTAAATTTCTAGCCTTGCTAACTATAAATAAATTATAGTTTAAAAGAATCATAAATTAAAATTTATTACTTTTTTAATAATTTAAAATGTAATAAGTAAATTAATTTATTATTCTTTAAAAATAATAAAACATAATATATATTGAAAAACACACACAAACACACACATATATATAAATCTGCAATCATAGTTCGAAAGGGCTCACATGGCCTCCAAGATGGAGGGGCCACCAAGGCAACCATGTGGGTTGCCAAAGCATGAACACACACTGCCAAGGCAGCTACTTACATTGCCTTGTAGCAACATTCAACCCAAGGGGGGGGAAGGGCTAAAAACCTACCCTCCCAATTTTTTAATTTAAAAAAAAAATATTATGTTTAATATAATACATACATACATACATACAAACATATATATATATATATATATATATATATATATAATGTTTGCAAGTACATGCTTGTAGGATGAACTTTTCCAGTCAGCAAAATATTATTTAAAAAAACAATTACAAAGATATTTAAATCAAATTGATAATTTAATCTAAATAAAATTCTAATCAAACCCTATCCTCAAAATTTGTTTTCTCCCTAATATTTTCTTTTGTAGAAACAAATGAAATTCCATTCATACAGATCCGGGAAAATAATCTCGATAACAAACATGATTCAAGCACCTAGAAAACACGATGCAAACAGATATTTTCAAATAAAATATTCAACCTTGGGTTTTCAAACCCTACCTCACATTGATGCTAACAATTTAGCAACTTGTTAGAAACCCTTGTTGAAATGAAACCCTTCAAGCTACCGTAAATTTCTTCTTCTCCCAAATCCAAAATTTGCTGCCCAAAATCTGTGTGTGCAATAATGACCTGAAAACCCTCTAATATAGAATTATAATTACCTTTTAGGGGTTTTGTCCTCACAAGCTCTAAAATTGTCATTATTTTTATTTAATCATTCCTTTCATGCACACTTAGCCCACTTTTGAATTAAAATATTCTTTTATTATTATTTATTTATTTCTCCACTTTTTCATTTAAAGTAAATTCAGAATTTATTATTATTATTATTTAACTAACAAAGATAACTTAAGTGCATTATTTAAATACCACTAAATTATTTTAAATCTTTATTAATTAAATAACAATAACAATATTTAATATTTAATTTCCAAATCCTCTTAATGTAGTTTTCTAAATTAGGAGTTTTAAATTAAATCTTTTAATTGAACTAAAAATCCATTTAATCCCAATAATGCAAAATCGTCTTATTTTTCCATTTTTAAAATTAAATGACATTTGATAAATCAATATCAACGATCAATCCAAGAATCATAAATAACTAGTCTATTAGGAAAATCACCAAGTCAAACCTCGAGAAATACATAAGGAAAATCAATCAAAGCAAGAATCAAACCACATACACACAAAAGACTCACAGGTTTAAAAAAGGGTATATAGTTTGTTCTAAGTCCTCCTTGTAGGACAAGTATTTAGGCTATGTCTGGAATTGGACTTGATCATTATCTTCCTATTTTCACCATTTGAGTATTTCTAATAGGGCACACTCATCTTGGCAATTTAGAGAAGTCAATGTGTGATACTTGTATCCCGCATAAAAGATGAGCATGTACATGTACATAAATATATCTAAACAAAACAAGAAATGACATGGAGTGGTACATTGTATAGATCTTGACTTACAGGTGACTACGACTCCCTCCCTTAACTACACTAGACATGTTAGATAGAAGATAAAATATATACACACACCATATACATGCAAATATGGGGTAAGTATCATAATAAATCACAAGTCAAAATATCAAAGGCTTAGATATAACAATGCATCATTACGAATGTAAAATAATCAACATTATCTGACATCATTATAAAAGACATGACATTTATTGACTATGAATTATTTGAAACATCATTAATGCACAATCAATCATAAACATTAATAACATGTGAAATTATATCAACTAAACAATCATCACTAATATATCTCTAATCCAAGTCATGAAATATTATCATATAATTATAAATTAGATATATCTAAAACTAACAAATTCATGAAATAGCCCTAAAAGAGTTTGGCAATCATAACAGAAAAGAAACATATACGTGGGTCTCATTATTTCCTATTTCTGATAATTGGTATCAGAGCACAATTACTTAGAGGAGGCCTAACAACTTGAGTAAGATGTCTATGGATGTGGATCAATTCTAGAAGAATCTAGATGTAACTCTTGAGGAACTTGATGTAATCATAGAAGAAAGAGACAATTTGGAAAAAAAATATAGAGAGGCAAAAGCTTCTGTGTTAAAAGTGGAGATTAAATATGTCAATTTTCATAAAATCAAGAATCAAATAATTAGATCAAGGACATTGATGCAATGGCAAGGCTTAAAAAGGAAAATCAAAATTTGAAGCATGAACTAGAGATTAAAAATCTAAAGTTGTGTATGGAGGATGATGACAAGAAGATTGAATTAGATTTGAGAACTAAAAATGCATACATGAAATACAAACTTACCAAGGTGATATATGAACTTGAGACTTCAAAGTTACAATATGTAGAACTTTAGAAGTATAATACTATTGTGAAAGGAGAACTTACACAAACAAAGCAACATCTTGAGAAGTTGTATTCCATCACTGAAAAGTTTGATGAGCAGATCATGGCACAAAGAACTTCCTATGATAAGATTGGTTTTGGTTACTATGTGTAAGCACACAAAAATGGTCACCTTGACTATGTGCCCCAGTTTCTAATTTATCTCAAGCTTGAATCAATATTTTCATCATCAGTTCCTTTGATCAAATTAAATTATTTGAATTATTCAATTCATTTGAATTATTTAATTAATCATTATTATTTTACATCAATTTCTATGATTAAATTGGAATTCATTTATTTAATTATTTTAAATAAATGTGTTTAATCATCTTGATTTTTGTATCATTTAATTAAAGGAGTTTGCTCCTTGTTAATTAAATAAACCCCCCCCCCCCTCTTAATTTATTTTACGTGCAACAATTATTATTTTAAAGGAAAAAATTAAATAGCTGTCAAACACTTTATTTTATAAGAAAAGGGATTATTTTACATTTAAATTAAATAAAAAATACCCCACATTTTATAATTTTTATGGAGTGTTACACTCCACATCTCTTAATTAAATGCTAATTGCATATTCTCTTATGTGGGTCATACCCTTTCATTTAATTTTCATTTTCCCTCCAATTTGGGAATGCCTCTTTGGATTGATATATAAAGGAGACCTCTTTCTTCATTTTGACATCATGATGATTTCTTATGCTATAGTTACTATAGACATTTTTGAAGCTTTCTTGGAGACTTGGAGATATCTGGCATGTTTATGATAATTTTGAATCTTTCGTTCATTGGATGTACTTGCGAAGACCAAGACCGATGTTCATATGGGAGCTACCACTTCAAACCTTTGAAGGTCTTTGCACATTGATGATAGGAAGCTATGAGTCAATTCTTGCGATCTTACATTTTCATGGTGTTATTTTGAAGGATTTTGAGTGTTGGCAACATATTAGAGAAGCTTCCATTAAAATTTCAGAGTTTTCTAAGGTAATTCATATTTTTAATAATTTTTTCTTTATTTTTCATGAAAAACTATTTTTTGGATGCAAATTAGCAAAATTTTTGGCAAAGTCTACTTTTTTGGAAAGGTCTTTGAATTCTAAATAAGGTTGTTTCTTTGTATTTTGAGTTTAGGGATCATATGAAGGCTCAAACACTCAATTTACAAAAATTGGTTTGTTTTGACAAAATGGATCCCTAGGTCACAAATGATAATATTTTTCTAAAATTTTGACATTTTTGGAAGGCTTTGTTTTTTAACAGGGGTCTCTTTTTGACATTTAGGGTTTTGGATACGAATTCATGTCATATAGGTCCAATCTTGTTGACTAGGTGAAAAATCAAAATTAAAAAAAATGGGCAAGTAATGATTAGCTTGCACTTATTTTTCACATAGTTCAATGCATGATATGAGTTCTCATTTGGATTATTTTCTGGTTATTATTTCTCCTAATAATTTATTTTCAGATCTAACCCTAGGGTTTGCATAAGTTGAATATACATTGCATATCTCATTTGCTTGTTTGCTTGTCTTGCTTGTTGGAGAGTTTGTGGCTTGCTTGCGTGAAAAGCTCAACAAAAATAAAAATAAGGTAAAATCTACTAAGCGTGTTGTGTATACTACCAGGTATTTTATTTAAAGCTCTATAACATTTGGTTTCCTTTCATTAAAATGAACCTCTCACATGTCTTACTTGAGTGATTTCTTGCATTCATAGATCACATTTCAATTTCTGCTCTAAAGGAAAGAAAGAGCATAGATGTTTGCTTAGAATCCCTAATTATTGTTCTATGTGATTGACTATTATTTAAATCTAGAATTGATCTTAGTTGGTTAAAAAGAACAATTAAAATTGAGTTCCCCAAATCCAACTCTCTAGTTTACTATCTGGTTGTCGCCTTGCTTTTTATGAAACTATTTCCTAGTTAGCATTCATCATTTGGAGAGTTCAATTATTTAATATGACTCAAGGGTAACCTTTTTTTTGTCATTCTTGAGTTAATTTGACCATTGTGGACCTAATCTTGATCATCTAAACTTATTATCACTTTGAATCCTTTCATCCTAGCTATCTTTCAGTTAGTAAATCTTGTGTTATCTTGTTGCCAACATCAAAACTTTCTAAGTTAGAAATTTCCCTTGTGGAGAAGGTTTTATTTGATCTCATCCTTGGATTGTGGGTATTCACTTGTCTAAACATACCAATTTGTCTCATATCATTACATTTTTGTTACAAAACATTACAACTCTTGGATAATTCCACATTTGTAAACCCAACAGTGCCATATTGTGTTAACCAATCATGAGACCTCTATAGGCTAATTGAGTTAATAATTGTGATAGGCAGTTACATTATTACACCTTATTAATTTTACAAGTGATTACTTTACTACCCGAGAGTGATACCAACGCTTCTTAGAGTCTTCCTATTTACTAGTGTTTTCCCTCTCATGTTGATTACAACTAGGTTTCAAGTGAGTCACAGTAAACAACCTCAAGTTAAATTTGATCAATTACCCTTAGCTCCAACTCATCAAAAATGCAAAGAAAAAGAACCTATCTTTGATCAATCACCTAAGGGAGAAACAAAAATTGAGTTTACTCCTCCTAGTCATCTTAGTGAATTGAACATACCTGGGCCTGTTCACTTTTTGAGAAAGACATGATATTCACTGGAAACAAAGATAAAAGCATGGATGACATGATGAATGATAGATTATTGAGGCAACATGGAGTTGAACCTTTGGGACCTCGCAAAAGTCTTGAAGATATCTATGGAACTACTCAGTAAATGATTTTGATAGAGATTTACATGGAGGAAATTAGTACTACTCTCCATTTCTTACTCTTCCTAGATTGTCACCTAAATCTTTTCACTCAATGGATAATAAAATCAAACAAGATGAATTGGAAAAGATAGCATACTTGGAGAAATAAGAGAAACAAGTAACACAAAAAATCAATAAAATTTTGGCTAAATCTCAAGAATTTCTCAAGAAAACTCCAAGAACCCCTAATGGTTGGCTTAGTAAAGTGCGTAAGATGTATATGGAAGCACAAGCTAGAGGAATGGCTAAAAATATAGCTAAAGAAATAGCTCAACAAATGGTTAATAATATTATTTCTTAGAGGGGTGATGTTTCTCCTAGATCTCCTAGAGGTGATGAAGAGAGATGTATTCTACAAGAAAAACAAGCTTACATGGATGCATTCATACATCGTAAGGCAGAAAAGAAAGCTCATGAAATAGCATGTCAAAAACTTAATGATATACATTTGCTTGGTGGTGGTAGTAGTTCTCCACCTCCTTCTCCTCCTCTAAGAGCTACTAGACATATGTCGCCTTCACAATCTCCTAAAGGAAATAGGAGACAACCATCTCCTCCTCCTAGATGTCAGCAAAGGAAAATGTCTCCTCCAAGGAATTCACAACAAAATCCTCAATTTACTACACATGGTTTTAGTGTGGAGTATGATTTATTAGAGAATAACCTATAATTTCACAAGTACATGGATCAATATATTCAGATTAATAAGGATAAATACTTCATGGATTTAATCAATAAAGGTGTTCAAGTACTCTATAATTTTGATGTGGGTAAGAATATCAAGAGACGAGATCCTTCAATTCAAGAAAAAACTGAGAAAAATATGAAGATGTTAATGGATAAACTTACACATAAGAATCCATTTTCTCTACAGAGCATGTGTCCTCTACCTTTTGAGAGGAGTATTTGAGAGGTTGAATTCCCTAAGAAAATAGAATTTCCACATTATGATAAGTATGACGAGAATGGAGACCCTAGTGATCATGTGAGACAGTTTAATGTTTTAAGCTTGGAATTTGCACATAAAGATGCTTATCTTATGAGATTGTTTCCTAGGAGTTTAAAGGGACAAGCTATGGAATGGTTCTTTAGGATTACTCTCCCACTTAAGAATTTTGAAGAACTTGTTCAAAAATTTATCCAACACTTCTCTTACAATGTTCAAGAACCAGTTTCTATGCTGGATTTATGTGACCTCAAACAAGATCAAGGAGAACCTTTTGTTACCTTTTTATAAAGATGGAGAAAGTTATGTTCTTGTTACTCTAGAGAATTTCTAGAAAAGAGAAAATTGATATACTTGTGAGTAATTTGGTTCTTGAATTGAGAAATGAAATTGGCAAATGGGAGTTTGAGACTTTTCATAATATGGTAGAAACAAATTTCTGTATTATGTTTTGAAGAATCAAGAAATTATCAAGCATAATAGGAACAAGAGTAACCAGTACAATGGAAATAAGAATAATAGAGTTTCTCAATAGAATAATAGAGGCAATTCTAGCTCCAATAATAGAAATCCTCATGAGAGAAGAACTTTTACAAAGATTAGTAGACCTTATGAGAATATTTCGAAAGAGTTGGTTGATAGCAAGATATTAACTTTGATTGAGAATTGGCAACCACCTCCTATAAAGGGTCCACGTTGGGATGATAATGCCTATTGTAAATATCATCAGAGCAAAATTGGTCATACTACAGAAAAATTATCAAAGGTTAAAACATGATATTCAAAATTTGATTGATAATGGAAACTTAAAAATTGATGGTGTTAGTCATGCTACTAACAACAATCATCAACCTTATAAAGATCCATTGCTTAAGTATGAAAAGGGTGAATAATATAAGAATGGGAAAGCTCAAGTGAATTGTACTTATTCCAATCAAAATTATGGATATTCTAATGCAGATAATGTTATCAACATGGTTGCAATTAAGGAAAATGATAAGGATTTGAATCATCCACATAATCTTGCCTTACATATTGAAGTCATGGTTCATAGAACTCTTGTTAGACATGTCTTGATAGATAGGGGTGTTGGGTTGAATATTTTTCCTTTCAACATACTTGAAAAGTTGGGATATTTAGGATAAGATATTGATACTAGACATAAGGTTACTATTAGAGCTTATGATGGTAGTGAAAGACAGTCTAAAGGATTGGTTTTTTTACGTATTCAGATTGATTCAGTTAAGAGAGCTATTCTATTTCATGTGATTGATACTAGTACCCTTGATTATAACATTTTATTTGGTAGACATTGGATACATGAAATAAAAGTCATTCCTTCTACATATCATCAATGTGTTAGATTTCCACATAATGGGATCGAGATGTGTATTTCAAGAGTTAATACTTTGGCTATCAATAATATTTTAGCAGAATCACATATACCTTTGGATAGAGTTTCAGATGAGTTAATACTTTGTCTATCAATAATATTTTAGTAGAATCACATATACCTTTGGATAGAGTTTCAGATGAGATAGTTGAAGAATCCATAGAATGTGTGACAGAATCCAAGACACTTAATAGTAAAATGGAGGGATGTGAGATTGTTTCTTCAAAATTTTCAGATGAGATATGTACTGATTTCAAACTTTGTGAAGATGAAATTAAAATCTTGACACAAGAAAGGGAGAATATAGGATAGATTCTATAGACACTCTTCCATTTTCACATCATTCCTATGAGTTACCTTCACATTAGACATGATCTTCTTCTTTTACTAAAATCAATTGTCATACTTTGGTTGAACCTTTACTTCCTATGGAAGAAGAGGAAGAATAAATTGTTGTTAGAAATTAGATTTACAAACAAGAAAATGATGATGAACCCATCTTTGATGTTTATGATGATGATTACAATGATGAGGAAGTGGATATATTTGATCAACATGATATATGTGATGATTTGATCCCTTTTACTAATCTTCTTTGAAGAGACATACATGGTTTAGTTAATGAAGCTTCTACTTCAAAAATTCAAAATGATTCAGATATAAAAAACAATGATGAGAGAACATATTGAAATTAGTATGAATTGGATTTATTTTTAGAGCCTTCTATAGTTGACTTGGGTATTGATGTGATTCATGCTTATGATGCTCAACCTAGTATAGTTAATGAGATTTCGAACTCTCATATTCCTCATGAGCTGGATTCTCTAGTTATTAGACAACTTTATGATTCAAGAGAAATTGAGAGGAACTTGATGGACTCTAATTCTTCAGTTGCCAGCAAGGATGTTATTCATATTTACAATATTGAGTCTTTAGAGGTTGAAATTCTATCATTGAGGGTTACTCTTAATAGATTAGTGACAAATGAAGACAAAAAAGTTATGAGATTACAAGAACTTGAGTTACTTGATGAGAAGAGAAAAGTTACTTTTGATCACATGAGAGTTTATTAGAAAAAACTATCTAAGACTTATAACAAGAAAGTTTACCCTAGAGAGTTTTTAGTGGGAGATCTTCTTTTGTGTGAGAATCCTAAGAATTGACAAAATAAAGCTTAAAAAGGAAAATTTGAGCCTAATTGGTTGGGTCCTTTTGTTATTAAATATGCTTTTGGATCGAGTGCCTATTTGTTGTCTACATCTGAGGGAGATCAACTCCTTGATCCTATCAATGTGCTTCATTTGAAAAAGTTCTATCCTTGATGTCCATTCTTGTTGGGGACATCTGTACATGTTTATGGGTCCTAAAAAAATAAAATTCAAAAAAGTGATATATTCCAAAAATACAAAAAAATTATAAAAGAAAAAGAATAGAAAACAATATTTTCAATATCAATAACAGTGTTCCTTAAATATCTTAAACACCAAAATAATGTTTCTCAACACTACCCCAAGAGTCTTGTCTTGTGATCCTTGCCTACTTATGAGATCTTGACCTTTTCCTTGGAACTGAATGTTGATTATCACATTTTAGTTTATAATTAATGTTAAGCTATGTTTTGACCTCTCTTTGTATGCTGACTGTTCATTTCTATATATACATGTTTACTACACTATATTTGCATATTTTTTTATTCCCTCCCTTGTCATTTTTGCATTAGGGGCATGTGGTTTATTTTTTTATAAGTTATTTGATTAGTATTGATTTTTGATGAATATCTCTGTGGTTTTCTTTGGATGCATATCGAGAGAACTATGGACCATGAGACAAATTTTTGGTTGATTTCTTTCTTGTGTGGTTTCAATATCGAGACTCACAATGTTTTTCAACACTACCAGATCCCATTCATATCATCATAGTTGCCTTGGTAACTAGTGATGATTGTGGGAGGTTTTCAATCACATTCATATCTTCAGATTACTTTGGTGATTAGCAATGATTGTGTGATCTTTTCGAAAGAGTTACATTCATATCTTCATGGTTCCCACCAATGAAGGTTGTGTAGCTTGGCTCGATGATTATAACTAGGATCTTAATCTTGGTTGAAATGAGTAAGTACATAAAATAGATAGAAGCATCATATGGACATGAACATGCATCTTATCCTCTTGTCTTTTTAGAGTTTTTTGATTTTTTTGTTTACCTTTTGGAGGTCTCCTTCATCTTTTCTTTACTATTAGTTGTAAGGAAACTTGGCAATAAAGAATATAACCATTTCCACATAACCCATAATAGATCTGTAATAAACACGAAATTAAAATCCACATGCAAGAGAATAGACAACATACCCACAAAATTGTGACACAAGATATACCCTGAGAAACCCTCATTGAGGGAAAAACCCAGCCTCCAAAAGCATCCATCATCATGTATTATTCAGCAAAAAATACCATTGCCATACAACCATGGAAGCCTTCATGGCCATAGCCACAACCGAGCAAACTATGTGAACAAGCATGAATCCACACATCCCATGCCATGCTTTCAACCTTCACAAATGCTCCCTTGGCTAACCTGTCAAGCCTTGTCTCGCTCGACTCTTGCCTTTCTTTCTCTTTGTCACTCTCTCTCTCTACAACAACTACCCTTGTGGCTGCTTATATAGTAGCAAGTCCCACAAAACCACTAAGTGGTATTACATAAACCATGTGCTACCTAACCCACTGACCCCACATTTAATATTGGACATTTAATTCTTTTCCCCAATATTAAATAATTACATAAAATATTTTCACAATGTTACAATACAACTCATCAAGAATATTCTATGGGAATCTTTACATGTTGCACATCCATCTAGGCACAACATTACATAACAAAATAAAATATAACAATATTATGCAATGTGTACAACACCCATTATCTCAACAATCTCCCACTTGTTGTATACATTGCATAGGGTCAATCCGTAGCCACATAAATGAACAAGGGAACAATCCCTCCTAGCACATCCACCATCATGGATCAAAATATACCAAGTGCTCCATCCTGGTACCCGCAACAAAATCAAAGTATCCAGCATCTCGAACATGAATGATCTCACCTTCTATTATGCCACTACCACTGGACATACATAGAAGCCATCCAAAGAGAAAGCCACCCAACCTGTCACATTAGAAGATCATAAAATCCTGTACCAACTAAAATTCCAAGCACAAATAACCTGATCCAAAGGTAATCACATGTATCCGTAGTTGTCAAAATATCTATAGTTGAAATGACACCTACAACAAAGTGCCAAACCCATCCAACTATCCATACCTCAAAGGTATAACAAGTGAATCTCATATCACCGACATATCTAATCTGCAACCTGCAATCACAAGCCTCAAGAGCAATACCTGCCACATATATACCAAGAAGCTCCCACTGCAAAAGATAATGTCACATCTATAACCAATCCACTCAACACATCTCAAAGAAGTGAATCCATGTAATATCAAGGAAATCCACAATACATAATCCAATATCCTGCAAGAATAACTCTCATAACAAGTCTCCAACAGTCTCCCAAATTCTCCACAACCAACAAAGGAAAGAGATAAAGAAATAACCATGTCAGCTCTCACATGACATACATGAGCACAAACTAGTGATCACAATCTCCAACCAATCTCAAATCCAATGTAGGCAAAACTGAACATCCAAGAAGATAACCAAGACCAGAGAAACCATGCAAATCAAACCTGTATCATGTCCTTCTACACACACCTCTAGATGTAAACTGTGCAAGTATGATATCCTCTATTAAACCCCAACAAGAAGCCTCAACAACACCCAAACCATACCATATAACTAATCATGGATGTAAGCCTCTCACAAGAAGATCAAACTCAATAAAACCATTCCTAAACCAAGGAATAACCATTCCTAATCCAAGGAAAATGTCCAATATAAAACCATCTCCCAAACTCAACCAGCATAACAACATATGCACATGGAGATAACCGATGCTAAACCATCTCTCAAATGAACCCTCCAGAACTAACTCATGTACCATAGCTCAAGATCCATATCCATGAAAGACAAGCACAAATATAATGCAACTGAGAGAAACAATGGGCTATACCTCTCAAGTAGCAAACCGCCGAGTAGACGAAGAGTGGGGAATGAGAATGCTCATCAAGATACCCAAGTCTCCAACCAAGACTCATCTAAGAACAATCTCCTCTCAAGTCCATATCAAGTGACTGCCCCTCAGACTTTTTGTTGAAACCATCAACTGTCCCAACAAATACTTCTCTAATCCAAGATAAATCAGCGTCACCACCGTCTCTAAGTATCCATGAGCACCTGTAACCAATCAATCCATGCCAACTCCAAATGCAACATAGCAATATCATGAAGTATCCAGCTTATGATTAGTGTACTCAATACCAAGAAACTAAACCAAGATCAATGTCAAAGTTCCAACCATGGCCTCAGGAACATAAACACGACAACATGATCTAACCATCTCAACTAAAGAGATAACATGCTCCATATGAACACACCATAACATGTCACAAATCTAAACGCGTATCAAGAATATACCATGACATAATAATGAAACCATCCTCATACCAAAGATAACATGCCAAATAAAAACATAAACCACACCTTTGCCAAGAACCTTGTGAGTCCTCAAGATGCAACCATCTCCACACACCATGAAGAAAACCATCTCCACATACCATGAAGAGCCATCTCCACATACCATGAAGATAACTAAGAACTACATGAGTCCTCAAGATCTAACCATCTTCACACACCATGAAGATAACAAGTGCACCATGCAAATGTCAAAGACGCTTCTGCAGCAACAGGATCTAAGACAAACCTCCAACATCTGCAAACACTCAATAAATATATCAATGCCAACAACTCCCACTCAACTGTGGTACCAAGTCACTTATGGCATTATAAAATCCATCTTCTCTAAACCAAGAAAATATAAACCAAACCAGGAACTAATCCTGCACTGTCACCCCATCACTGTCACAAGCTCCCACTAAACTATGTATCTAAGCTATCCATGACATCATGATGAAAAACCATCCTCTAACCATGAGAATCAACCAAGGCATCAAACCATCAAAGAACTCAAAGTGCACATCATGAGCTCCTCAAAAGAAACCAAATAACCATGATCCTCAACCAAGAAGATATACCACCATAACCAAATCATAAAATCCAAGCTAATGAACATCAAGGATGTACCTTTATAACCAATCATGTCATGCCAAAATCCATGACACCATGATCACATCCATGAACTGAACATCTATCTCTCAAAGTGTCCAACCTATCAGCATAAAATAGTCAACCACAATCATCCACCATGACTGTACCTGGTAACAACATCTCATCCCTTCTACATGAAGATAAAATAGTAAATCATGTGACTTAGGGCATAGACAACCCAAATCCAAGCCACCAATCTGAATATGCATCAATAATGAAAGATCAATGGGCAAAGACAACACATAACCAAGCCATAAATGCAACCTGTAAATATAGACCGCTTACAACACTGCACAACTTGTAGACCCAACAAGTCATCATGCATATCCAAACCAAACACTGATAACCATATCATCATGAGACCAATCTGAAATATGAACTGAGTATACAATGACATCAAATCTTAAATCTCTAATGCCATAAACTCACAATGTTACCATAGTCAAAATATACTTATAACTGTTTAGATCAATATATCAACAAATAAATCATGCCAAACCTGCACCAAATCTAAACCAATGTGTAGAGCTCTCCAAGAGCTTTTCGTTGACTACTCGAAGTCCAAAATCCGACTCCGTATGCCCAAGTTATGCCCTAATCCGTGCTCAAAATAAATAACATCTGACTTTAGGGCTCTTAAAACCTAACAAAATTTCAAAATCATAGAACCAAACCTACACCATATTGTAGTGCTTTGAATTATCTTTCCAACGCCTGTAAGAACTATGAAATCCGATATTCTGAGAGAAAGTTATGGCCATTTTACTAAGACAGTCTTTTTACCATTTTCAGTACGATTTTTTATTTTTTATTTTTTCAGTGACGAAAATTTCGACAGGATTAAATTTGACGGCCATCATGGGCTGAAACTTAAAAACTCTTTCATTTCCTCTGAACATGGCCAAACTAGGGCATATTATATATCAAAATTTATGAAAATGTTGACCCGGATCCAATGGTGAGGTCTATTTTTACCCAGGAGGTCATTTCTGCAAGCTACCCCCCAAAACCCTCATTTAAATGAAACATCCGAAAAACTCATTTTCTCTAAGAATTTCACATGCCCAAATATTTTAACATCCCATCATAACAAAAAATCCAAAGTCCTTAGATCTGCAATAAAATATTCATATATCTTGCCCTTTCTTTTATCCTCTCATGCATTTCTCATGGATTCAATCTAGGGTTACAATAATAAAACCATATCTCTAATACCACTTGTAAAGAAATTTGGCAATTAAGAATATAACCATTTTCACATAACCCATAATAGATCTGAAATAAACACGGAATTAAAATCCACATGCAAGAGAATAGACAACATACCCACAAAATTGTGACACAAGATATACCCTGGGAAACCCTCATTGAGGGAAAAACCCAGCCTCCAAAAGCATCCATCATCATGTATTATTCAGCAAAAAATACCATTGCCATACAACCATGGAAGCCTTCATGGCCATAGCCACAACCGAGCAAACTATGTGAACAAGCATGAATCCACACATCCCATGCCATGCTTTCAACCTTCACAAATGCTCCCTTGGCTAACCTGTCAAGCCTTGTCCCGCTCGACTCTTGCCTTTCTTTCTCTTTGTCACTCTCTCTCTCTACAACAACTACCCTTGTGGCTGCTTATATAGTAGCAAGTCCCAGAAAACCACTAAGTGGTATTACATAAACCATGTGCTACCTAACCCACTGACCCCACATTTAATATTGGACATTTAATTCTTTTCCCCAATATTAAATAATTACATAAAATATTTTCACAATGTTACAATACAACTCATCAAGAATATTCCATGAGAATATTTACATGTTGCATGTCCATCTAGGCACAATATTACATAACAAAATAAAATATAACAATATTATGCAATGTGTGCAACACCCATTATCTCAACATTAGTCGTGATCACGAATGTGCTTTTTAGTACATGTCACTTGTTTGTGATCTCAATCAAAATTTCTTATCTTGCACAATTGATAGTTTTTGAGGCATTTTCCCCTTTTCTTCTTCCCATCTTCTTGTCTTTCATTCACCCTCCTTTCTTCTGATTTGGGGCATGCTTTTCATGGTTGGTGATTTAACCTTGGTTTCTTGATCTATATCTTTCTTATATTTCATCATGAACCCTTTTCTAATTTGATCATATCTATCTTGTTCTTGCTTAGCCTCTTTGTCATTTCAATTTCAATCCTGAGGGAGTAGGAACACTCTATTGAGCTTCATTGTTTGCAAACCTGATTCAAAATCTACACATCTTTTTCTGCCTAGCTTGGGACAGATGATTATTGTACCTAGGGAAAGTTAATGTGTGATTTATCATTTTTTGGGCATTGATATTTGTCTTTTGACTTTATATATATTTCATGAATTTTATATTTTTTTAAAAACTCTTTGGGTAGATTGACAATTATAAGACCCGTAGGGGCATATTGTGTTCCAAGCATTGTAAGACCCCTGATGGCATGTTGAGGGAACAAAATTTGGATGCTTAATATTTATATTTTTTACATTAATCAATCTTTATACACACTTTCTCTTATGGTTCTTTGACTTAATGCACTTGTCATGTATGTGGACACACATTAGTCAAAGAGGGGCAAATGTAAGCATACAAAAATGGTCACCTTGACTATCTGCCCTAGTTTCATAATTTATCTCAAGCTTGAATCAATATTTGCATCATCATTTCCTTTGATCAAATTAAAGTATTTGAATTATTCAATTTATTTGAATTAATTAATTAATTAATTATTATTTTACATCAATTTCCTTGATTAAATTGTAACTCATTTATTTAAATAATTAAATAAATGTGTTTGATCATCTTGATTTTTGTATTATTTAATTAAAGGAGTTTACTCCCTTTTAATTAAATAAAACCCCTCCTCACTTAATTTTATGTGCAAAAATTATTATTTTAAAGGAAAAAATTAAATAACTGTCACACACTTTTTTTTATAAGAAAATGGATTATTTTACATACAAATTAAATAAAAATTCCCCTCATCTTATAATTTATATAGAGTGTTACACTCCACATATCTTAATTAAATGCTAATTGCACATTCTCTTATGTGGGTCATACCCTTTCATTTAATTTCCATTTTCCCTTCAATTTGGGAATGCCTCTTTGGATTAATATACAAAGGAGACCTCCTTCTTCATTTTGACATCATAATGATTTCTTATGCTACAGTTATTATAAACATTTTTGAAGTTTTGTTGGAGACTTGGAGAATTCTAGCATGTTTCTGATAATTTTGAAACTTTCATTCATTGGATGCACTTGTGAAGACCAAGACCGATGTTCATATGAGAGCCACCACTTTAGACCTTTGAAGGTCTTTGCACATTGATGATAGGAATCTATGAATCGATTCTAGAGATCTTGCATTTTCATGGTGTTATTTTGAAAGATTTTGAGTGTAAGGATTCATAGAAGTGTGTTTGCTATTCATCCACATTTTTCACACATACTATGAAGGTGAATCATCCAAGAAATATGATATTGCAAAAGAACCAGATCTTGTGATCCAACAAATTGAACAAACATGAGGGGATATGAACAAGGTTGAGACTAATTAAACTGAATATGTACCTAAATAATCTAAACCACCTAAATATTTGAGAAGACAATTTACTAGAAGATGTTATGAATGCAATGATAATGGTAATATGAAGAAGGACTATATAGGCGAGTATACTAACCCTATCTCTGGTTATTGTTATAATTGTTATGCTTATGAACATAGAGCTAGTGAATGTAGGAAATCTAGATTTAATAATAATATGTATCAAGGTACTAACTATGTAGGTAGTAGACCTATTGGTGCAAATAATATCATATGAAATGGAATCATGTGTTATAAATGCAACAACTTTGAATGTATTGCTAGAGATTGAAGATTATATACTAGTTAATCGAGACCTAGATATGGAAACAATGTGATAGCATATCAAATTTATAATAACATGGGACATACAAAAAGATCATGTAGAATGAACAATATGAGGAGTAATGTGAGGACACCTAACATAAGAAGAAATGTAAAGAATGTCATAAGGAATGAAAATATCAATAACAAGCAAAAGGTGAATGTGAATGAGCAGATAAAAAACTTCAATGAAGCATTTGTTAAAGATATGACAAGCACAAAAATTTGGGTAGAAAAGAAGACAAGTGACACACCTAAAATAAGTTGAAGTCAGTGATAGTTGTTGACAAACCTCTCTCAATTTGAGCAATTATTTTCATAAAAGATAAAGAGGATTTAGCAATAAAAAATTATTTAACCCCTACATTATTGAATTGAGCCTTGTGTAGTTAAGAGAAGGTAGAGATGGATGAAAGGAAGCTACACCTAAGTGTGAATATGATCCTAAGTTCATATGTGAGTGCGAGAACAAAAGGAAGTTCTTTGGCTAATGGAAATAACTTTTTGAAGCTTGTGTACTTGCGTAATTGATGTAGAAGTAAATTGGAAAGGATTTAATGGTTGAAATTGATTATTTGAGTACCATTTGATTTTGTGAAGAGTTAAGAAGCCCTTAGAAGAAAACTTGAGCGAAAAATTGAAGTGTGTTGAAGCAAATTGGAAGCAAATTCAACAAGCCCTAGTTTCTCGATTTTAAAGGTATTTATCGCTTGCGCAGTTATATTTTTAAGATAGGAAAATGTTTAAGTTTGAAAGAATGGCCACACCAACTATTTGTGACATAAGTGAGAGACCTAGGTATAAGTTCAAGAAGCACCCATATGTTTCTCTTGAGGATGATCTGTCTGGTGCATTTTCGCAAATTCCTATTAGGGTTCTACATGTAGAAGACATATGTGCTTATAGTTGCTAGAAGTTTGAGTCAATTAAAAATAATGATATTCTTAGGGATATGAACCTACTTTAAAACAATACCTAATCTCAAACAAGGGTTTGAGCTCTTAGAGAACCTAAACATGACCAAACATATGTTCTTTGAAGAGTTTGATCAACATGAGTGGACAAGAATAATTCTTAGTCAAATTCATGAGGATATGTTATGGGTAGGTGATATTCAAATGATGATTGAAAATGACATGATTCATAAATTGAATGGGTTAAGTAATGAGGGTAGTAACCCTGTGAATGAGAAGGATGTTAAGAAATTGGTTAAAATTGATGCAGGAGCATCCTAAGTTGCACTATTGTCCTGCATGTTTTTAGTTTTCCTTGTTTCTATCGCGTTGCAATGTCTTGCATTGCTGAGAATTTATTGGATGCCGAGCTTCCTAGTTGATGTTGAGTTCTCAACTGATGCCAAGTGTTCTTTGGTTGTTGAGTCATCCTTTGGATGTCGAGCTTGTATGGTTGCCAGGTTTATTTGGATGCTGAGTTCGTGTGGATGCCAAGTTCATTTAGATGCTGAGTGTTAGTATTTTGTGGAGCCTTCATTTGCTAAGTTGTCCATGTTCGGTTTCCTATTGAGGTCGACCTTTGCATTTAATTTAATGTTAACTATCTACTATGAGTCGACTTGTGGCTTGTCCTAGCATTTAATTTGAGAGTTTAATTTGTTATATTTGTAACAGGAGGACTTGTAGCCATGCATGTATTTAAGAGATCTTGGTTTGAGTCTCAAAAAGAGGAAAAAAGGGAGAACTTAGAGAGTAGGAGTAGAATGCAAAGCTGGATCATCAAAGATTGTAATTGAGTTGTTATATGGTTGTAACCCAGAAGGCCTTACAATTGGGCATGTAAAAGATCTTTTAATGCATATATGAATGAAGAAATTTTCTTCCTCTATCTCCCATGTTGTTTGTTTTATTGTTATTTCTGCTATGTTGACTCAAGTTGAATAGCTGGGTGTGCCTCTGGCCCTAGTTATTCTCTTCCTCCATTTTTCAGGTGGTTTCAGAGTAAAGGTTCATCCTTGTGGAGAGTGGATTGCATAGAACCCTAAGTGAATTTGGTTGTGGGGTAGCAAATATGAGGATTTGACCTACAACTTGTAGAGGGTTACAATCTTGTAGGAACCTGATTTGTAAAGATGGTTTGAGTTAGAGGAAATGTTGATAATGCAATATTGGATACATTGAGACAAATTACAAACAAATTTAAAGATGTTGTAGAGACAACCTAAAGGAGAGGAGCACACCTTAATGATGTAACTAATGATGAAGCAATAGTACCAAACCCTAATCCAGAATCTAAAGAAGATCAAGATGAAGCAAAGTTATTGAGAGTGTTGTCTAGAGCAAATTCAAATCTTGCTGTCGAAGTTGTTCCTTATGATGGAAAATTGGACACCAATACTATGTTGGATTGGATCTCTAAAATGGAGAAATTCTTTGAGTATGAAAACACCCCTGATAATAGAATGGTGAAAATTGTAGTTATAAGGTTGAAAGGACATGCCTCACTGTGGTGGGAGCATCTGAAAACTTATAGGCAAAGGAGAGGAAAGGAGAAGATCATAACTTGGGTGAAGATGGCAAACAAGGTAAAGAAAAAATTTCTTCCTAATTATTACCAAGTTAGCTTGTTGAGAAAAATAAAAAATTTGAGACAAAAGGACATGAGTGTGAAGGAGTATACTGAGGAATTCTATAGATTGGACATCAAATCTGGACATGTGGATGATGATGTTGAGAAATTGCAAGATACATAAATGGATTGAGATTTGGAATTCAAGATGAGATAAGCTTTTTGAAACTAGAAAGTGTGGAAGAAGCATACCAATATGCCTTGAAATCTGAGGAGATCTTGACAAAGAATCATGAACAAAGACAAAAAGGCAAAGGTGGTAGATTCCAGAGAGATAGAGGTAGATCTTATGGAGAAGGTGTCAGATCTAATAGTTTTGTGCGAGATAAAGGGAAATTTGAATGGAAAAAATGATGACAAAGACAAGATTGAGTGAAAAGGTGGTAGTTCATTCCAAGGAGGTACTGGTTCTTACTGAAGAAGAGGTAATTCTTATTCTAGAGGTGGTTTTCATGGTAATTGTTTTAGATGTGGTAAAGAAGGGCATAGATCCTTTGAGTGTAGACCCTATGAAAGTAGGAAAGGTAACATAAATGCTATGACTCAAGGAGACATTGAGGGTTCACCAAGTGGAACTAAGGCTGGTGAAAATTTGATGGTGTGAAGAACCTTATGTAATAAGGGAAGTGATGAGGAACTTGTCCTAAGGAGAAGTCTTTTCAAAACCAGATGTGAGATGGCTGGAAAATGTTGCATGGTGACCATTGATAGTGGAAGTTCTACAAATTTGGCATTAGAAGAGTTGGCTACAAAGTTTTAGTTGCAGAGGTTGAAGCATCCCAAACCCTATCATGTTTCATGGATCAAAGAGGATCATAAGATATTGGTAAGTGAGAAATGCCTTGTGAAGTTCAAGATACATTATTTTGATGAAGTTTTGTGTGATATTATGCCTATCGATTGTTGTCATCATATTTATTGGGTAGACCTTGGCAATATGATAAATATGCTATACATGATGGAATATTGAATCAATATACTCTTTGGGTGAATGGGAAGAAGCAAATATTGTTGCCTTTGATTGAAAGTCCAGATGAGGTTAAGTGTACTACTATAAGAATTTGCATTGTTGATGGGAAACATTTTGAAATGGAAATGAAAAAGAATCAAGTCTATTTTTCTATAATTCCAAGGAGATCGAGTTGTGTCAATAGCAGCTGAGTGCCAGAAATAGTGTTAACTAAGTGCCAATCAGTGGTAATCGAGTGATAGCTGATAGTATTGACCAAGTACTAGTAGAAATTGTAGAATTGCTAAATGAATACAAGGATATTGTTGTAGAAGATATTCTTGATGGTTTACCACCATTAAGGAGTATAAGTCATTGTATAGATTTGATTCCTTGAGCTATTTTGTCGAATAAAGAACTATATACATTAACATGTATAGAAAATGAAGAACTTAATAGACAACTGCATGAGTTATTGGAGAAAGGTTTGATCAAAGAAAGTTTGAGTCCATGTGTTGTACCTACCATATTAGCACCTAAGAAAAATGGAGAATGGAGAATGTGTACTGATTCCAGAGCTATTAACAAGATCATAGTGAAATATAAGTTTCCTATGTTGAGGATGGATGACATAATGGATTGTTTAAGTGGAGCAAAGTATTTTACCAAGATTGATTTAAAGAGTGGCTATCATCATATCATAATCAAAGAAGGTGATGAGTGGAAGAATGCTTTCAAGACAGAAGATGGTTTATATGAATGGTTGGTTATGCCTTTTGGTTTGACTAATTCTGATGCAGGAGCATCCTGGGTGTAAGAACAATCTTGCATCACCCAAAAATATTTTCATTTTAGTCTTCTCTATTTTAATAAGGACTAGTAGACAAGGTGGTTACCATTTATGGGAACTTGCTATTTTTAGTAAGTTTGACATGCAAGCTTAGAATCTTCTTATTTTATACATAAATGTTCATTTTAGAGTTATAAGCCTACCATAAAAATCTCATTGCTCCAGTTTAAGTATCAGAGAAGTTATTGCAAATTTTCAGTGGAAATATTTGTAGAAAAATCTTCAGGCTCACCGTTGGAGGTCTTAGAGTGTCTGGATGAGGTCTAAAAACTCAATGGAAGGGCACTTGCATGATTTCTAGCTTGTAGATCAGGAGCTGATATTTCCAAAAAGTGGTTATAATAGCCAATTGGAGCAACGGTTTGTGAGTTATGATCATTCAAAGTTGGGCTACTTGAAATATCTAAAATAATTGCCAAAGATGTATTTGGCTGACTCTATATGTATTATTAGGATCTATCAGCCCTAGGTATTAAGTTTCATTGTCTAGAACCTTCTCGAGTGACATAAAATTGTCTATTTAAGAAAGGCCCAAACATTGTCTAGGACAACTCTGGGTGATTGTTCACAACATTGTCTTGTAAATTACTATAATGAAGGTGCCCATGTGGGTTAGCATATTATACTTGTGAATTTTTAAATTTCCACATTTGTGGCACAAATAAGAAGTCTATTTTTTGTTCTCTCATTTGTTGTTGTTTCTTTATTTCTGTTATAGTTTATGGTATTAAGGGGAGCACCCTTCATCAAATGCATTTAGTACTTTCATGAGGTTGATGAATGAAGTTCTAAAAAGATTCTTGGGTAAGTTTGTGATTGTTTATTTGGATGACATTTTGATATTCAGTAAGACTAAGGAAGAACATCTTGAGCATGTTAGACAAGTATTGTAGAGATTGAAAGAGGAGAAGTTGATGATTAACCTAAAAAGGTGTTCTTTTATGCAAAAGGAGATTGTGTATTTGAGATTTTTTATTTTAGTTGATGGTTTGAAGATGGATCTTGAGAAGTTAAAAACAATTTTGGAGTGGCCTACACCTGAGAATGTGGGTGAGGTAAGATCATTTCATGGTTTGACTAGTTTTTACAGAAAGTTTATAAGGAATTTTGTTTCTATTTATAATGCTATGAATGAGACAATGAGAAGAGATAAAAAGGAATTCAAGTGGACACATGGAGCTGATAATAGTTTTGAGACTTTGAAACAAAAGGTTGCTGAATTACCTGTATTGCCTTTGCCTAATTTCAATAAGGTATTTCGAGTTGAATGTGATGCAAGTGGTAGTGAAATAGGCGTTGTATTAAGTCGGGAAGGTAAACTTGTTGCTTTATTTAGTGAGAAATTAAATGATGCTAGAAAGAAATATTCTATGTATGATCAAGAGTTTCATGCTATTGTTCAAGCCTTGAAGAAGTGGAGACATTATTTGATTCCTAAGGAGTTTGTGTTGTATACTGATCATAAATATTTACAGTACTTGGGAAGTCAACATAAATTGAATCCATATGAAATGGGTTGAGTATTTGTAGAGTTATACATTTGTGATTAAGCATAAAAGTGGAGTTACTAATCAAGTTGCTGATGCATTAAGTAGAAGACATTCCTTGCTGGCCGAGATTAGGGTTGAAGTTCTTGGTTTTGATGAGATGAAGGAGTTATATGATACTGATCTTGACATTTCTGAGGCATGTAGAGAGTGTAGAGCACCAAATATAATAGATCACATAAGTATGTATGATGAATATTTCATTCAATAAGTTATGTTGTTTAAAGGTATTTAGTTGTGTATTCCTAGAAGCTCTATGAGAGTTAATCTGATTAAGGAAAAGCATAGTGGTGGATTGGTTGGACATTTTGGAATTGATAAGACATTGAGTTTGCTGAAGGAGAAGTATTATTGGCCACAAATGTATAAGAATGTTCTAAAATTTGTAAGGAGTTGTGGAGTTTGTCAAGTTGCAAAAGGAGCAAGTCAGACTGCTGGTTTATATACACCTATTATTGTTCTTAAGAAACCTTGGAGTGACATTAGTATGGATTTTATTCTTGGATTGCCTAAAACAGAGAAGGGGTATGATTCTATATTTGTTGTTGTGGATAGATTTTCTAAGATGACCCATTTTATACCTTGTAAGAAGACATCAAATGCTGAGCATGTTGCTAAACTTTTCTTTAAAGAGATTGTGAGATTGCATGGATTACCAAGAAGTATTATTTCTGACCAAGCTAGTAAGTTTGTTGTTTATTTTTGGAAGACTTTGTTGAAGAAGATGGTTACTAAATTAAGGTTTAGTTCTACATTTCATCTATAGATAGATGGACAGACAGAGGTTGTGAATAGAAGCTTGGGTAGTTTACTGAGATGTCTAGTTCTAGATAAGCCAAGTAATTGGGAGATGGTATTGGCACAAACTAATTTTGCATATAATAATTCTATGAATAGGAGTACATGGAAAACACCTTTTGAGATTGTTATAGGAATGCTTCCTAGAGGAGTATCAGATTTGAGGCATGTTGCTAGAGAAGAGAAGAGAAGTGCTGTAGGGGAGGAATTTTTTGATTTTATGAAGTCTTTGCATAAGGAAGTGAAGTTGAGGTTGGAATAAAGTAATCAGAAGTATAAGGAGAATGCTGGTAAATCTAGAAGAGATCATGTTTTTGACATTGGTGATGAGGTAATGGTTCACTCAAAGAAAGGAAGATTTCCTGTTGGAACATACAACAAGCTGAAAATGAAAAAGTTTGGACCTTGTAAGATCCTAAAGAAGTTTGAGAGTGGTAATGCATATAAAATTGAGTTTCCTGATGACATGGATATATCTTCCATATTCAATGTTGCCAATTTATACAAATATCATGAGTTAGAAGATGAAGTGGATGTGTTAGATGATTATTCTAAGAAGAAAGTCAAAGAAGTTGAACAAATACTAGAACAAAAGTTGGTAAGAGCATGAGAGGAAAAGACTACTATGTGTATTTGGTAAAATGGAAAAATAGACGTAGTGAAGATGCTACATGGATTTCTCAATCTAAGTTGGATTTAGCTCAGGTTGTGACACTTGCATGATTCAGGAGAATAATTTCTTTCTACCTTGGTTGTTTGATGTAGGAGCATCCTGGTTGCACTGCTGTCCTACATGTTTTTAATTTTCCTTGTCAAGTTTTCCTGTTGTCTTGCACTGCCGAGCGTTTAGTGGATGTCAAGCTTCCTGGTTGATGCCAAGCTCTTAGTTGCTGTCAAGTGTTCTTTGGTTATCGAGTCATCCTTTGGATGTCAAGTTTGTATGGTTGCTGAGTTCATGTGGATGTTGAGTTCGTATGGATGCCGAGTTCATTTAGATGTCCAGTGTTAGTATTTTGTGGAGCATCATTTGCCAAGTTGTCTGTGTTTGGTTTCTTGTTGAGGCTGACCTTTTCATTTAATTTAGTGTTAGATATCTATTGTGAGCTGATTTGTTGCTTGTCCTAGCATTTAATTTTTTGTATTTTCAACAAGCTAACTTGTGGTTGTGCATATATTTAAAAGGTTTTGGTTTGAGTCTCAGAAAGAGGAAAGGAGGGAGAACTTAGAGAGTAGGAGCAAAATGTGAAGTTGGATCATCAAAGATTGTAATTGAATTGTTATATGGCTATAACCCATAAGGCCTTACAATAGGGCATGTAAAAGATCTTTGAATGCATATATGAATGAAGGCATTTTCTTCCTCTACATCCCATGTTATTTTTTTAATTTTTATTTTCACTATGTTGAATCTATACAGGCAGGTTGAATAGCTAGGTGTGCCTCTGGCCCTAGTTATTCTCTTCCTCCCTACATCAAAAATTAACACTAAATCTGAGTCTGATGGAAGGAATGTGAAATTGGATAAAATCAAGTAAGTTGATGTGAGATTGATTAGTAAGATAATTTGTTATAAGATGAACTACAATTCTATAGTAAAATCTATACTCGCTAGATTCATCCATGCAGCCTATATGACAACTATAGGAAAAGAAAAGGTAAACATGTGTGAGATCCTTAGACAAAAACTGATTGATAACATTGATAGAATTAAGAAGATTAAAAGTGTTGCATTCAGACTTGAATCTTTATTAAGACACCTATTCTTTCTAGTGATAAGAAAATTCCCTAGAATGCCTAATTATGAGTGGGAAATAAACAAGAGTACAAAGATTCAAATCATGTTTTTATGGTTGAAAATGATGTCACATGTATGGAAGCAGTTGAACCAAGAGTGAAATTCATTGATCCCATAGGATATGAGATGAGTGAGGAGTTAATTTAAGGATATGCAAAGATAATTATTGAGTCCAAAATAGATGGAGTGTCCTTGATGGGGTACCTATTAGGAAAATATGAAATAATTTCAAAGTTAGTTATATAGTAAAGACAAACAAGAAAGATGACAAGAAAATTGAGGAGTTACTAAAAGAAATTGGTGTGAATAGATAGGAATTCATAGAAACAATGGGTATAGTAAAGGAAATGAGAGCTAGCAGCCAATCATAAATTCTAATTACAAAGCCAATTCCAATTGAAAGTGGACCTTCTATGGAGGTGACAGTTCTAGAATAATTGGCTAAGAAATCCATTACACCCTATGTACTAGTAGCACCTTCCACTCTAGATGAAGAGCTCAGTATAAAAAAAGGGCAGACATCTATAGTAGAATCTCAAAGGAGATCTACTAGAAGCACTTCAACAACAATTCAAATTGATGTAAAGCAAGAGAAGTACAAGTCCCATAAACAAAAATGAATGAAAAAATTAGCCACTAGACTTATAAAGAGGTAGGAAACATTGGTCACCTATATTAGGAAAAAGAAGCCACAAGAATAAGAGATTGGAACAAAGAAAGAAGATAAAGACAAACTAGTTGACACTAGTGAAGGAAGAAAGAAATGGAAGCCTAAAATTGAAAATATGAATAGTATGATCATTAATGAAGGCAATCTAACCAAGTTGAATATATTTAACCATTTGTATGATAATTTTGAGAATTTGTAATTAGAGAATTCCATAATGAGATATAAGATTTTGTTTAAAGAAAAGTTTATAAATATTCATGGGAAGATACCTAATGATTTGTATGAAAGACTAAAGAATAGAAAAGGGAGAGTCAAGGAAAAAGATAAAGCTATAAGGGAAAGAATTGTAAGAAAACTATGTAAATTTAGAAATGAGAAACATTTTGAGAGGATTATGAAAAATCTAGAGCCATTGTCGAGGAACATGACAAGACCAATCTTGATCATGGGATGCAACTATGAGAAAGTAAATAAAGAATTAAAGGAAGCATTTATAAATGTTATGACAAAATTTAAGGATAGATTGACTGAGATACATAAGACTTTAGAAGAAAAAATAGTGTTAGGTACTCCTTGTTGGGCTGTCATTTTGCATGATACTTAACGACATGAATCCTTTCGAACTCCTCTCTTGAAAAGTTAATCTGGGATCAACTCCAAGGTTTTTGGTGATCTTGCGACCTACTAGAATCCACTCAATTGAAGATAAATGTATTTTTTCACAAGGAGGCATTTGCTAGTTCTGAACAATTTCAGATAAGATATAGAATTTGCTTGCCACCTCAAAAGAATAACCGCATAAAAGGAAATATATTTTTTGTATTTTTCTATTTTTTAATGAATGCGATCTAATAATTCAATTATATGAATTCCTAAATTAACCAAGTGTTTGTAAAAGAAAATAACAAAGATAGGGTAACAAGAAGTTTAAGCAAATGATTTGAAAAGTAAATTCCTAACGGACATAAGTCACAGAAACAACATGTCTGTGAGTTAAGCCTTTGAAAAGATCGGTAGGTAACCAATGAAAATAGGAGTAGAGCTTCCTTAATTCCACTGATGCAATCATTGATGGGAATTTAGTAACCATAAGATGTTTCACTTTTCATAAAATCTCAAGGCCACAAAAAATGCGCTCATGTGAGACAAAAAGCTATGCAGGAACAATAAGGTGATCTCTTCTCCAACTAAGTATGCTAATGGAATTCATAAACACGTTGAACAAAATAGAATTAAAAGATCACTCAATCAAAATAACACAATAAAACTATTGGCTCAATTACACTTCACAAACATACATTCACAAAATATAACACACTTAGGCAAGAATAACTACACTCTGAATATGAGCACCAATAGCATATATTGTTGCATCAAAATAATGAACTAGAATACATATTACATTCTTGAATTTATAAGAAATCTTTTCCTCAATTTGTGTTGAGAGTGAGAGATCTCTTTATGTAAACATATGCTTCTAAACTAATAAAACAAATCTATTTATGTATGAACTAACCCTCTAACTAGTGCTAATTAGGACTCCACCATTTTAATATCATTTAATGGGTACCTGAGCCTTTACATGTCTTAAAACAAAGAAAGCATGAGAAAATAAGAAGAAGAAAGCCATTAGATGATGTAGGAGTCTCTGGAGATGCTAAAAATAGAAGCTTAACCTTCACTAGATGTTTGTAGGAGTTAAACTATTTTTAGAATGGATTTCTGGTGCATGGAAAGCTCTAAATTTGGAACTGGTAGTTAACTATTGGCACACCTTTGACTTCTTCAAAAACTTTTAGTGCACCTTGGAAGAAGTGCACCTCAAAAGTAGCGCACCTAGTGCACCTAGCACACCTCAGAAGCTAGGTCCAAAAAATGCAAAATTTTACCAAGTGTAAAAACTGAAATTCTAACTTCTAGGTTTTCTTCCCCTTTATACCAGATATATGTCTGGGTATTTGCTATTGAATTTATCTATACTCTTCATGACTTGGGTTGCATCTAGAAGTTCTAAAGCTTCATATTTATCCTTTACCTTTTGCCGATAGTTACCCAACTCTATGTGAGTCTTTGCAAAATTTCCCAATTTCACATCTAAATCTAGCAATGCCTCTTCAGTCTTAAATACTTATTTGACATCCTCTTCAATGTAAGCTTATTCAAAAGTCTTTTAAAATTGGTCAAGAACTACTTGTACAGTCATTAGTTTATCTCTTGAATCATCTTCAAAAATGTCCAAGCAAGCATCACTGTAATGTCTCTTTGCCTCCAAAATCTGCTCTTGGGTTTGATCCTTGAGCTTATGAATATCCGCATGTAATGTTTCCATTACTTTATTGCCATCTGTAATCTTCTCTATCCAATCATCTATTTTGTCTAACTCATATATAGTATATACATCCATTAGCATTCGATACCTTTGACCCTTTATTGACTGCAATGCTTGCAGGTCTTTACCTTAGGTATGTACTTCATTAATTAACCCAAAATCCTGGTTCAATATAGCAACCAACTTATTTACATTATTTTGCATATGGTGTTGTAGTTTAAGATTTCCTTGTATTATCTACACATATTTCTCTTCAAAACTTTCTCGCTATTGTTGACAAGCCTTCAAAAATGGATCTAATTGCACATTCTCCTTATCACTTTTCTCAAGTGTTGCATTTAGAGTCTCCTCTAGATTTTCAAGATCCAATGGACCAACTACTTCATATAGATATCCCCTTAGGATTTCATTCTACTTTCGAAGGTTTAACAATTTAGTCTCATCTTGTTCTAAGTATCTAAACACTTCTTTGATTCCCGTAGTAACCATTAATTTGGTAGTATCCATAGTGGGTTTCCCAAGCATGACCTCCCTAATTTGATAATATTTTGGGGTCAAATCCTTAATATCTGCATGCAAAGGAGTGATAGAAACATGGGCAAAAAAGTCCTAATTTCGATCACTCATGACAAAGGCCAATGTTCATGCATCACCTATAGGTGGCTTAGGTTTCTCGATAGCTTCAATTAATTATCCCATTCCCTCTTCCTTAGTAGAATACCACTTCCTTTTGTGTCTAACCATCACCTCTTTCCTCAACCATCTCAAAGTATTTTCCATCAAAGATTTACCTTTAGAAGAAGGAGTTTGTTCTATTAGGATTTTTCCCTTATCACTCCTCTCTAGAGTTTTCTCCTTTTGTGAGAGATCCACATTAGGCATCTCTATATCTGTCAAGTCCATAGTCCTCACCTTTGTATCTTGGGAAGTCTATTGAGGTTTGTCATATATTTTCCCTTCCTCTGTCACTTTATCGATAGGTATTTTTTGTGGCTCTTCTTCCTATTAAGCCTACACCTATTCTTCATTACTCGAAGGGAGAGGAGTAACTGAACCTTTATCCAAGAAAGATAAAGCTTGACTTGGTGATGGAGAAGCACTTGAAGGTCCTTGTGACTGAGGTGGCAATTGACTTCAATCCTCTTATGAAGCTTGATTTGTTAGAGTATCCCTCATCTTATCGCCAACCAACTTAGTGCTTACAAGCATGAAATCAAAATCTGACATCTGAAAGACATCAACCCCTTCATCCTCTTACTCATCAATCCATTGTTGCAACTCATCCTTTGAAGTTGTAGCCTAAATAGGCTATGTAGGAATGAATGGTGGTGTAATAGTGGAGCTTCTTCTCTATTCTAACTCTATAGCCCTAGCAAGATGAGTCCTCTGACTCAAGGGAAGGTTATCTTCTTCATCTTCATCATCCTCTTCTTCCTCTTCTAGAATAACTTATGGAACTGATGGAAAAGGAATAACCTTTCTTATCACCTTTTGTCTCCTTTTAACTAGAGTTTTCATATTTCTTCTCTTGAGAGCAGATGGTGATGCTTCTACCTCTTGTGCAGGTAGAGACACTTCTTGTATTTTTGTTTCAGCTCCTTGCCCTTGTTCTGGCGATGACACTAGAGGATTATCTTGAGTTTGGATAACTTCTACATTTTCTACCCCTTGTACATTCTCTATACCTTGTTGTTCTAGAACTTGAGTTGCATCTTCTCTAGGCTCAACTTGTTGAGGGGAAGTTCTTTTCCTTTTACCCTTACCCTTCTATGACTTAAAGTATCCAACTTCTCTGTCAAGTTGATGCACTATTTCTGGCCTTATTGGAGACTGAGCTGTGAATGTGGACATTATCATCTTTGCTCCTCTACCTTTCACTAGGTGGGCTATAGCTTCGAAACCTACAGTTTGTGAAATTGTATCCAGCTTGAATGGTCTTTTAATCCAATCCTTGGTTAATTGGATGAAATGTCTCACCCCATGACTAATATCTGTGTTTTCTTCTCGATCAAACTCTACATTCATGATAGGTTGATCATATATCTTATCTCTATTGTACAATGTATCTAGGATCTCTTAGTGTCTTGCTGCACTATCTTTAAAGGGACCTTTATCTTCAAAGCACTGTCAGCCAAATAGAGAGTCATCCTACAATAATCCCTTATACATATTTCATAGTCATCCACAACATTCATCCAATGGTCCTTTATAGCATCTTCGTGTTGGAACTATTTGCCTGCTAAGTACTGAACTCTTCCAATGTTATCAAAATAGGGACGAGGAGAGTTATATTCCTCCAAGGGATACTAATCCCACTTAGACTCAAAAGTCAGAATATCCTATTTTTAGACAACACTAAAAGGACCTATAGTGATGGGCCATACCTAGATTTTCTTGCATTGCTTCCTTACTCTCTCATATGTAGACAAGAGTTGTCATGTAGTCTACAGCAATATAAGTCTATCACACAGATACCTAGGGAGCTTCTTTGGATTGATAGCCCTTCCTACTACCCTTAACTAGGTGAATGTTTTAAATTGGATGTAGTAAGCGCTGATTTCTATAAGCTTTGCCACTACCTCATCTGACATCCTTTCCGCATAATCTCCCTCAATGAACCGAATGATTGCAAAAATGAAGGCTTCATTCACTATTCTATACTCCTTACTGTGCTCTGAAAGCTTTTTCTTTACCAATTGGGGGTATACCACATAAGACCTTGCATTTGCATGTTGCATGTTGCCCTTTTTGAACAACCTCAGATAATCTATTGCTCTTGTAGCTAACAGGTACACAAAATAAGATGTCATGTAGAACTTTTGATTCTTCTTGACCACCACCAATTGCTCATCTAAATTCTCACTGAGAATTGAAATCTAATCAATTGGAATCTTTGATGTTTTGATGGTCTCAATAAAGTATACCATCCATATGTTCAAGTGTCCTAATGCTGGTAACCCCACGACTCTATTCAAAAGTACTATAGAATATCTAATATCATCTTTCATGTAGTCCCTTGTCATGTCTACTTTTCTCGCTTTTCATCCAAGAGGATTTTTATCAATGAGATATGAAGATTGGATGATTTCTGATGCTTCGTCTCCATGCTCTTTGTACCACCTTTCTGCTTGATGATATGTTAACCTAATGTACTAATTTTCTCTTGGAAGATGGAATACCTTCTCTATATTCTTAGGTGTTAGATCTAGGATGATCTCTCCAGTTATATTGTAGTGCCTAACCCTAGTTAACTATTCTGATTATTTTTCCGAACTCTTTTAGGCCAACTTTATGTTTATGATTGATGATCAATGATAGTTGTTTTCTAGATTATCAGATATTGTTTTCATACTCTATTGATTATATGATGAGACTACTTTGGTACTAGTTACTTCATGTATGCATGATTATACCTTGATGATGATGATTATTGACATTGATTTTAGTTATTTCATGATGTTAGTTAGATGTATTATTTATATGTGTTTTCTATGGATACTTACCCCATACTGATGTGTATGGTGTGTGTGTATTTTTTTTTATGTGTGATGTTTCCGATGTGGTTAAGGAAGGGAGTTGTAGTCACCTGCTACTCGGGATCTACATGATGCACCACTTTCTATCATTGCATGTTTAGTTTAGAATATATGTGTTTGTACATGCATGAATTTTATACAGATTGCAGTACTGGGTATCGACTTCCCTGAATTGCCAGGATGAGCATACCCTATCACAATATCTCAATGGTAAGAGAGGGTAGATAATTTCTTGAGTCCAAATCCTAAACTTAAAACTAATTGTCCTAGAAAATTAGGACAAGTATCTGAGATGATTACCCTTCCGAATTCATCATATGACATCAATTCATGATTATAACCCTCAAATTTGATCTTGTATGCTCTATTTTATGATGGGTTTTCATATTTCGTCTTGTAGGTCTTTGGTGTTTTTTCTATAAATTAAGTCAAATTAAAAGAATATCTAATGATTTAATTTAATGGAAAATTATTAAGATAATTTCAATATTTTATTTTATTTGATTAATTAAGAAATAAATAAAATAAAATAATTAAATTTAAAGAGAAATTGACAGTTCTAATTTTAGAGCGTAATAATATTTATTTAATTTAATAAATATATATTTAGAAAATCATTTTAAAATAAATGTTAAATATTATTACTTAAGTTAATAAATATTTTATAAAAAAAATGCTTCAAAAATTAATTAAAGAGAGAAAAAGAAATTAATTTATTAAAGATATTTTAAATTTCAAAAATTGTGAATGAATATTCAAGAAAGTAAATAAAGAGTTAAAAGATTGTGATCAGTGAGTTCCCTCAGGTGATTGCACAATCAATGCCCTAAATTTAGTGGAGAACTCCTTATCAGAGATTGGGAGTTCATTTCACAGGGACCGAGGTTTTTGGAGAAGGGATTTTTAGAGAGAAGGTTTTGAGAGAAAACAGAATTCTCTCACAATGTTCGGGTGGTTGCATATTAGCATCAGAGTCACCTAGAGTCTTGTGTTTTATTTGCACAATGAATTATGTTCTTCGAAATTCCTGTCTACATCATGTTTGCTAAATTTGTTTTTCCAAATTTTGTTTATGATGAATCTTTTGTTGTGAATTTACTGGTATTCATATCAAATTTCTATCTATATATGAGGATTTAGGAAACCTTTGTTCTTTAAATTGAATAGTTGATTATTTTAATCAGGAATAGTTTTGAAATGAAATCAAAATTTAGAATGAAAATTCAATTGGTTTATCTGGGTTTCCCTATCAGACTAAATTCACAATGTTTATAATATATATATATATATATATATTGGGGGGGCTTGTTTTAAAAATAATTTATATTAAAATAAATAAAAATGAAATTAAAATTTTTTTGGAGGGAGGTGAGTTTCATACCCCACCTCCCCTCCCGATGGTGATTTTAAGCCGCAACTGCCCGCAGTAAGTACTGCAGCCAGCAACCTTTAATGACCGCACAACATAGATAGGCCGGCGGGCCATAAACACATTACATTATCATTTAAAAAAAAATATTTTTTATTTTTTATTTTTTATAAATTTAATTATTATTTATTAAATTTTTTGTTATTAATTAATTAATTAATGATTAATAATTTATTTATATGGTTTGTTTTAAATAATTATTAAATTAATTAAATTAATTCAATTTAATTAAGTTTTAATTAATAATAAATATTATTTAGTAATGGTTGAGGGTATTTATTGATATTATTATTTAATAATGTTGATTGTTAATAAAATCGTAGTAATTTTAATTAATGATAATAATTATTATTTTAATAATTTACATAGAGAATTATTTTGAAGTCATCCTATGATATTTATTTGTATTACATGTGATCTCATAAGATAAGGGTAATTGTGCAATATGTTCAAACACGAGAAATGGGTTAAGTTGTAAGGGTAAATGTAAATATCATCTACTTGAAAACTTACATTGAAATGAAAACTTAAACCTTACTGTTAACTTAGACTATGTCTTCAAAATCAAACAAAACTATGAAACTACACTGTTAACTGTATGTTGTCTTATGTTTTAGGTTTGGGTTGACTAGAGTGTTGACTAGTCCTAGGATGTTTATCAGAGGTTGGGAAGTATTATTTTGGTGATTATATATGATGTTATATTGTTGGCTTATGTGTACCTTCTTGGATCAGTCCTATTAGGATGATCATATTTATCATGTTATACTTTAACTAAGTGATTTCTATACTTGTCAGTTGCTTGTTTAGAGAACTGATGTATAGTTTTGGTCATTTGAGATCTTTTTTGGTTTGTTGAGCATAGGGTAGGTTATCTATATGTTAAGTTGGGAAGGGACTTGTAATGGAGGCCGTGGCCCTAAAGAGGCTAACGGGTAACCCATTGTAAGTAGTTAATAAGTGAAAACACTACACTAAATGAGAGGAAAATGAACTTAATAAGAGTCTTTGTCTTTCCTTGCCCATGCCTTAAGTGCTAGTACAAACTAGGTGGGAGTAGAGAGGACACTTGGTTGTGACCATGCATCATTAGTATGCCTTGTCAGTATGAAAGGATATTGGTGCCACATAGAGTCACTAGGGGGTCAAAGGATTAAAAAACTAGCTGGATAACCCTAGAGTTGGCTCATGCAATGACACTTTCCCACTAGCATTATAGATTTCCTACGTGTCTTTGTTTGCCTCTAGGTGTAGATGTCATTTTATCTTACAACCTTTGAGTTAGATTACTTTTAGGGTTTTCCTTGACGTAGATATTACTTTTGATTTTTGGGATTGATATCCTGTTTGGGACTTGAGATTATCTCCTTAGCACGGTGAGAGTGGACCTTTTTGGGTTACTACGAGGTTGGGTGGTAGTGCTTTTTACTTCTACCATTGAGATCCATACATTGATGCCGTGACTAGAGTTCCTTGTGCTGCATTTCCTTTCATTCTATCTTTGTGTATTGTGATGGATGGTTATATCTATATGATAGATGATTTTACTTATTATATTGTATTTTGTTTCATGGATCCAAAAGGGATGATGTAATCTATTTTATAAATGTATATTTTTTCATCCTTTCATACCCTATGACATGTACAATGGATGATTGTGCATTTCAATTATTGCCAAGTGACATTAAGAACAAATTTATATTATTTAAATGGATTGAACTTGTATATATTCTTTTATGTGGATGTGTTATTTATTGGACTTAGTATTATTTAAATTTAAATGTGATTCAACATCTTGGGATCCTTAAGGAATGTAATCAGTTATGTGTTGCTTATGTATGATTGTATGTTATTGCTTCCGCTATTTTATAAATTTTTAATATGTTATCCTTTAAAAGAAAATGTTTGGGAAACATAGTAAAACTTTAGGTTAGTTCTTTTGGATCCCTTAGCTGGGTGTTACATATACTTTTCACAACCCTTTCCTCTGAAACATAGTTCTCTACTAATGCCATGATCAATTTTGAAGACTATACTAATATTAGGTGTGACACTGCATTAACTAGCCTTGATCTAATAAGTGTAGATACCATTGGAGACCTCTTGGTTGGTTTGTTGCATAAAACTAAGAACGCATTCCAATTGATATGGCCAAGCTCAATGTCCTATATCTCTGAATATTCATCCTAGAAGTGTGATTTTGTTGGAACACTTTGAAATTTGAAGATTATTGATTTCAAAGCCATCTTTGCAGCAAGGAAGGATGAGGAGGAAGCCATTGAATTTGCACAAAATCAATATCCATTAGTCTAGAGGATGAGAAAACTAATTAACATAAACCCTAATTATGACAAAATTATAACCCAGAAACCCTAAAAACTCAAACTGTTGAAAAGACCTAAAAACCTAACAAAAAACCTTTGGAAGACAAAAAAGGGTGCACCTTGCACACCTCAGAGCTGCGCTAGATGCACCTTCCCCTACAAAAATTTTAATACTAAGGGTGCACACCTAGCACACTTTGTGGGGTGTGCTAGGTGCACAGCCTTATGGTACTTAAGTAAGAGAAGTGTAATAGGAAAGGGTGTGCATTAAGCACACCTTATGGGGTGCGCTAAGTGCACAACTTTTACTTTACTTGGGAAATGTTTAGCTCTAGTAAAGGTGCACATGTGTGCACCTATGCACCTTTATCTTGGGTGAAGGTTTGTGCCTTTTAAAGATTTTTAGGGTTTTGTATAAATTTTATAAAAGAAATGTGTGCACCTTGTGCACCTTGAGGGTGCACATGGTGTACACCTTCCTTTTTTGTTTCTTTTACTTGTGTGTAGGTGATGGAGAAGGGATCAAGCGTAGTGACACACCTTAGAAGTTGTAGAGGTGCGGTAGCTAAGAGCTGGAGGAAGGAAATGAAGTGAGGAGAGGGGCAAAGTCCTAGGCTTTATAGGCTCGAGGTTTAACGCACCTCTTGGAGGTGTGTAGGTGTGCACTTCCAAAGGGTGTGTGCTTTTCTTTAAGTGACTAGTGCACTAGCGCACCTGGTGAGGTGTGCTAGGTGCACTAGTGTGCTCCTTTACCATGCAAATTTGCTTTTCTCCTTTAGAAACATGGTTTTTAGAAACTGGGTTTTCAAACAAAGAACTAGATTAGGTAAAAACACTAGGCGAAACCCTAAAAAAGACTCAAATCTTGGACTAGGGATCTAACAAGCTAAAAATAAATAAAATAAACTAGGGGTCCCCATTTTTAAGTGAAATGAGGTGTGCGTTGTGAAACCACAACACTCCTGAGCCTAGAAAAGAGGAAGAAAGTATGTTTTTAGGGGGAGCAAATCCTATAGCTCCTACCACTATAGTAGAGGCAAAAACAAAGAAAGTTATTATTTAAAATGTAGAAAAAGTCACAATAGAAACAGAAGAAAATGTTAAGGATACATTCATCGAGAAACCACATATAACTATTGATGATGATACTATAAACATTGAAAATACTCATGTTACTGTTGATGAGGCTAAGGATCCATTTAGGGATCAAAATCAAGGAGATACAACAGTTGAAAATTTGGCTATTAAGAGCCTAGTTGACTATCCTAGCTCTGATGGAGAGAAGGATGTAGAAATGAAGGAAGGAGAAGAAAAGAAGAGTGAGGAAGAGGATCTAGCCACATTGGTCGAGACACTAAAAAATGTAGATCCAAAATTGCAAACTGATTGGAGGATAATTGTTCATGAAACATCATCATTCTCCCCATAGTTAAAGCATACTAAGGTAGAAGAGGAAACAATTAGTAGTCAACAAGCAGATGAGATAGAAAATC
The DNA here is from genome assembly GCA_028749045.1 of Cupressus sempervirens. NCBI lineage: Eukaryota > Viridiplantae > Streptophyta > Pinopsida > Cupressales > Cupressaceae > Cupressus > Cupressus sempervirens. The sequence continues at coordinate 128,607,299 of CM053792.1, forward strand.
ATGAGATGATTACTAATGATAGATTGACACTTTATCCCCTGCAACAAAAAGATCATAGTTAGACAGTATAAGAGAAGTTGATTACTCCAACTAAGGAATCAAATAAGGAGATACCTTTTTCATCAAAGACTCCATTGGAATGTTTGTTAGCTAGCACAATGAGCATTGCACTACTGGAAGGAATAGAAGACCCATAAATTAAAATGTTCAGTCAATTATCATCTTTTGCTACTAATAGAATAATTGAGAAGAGTAAGGGAATTAAGAGCACTTAAGAAATTCTTGAGAAAATGATAGGCTAGCTGGAAAGTTTTATAAATGTGAAGATTAATGAGAGCAATCCACAAAAGAAGGCAAGCAAAGAGTTAGAAGAATTTGATAGTCATTATAAGACTTTGGTTTAAGTTACTACAATCAAGATACAAGCCGAGCATGATGCAAACCATTTTAGCAAGGTATGTAAAAATGTGAAAGATGACTTAGCTGACTTGGACACTTGTATTAAAGAGTTGAGAAGATGTGTGCATGAAGGTAAATAACTTTATGAGAAATGTGATTTTTCACGTAAATATACTAAAACTTTCATCACTGAGATCAAATAGAAGGAATATGATTTAAAGAATGTGGTAAAAGAGATTTGGAATGTAGATGCTCAAGTCATTGACTTGGACCAATGAATAAGCAAGATTTGTGAATAGTGTAGATCGTTGGAACGATCCAAGGAGAAGACATTGCAAAGATTCTCTTTACTAAGAGAACCTTTGTCATTAAAGATTGACCCAGTATAGAAACAACTTGATGATTGTATGAAGGCTATTAGCCCCTCTTTGAGTTGCTCCTTTTTTCAATGTTTAAATTTTAAATCTTGTCAGCGATGACCTCATTTTCATATTTTATAGGTGTTAGTAACTACATGGACATAGTTTCTCAAATTTTTAATTGGTGTTTCCGAACCTTTTTGAACCTTAGTTCAAAGTAGTTTGAAGTGGTTCAGTGGTTCAAATGACTCATCCTGCAGGTTCAACACAAGCAAAGTTCAGATTCATGGTTTGAAATGTAGATTCATTGACTTAGAAAGTTTATAATCCATGATCAGATTAAAACTTGAATTTGATCTCGATTCATAATTCGGTTTTAGTGGTTTATTCTGAGAGGTTTGCATTCAATTCAGTGGCTTAGTTTCAGTGATTCATTTCCAGTTTAGAGATGTAGTTTGTCAATTCACAAATTCAAAGGCTCGGTTCAAAGAGGTTCAGGGATGGAAATGCTAAAGCAAAGTTCAGATATAAATATGAGTTTGAAATGGGAATATGAATTCAAGCCTCATGTGAAGAAGTGTCAGATGATCAACTTATTGGAATAAGAGTTTCAGTTAAAAGTGTAAGATGGTTGCTCGAAACAGACTCAAAATTACCAGTTAAAAGTCTAGATGCAAATTATAAGAGATAGTCATTATTTTTGGGATGTATTGATTTTTCCCCATCTTTGATTCTTGTGCTTGATGAGTTGTATGGTTGCCACAGATGAAGAAGGAAACAACAAGCATTCATTGGTATGCTTTCTCACATACTTCCATAAAAGTCAAATGCCCATGAAGTGTATGGTGTAAAACTTAAGTTTCAAGTTCAAGCCACCATTGTTTGAGAATAACCAATCCAAAGATTAGGTTCAACAATTAAAAAGTAATATTTTAAACTCAAGTTTATGGTGCAATGAGAAGTGTAGAAGCTATTTAACAAAATGCCACTTCAACATGAATGCTCATAGTTGCAAAGATCATCACCAAATTCATAGACATCGACACTCAAGGTCAGGACGATAGAATTTGCGACAAATCACATGTTGTACATAGTGATATGATCGTGTAGTAGAGTTAGGTGTACTATTCAAGTAACGAAAAGGTTGTTTAATTCTAGTTTGTCAAGGTTTTAGGAGATTTTGGGTATCAACATGAGACAAAAGTAGAAAATTTGAGGATTAAGTAATGGTGGAAGAGAAATGGTGCCATCATCCCAATATGCCAGCGTTGTGGACTGCACAACATTATGAATGTGTAATATTGGCTTGTTAGAAGATGACAAATTATGTCCAAAATATACATATAGCTCAAACCCCAAAACACATGTATGTTGATTAGAATAAGAGCAAGAGGATAGTCATAGTCCAATTGTCATGCTCCATGAGAAATATGAACAAAGACACCTGTAACTGGTCCACAGAGATCTTGCGCCAAGCCATGGAGTAGTGAGGAAAGCCACATCCCCGATTTCTCCTGAAGAATGTGACTTTATCCACGCCAAACCTGTGCATAAATCTTAATGATGATTTTTAAGCAATTATATGATTCAGTGACAAAGGTAGATTATAGCACATGCACCGGTGAATTATTTAACAACATGCTTTGAACAGTAAGTGTCTGATGCCAAGCGTAAATTTTGAAAGGCTCTGATTTGGAAAGTATTGGGGGTCAATAGTCTGAGTTTGAAACATCACATAATACATGGTTTTGCAATAAGCTAATGCCTCAAGATGTGCATAAGGTCTGTCAATATTTTAAGCCCTCGAAGACAAGAAATGACATTGGCAAAGCACATGAATTGTGAGATAGATTGCTTGCCCGAGCCCGATAAAAAACATAGAGCTGAAGAGCTACAAGTGATCGAGGAATGGCTATAAACACATTTTCCATGGAAAAGCAGTGGTATCCTTTAATATAGGTCAGGAATACCCCCAATATTTCTGGGGGCTACTCTTCAGAGGATGTAAGACAATATCATCAAGATTCTTTGGATCCCATAAAAGTTAAAGGAAAGATAGTTTTCTGTGATGGATTTGATGCTGATTCAGTAGTGCTCTTAGCTAGAAGTGTTGGTGTCAGTTTAACTTCGGATTTCAATGAGGCCGCGAAAAAGTATCTTCTTCTTGCAACAATATTCACAACTGTAGAAGCAAACAAGATCAAGTCCTACATCAACTCCATAGCTCATCCTTTGAATGATAAGCTCGATGGCAATGTAGATGTAGAATTTGGATATGGGTCTAGACTTATTGATCCAGTAAGGGCCATGGATCCAGGGCTTGTGTATGATGTAGATGTTAATGATTACACCAACATGATGTGCAACCAAGGTTTCAATTCTATAACATTACACCTAGTGACAGGAGACGATAGTGTCTGCCCCTCCAATGTAACTAAGAATAGGCTTAGAGGAGTGAGGCAACTCAACTATCCTTCCATGATGATTCTTACTAAGGAAAACACATCATATTTTGTTAAATTTCCCTAAACGGTGACTAATGTAGGGCTTACAGATTGTATATACTAGTATGAGATAATTGAGCCCTCGGGAGCGAACGTGGAGGTACATTTTAGATGGAAGGTCGTGAATGCCAAATGCCTGCTCACAATGCCTGTTTAATGAGAATTGTCGAAGAGATGAAATGTTATTGTAGATTATAAAAAAAAAGGATGTAAGCAAATTTGAATGGTCAGGTTTGCATAAATATCATACTCTCTTCCTCTCCAAAGATCAAGGACAGGTGTAGAGCCAGGTGTCAATAATCTCCTAAAGATTACTTGATGTTTCCTGTGTAGTGTCATTAATTAAAGGTGACCAAATATTAAGAATATGGGCAGACTATATAGGTGAATCTCATATCATGATTATATTAAAAGGCTATCAGGTATGGGAAGATTTCAGGGATAAAGAAGAGTAAAATATTAATAATCAACCTTTCCAAGAATTAGTTAATCAAACTGAACTGAAATCGATAGGGAAAAAGATAAATAGGCCAATGGAAAAAGTTCCATAGGAGTGGTTCCACTTTCTCTTTTGCTGATTACAGACCTTGTGCTATAGCAGGAAGGGAGAGTTTTTCAGATTCTTCAGACCTTCAGAAGGAGAAAAAGCAGGGCTTTTGTTTATTTTTCTAAACTATGTGTTAGAAAAGAGGGGATATTTTGATTTTGATTGTAATGCAGGGGAAGCAATTTATGTTTTCTTTTTAGACTGTGATTTTGATGCATAATGTAATGAGATCTTTATTGTTTTGCATTTTTTAGAGAAGGGAGACTCGGGAGATAATTGCAGACCAAAACTTTGAATTTGGGAAATTTTCTTTCCACTGATAGTTATCTTTGTATAACTTTCAATTTTCTCTAAATGCATTCAATATCATGGTTTTCTGAATATATTTGATTTCAAAGCATCTTTAAAGCTCTGATTCTTCACTTTCTTAGACTTTCTTTCTCTTTGTAATACAACATGCGAATGGACTTTGTGTCATTTTCTATTTATATTCTTGTAGTCATTTAGCTTTCTGCATCTACTTTATGTTTACAGGTAGGTGTTTGTAAACCTTTTGTACTTTTTAGTTAAAAGCACCCATATTCAAATTTATTGTAAATCATATACAAGGAGCTGTACCTGGATAAATTCAGAGGGTGCTTACACTTTTTCAATAGTGAAGTGACCCAACTGTTAGTGCTGATTAGTCTTCTTACTTGGGCATTTAGAGTTATATTTGTACATATTTCTTTGGAGGACAATTTGTTCACTAACAATAGGGTGAGAAATTAGGTTCGAAATCCTAGGAAATAAACAAATAGGTTAAACCCTATTATATTTTGAACCTTTTTAGGGCTTTCTTTAATAAGGGATAATATTTCAAAAGTGGATTATTTCTTAATTTTTTCGTGTTTTATTTTTCCCCATGGTCATAAATTATTTTTCCTAGGCTATTCATTTTTAATTCCTCATTATTTCTTACCTTTGGTAGACCCTTGAAAAGAGTTGTTCTACAACTATTAGATCTAACTTAGATCTATGACTCTCACTTTGTCGCTATACAAAGTAGCAAGGTTTCTGATTTTTTTGACAAAGTGAACAAGTGATGTGTGTTCAATGGGACCATAAAACATAGTTAGTTAAATGATCAATGGGAGTCCTCAGATCCCACACAAATCAATGACCTTCATATTTTTGCTCTAGGAAGATGTGTTGAGTTTAACCAATGCAACATAGCAAGAAGAGGATATATATATATATATATATATATATATATATATATATATATATATATATATATATATATATATATATATATATATATATATATATATATATAGTGGGATTAGAAGTCTTGTGAATTTCAATAGGAATGGCCTCATCAGGTTAACATGTATTACACTATCATTTGTTCATAGCTCAAGGTAAGCAAGTTTTGAGTTTCATCCCCATTGTTGATCAAGTTGAAGATCAACGAACATCGCATAGTTGTTATGAAGAGATGCTTAATCTTTAAGAAATTTGACAAAGAGAGAAAAGGACACGTGTCCTAGTGGGTCTTAGCTCAAAGTAAAGGTGATTTTTTATGCACCATTGATCTTACCAAGATCAACAATTGTTGTATCATTGCAATGAGAAGGTGCTTGTGGTTTAACAAATGCAAGGAAGCAACTCAGTGCCATGTGTCTTTATGAGCCATGCAAAGAAAGGAAAGTGGAATCTTCATATTCGTTAAATCATAAGATAATACATGGTTATTGTATTGGTAGTATTGCAAGATGCAAGAACTTTAGCTGATGTGCCAATGTGACTAGGTGACATGTGTCCCCCGTGGGTACAACTACATAAAATACCAACAAAGCATCTTAGCCATGTGATGCTTAATATATTGATAGACATCAAAATCTTGCAAAGGGAACAAGCAAGGTTTTTGGAAAATGCAAGAATGCAACATGTAGACATGTGTCCAAGGTGGACCCACTATGGAGAGAAAGACTAAAGGATACCAAACTAGTTTGCATCGTCTGATGCAAGATAGATCTATGACTCTCGCTTTGTCACTGTTCAAAGTAGCAAGGTTTTTAATCAAAGTGAAAAAATGAGAGTGTGCCACTTGTCCAAGGTGTCATGATTAGTACATCAAGTATGTAGAAAGGTGACGTGTCTTTTAGGTGGTAGAACACAATTGGTTTGATGACCACATCAGTAGATTGAATAATGACTCAATAACAAAGTTCAATTGATACTATTGTATATGCTACGAATCAACAATCTATTTTCAAATTTGCCTATAATACATGCATACCTATTCGTTGTAGGACATTAATGGCAAAGTAAATTCTTCTCTTGTGAATGAAACTTGAAATATAACGTACAATTCCTCTTTTTTTTTTTTGTAAATGCATGGTTGATTAGTAGAGAAGAAAGGGTACATAATTCAATGCAAGGAGATTGAGAATTCTTGTGATCAAAGTGATTTTATTGTGACAGGGTGAACCCACAATAATGGGTTCCACTTTAGTGGGACAAAGAAACTTGAAAAAAATGGCAAATTTTTGCATCTCAATTTCTCATACGTTTGTGCGAACACCTTGAGCATGTTCGTGCGAACATGTACGTAGCGCGTGTTCGCGCAAACACGTGCTACGTACATGTTCATGCGAACATGCATTGACCAAATTTTTGGCACCTTAAAACGTCTTTTTCACTTTCCAAAATTCATTTTTACGACGAGCACTGTTGATTGAGTGTTCGGGCGAACGTGTGGCTTGAGCAACTTCTGTCCACGTTATCCTCTCGTTTTTGTTCTTATTTTCATTATCGGGTATGTCAAAATAATATTAATTTAATGTTTTCAATGTTTTTGAAGTATTTTTTTATATTATCAAAATAGATTTTAATATTTTCAATGCATTTTTTTTGTGTTTTTAAAACATATTTAAATGTTATTTACATTTTTAATAGTTTTGAAAACATATTTGAATGTTATTTACGTTTTTAGTAGTTTATAAAGCATATCTAAATGTTAATTTAATATTTTTATTGTTTATTTATATTAATTTAGAAAACAGAAAAATATTATATAGAAAACATTAGAAAACATTAGAAAAAATAGTAAAAAATATATAATATAAAATTTAGGAAAAACATTAGAAAACAAATTTAGAAAAAACATTACAAAAACATTAGAGAATTTATAATTTAATATAAAATTTATAAAAAATATTACAAAAACATTAGAAAATTTATAATTTAATATAAAATTTAGAAAACAAATAGTTAAAAATTAGAAAATTTTAAAAAAATATTTAAAAAAAATTAAAAATTTAGAAAAAAATTAAAAATTTAGAAAAAAATAAAAAAAATTAGAAAATTTAGAAAAAAATATTGCAAAAACATTACAAAATTTAGAAAAAAAATAACAAAAATATTAGAGAATTTATAATTTAATATAAATATCTTAAAAAATATTAAAAAATAAATTAAAAAAAAATTAGAAAAAATATTAGAGAATTTATAATTTAATATAAAATTTAGAAAACAATTTAAAAAAAAAATTGCAAAAACTTTAGAAAATTTAGAATTTAATATAAAATTTAGAAAATAAACTTAGAAAAAACATTACAAAAACATTAGAAAATTTATAATTTAATATAAATTTTAAAAAAACAAATTTAGAAAAAACATTAGAAAAACGTTAGAAAATTTATAATAATATAAATTTTAGAAAACAAATTTTAAAAAATATTAGAAAAATATTAGAAAATTTATAGTTTTCAAATATTTTGAAAATAAATTTAGAAAAATATTAGAAAAAATATTTTTAAAAAAATTAGAAAAACATTACAAAATTTTAGAAAACAAATTAAATTTTTTTTTTATTAAAAAATAAAATAAAATAATTTTTTTAATATATATATATATATATATATATTAATGTTAAATGTAAATATGTCAAATTCACTTTAATGTCTTAATCTTAGAAGTTTAATTAAATGACATATCTTAAGGGTCTAGATCTTGAATTGTACGTGTAAAAATATAGATTAAAATGTATAATTTTTTATTTTGAACATAGATGTACATGTATATTTGTTCATGGTTAAAAGTAGATGTATGTACATATTTTTAATAAATTCACATTTTTATATGTATAATTTGTGTATATGTTAACTATTGATCTTAATTTATCTTATAACTAAGTGTAATTAACTATATTTAATAACACATGTCTTAAGGGGAGATCCTAAATTATACATCAGAATGTAGATTAAAATGTATATTTTATTTCATAAATGTACATGTAAATATGTTCATGTGGTAGTTATAGATGTACATACATATGTTTTCAAAATTCATGTTTAAATGTACATATGTTATTATTTTTAATGTCTTAATAATTAGAAATATATAATTAACTATATAATTCAATGACATGTCTTAAGGGGAGATCCTAAATTATACATATATAAGAATGTAGATTAATTTGCATTTCTACCTGTATGAATATAACATACATGTACATCCAAACCCTAACCCTAACCTAACCAAATCCTAACCCTAACCATTATCCAAACCCAAACCCTAACCTTGACCTTAAAATTTAATTTCTAAACCCAATATTATAAATGATAATAAATACCCTAAATCATAATCTTGAACCAAATCATAAACGTCATATGCTAAGTTCCCTTATCCTAAATTCTTAACCATGGACTTTAATATTAACTCCTAAATTTAATGCTAGAAATTATGTAAGTTCGTGTAAACCTTGACAGTGTCATAAGGTCTTAAATCTTACCCTGAAATTGAGCCTAATTACACTAAAACCCTATTTGAAAACCTAATTGAAGCCTAACTTACATAAAATTAAAACAAGTTGACCCTAATCCTAAATTGTTAAAAATTACATTTGAGATACATGCACATACATTCAAACACATGTACATACATGAAGTATGACCCTTGTTTTTGTTAGTGTAGTTTTTTATTTTTCCTAATTTGCTAGTTTTTTTCTACACTTTTAATAATCTCGCTTAGGTTAATAAAGCATGTCTTATTAGGTGAATGGTTGTGAGGTGTCACCTTCCTACATGTGAGCATCCATTAGCTATCTTGGGAAGATACTTTTCTATCTTTAGTCTGATAGATGGTTGCTCCTCATTGGTTGGTGTTTCCACCTCCTCCCTCTTCCTAGCCTATATAAGCATGCTACCTAGCTTGTATTTGTATCTCTTGTTTTTGCATCCTCTTAATGCTTTTTTGCTTCCAGCATTTGCATTACTCTCTTGGAGACTAACTCTATGATGCTATTTTGATTTTGTATTATTTGCATTCATAGTTTAGATATTTACTCTTTGCACTAGTTTTCTGGGTTATTAATCTTTTCAATTCTAACATGGTATCAGAGATTTTCTATGTGCAAAAGTAGATTTTAGTTTCCTTATTTGAGAGATTCGGGGGGGCAAATAAACTTTATTATAATTTTTTGAAAAATGAAGTATGCTCTTCTCTTGCATCTTTGGATGATCCTGAGAATCAGAAAAGTTTTGACAAAAACAATTTTTCTCTGGGGTTTCAATCTCAAATCTGACAACCAACTTGCATATTTGGAGTTTTCAATCAGTTTTGCAGGTTCCAACATGCCATTGATGGACTTAAGAAGCTGATCCAGCATTTGCATGTCATATTTTGGTTGCTAGGGTCATTTTTTGATTTTTGGAGCCATTTTTTACTGTTAAAGGCGTCTGATTTACACTACAACAACATTTTTTGTACATTAGCAAGAAAAATGCTTTTTGGGTTTTGTTCGCAGCCCCAAAAAACTATCTGGGTATCTTTTAGATTTTGCATGCAAGCTGTATATTTTGTAGAATCGAGCATGCAAAGCTACAACCATACCCCTCTCCGTTGGCAGTCGCAGATTTGAACGCAGTTTTCAAATGTCTTGTTCTTGCTCATACGGACTCCAATTTTGATGATTCTTGTTATGAACTCAACTATTTTTTTGTGCTCTATCCACTAGTGGAGTTGTTTTTTGATTTTCATGCATGAATTCTTTAGAAATTGCAGATTCTCAGCCGTGACTGTGCACAGTTCTCATTTTGGAAACTTCGGAGGATCATAACTTTCTCATACGACCTCGTATCGAGGTGATTCATTTTTTGAAAGTGCATGATTTTTCGAGTAGATCACAGTGGTGCTATTTGTTTTCTTGATTATTATGCCCAAGTTTCACTTTTAGCATATGCTCTTCATGAGGAGGCCCTGTTGGTTTTTGCGCCATAACTTGAGCATACAGACATATTTTTATGATCTAAAAAATGCATCAAAAAGCTGGTTCCAAGACGAAGATGATGGTATAGGTGTTTTTTATTTTTATTGCAGTCTGGTTGCTTATTTTTGCAGTCAAAGCCAGATGTTCTATTTTGCCTTCCGAGAGCCATATCTTGCTCATTCAGACTCTTTTTTGGGCTCGCCAGATATCGTTGGAAAGCTGGTTCTATGAGTTATTCAGTTGCAGAGGTCTTTTATCCATATTTTGCTCTAGGTTCTTTCTCCTTCGAGTTTTACACTTTCGCACTCTGGCGGATTACTTGGATTCTACAGGTCCTGGAATCTCTTCTTCTGTTCTTTTGGCTCACTCTTCTTTCTAACTTTTGAGCATTGTATGCTTCTATTCTGTTGCTTTCCTTTTTTTGTAAACACACTGAGATAAAGTGCCTGCTTTTTCATATCTAGGATTTTGTACACCTTGTGTTTGTTTGTACTCGCACTCAGTTATAAAGTGCCATGGGGGGTCATGATGTTTTTCCATTTTGTGCTCATCCACCTTTGTCAAGTGAATTTTTCTTCCACGACATTAGCCCATGCAGTGTGTCGGTGACATCGCCCTTTATCCTGTGCTTGTACTTCTATTGCACTATTGGTGTTCTTGATTCTTCTTCTTGCAAATATTTTTGGCATTGCATTTCAATGTTCCTGTCACCCCTCTCCCTGTTCAGCATTATGGGGGGTTTCACTTGTTGTTCTATGCTTCTTTGGTTGATGGTTCGTGCCTTCTATTTTCATGGAGGTTCTACAGATCAGCATTTTGACAGAGTTTTGCGGCTTCATGCTTTGGAGATGCTTCATGCTCTTTTTTTTGTTCATCTCTTTGGGACATTTCCTAGATTGGAGGTTTAGTTTCCTTCATCTAGTTCTTTTTCTTGTATTGGGTACCTGATCAGGCCTTGTTGTCGGGACCCATTTTCCTGCTCTCATAGCTTTGCTAGGTTAGCATCCACCTAAGCTTCGCTTATGGGGGGGTGTTAGTGTAGTTTTTTATTTTTCCTATTTTGCTACTTTTTTCCTACACTTTTAATAATCTCGCTTAGGTTAATAAAGCATGTCTTATTAGGTGAATGGTTGTGAGGTGTCACCTTCCTACATGTGAGCATCCATTAGCTATCTTGGGAAGATACTTTTCTATCTTTAGTCCGATAGATGGTTGCTCCTCATTGGTTGGTGTTTCCACCTCCTCCCTCTTCCTAGCCTATATAAGCATGCTACCTAGCTTGTATTTGTATCTCTTGTTTTTGCATCCTCTTAATTCTATTTTGCTTCCAGCATTTGCATTACTCTCTTGGAGACTAACTCTATGATGCTATTTTGATTTTGTATCATTTGCATTCATAGTTTAGATATTTACTCTTTGCACTAGTTTTCTGGGTTATTAATCTTTTTAGATTCTAACAGTTTTAAATGATATATATGTAACCCAACTTGAAACCTAAACCTCGAAACATTATCTTTTTTTTTTTTTAAAGGGGTAAAAATTTATTCAAATAAAACAAGATTACAGAAGGCCTCAGGCCCAACCAACCAAAACACCAACCCAAAACCAATTACATTCTGTCCTTTTCCACTAATTGCTCGAAAGTCCTAGCAAGATCAGCAGGAAGATCATCCCTAGTAGAAATATCCCAACCAACACCTTTCTCTGATGCCCATTTTGCCAAGACATCAACCACTCCATTCCATTCCCTAGGAATATGACAGAAAGAGATCCCATCCACAAAGCTACTCAAGTGGAGAATCTCTCTAACAATAGAGGCAATTTGCTAGCTAGATTCATCCACTCTCCGGTTATTTATCATATCCACAACAATCTGAGAGTCAGACTCACACACCATTCTCCTCCAACCAAGAGAACAAGCCCGCTCCATAGCCACCTTAATGGCCAAAGCCTCCATCATGTTATTGGATTGAACTCCTTTGTGAATAGAGAATATGAAAATAACATTGCCATCTGCATCTCTCCCAATCTTCCCCACTCCAGCCAGTCTAGGATTCCCATGGGAGGAGCCATCAGTGTTAATCTTTAGGACTGCATCAGGAGGAAGACTCCATCTCCCCACTCTACAAACCTTCCTCTTTCATAGTTGAGATCTCTTACTGCTACTAGTTCCAAATCTTTTATCCACTAATCCTAAATTCTTGACAATACGAGAATCACCAAGATCCACCGGCTCTGACATATCACATTTAGCAGAGATAGTCTCTTGAAGCATGGTTAGGATCAACTGCCATAGTTTAGTGGCTTCCAAGCTGGAATTATAGAAGATCCAATGGTTACGCTCCAACCAAAGATTCCACAGAATGAAAGAAGGTCCAATAGCCCAGGTCACCTGAAGGAATTAAGTTTTCGTAGTGGGTCTGCCAAGGCTGTTCCAAAATTCAATAAGAGATTCGGCATGAATACAGCTATGGCACCACACCTCCACCACTTATGCCAGATCTCTCTAGAGAGAGGACATAAGAAGAAAACATGAGAAACATCTTCCCCATCCAACATACATAGGGGATAGAAAGAGGGTCCTTGAAACCCTCTTCGCTGGAGATTATCCCAAGTAAGACACTTATTTTGCGCAACCAACCATAGAAAAAAATTACATTTTGGCCAAGAAAATTTATTCCAGACCTTCCTCCACTAGGGAACCACCTGAACTACATTACATTGGCTATCCAGTCAAGCATATCCCTGGGCCACACTAAACTTACCTTTTGGGCAAGGACCCCAAGCCAGGATGTCTTTGTCTTTAGAAGAGCTGCAAAGCCTAGTAGAGAGAAGATGTGCCAGTTCAACCCGAATCTTTGAGGAGCCCCCTGTGGGCCAAATCTGTGGATCCTTCCAACTAGCCACCTCCATCAATCCACACCTTCGAACAGTCTTGAAGTGAGCTATTGTGGTCCAACCTGTAGAAGAAAAAACCTGAAACAGAGGCAAAAGGTGGGGAAAAGTGGAGAGAATAGGAAGGTCGCCATCCCAAGAGTCCTGCCAAAATAACACACTTGACCCCTCATTATAGATCCAGAAAAGGCCATCCTTGATAAGAGCAACACCCCTTTTAAGGGTGTCCCAAATAAAGGACCCCTTACCATCAAGCTCAAGTCTAGGAATATCCTGGACCTCCACTCCATCAAAATCTTTCAAAACTCCCATGGGAGGTGTTTGCACTAAACACCTGTAAATAGGAAGAGCCTGAATCACAGTCTTGAGCAGGGTAACCCTCCTAGCAGATGAGAGCCACCTATGAGTCCAGTGACTCACTCTGCTAATAATATCAATCAAGAATTTCAAATCTCGAAACATTATCATTTAAGAGTAATATAAATAATTTATTAGGTACTCTTTAATTGAATTCTCTAATAATACCCCCCAAAATATAATAAAATCTTAGAATAACAAATTAACTCTAACCATAACCAAACTCTCAACTTTAAAGTTATCTTATACTTATATGCAAATTAATCTAGGTCCGGATGTGTTACAGATTATTTAGGTCCATGATGTGTGATGTATGTTTAATTACATGTGTATAATTTTTAATGTTAAAAATAAAAAAGTATGCACAACTGGAAATTTAGCTCTTCATACATTTTTACAGATATGGCTTCACACGATATGCTTGATGCGGTTTCTGGTGCGACACCTGATGTAGTTCCTACTGTGGCTCCTACTACGACATAGGTTGATGCGGTTCCTGTTGTAGCACCTGATGCAATTCCCAATATGGCTCCTCATGCAGCTCGTGGTGGGGCTCGTGCTATAGCTTCTAGTGGGGCTCCTTGTGTACCTTGACATAGGGCTCATCGTACAGCTCATGTTCTAGCTCCTGGTGTGGCTCATGTTCCAGGTTAGGCTGCACCTGCAGCTCCTGCTGGAGGTCCTGCTGCACCACCTCCATGCATCGATATCGATGCATTATTTGCATTTTCAGAGCATGAGGTTGCTAGACTTCAGCACTCTATATTGACCTCTGATGATGGTCTTTATAGAGACATATGTACTACGATATGTAGGAGTTTAGAGGATTTGACAGCTAGGTTTAGAGGTCACCATTCATTTACTCCTGCCATATTAGCTTCCATATCTAGGGAGCTTAGGGCTGAGGTTTCAGGAGATGCATCATTCAATGACATCAAGAGGGTAGCCCCCAAAGAAGTCATTCAGAGAGAGCTATTTCTAGCTTATGAGGGGACACAGGGTAGGGTGAGAGGCTACAGAGTCACACGATGCAAAGACCCTATTATTGCTAGCATGATCTATCCACAATTTTTAGCTGCATATGGTCGTTATCCTAATAATGACCAAATACCCCTTTATTTTGCACAGTAGTTATACGCTGAGTTCCGTATAGGGCTCAACGTCAACTACTTGGATATTCTTGATTATTATGGACAGGGGCGTGGTTAGATCACAGATCGTGATCAGTACCGCAATGTAGATCGTCTACCACCTGTAGATCTTAGACAGTTTGTTGGAACGAGGATGCCTCCTGTGATTCCTACACATGCGCCTATTGCAGATAGAGTCGTCATTGCTTCCCAGAGGGAAGCAATTGACACTATTGGGCACATTGCATCTATAGCAGCTAGTATCACATCAGATTCTATTGGTTGTTATCTTCATAGTCGACGTCCTCGTCCACTTGGTCGACCATCTTCACAGGCATCTAGTAGCACTTCATGTGCCTCCTTTGATGATGCATATAGAGCTGCTGGGCTACCAATGCCAGGCAATATTCATGGTCTTTTAGGACAACAGACACATATGGATATGGCACTGTATTTTTTGGAGGATATGTTGCACTTTATTAGCTATATTTCTGATACATAATGGATTCCAGTACACGCGGTGATGGATGTTGTTAGACAGCATCAGAGCCCCGACACAGTTCCACAAACACAGGCCGCCACACCAGTGACAGATGATACACCTATGCGTAGCTCATAGCATTCGTCACCAGACTCACGACACTCTACAGATGACTCGAGTATACGAGTTGGAGATGTCCATATCATAGCTGAGGGCCTTGATGATTTTGGAGAGTAGTTGCGAGGCCTCTCTGAGATTGATACTAGTTCGATCCTAGGTCTTTCATCATACATGGACCTGTTATTCGGACCTGGTAGTACTGATTCTACACCAGATGTACCCAGCCAGTTACACAGTCCACTTCACTTAGATTTACTAGCAGTTGGACATGGAGTTTCAGGCTCAGGTGCATCAGTAGATGATATGATGGAGTCTGCTGATCATCCTCCACCTCCGGAGACCCAGGTACATATATAATTTATTTTTAATTTTAAATATATATGAAATTAAAAATATGTTCATTTATTGAAAAATTTAGTTCAGATATATATGTAGATATTTAATTTAATCTTTTACTCATAATAAATCATGTAGGCATAGGTCGCTGAGCACATGGTTACACATACTGTTGGTTCAGGGCATCATATACATGAGAGAGATGATTCTATTGAGGCACCTAGTAGTGCTCAGGTACTTGAGTTTTAAATAGTTTGTTTAAAGTTATTTAAATATTTTGAAAACTAGATATATATCTATATATATGCAAATTTGTATTTAATTTGAATGTATATGTACATGATGCACGTATGTATATATATGTTTTAAAGATAGAACTCTAACACCTGTATGTATATATGTATATATATTTGTAGGGCTTGGTTGATGCGCCTCGGCGAGAGGATGTATAGGAGACTCGATCAGAGGGTCATTCTGTTCATATGCATCTTGAGGGGTCCTTCTAGTAGTAGATCAGATTTATATATTTTTTGATGCATATATATTGGAGGTCCAGTTTACATGTACACATGTGTATTTCAGTTCCTTGATGACATCCATGTACTTTCACTATTTATTTGATTATTGAGTATTTCAGTGTTAGATACCATCACATGTATGTATATATGACTTTTTATATTTTGCTACATACATATATTTATTCGAGATTTACAATTTGCATTTCAGATACATAGAGATATATTAGATCTGTAGATGTTTATTCTTGAGATGTGTATATGTGTACAAGTTGATAAATGAATTTAAATTATTAAATTCATCCATGGTATAATTAATTTAAATTATTAAATTATATAAATTTTTAATAAACTAAATTTGATAATTAAGAACTTATGATCGTACAATTAAAAACACATTTAATTCAAGATGAAACTCAATAGTTTGAAAAAAAGTTGATATTTAAGAATTGTAACATAGATAATGAAATTGTGTAAGTTCGAAATTGTAACATAAATAATGAAAGTGTTGAAGTATAAAAAATAAATAGAGGGTATGCAAGACACGCAAGCAGTGTTTGAAGTATGTGATGCAATCCCTAATTTGTGTCCTAAGGAACTAATTGGTTTTGGAGTTCCTGGGAGACCTATTGGCCAACGTTCAAAGGAAATCAATGTGTTCATACAAGGGCCACCTTTCTTCTACTATGAGAATGATGCTTTTGCATTGAAGGATATTTGCAAGACAATATCTAAACAATTTAATAGTGTTGAACCAGAGTTGGTGGACTCAATGTTCTTTTCAGCTTCCAGAAGAGCAAGAGGGTATGTGCATAACCTTCCAATAGAAGAGTGATTTCAAGCAGAACCTCTCCCCTCATGACTATTCAGGAAGCACTTTTGCAAATAAAAAAGTATTGGCCTTCATGGGATTAGACGAAAAAAAAAATTCCATAGACTCAAGACGAAGTGATACTGTCCTTATTGATCAACTGAGAGTTATGAATCAGAATGCACAAGGGCAATTGCAAGATAGTGCACAGAAATATATACTTCAAAAGTGTGAAGAGTGGAATTTGGTATGGGTGGGGCTAGGTGACCTTGTCCCTCTAGAGCTCCATGAGATAGAGCTTATATTAAAATTTGATAGAGATCACACTCGTAGAACTTCTTGTCCGACTGACCGCTTGTGTTGTTTGGGTAATTCATTCCAAACAGATACAGTTGCATATCATTTATCAGTCTTGAAAGCATTATATCCTGATGGCGTCAGAGTACTTTCTCTATTTTCTGGTATTGGTGGAGCAGAAGTTGCTCTTCATCAATTTGGAATACATTTAAGTTGTGTTGTATCTATTTTAAATTATGAGTTTCCTCGCATTGTGATGGAAGTGAGAGAAATAATGCACTCAAAAGCCTTAGCTAGTAATTTTTCTTGATCAATGTGTAGGCTCATTTTTTTTGTAAATAACTCAACGTTAATAAACTACCTGAAAAATAGAAAATGAATTTAACTAGAACAAAATGTTCTCTACTGATTTTAAATTGTCAAATCAAAGGATTACATACCCTAACTAAGAATAATAGTTTTTTTCGTTTTCAAATTAATTTTATAAAGGTCTACAATCATAAAATACTTTTTTTTAACGAGAGTTCAATTTTTAGTCGTCTAACAAATTTTTTTGAACCGACTCTAAAGTGGTTTTTCGTGGAAGCTTATCGTAATAATAATGTTTCTGATCTTCTTTAACGGATGGTTTTTAATTATAACTTTTGGAGGACCTCCGTGGGCTTAGAAAGTATGCGTTTTGTTTTACAATGATACAAAATCACCATATTTATTGTTTGCAACTACTTGAATTTCCTTGGAACTTTTTAAGGTAGAGTATTATTAAATTCATCCATGGTACAATTAATTTAAATTATTAAATTATATAATTTTTTAATAAATTAATGAAAATTAAGAACTTATGATCGTACAATTAATCTAAACACATTTAATTCAAGATGAAATTCAATAGTTTGAAAAGAATTTGATATTTAAGAATTGTAACATAGATAATGAAATTATGTAAGTTCGAACTAACTTCTAGCCTATTTATATCGAGTTGTTAAATTATTAAATTCATCCATAGTACAATTAATATTATAGTTTTAAAATAAACTAATGATAACTGAAACTCAGATATTCAGATTAAAAACACAATTTCACCAAAGTTGATATTCACAATTTCACCATAGTACAATTGAAAACACATTTCACCAAAGTTGATATTCAGATTATTATAAAATAAATCTCAAAGGTCTAATCAACCATTATGTACACTTATAACATCCAATATTTTTTCATGATCTTCACTGTCTAGTCTCCACTTGCGACGTACATGCTTAAGTTTGACTGGATGCAGACAAAGCCTTGTAGCAACGACCAGGTGGCTATATTGTAAAAATTTTTGTCAGTTTGATAATCAATAAAGTGTATTCCATGTTGGACTATTTTCTCTTGCTTCAAATATGTTCCCTCTATCACAACAGAACCTGTACCACAAATTTAAGTGTTTTAAAATTTGACAGATATGAAGTTACCTAAATATATATATTTATTTAAATATATATGTGCATGTACATGTATATGTATAATTTACCTACGGGGAACAACATTCCATCACTTTCTTCAGGGCCATATAACTTTGTCCTCTCTGCAGTACATCACAATAAATAATATGATGTAGGAGCATCCAGAGGTATAAGGGAAATCCTGTGTCACCCAAAAAAAAATACTTAGACTTAGTTTCTGTTTCATGTGTTTTCATTTTTGGATACCTATTTGGGTCAAATAAAGGTTCCAACTCTCACAGTTCCACTATCAGTGAGCTAAAAAATCCCAAAAAAATAGGAGCATGTAATTGGGCCATCATTTTGGTAAACTAGAAGGTGTGAATTGGCCAGATGAATGTAATTATGATTTAGAGCATTCCAGAAAAAGAATCAGGTCAAAAGGCCCCATGATTTGAAAGTTATTGCAATTTTTCGAGTTTTGGAGACCTCCTAAGAATGCTTCAAAGTTAGGTTAGGGCATTAAATGACCTCAAAAAGGGCCAAAAAATGGGGGATGAGCAAAGCTGGTCCATAGGGCTATAGAGTGCTTCGAGAGCTTTTTGAAAATGGAAACAGTTCGTTAATCGAAGCTACGATTCAAAAGTTATGCCTCCTGAAAATTTGGTTACCGTTTTTGGATTCTTCTAGATTTGCACCGACTTCTAACGCAGCTTCTGGAACCTTCTATTTGGTCGGTGGATTCCTACTAGCACTTTCTAGGATGTACTCCTAGTCCTTAACCCTCCGGGGTCTATTTAAGGAGATTCTTGGCATTGTAAAAGGCAGTTCGGAGTGGAGTTTGAGAGGAGGTACTGAAGGGAGAAATTATCTCCAAATTTATGCTATTGTAAGCCCTTAGGGCATGCTTTGAATTTTATTTTCTCTGTACTGTTTGTACTAGCTTATTTTCTCAGTTAATACAATTTCCCTTTTCTATTGTGTCTATTCTGTTGTTGGGTTGTGTCCCCATCATAATAACTGACACATTCATGATTTTCGGGCTCAACAATCACTGCAAAGACATCTCTTGCATAACAAGTGTACATGAATACATGTGTACAATGTATATAAGACAATTGAAATCGATAATTAAATAAAAAGTTGAGATTAATTTTTATGAGACTCACCCACTTTTACCAATCCAAAGATATGATTATAATCATCAAAAATCAATGGAATATCATCCAAATTTTCATCTTCTTTATCAAATGTATCGGTAACATCAAGTGGTACCAAAATCCATGCACCTGTATATCCATGTGTCTGATTGATGCATTCTCTATAGTTTTCATCAATGCAACTGTCACAAAAACATGAGTATTCTCTTGTCTTCAATGTCCAATTGCAATTATCTATACTCATGACTGAATGTAAGGAACATGTCTTTTCTATCCTCTTGCAACCATGCATGTTTTTTCTATTGACACCTGAAAGTTCGTTAAATTGAAAATATAGAAAAATTAAATTTAAACTTCAACAAATTCAAAAATAAAACTTAACAATAAAATTTTATAATTTAATTGTGCATAAAAGTTAAATAGATGTACACATCCATATCTGTTATCTCCCAAAAGACTCTATATGGTTTTTGTTGAGTCATTGTTGATGATGTCCTGACCTCATCTAATGCAAAATGAGTCTTACACCATTCGACAACATCATGTGCATCATTTACATGAACTCCCTGATAATTCATTTGATACTTTCGCAAAGCACGTTTGATGCAAGCTCCAGCACCATCATGTTCACCTTTTCCATGGCCACTCTCAAATAAATTCCATATGTGTTTTATATTCTCATTGCGATGATATCTACACAATGCATAAAATGGTCTAGATGATTTAAACTGTGTGGCACATCCATCAGACCAAACATAATGTTTATAAACATTTATGTTTCTTTCTTTCAAATAAGAAAAGAACGTATTAAAGCAATGTTCTACATAGTGAATGTCATGTTCTTTATCATCACTTATATAAAAATGATATTCCTTTATAATTACTCGTGCTTGAACTGTACTCTGAACACCATCCAAATCTAACTGTGCATGTCTATAAAAAACATGTACCATAATAGTGACCTATTTATTAAAGTAATAATCGGATTGAATTGTTTTCTGATGAACAAATGAATAGTTTTCTGCAAAATCAACAACTGATACAATTGTTCCAAGTGGAAAATTATCTCTCAGAGTTTGAAACTGTTGTGCTTGCCACTTTGCAAAAAATGCATGACAAATATAAGGTTGAATCAATTTCTTAAATCTATCCATAAATGTTAGAACAGGCAACTCCTCTTCAACATATTCCAACCTTTTTGTTTCTTTCCCCAACTTTGTTTCATTCTTGACATACTTGTAACTTTTGCAATTCAATATTTTTGTTACATCAATATTTTCAGTTTTCAAAGGAAATAGAGCCAATTCACCACATGTTTCACATAATCCTTTGATGCAATTTATTTGACCAGCTGGATCATCTATGTTTTCACACAAAATGGATGATATAAACTCACTTCTCCTACTAGGAGGAGCAACATGAAAACCATATGTGTCTTCTACAAACTTTCGAAATACCTGATAGTGGAGATCAAACTCAATATGATGACGACAACAACACGTTTCAAACACTTTATTTGACCTCACAAAGTATGGCTTCAATTTTTCAAACAATGTTTGCCCAACTTTTACATTAGGATGTTGACTACAAAACAACACATATAACTCATGATGTGTTGTGTCCAACCAATGTTTTGTATGATGTTCATATTGACCAGGTGCAATCCTATGCCTGATAACATCTCCACTATTTGATGAAGGACAACTGTTATCAATCCAAAATGATATGATTAATTTTTTTAATAACTCTTCAATCCTATCAGAACGAGGTGCTCTACAAATGATTGCCCAATTGCCCTCCATAGTACTGTCATCCACAATTAATCTTCTCTTAACATATTCTCTCATTATTTTCCTACTAAAACCCATTTCAGACAAAATTGAAGATATTTTTCTATTTTGGGTCATATTCTTACTTACAATAGACATAAACATCACTTTTCTTGCCGCAGACTTATCTTTAGTTTGAGAGTGTTTTCCTATGTTTCTCAAACCTTGTTTAACATTTTCAATCAAATTAGTTTGCATGTTAGAAAATCTTCTCTTCTTTGATGTTGTGTTTACACCTAACAATTTCAATGCCTCTTGCAACTTTTTTTGTGTAAGCAAAAGTGAAAGCAACTAAGCTTGTTCAAGTGTTTCAGTATTATCAAATTGAGTCATAATTTCTCTTATCTTCTTCTTCATTGACCTTCTCTTAGACAAACTTAATGGTTGAACACTAGCTGCAAGTTTTCTCAATTTATCTACATCCATTTTAAGTAAATGATCTAAATTCTTATGAGAAATACCATACTTTACAGATTGGACAATATTTAAGAGTTCATCCATACTAGTTTCTGCACCTGATCTCGACCCTTCTCTGATTTTTGTTACTGGAATTTCTACGGGGACCGATCTTGAGCCTTCTCCAACATCCATTATTTGAGATTCAACAGGGAAAGATTCTGAGCCTTCTCCAACTTCTGTTATTTGAACCTCTGTAGGGACTAATCTTGAACCTTCTTCAACATTCATTGTTTGAGATTCCGTAGGGAGTGTTCCTGACCTCTCTCCCATAGGCACTACTTCTACTTCTGTTGAGCCTTCTTCAACATTTCCTTCACCTTGTTTAATTCGATGATAACGTGCCATAATCTTCTGAATATTTCTTTGTTCTACTTAATCAGATCTTTTCCTTTCATATATTTTTTGCCTTCCTCTCTTGTTTCCCATTATAAAATCAAAATAATAATAATTTATCCCTTGCCTCAAGATAAATTTCGTGCAATAACCAGATAAAAAAATCACTGTACGGATTTGTCTATTGTTGTCAGTACTTTTAAATTATTTGACAGAAATCAATAAAATGCAGTCGTCTGCAACAAGGCATAAATATTCTTCATTATATGACTAAAATCTGCGAGTTGCATTCTTTACAAGTAGCAAAGCACCAAATCCTTCTTAAGCCATCATTGAATCACAAAAAAATAACATGGTATGAATACTAGAATGTTTGTCCTAAAAAATAAAATTTTCTTTCTTATAAAATATATAATTGTTTTGTCTCTTTAATTTTTTCGTTCTTAGTGTAGGTCTAGAAAAACGGGTTAAATGCATAACATACTATGAGAAATCACAAAACTCAATCAACATACATTAGCACCCACTAGTATACCATGAAAGCCAAACTAATCAAAAGAAGAAAACACAAGGTTAGAAACCCCCTCTTTCGTTTGTAGCTCCCATGTCCTTCTTTCTTATGCAAATGATGTAGCTCCAAAGTTTCCTAAAATGCAAATTTTGAGTGTTTTGAGTAATTTAGAGTGTTTCCTAAGGTTTTGGGATGCAATGCAAGGTGTGGAAGTGCAGATTAGGGTTTTGGAGCCTAGAATGAAACACCTAATTACCAAGTGCACCCTAAAACTACCAACTGCGCCCATGCAGACAGTGTTGCAGTTGATAAAAGAGGTCAAAACTTGATAATTAAGATGTGGGTATGCAAGATATGAGTGTTTTTGATATTTTTAAGTGTTTAGGGATGTTATGCAATGTGAGGAAATGTTAAATGACTTAGGGTTTTGATATGCAAAGTACAAATGTCCTAGGGATGTTATGCAAGTGCAAATGCAAGGTGTCATTTTGAAGGTATGCAAGATGAAGATTATGATGTGCAAAATGAAGTTAGGGTTATGTTTTGGACTTGGTAAGGATGTTAAAGGTAGGTTTACGCAAAGTGGACTATGCAAGGGATGGTATGCTAGGGTTGATAATGACGTTTAGGCTATGCAAAATGAGGATAGGTGATCAAGAAGACAAGTTGGTTGATGGACAATTTGATAGGGTTTGATAGTGAAAATGATGCTAGGGTTTGAAAAATGCAATATGAGGGGGATATACCACTAGGGTAAGTCAAAAATGACATTTAGGAATATGATTATGCTAATGATAGCTCGATATACATAAGGTTTTTTGAACATAGGTGAAATCTTTACAAGGTATTAACCTAAGAGTTTAAAGTTATGACAATAGACTTTGGATCTTGACCAAAAAAATGACAAAAAAAAGATAAGATCAAAATGACAAAGCCAAATCTACCTTGACATAGGTAGTAGTTGGGAAGCTGGACTGAAACTAAGGCAATTCTAAGAGCTATGTTTTCCAGATTTTTTGTTGAAAAATGGGTCAAACTTTACTAGTGCCTCTATAGAGAGATCCGTAAAGGCCCAAATGCTGAAACCTTAGCCTTAAGATTTTGAGTCACCTATGGAGGTACACCAAAAAATTAACATAATTCAACTTACGATTTAGGAGATCTAGGTACCCGAAGTTAGCCTAAGCGACTACTAGGTCTCTTTCCCAAATTGGTGTCATTGTTGGTGAATGCATTGATAGGCTCCACAAAAGGACTGAGATTGTTTTGGCCTAGTCATTTGCATTGTTTTTTTATTTCAGTAAAAATAGCTTTTCACATTTCTAACAAAATAAAAGTTTATCGTTTAAATGCATTATTCATCTTCTTCTATTTTAAAATATATTATTTAATATATATTTAACCAAAAAAAAAGGTATCTATGTAAATATGTATATGTATCATTATTACTATTTAATATAATTATATCTAATCTATTTAATCTATTATTAATTTTTACGTAAAAATAATAAATAAAATATATTACTCTTAAAATACATCTAAAATAAAACATGTCTTATAATATATTTTTTCTTATTCAAACATAAATATTTTCTTATTATGTTGATATTCACTGAAAAGGAGATTTAAATTTGAAATATTAGTAATATAACAATGTTGTAAAAGCTTCAAAAATAATTGAAATTCTTAAATATAAATTTATTCAATTAAATAGGTTGCATTAATTCTTATGTTTATAATAATTTAATGAAAAAATAATTTACAATTAAAATGTATACTTATTAATTATATTATAATGAATGTAAATATTTACAATAGTTATATATAGATCACTACTCCAAATGATAATTAAAAGATAATATAGATAAAAAAATGTCATCTAACAAACTTAAACTCATAATATTAAATGATTCATAATAACATATTTTTAAATTTAAATATATAATTATTTGATATGTTATAATTGACACAAAGAAAAAATAATAATTTGAGAGAGAGAGAGAGAGAGAGAGAGAGAGAGAGAGAGATGTGGTTTGGTAGGGTAGGGGGTGGAAAGGAGATAGAAAGAGAGAATATGCAAAGGGAAGAGAAAGAGAGAGTAAGGGATTGAGAAGAAGAGGGATATGGAGATGAAAGGAAGAGATAAACAAAGATAGTGAGAATGAAATATATAACTAAGAGAAGGTAGAGAGGGAGATATAGGGATAGAGATGGATAAAGGGAGAGATGTAGAAGAAATATGGATATAGAGGAGAGGTGTATGTGGAGAAGAAAAGGGATAGGTGATAAGAGAAGTGAAAGGGGTAGACAGAGATGGAGGGATGAATATAAAAATGAGACACAAGTAAATAGTGTTTGTGTGTGTGTGGGAGAGGGAGAGAGCAGTGAGGGAGAGACACATTCAAGGAGATAATTCAAAATGAATGCTCAAAATGATGTGTAGGACATCCGAAATGATGGTTAAAGTAGTCAAGATGAGGGTTGGGTATGCAGAGATGCAAGATGGAAGATGCAAAGTGATAATTTTTGAGGTGAAATGCAAAGGATGCAAGCTTAAATGCTAATGATTGCAATCTGAATATGAGGGATACTAAAAAGGTGCTATATGAAGTCTATATGATGCAAGTATGAGGCTCAAACTATAAAGAATGCAAGTGGATGCGGCAAGAGTGAAATCTATGTTTTGCCAAGCACGTTTAGGAGCACAAGTTGCCATGTTTTCCAAGGTTTGAATGTATTGAACCAAAGTTTGTGATGTTTTGACAATGTTTGATATTTTGACAAGGTTTTGCAAGTTTCCAATGTGTAAATTTGAATGTTGGCTTTTATCTTGATTATATTTTACACACACATAAGACACATTAAGACAAGAATAGCTGTTGTTAAAAGTGAATAGTCACACCACAACCTAGGCTTTAGGACTGTATCCACTGAATTCCTACTTGAACTAAAGTTCAGCCGCGCTTATCCAGAGCAAACAACTTAGGACCTTTGCACCACAGGCTCCCCCTTACAACGCACTCACTTCTCGGGGCTACCAAGATCCGCTTCCCAAGGGGCATGACTTCCCAAGGGACTGTTGTCTCTACTAAGGACCACGAGAATGTAGGATGTCTTCACGGGCATCGGTGATCCCTTGAGCTAGTGGATAGAAAGGATTTTGGCCACTAAAACATGGTTTTTAGTAAGGGCATTCCATTCAGCAAGTGAGTGATAAAATTCCTCAGAAGGTCTCCCAGCCCCGAGAACTGAGGTTTGATGCACCATAAGGGTACTGGAGGAGAGCTATCACTCAGCAATACCGCCGACACGGCTTTCACCGTAATTGAGTTTTATAATGCGACTGGAACATTGACCTGGCTTTTGGCCCGTTACCACTCTGAGGTCATCCCCTGGCATACCCAATATCGAGTATCTTGGTCCAAGGCAGGCCTCCTATAGAAGTTACATGGATTTCTCTTACACCCAAGATCCACGAATGGTGAGGGGAGAGGATATGTCCAATGCAACTCCTAGGGATTCAAACACTGTAAACACGCCAGGCAGAAAATAAAAAGTTCATTTTAAGCACCAAACGAAGTGTTATTTAATGTAATAAATCCACACACATGGTTTTGACAAACACACAATGGTCTTCGACAACGTCCTGCAAAGCAAACATTAGTAGTTTATAGTTATGATTATGTCTTCATCCCACAATTGGCACATGCTGCAAGGAGACCATTAGTAACACAAAATCATCTAATCTATGCTCTAGAAGGAAATGAAAACCTTAGATTATTTCTTTATAGAAATTGAGAATTCATAAAGAGTTATGGCACATTTATTTTTATTGAATGAATTTGATTTGAAAATAAAATTAAATATTTTTCATTAATTCAAGTTATAAATTAGAAAATTCAATTAAATGTAACTGTTGAGATAATTAAAGTGAGATAAGTAAAACTAACATGTAACCACACGTTAAAAGTATCCAGTTTGAATCTATTTAACTTCAATGTATCATTTAAACAACTTCACTAATGAAAGAAAGAAAGAAATAATTTAGATGTTCAATTTTTTTTTAACAAATTCAATATTTAAAAAAATGAAAAAATCAATGAGAATATACATTTCTTAACACCATGAATGTGTTACTAATTTTTAATTTAACTTCAATGCATCCATTAAACAACTTCATTAATGAAAGAAAGAAAGAAATAATTTAGATATACAATTTTTTTTATCAAATTGTGAACGAAGATAGGAAATATTGATGAAAGCGTGAACGAAGATAGGAAGAACATTAATTTTCAAATATTGAGAAATCTCTCACTTGCCTTCGATTTATTTGTGGACAAAATTTGTGGCAAAGACAGGCCTGCAATGCACTATCAAGTTGATGCCAAATACGGAGATTGATGGCACAAAATGACATCTATGATGGAAATTTGCAATCAATATTGAAATGCAAGACATGGCGGTTTTTGTTTTGTGGATAGAATGATGTTTCATGCATGTAGACATAGGTCCCATTTTTGATTTTTTTTGGTTTTTTTGACTGTTCGCACGAACACGAAAAATTTAGGCATGTTCGCGCGAACATGGTCACTTAATTTTCTAGCCGCTATGAAATTGCAATGGGCATGTTCGCCTAAACATGTGTTCGTGCGAACATGCTCAATATGTTCGCATGAACACCATGTTCAGGCGAACACCCAAAATTAAGAAAATTTCAACCCATTTTTCATAATTTTTAAAATTTTTTGCTCTTTTGAGTCCCATAATTGTAGGAGAATGATCTCCTACTGTAAAATAAAAAATGTAAAAATGTGCTGCTTGGAGCAAGCTTTCCAATGACTATAATTTTAATACATATTTTAGTCATTAAGACTTTCAAATATGAGTTTAACTCATTATAGGTTCATTATCGATTGAACATCAACCGACTTCGACACCTCGGGAAAATTAGTAAATTAGGTCAATTTTTTTTTGAAAAATATGTAGGCACTAGCTTATTGAGATACCTTCCTATTCAAAAAAAAAAAAAAGGTTTATGATAAATTGACTTCAAATTATCTGTGTCAAATGGAACATATGTCTGAATTATGATTCGTGTCACTTCAAAACTTCATAAACTATACAATAT
Source organism: Cupressus sempervirens (assembly GCA_028749045.1). Classification (NCBI taxonomy): domain Eukaryota; kingdom Viridiplantae; phylum Streptophyta; class Pinopsida; order Cupressales; family Cupressaceae; genus Cupressus; species Cupressus sempervirens. The sequence goes on from CM053792.1 coordinate 128,635,153, forward strand.
TCAACAAAAATAAATCAAACCAAGTGTAGACACTGGATATTGATGTTACAAATCCAACGCCGAAAGAATTACTTCATTATCATTTCTAGAAAAAAAGTTATGTGTGTCAAACGAACTGTCACTCTTTAAAATATTAAATTTTATTATGTACCACTTTTCGGAGGAGATAAAAAAAATTGACATAATTTTTTTTTTTTAAGATTAAAAAATATAGTTAAAAAGTAGGAACAAAGTATTCAAAATCACTAGTTTATGTCATCTTGAAATTATTTATAGTTTTGGAGATATAGTCACTTGAACGTGACGTTTGTTGCAAAAATATTGATTTCAGTGTCAAAATTGGTCAAAAAGTGGAACCCATTATTGTGGGATCACCCAACAAGGAATCTATGGCGATATATCAGTAAATATTTAACCTATTTTTGTGAAAAATTTTCTGTGTTGAAATTTTTAGAATTTGTAAAAATGCCTCTTAGAAGGGATTTTTTCAGGAAAATAGATTTCGAGCATAGGAATGTCCACGATGATTTCTTGGAACAATTGAGTGCCTTAACCAATGAATCAACAAGAGATAGAGAGCTAATTCCTAAGAGCCCTAGATTAAAGGTCGACAAGGGCCTCTATGACAAGGGCAATTTGTTGAGAGATGCACAGACATCCATGGGTGGCATGGAGTTATTCAAAAGGTGGTTCTCTCAAAGAAACTAGGACATGCCTCATAATAATAATTGGGAATTTGATGTAGGGAAGCTTTTTGCACCTAGTGTGTTCATGGGTGTAGACTTTCTAACCATGATGGCAAGAAGATATGATCCCATGTTGTGGTTGATACAAAATCATTAAGGGATGGCCTATTCAAGGTGACAATGGAGGTAATTAGGGATGTTTTCATGCTAAACCCTAACTCTACCCTACATGAAGAGATAGATTTTGGAAAGTTGTAGGCTAATTATGATGGATAGAGGGTATATCTCAGAAGTGGGCCCTTATAAGAGTATTTTTCTAGGGTTGGGAATTTGACATTGGTTACATAATCTACCCCAAATCCTTTATTAAAGAAATACTTCAATCCTAGAGTACATGTATTGTATGTTTCTCTTTGTAATATTTTTGGTATAGATGAACATGAATACATCCTAGCGCCTCTAGTGTATATGATAGCTCAAATTCTTCAATATGGAATTAGTTCTATTTTTGATTCTGCTTCCTTTTTGGCTGAAGAGATTCATATGGATTAATTAGCATAAGCAAGGTGAAAGTGGATAACCCTTTTGGTTGGTACTTTATGCTAATGTATATGTGTCTATTTAAAGGTGTTTCTATGTTTGAAAGGGAAATGGTTTTGGAAAAGGAAAGAGAGGGTGAGAAGTTTCCTTTGCAGTTATGGAGTGCTAATATGACCTGGGAGGTCACATATGCTAGTTTTGTCAAGTTTGATAGATATTTTGAATAAAAAATGAGGGCACTTCTAGTTGAGGACAACCCTCAAATTCCTAAACCCTTGTTGGAGTTGATTAGGCCAAAGGGGCATGCTATAGGGTTGAAGGTAAGTCATAATTGGGGAGACATTATCCCTTACTTTGTTTGTACTATTTTTAGAGTTTATGGTTTTTAGGGAAAACCTCATGTTTTACCCTACCAAGTCCCTCTCAAGGTAGGTATTATTGAGTTGTTAAGGCAAGTTGGAGGGCTTGAGGAAAGAGAATTGGTGGGAAGATCAAGAGGGAATTTTTTCCCTAGCTTTATAGTTGCCCACCAATTCATAATAACAAAAGGTGGTTGGAAACACCTTGGAATTTTTTTCGACAAGTATCAGTGGCATAGTCCCACCATAGGTTTGTAGATCTTGTGGAGTTTTCTGAAATGTTTAAAGAAAGAACCAAGGCTAGGAGTTATAATCATGTTTTATATTATCCTAAAGATATCATAAGGAATGAATTCTTGTTGTAAGAATAAGAGGTTAAGAAAGAGAAATGGTGAGCTTTTAGAAAATTTATTGAATTCATTCACACCCTAGATAATAATTATGACCCATTGATGTCACATTTTGCAGCAATCATGAAAACCTTGAATAAGAAAAAGGAGATTTTGATAAAAAACATATCCAGATCAAGCAAAGGAGGTGGAGAAGAAACTAGCAAGAAAATCTATCATAGATCTAGGACAATACACCCTCCAACAAAGAGCCAGATATAATGTGGCTAGAAATATAGATACACACCATGTGCTAGTATACTAGAGGCAATACTATGAAATCCCTCCCTCAGAGCCATCTACAAAGAGACAGAAGTTAGAGGAGGGGATATCATGAAGGGTTGAAGAGTATTTACCTTCCCAGACTCCTATGCACTTTGATAGTGAAAAAGCACTAATGAAGAAGCTGAGGCGAATGGGAGGTCAAGATGATGCTTTAATAACAACATTAGATTTAGAACAAGGAATGCCCCAAGAGCCCCTAATGCTAGTTTTGGACCTCACAATTGAGGATTTCAAGGGGAGGGAGATAAATCATGTTATTGAACAAGCTTCTAAAAAAATCATTTCTAATGATGATTTTGTTAAGTTTAGGGCATTCATTAATTTTTTTGTGGAGAATCAATATTTCAAATTTTGAGACTAAATGCAAGAAAATGAAAGTAGAGCAACTTGATATGGAGGAATCTGCCATTGCAAATAAAGTTAAAGAAGAGTTGATATAAAATTTTGATCGAATAACTCTAGAGGCTGGAAGGTAATTGTTAAAAGATGTCAGTGTTATGATGCTCCCTAAGTGGGACATTGCTAATGCCATGGTTTTTGATGCCATTAGGAAGGCAAAGGAAACCAAGTTCAAAATAGAGAAGGAAGTTAAAGAAGCCCATAAAGGAGTGAAATATAGTGGAGACCACCAAGTATTGGTGATGTGGTCAATTTAAAAGCAGGCTGAGTCTAGATTCCAAAAAATTTCAGATTCAAAGCATATAGGGAGCCTGATGGTATATAAAGTGGCAGAAACCAACAGTGAAGAATCAACCCTAATGAGTAAAGAAGTGTCTGATTTCAATGTGGATGTGGCTAGAAAAGATAAGAAAAAATTCATTGATTTGAACACTAGATTTGATTTTTTTGAAGAATATGATGGAAGGGGGAAGAAAATTAGTGAAATAGAAAGAATTATTTTCAATTTCAAAAAGCAACAAGGAAAAAGGAAAATGGTGGAACAACCAAATCAAGCCATGATTGTAGCATCTCCTTCTCCACCTCCTCCTAATGGAACCATTATTGATATCCCAGATACCCCCCAACATCAAGATTTCTATACTAAAGAGGAGTTAGATGAAGAAAAGGCCAAAGTCAAGGCTACCTAGGTGGAAGCATTGTAAAAATATGAAGATAAAATCAGGAATGCTATTATGTTTTTAGTTGACTGTGTTATCTAGCCCATTTTCCACTTTGAAATGTCTAAACTAGTAGACATGTGAGTTGAGTTTAAAAATAATGAACTTGTTTTGAGACCAATTTTGGATAAGTGGATATATAGAGAACAAGATCTAACTAATTGGTGTGTCAATCTCATTGATAAAACTAACACAAATACTTTGATTGAAAAAACATATGATTAGACCATTGACCTACTAGATTTTGATACAGAAGGGATTATTTTCATAGAAAGATGAATGTGTGTTTCTCTAGATATGTGAGTAATAATTTTGATCTCTTTTCCCATATTTTAAGCAATCCAATTAATTTCAAATAAAAAGAAAGGTGGGGAAATGAGTTGAAATAAATTATGAGTTCAAGAGTGAATGGTATTATAAATAAGGAAGATAATATTTGGTTTTCTAGGGTAGTGGAGGAGATAGTAAATGCCCAAATATTTTTTGATTCTTTTTGGCCCAAGTTTGAAGAACTGAAGAAGATGAGAAGGATCATCATGACAAAAGAAAATGAACTACTTAATTTCAATTGGCCTGATGACTCTATTTATAATGAGTGGACAACAAAATATGCCATAATAGAAGAATCTTCACAAGTAGCACCAAAAGATGAATCACAAGACAAACTATTAAAATTAACCATGGACATAAATAACAATTACATGCAAATATAACCAATATTAGAAAATAACGAATCACATAGAAGAGAACACAAGACATAAGGATTTAATGTGGTTCAACCAATCCTTGGGCTATGTCCACCAAGAACAAGTCCAATATTATTATTATCCAATGATTACAATCTACAATCCCTTATAGCTTACTACTACCACAAGAAGCTACAATATCATCATACATCTTGAAATCCCTAACCCCAAGCTATTTTATACAAGCTTTTTCTACTTACAAAATTAGGGCTATAATAAGTCATCCAATAGAAAAAATAACAATAAATGCTTTTTACAATTGTGAGGCATTTTTGGCTTCGGGGCACTACCCCCTGAAACCCCTGCAAGGGCGTTGTTCCTTGACCCACCCTATACTATGACAATGAGCACACTTGGGGTGCTTCCCCAGGACCTTATCTTGGGGACGCTACCCCCAAAACCTCGTAGAAATAAATAGAGGGGTAACTGCACCTAATGAAGCTCTAAGTTTGATTAGGCTCCACATCACAATGTAAACAAATGACCAATGAAGAATAGAAATTAGTTGACAAGGTATTCAAGTAATGACCAAGGAAATAGAGGGAGTGGCTCCACAATTTGCACAAGAAGCTAAAAATAAAGTATTAGAGGTTGGTACAGAGTGTAAAGAAGTCAAAATTGAAGAAGCCCTGATTCCACCATAGAGCATAGACACCTAGAGTGCATAACAAATGATCATTGCTAGAAAAGAAAAAGTATTTATCATAATAAGATACCTTACTTTTTTGGTTCATCCACGGTGGGTATACTTGCTTAGAAAATCATGAAACTATTTTCATAATCAAATGAAAGATGCCACATATACTTAATTTAGCTATCCTATGGTTTGAAGATAGTGACATTTTGTCCTCTTATATACCTTTGTTTGTTCAAGACAACTGCCATTTTCCCTTGATGTCTAAAGTTTGTTGGAACCCATCCTATATAAATGAGTTCCCAATGCTAGAGGAGGTCCAAAATTTCATTCTTGAATGAACATATACTCTCATTTTTGAGTTTGTCTGGAACTATATAATTGTATCTTGTTAAGAAGTACTATTAATTGAATTACAAAGTTAGATGGCTAAGTCTATTTTTTTGAGTTTTTATTAGTTAAGTTGAACTTAGTTGTATATTTTCAAGAAGATTAATACAAAAGTATTTATAGTCTAGTTACCCAATCTAGATCTTGTCTCTTCTTGTGTTGCTTTTAATTTTTTGGAATTTGATGATAATGTTTATTGAGTTTCAATTATGATTCACTCCGAATGATATTTGAGTTCATGTTTTGCTGATAATTCGGTGGGTTATGTAAATGCTTGAAATGATTTTAGAAAATTGAAATTTGTCAAAAGAAGATCATGATAAGAATGAGATTTTAGATTGAGTATTGTTTTCCTCTTCACAAAGTGATAGGATAGATCTAGTTCTAAGTGTCAAAATTCCATGAGTAACAACCTAATGGATAAGGCATTGATCATCTTCTAAATTGGTGAAATCTAGATGGATTATATAGTACAAAACTAATCAGTCAAAATATTTTAATTTCATTGTTGTGAACTTGAGACTATAGCCTACACTTGTTTTGAGGAGTATTAGGGTTTAGGGAGTTTGACATCTTGTATCCCTTTTGCAATCCTAAAATTAGAATAATTACATGCATTTATATATTATTATGAATTTCATTCTAAGAAATGACAAATATGTTGAAGATTCATGGATTTCTAAGTATATCCTGAATTTTGCAGAGTTCAAAGGGAAGAAGATTGAAGTAGTCTTAATAATTGGTCCTATTGATTTATCTTAGGAATATCCATTATGGTCTCTAGCTGTCTCCTCTAGGTATCCTTTGTATTTACAATAGGTTGTTAAAATCTTGTCAAATCAAGAGCCAACAAAGGCAAAGACATCTTATGAAAATTTTGTATATCTAGACTTCTAAGCTACAAAATTGGCATCTTATGGACTTTGCGCACTCATTACTATGTCAAATCCACTTAAAGATGCATGGAAAAAATGTTTGAATAGTTCAAAGAGTAGTTTTGTTGATTTTATCTCATTTCTAAATAATTCATTATCAGGGAAGAAAGGTAGAATCAAGATTTTGACTTGTAAATAGTTTTTGACTCATCTTTGTCATTGATGTCAAAGGGGGAGTGATTGTATGGAAATTGTATGTATGAGGAGATATAAGATAGAACATAGATTGAGGGAGATTATAATCATGAATAATGAAAAGATGGTATATAATATAAATGATCCATATTTTAAAATTTTTGTATGGCCATGTGAAGAACTTCACAATTTTGAAATTTTGCATTTTGGGACTTAACCAATTTCCCATATGTTGCAGGGGATATTGTTATAAATTTGGCTAAGAGGTGAGTATGGAAATGCATTAAGGTTATAATTTATGGAAATATATCATCCATATTAAGACACCATGTTATCAAGACAAATTTTTGGTTTGAAGACTTAGAAATTTGTCTAAGTATCACAAAGTTTATTTATCAACATAGATGCATTTTTTTGGTTTACGAAGAGATTGAAATAAAGCTGGCATGTTCACATTTGAGGGAAGAAAGAATGATGTATTATGATACTACATGCAAGAGCATAAGTCATTATGACTAGTACAAACATAGTTATAAACGTTTTATCAATTATAGTATTGTACAAGAAGAACACAACATAGTGAAGGAAATAGTAAAATGTGTTTAGCAATTATTTTTGTTTACAAAAATAATTACTTGAATAATTAGGGATGAAATTGTGGATGTTAACCCTAACTTAGAAAAAGTTAGTTTTGCATTTTGGGACACCTGTGAAGACATGAAGGTCAATAGGAAAGAATAACTTGGTATAAAGGACATGGTTTTGAATGTGAAGTTGAGTAAGGTTTTTGTAATATATTTTTTATTTTAATATACTTGATGTAATATGTGATCTTTATGTTAGAGAAGAGAAGAGGTAGTGTATGTGAATATATGTACAAGAGCTACAAAGGACAAACCAAATATAGAAGATATCAACATTGTCAAAAGGTTTTTGTATCTATACCTTTTGTGTATAGAAAATATCATTGTAATAACATGTTTGGGTAGTGAAATAATGTTGCATACTTTTGTATTGTATTACTACAACTCCTAATAGGGTTGAGGCTTCTAATGTGGTCTAGTCCTCTAACAAGGAGTGAGACACTATATAACATGCTCCTAACATGGTCAATATCTTTCACCAGATACTTTTGATTGGTGGATCATTTTGTGGGTACCATCCCCACCAGGTTTTTCCCTTGGCCAAGGTTTTTCCATAGTTAAAAAATCATGGTATTATGAGTTGTATTGTGTTAATGCTATGCTTACTTTTTAGTTCAATCACATGTGTATGTTTTAAGGTTGTAAAAGATATCCATAGTTAGGTAAATGTTTATGGAATACTAATTCACTCCCTCCCCCCCACCACCCTTCCTCTTAGTATTCCTATATCTAATAGCTCAAACCTATATTTGTTGATCTTAGATTGGTTTTGACAAATGAGTGTCAACACACTTAAAGACATTTACTTAGTTCATGCTGAACTAGTAATGCATGCCAAGTACAACATGTAAATATTATACCATGCTGAGTTGCAATGAGTGCCGAGTCAATCATGTGCTGAGTCACTCAAGAGCTAAGTAGATAGACCATGCCAAGTAATTCAAGTTCTAAGTAAATAGTAGATGCCAAGTAGTTTAGGTGCCGAGTCATAATAGTGTATGCCAATGTATCAGAGACTACATATGTCGAGTAACACAGATTGGATATGTTTTTTTGTTATGGCACAAACAACTATCTAAATCATTTTTTAGCCAACCTAAGGATAGATTTTGATCTTTTAGAGATAAGGATGAATCTAGATGCAGATTCCCTATGTAATTACATGCATCCAATTTAAAATAGGAAGGTTTAAGTAGAAAAATGGATGAATCTCAGCGATAGATTCATACCTAACCCTAAGCCACTTCAATCTTCTTAAGGAGGACAAAACCCTAAATTTTTAACAATGTTGAGAGCATTGCAAAGGGGTGAATGATCAAATTGGAGGAGAAAAACAAGATAGTTTGCAGAGCATTCAAGGTGATTTAGTAGTAAGAGTGAATTACAAAATTAGTTAAGTGAAGAACAAAGGATAGAGGATACAACATTTATACATTAGATCATGAAGGATTAATTAGAGATTGGATAGAGGTGATCTGTTATTAGGCAAGCAAGTGCCGACTACAAGATCTATGCTGAGACGTTTTGACAAGTGATTTTAGTTAAATCTTGTAATAGAGTAGTCTTAATAGGCTGTATGAAATCCTTTAATAGGGTTCTTACTTTCTTGTAAGTTGAAGTCCTCTAACAAGACACACTTCTAATAGAGTGTTGAAATCCTCTAACAAGGTAGGACTTAATAGTCTTTGTAAGCCTTTAATAGGGAAGACCTTTCATAAGGTAGATCATGATTTATGGTCAAACCATTGTAACCTTAATTGGATACACTTTATTGCTACAATAGTGAAGATTTGTGGGTATCATCCCCACCTAAGTTTTACCTTCTCATTTGGAGGGTTTCTAGGTAATCATATCTAGTGTTAAGTGTGTATGTTTGATTACATGTTTACATGATTGATGCATATGATTTATATGTTATTTTAGTTTATTATGCATGTGATGTATGAAAGGTGAAAGTTTATGGATCCAAGTTTAAAGTCCTAATTCACCTCCCCCTCTTAGAAGTTTACTCCTTTCCCACTTGTAATTTCAACAATTGGTATTAGAGCTAAGTTCTCAGAAAGAGAAGCTTTGTAGCTTAGAGGAAAGATCTTGAAATGGAAGTCTACAAATTGGGAAAGACTATTGAGAACCAGGAGATTGAAATACATCTTATACTACATCAATTGGATGAAGCCATAAATGCTTTAAGGAGCTCCTTGAAGAGAAGGAAAGAAATTGCCATTGAAGAGAATGACACACTATACAAAGAGATAGACACCACCAAGCTATTTGTAGATGGTAACTCTAGTGAATTTGATGTAGAAGTTGTAGATCTAATGGAGAAGAATAGAATCCAAGTTGAAGAAATTAGAAATCTCAAGTTGGAGTAAGAATCACAAGCTATAGTGCTATGTGAGGTGATTGAACAAAAGAATAAAGACATGGAAGACAAAGCCATGATTAAAGAGGACAAAAGAATCTTGAACAATAGACTAGAAGAGAAGTCAACAGAGCTAACTAGGATCTCAAACATGTAATTGGATACCTTAAGCCAAATCATGAATGCTCATCATGAATTGAATATCAAAGACATTGAGATAACCACATTGAAGTTGTAGAATGAACAACTATAGAATAATCTAAAATGAGAAAAAGAAATTGCTGAAAGTTTCAACAAGCTAGATGAAGCCATTAAGTACTTTGAACAATTAGTAAAATCCCCAAGATCCAACAATGCTGTAGCAAGATTAGGCTACACAAGCATTGAAGAAGGAGAATCATCAAGAGTTGCTGAAGAAAGGAACATCAAAGGTAAGAACTCCAAACCTACTTGTTACTTTTGTGGTAAGAAAAGACATAATGATAATGTGTGCAAGAGGAAGAATACAAATTAGAATGCTAAGCCTAAAAACATGGTTCATTGTCATAAGTGCAACAAACAAAGTCATCAGGCATAGGAATATAGAACCCGAACCATGCATAAACAAAAATTTGAAGGATATTGCTACAATTGTCAGAAGTATGGACATAGAGCCTTTGAATGCAGATCCAAGTCCATGTGGTCATCAAACAAGATAGTGAAGGTAAGAAGCTATAGAAACTCTTATAATTGGAATTACAATACAAGATATAGCTGCCACTTTTGTCAAGAATATGGACATGTTCCTGAGAATTGTAATTTGAAACACTTTAGTGGTAACTACAAAAGGTGGTTGAGTCAAACTACATGCTTTAGCTATTTGAAGATTGGTCATTTTAGTAAGCATTGCACCAAGTTGTGAATTTGATAAAGACAAAGGCAAGAAAAATGTTGGACATACTAGAGATGAGATGAACAAGACAAGGAAAAAGAAAGATTCTTGTAGTACATCAAATGTAGAAGGGATCACTTCATCCAATGGGTCAAGTGATCACACCTCATCAAATTAAACAATCAAGAGGTATGTGGGACTGATATTTAAAGTATTATATCATACATTAGTTCCAAAAGAAGTTAGTACTGAAAGGATTACATTAGCAGGAATGAAGATGCAAGATGTTGAAAATTCAAGATTAAACTTTTAAGTTTTTATGTTGTTGCCGAGCATGAGAAGTTTTCAATGGATGCCAAGTGGAATGATAGTTGATGTCAAACTATCAACCTAGCTAGTTGATGCTGAGTTTGTAAATAAATGCCAAATGATTGTAAAATCAAGTTAATGCCAAGTTTACAACTATACAAGCTCTAAGCATTAAATGCAAGGGTTTTTGAAGGGCATATGGTAATTTTTCACTCATTTTTCATCATTTCAAATTCAAGCAAGAGAAAATAGAGTAGAAGGTGATTTAGAAACTTGTTCAAAGTGATTGCAAAGATTTCAATGATGACCTCACATCAACATACATATTTTATAAGGTATTTATCACAAGCTGGGCTACATAGTTTTTATTTGCTTAAACCCTAGTTTGACAAAATGGAATGTAGTTCAAGGAATATAGAAGGGAAAGATATTTTAAATGTTTATCTAACAAGTAACGAAGTCAAACAACCCATATTCAAGGCCATCCCTGATATAGCATATAAACAAGATCCCTCTGGTGCACTATCCATGATCCTGCCAAAAGTTATTATGGTACAAGATGTTATGAAATGTTACAATTGAAAAATAGGAGGAATAGGAGAGATGGAAATAAAAGAAGCCTATGATAGACTATGTGAAAATGGTGCTTTGAAAAAAGAATTCAAAATCATCAAAAGGAAGGGTTTGACCTGTGCGCTAGACTTTCCTACTATTTTCAAGACTGAATGGATTAGAATTGTGTTAAGCTGAATACATGATGGATCCTTGTGGTTAGAAGGAGGACCAATAAATATTACCAAATGAATAATCCATAGGGTTACTAGTTTCCCAACCCTGGATCGGCCCAAGACTATGTGAAGTGACTCCAAAGAGGTAATAGAGAAGAATACATGAGCAAAATGGAATAAAAGAGGAATGGATATAGACACTATAACTGATCCTCTGATAAAATTTGCTATTAGGGAAATGTCATATAAATTCTATCAATCTAATAGATTGAATAGTGTACCTTGTATTGTAGTAGATGTTGGCTACAAGATTGTGAAGAAAGATCATACATATGATCTGGCAAAACTCTAGCTACAACAATTAATGGAGAACCTTGGAGCTATAAGGAAAACCAAAAGTGCACAATGCAAATTTGTTTCAATACTTATCTACATATTCTTCTATGTATAAAATACATTCCCCTCTTTTGGTACAGTTGGATGGAAGACCAATAGGTCAATTGCAGTTCAGATAAATGAGTATATTGAATAGATGGGAGAAAATTTTGAGACATTTATAACTAGATACTTTGAAGAGTTTAAGAAGTCAATGAAGAAAAGGATGAGGATACTTGTTTCACTAGTTGAGAAACACAACAATGATATACACTTTCTTGTTTAAGCTCATTATACCTTTACACAGGCTTCTACACCAAGGGTTAGATGGTTAACACCACTTGGATATGAGATTAATGTTGATGAATCATTGACAACAATAACTACACTTATAGTAGAGGAATTTGACAAGACTACAAAAATCTTTGGAAATTATGATGTGATAAAATCAAAGATTGAAATGGAGTTGAAAACTGCCTCCACACTTAAAAGAAAGATAAACTGGTAAAGAAGCTAAAGGCCAAATTTGGTGAAGGTGCAAGTGAGGAAGAAGAGGATGAAGAAGAGCAAGAAAAAATACAAGGAGCTCTTGCATTAACCCAAGGCATAGGAGAGGACAAGGAAGAAGAAGAAATAGAAGGTGTCAAGGAAGAAGAAGTCAAGGAAACACCCATACAAGCTGAGCCAAAGAAGAGAAAGGATAAGGAACACCCTATGGCTAAGGCAAAGAAAGTTATCAAATCTATCCCAGCCAAGCCTACTGCTTCGATCACCAGAGCCAACACACTTATAAACATACAAAAGGCCAAGGAGAAGACTAAGGCTATAGATCAAGGAGGCCAAGTGTAGAAGAATTAGAGAGGAAAATATGTTGCACAGCCTGAATCAGATGAAGAAAAGACTAAATCAAATGATCTGAGTCAATTCAAAGTGGTAAGTCACAAACCACTTTCTGATATTGAAAATTTGAGTGAAAATGTCAAAAATATTGCAATTTTTCCTGGATTTAAGCATATTGATTTTGAAAAACTTGAGAAAGAAGAACAAAAGTTAGTAGAAGATGCCCTATATGCAATGATGTCTAAATTTAAGACTATTCCATTGGAATTTTCTAACTCAGTACCTAAGAAATTATATGATTTAGTTGAGCAAAAATGGCATTATTGTTTAAATTTGGAAAAACAAATAAGGGAAACTACATTGGCCCAAGTAATGCTAGAACTGACAAAAGGGAAGATTGCTAAGGCTACTAAGAAATATTGAGTTAGGTTTACACCTAAGTATAGAGCCTTCAACATACTTCAAAACAACATTGAAGATGTGGTAAAAAAGTCTACCCAAATATGGAAATTAATCTATAGGTTGACCACTATAAAGCAAGGAGAAACTAACCCTTTTGAGGGTAAAAGTGATGATAAAGATGAAGATGAGAAAGAAGATGATGAAAAATAGGAAGATGAAAATAAAGATAATACAGTTAGGGAAGAAACACAAAAGAAAGATGATGACATGGCTACAACTGAACAACAACAAGATGAACAGAGTGTGTAGGACACACAAGTGCTGAGTGTCAGTCCCCCACATAACATAGTTAAGTCAACAAAAATTATTATTCATCCTTGATGCATCAACTTAGAACATAAATCCACTAACTATAGATGACTTGAAGAAAATATTGAACCAATCTACATTACATGCTAAGTTATGTGATAATCCAGTCTTGGTGAGTGTAGATGAGCTCCAAAAGGCAGTAACTAACATCAAAAGGGACAAGGTGAATCCACAAGAACCACCTTCTCCCATCCCTTTAGTTACTCAAGTGAAACCTTTTATTCAAACTATAGTAGATGCACCCTCTAAGGTTGATATACTTGTGAAATTTATTACTCTTGAGAAGAATTAGGAAGAAGAAAAAGATACAAATGGACAGTAGGAAGCAGGATAGATAGTTTCATCTATACCTGAAGCACAAGGACAAAGTAGTATTCATGTCATTATATTAGACAAGAGCCAATTTGAATAAGGTAAGAAAACACCTAAGGCAAAGGATCAAGAAACCATCCAGGCACTAGTAACACTACCAACATCTAGCACTTCTACAAAAGTTCTTCAGAAGTCGAGCATGAAAGCTATACCATTGCAGATCTCAGTGCCAAGCTTAAGCTCTTCAAAATGTAAAAAGGTAATTCACTATGGTGATATCACTCTTGATGAAGAGATTATTATTCCAAAGTTTGATTATGATACAATGACCTTAGATCAAATAAGCATTTTACAACAAGCTTTAGAGAAGAAGCATCAAGAAATGATTAGGAAAGAATATAGGAAAAAGCAAGCACTACAAGAAATCAAAGACATCTTTTTACATGCATTTAGTTTACCTAATAATGAAGAGACCAAGCCACTACTAGAGAAATTTTTAGACATAGTAGAAAAGGTCAACAATGAAGACATTGATACAAGTGCAAAACTTTTAGACTGGTCAAAAAAGAAATTCTAGAGCAAGGTCAATGATAAGATATCTGGTGACATAGCACTAACTCAAGTTGCATTAGCAACAAAGGTTGAGGATGTGAAGAAGGTACTTGAGAACATATTCTCATTGTACACCAAATTTTGTGACCCTATACTCTTCACCCTAGAGACCAGACATCATATTCTAAGCTTGGAGAGAAATCTCAACATATTAGGTACAAGGTTACCTCTAAACCCAGCTCAGAGTGAGAAGCACTTTAATACATTACTTCAAAAATGAAGTTAATTAGCTATGTTAATAGTAGAAGAGGCTAACATAAGAGCCAAATTGATAAATATAGAGGCATTTCTCACCCCTCATATGGAGATACTGCACAAGGAGCTAGGCTATGCAGAAACTCTATTGAAGAAAGACCCCAATCTTTCTACTTTAGATGGCCTAGTACACCTTTCTATTGATCTTGCTATCCAAATGAAGTCACTGGATGTTGCATGTGACAACTAAGATGCAACTCTAAAAATCATAATGTAGGTTCACAAATCATTTTTGGACAAACACACTATCCGTGTATAGCCCATTTGACATAAGTATCAAAAAGGGGGAGATAGAATATAAGGGGGAGGATATCCTATGGAGAGATAGATAAAAAGGGGGAGACATAAAAAACGATGAGAATATCCTATGAGGAAGAATAAAGAAAGGGGGAGTTATACATTTTTGAGAAATACAAAGTAGAGATAAAAACATAACAGAACAGAGCATGAAAGAGTATAAGTGCATTGGAGTCAAAGAGTATTAGTCAGTAGAGACAAATCTACTTAGAATGGAGAATAGATTTTGGATACAAAACAAACATATTAAATCAGGAGGAGTTATAAATTTTGAGGTATATAGGTTATTGTAAAATTTTGAAAATTTTGAAGTTCTGTATATAAGCCGAGTCATGGATATGTTATAGTTGAGAAGATCAGATTGATTATGTATATTCAAGTGTTTTTAACACTCATGAAAAAGGGGGATATTGTTGATCTTAGATTGGTTTTGACAGGTGAGTGTCAACACACTTAAAGACATTTACTTAGTTAATGCCGAACTAGTAATGCATCTTGAGTACAACATGAAAATATTAGACCATGCCGAGTTGCAATGAGTTCCAAGTCACTCATGTGTTGAGTCACTCAAGTCCCAAGTAGATAAACCATGCCAAGTGATTCAAATGTCAAGTAAATAGTAGATGCTAAGCAATTCAAGTGCCAAGTCATAATAGTGTCTTCTGAGCATCAGAGACTACATATGTTGAGTAACACAAATCATACATGTTTGTTTGTTATGGCACAAACAACTATGTAAACCATTTTTCAGTTGACCTAAGGATGGATTTAGATCTTTTAGAGATAAGGACAAATCTATATGTAGATTCCCTATGCAATTACATGCAACCAATCAAAATGGGAAAGCTTAAGTGGCAAAATCAATGAATCTTAACCGTAGATTCATACCTAACCCTAAGCCACCTCAGTCTTCTTAAGGAGGATGATACCCTAAATTTTTAACAATGTTGAGAGCATTGCAAAGGGGTGAATGATCAAATTGGAGGAGCCAACAAGATGGTTTGTAGAGCATTCAAGGTGACTTAGCAGTAAGAGTGAATTGCAGAATTAGTTAACTGAAGAATAGAGGACAGAGGATACAACATTGATACATTAGATTGTGAAGGATTAATTAGAGATTGGATAGAGGTGATCTATTATCAAGAAAGCTAGTGCCAACTACAAGATCTATGATAAGCAATTTTGATAGGTGATTTCAGTTAAATCTCTTAATAGAGTAGTCTTAATAGACTATATGAAATCCTTTAACAGGGTGCTTACTTGATTGTAAGTTGAATTCCTCTAACAAGGCACACTTCTAATAGGGAGTTGTAATCCTATAAAAAAGTGGGACTTAACAGTCTTTGCAAGCCTTTAACAGGGCATGCCTTTCATAGGGTAGATCATGATTCATGGTCAAACCATTGTAACCTTAATGGGATACACTTTATTGCTGCAGTAGTGAAGATTTGTGGTGTCATCCCCAACCCATTTTTACCTTCTCATTTGGAGGGTTTTTGGGTAATCATATCTAGTGTTAAGTGTGTATGTTTTATTACATGTTTACATGATTGATGCATATGCTTTATATGTTATTTTAGTTTGTTATGCATGTGATGTATGAAATGTGAAAGTTTATGGATCCAAGTTTAAACTCCTAATTCCCCCCCCCCCCTCCCCACTTCAAAAGTTTACTCCTTTCCCACTTGTAATTCCAACAATTGGAATATTGATTCACTCCCTCCCCCCACCACCCTCACTCTTAGTATGTCCTATATCTAATACCTCAAACCTATATCCTCTTATACATTGGAGGGAAAATGACCAAATATACTAAAGGAGGCTCAAGTGGATGAAGTAATAATCTATTGTTTGGAAGAAGACTATATAAGTGAAATTAAAAAAAATGCAAGATCTCACACTAGATGAATAACGAAAGGGTTTTTTTGCATGTGAAAACATACTACAAAATAATAAACCAATTTTTGGATCAAATATGGGAAGTAGAAACATTGACTAATATATAACCAAATTTAAACCCCAAATAGGAGGTCAAAGATACCTTGGAGGGTTAGGGGTGAGTTAAAATCAAGGGTTGGTGCACTTACCTTTGACCCAACACTTTTCAATGAAACAACTTGCAAGTTACTATAGTTCTTACAATGAACTATTTTGTACCTCCTTCCACATAGGTGTTTCCTACTCTTGTACATAATAAAAGGAGGGAAAGGAGTTGTGGAAAAAGTTTTACCTAAGTCAAACCCCTAGTGAAGAACTAACCTTAAAATTGAAATAAAAAATGCTTACAAAGGAAGAGAACTATTTATAACGTGCAAAATTAGTGAGCAAACAAGTTGGATGGATTACTTACCAAAATATTTTGGGGATACTACAAGGGGGAATCAAGGGGAATAATTTCTTACAAAATAGATATGGTAAGTATTACTCATGAAGATTGGGTAAAATCATGAGACCTTAACTTTGCAAGTTTAAAATATTTGTATTTATTCCTAATGTAAGAGAGAGATTAAATGCAAGATAGAGATATATGTACATGTGATCTAGAAGAGAAGGTACAAAGAATAGGGGTAGAGATGTGTGCACCAATTAGAATAAGTAGAATAACGCTGGATAATACTTATTACCTATTGATTGGAGCCTTGAAATAAATTGATTTCTAGGCCGAGCAACTAGAAACCTACAAATCTTATCTAGGTATTTCTCTATTTTGCTACTTGGTATAGGTCAACCTCAAAAAATAATAGGAATTAGAAATTGGTCTTGAAATTTTCAATATAGGTATTTGAATTCCTATATAAATCACATGAACAAAAAATATAATAATAGGTACTTGTCAACGTATACATGATAATATCCAAACTTAGAATAATACAGGTCTAGAAAGTGCCCTAAAAGGATCCTTAAATCTTAAATCATTTTTTTTTTTCATTTGAATCTTACAAGTATTAAAAAGTATGTGTTCATATATGGGTGACAATATAGGGGTTAGCCTTATTCAACCCCCTATTTTGGTGATTTACACCTCCATAAATAGTCATTATAAAATGTAACATGTGCAGTGCTTGCGAATCTAGAATGAAGGGATCTATATAATGTAAAATGAAAAATGTCAAGATCTAACCCTCGAGAATGAAGCCCTAGCATGAAATTATAATTAGTATATTCTTGAATGTATGTCAATGTGTAAATATGGAACAACAAAGCATAGATCTAAAAATAACATTGAAATCATACCAAGCCCTCAAGGGATAAAGTACTTATATCCATCTTAATAATATGTTTGTATCTCCATGATGATGTTTTGAATGCTTGATTGTAATTGTAGATGCTTGGTTGAAAGATTCTAGATGATGAACTTCTTTTCTTCAATGGATAATTCCAAGTCCTTGGTTTTCACTTTATAATTGCTCTACACCAAATTAAGATGTCGACAATGTGTGCTTGCATGGTTATCCTTGTCATTATTTTTTCCAAATGAAGAAAATGAGGTTTCTTTTATAGTGATTGCATGATTAAATCTTGCATGAGCTGATTGTATTGTGTGTGGAAGTAATTAAATTTTAAATGGGCCCAAGATCCTATAAAATTAATATCTTTGATACAATTTGACCTCTAGTACCTCTAATCCTAGGTATAGATTGATCAACCTATACCATGGGAGGCACAAATATCAAGCAAACCTCTTGGATCTCAAACATGCAATTAGTTTAGGATTAAGTAATCAAATAAGTGAAAAAGTTTGATTTGAATGAGAAATAGAGTTAAGGTAGGATATATAGAGGATGATGCATATATATTAGATCCTACCTTGCTTTTTCACAAGGGAGTGAAATTAAGGAGGATGTGTTAGATCCTACGTCAATTTCATTTAAGAAAGCAAGAGAGAAATAGAATTAAGTGTTTTCACAGTGAAAGTGTATAATACAAGTACACTAAAGAAGAGATAAATAATCACTAAATTGAAGTGCTTTGAATTTAAGACAATAAATTTAGCTTGCATTTTAGTGGAAAATGACACTATTAGGATTATTTAGACAAAAAAATAGTTACATGAAAATATAAGGCCAATAAAACAAAGAAATGAAGAACATATAAATAGAGCATAAGAAAAAAAACTTAATATGGTACACCCAATCTTGAGCTATATCCACCAAACATAGAGTCCAATATTATTATCTAGTAACTTCAACTTGTTATAATATTCAGTCTCCCCTTACAACTTAATACGATTGTAAGAAGTTATATATTCTTTTTTGAAAGTCCTAACCCTAAGCCAATGTTACATGATTTATATTGGCTTAACAAGTTTACCCTAAAGCTACATGATGAGTCAACCTAGGAAAATGATTGATGAGTCAACTAAAAAATGATTGAAAAGTTAACCCAATTTTTTTGGGGCATTACCCCCATGCCTTATGAAAAGTGTATAGTACTTGCTTGATTAGTCTCCACAAATCAATAATCTCCCACTTAGGGATAGATCAGGCTCCACACTTAATCACCTCCACTTGGAGATTGATCTTGTAGCCACACGCTGACCCTAAATCTTCCATTGGATTGATGAACCTTGCACTCTATTGTTCTATTATTATGTTCAATCTAGAAGACCAACCAAAGTTGAAGAGGATTTCAGCTTCTCCCCTAGCATTGCTTTTGTAAACATATTTGTTGGATTGTCAACTATATGTATCTTTTGTTGCTATGTGCAACCTAATTAGACTCAAAGGTTATTTTCCCACTTTCTGCAATGCAATTTCCCCCTAGATTTTTCTATGAGGGTTTGGAGGCATTTTCCCCATGATGTGTCAAGGGGCAATGCCCCTTGTGAGGTTAAGGGACAACACCCCTTAAGAGGTCCTAGGGTAGAGCCCTAGGCATGCTCCCTATTGTTCTACAAGGTAGGGTCAAGGGACAGTTCCTTGTGAGGCCAAAAATGAATTTATTATTATAAAAGGAATCAAGAGTTATTTATTTATTGGATGAGTATCATGCCCAAAAATCAAGGCAAAAACCCACAAATTTTTTAATTTAAAATATGATTATAACTAAGCTATCTACAAACTAACATTGAATGAGTTGCAAACAAGATAACAATTGAAATTTTTTTAAAGTTTTGAGACTCGAGGTTTTACAATGAGTTTACTAGTGTTTAGGGTTAAGATACAAATTTACATAAATGTTCAAGGTGACAATAATTAAGTGCACTTAAGGTACATATGAAAGGTTTTGTTCTTGTTTCTAGGTTTAAATATACTAATGAATTTGATTAAAAATTCACTATGTTTAAAAGTCAATTTGGAGATATACTTGACTGAGTTTGAAAGACCATAATCTAGTTTCTACAAGAACACTTATGCAGGTTGATAAGGTTTAAATTTATTAACTATTAGGTCATGAATAATAGGTACACCATTGAAACAAGGAAGATAATTAGGTTTTCAATTTCATTTATCAAGTTTGATCTAATAAGGTTGTCATTTACAAGATTAAGTTCATGTGTGAAATAATGTATAATGATTTCATTAACCTAACATTTAAAAGGACCTTTCTACACCCAACATGTAACAATTATAGTTTTGAAAATATTACAATGTATCTAATTCAAGAATGAATAACTAAAAGGGTGCAATAAAGATATATAAAATAATAGAACCCTAAGGTAGCTTATAATATTACCATACTATGCTAAAAATTTGACTCCAATACCAATTAAATCAAGTCTAATCAATTTAAAATACACACCCATTACTTACATAAATCAATGTATTAAATAATTTAACTAGCGCCACATTTATTTAACTACTCAAACTTAACCTATTACTAAAAAAAATACTAATTACTAACTAATCATATCTAAATAATTACTTTCAAGAATCCTAAACAATAACTAGCCAATGAAACTTACCTAGCTAACCATAACACTAAACTGAATTACCTTGATCCTATATTCAAAACTAAATAAATATCAACACAACACCAAATCACTAAATATAACCAATAACTTAACCACTAATCTGATAATTACTTATTATTAACATAAGTTAACAATTACATAAATAAATACTAATTAATAATCTCTAACTAGAATCTAGACTAATAAATTACAATAATGATGAACACCAACTAAAAAAAAATCCTACATTACAATAGTACGAAATCACTAACACCCTAATTACCATGTAAAAAGTACTTAAACTAATCTAATTATCCTACACCCTTACTAATCCACCCTACCTAGCCCTACTATCTACCCATGCCTCCCTATGTTCCTAATTTCCCCTTGGCCCACTTGCTAAGTGAGCATACCAACCCTAGGTGCACTACCAAGACTTGTGTGTTTGGTACTTAAGTAGGGGTGATTTGAAGTGTTCAAAACACATGAGGAGAGGAATGGTGCATTTGGGAAGGGAATAGAAGAGTGGGGAACAAGGGAGGTGGGTCCCATCCAAGGAGGGTCACCTCAAGTTAATATTTTTGAATGAAACTTAATTGCCCATTTCAAATTTAGCAATGTTGCATGGGTTCGTAGGAGAAGGATGGGGTTGTGGGGTGTGGTCCCCATGTGATCACATATCCCTGCCCACTTGCATATTTTTTAATTAAAAAAATGCTTCCTTAAAAAGGAATTTCCATATTCTTTTATTTGTATTAGTTTTTATATTTTCTCAGTTAAGGCTTATATTAGGTAAGGTTTAAATGAAAAAGTATATTTAGGAAATTTTTTATTAAATTGATTATGTAAGGGATTTGTATGAGAGGAATTTATTTTTCCTTCCATAAAAATTCTAGAGACCTAGAGGGTCTCATTTTGGAAGGAAAATACAAAAGTTCAATTTGATCCAATGGCTTAGTTTCCTCATATTCAAATCAATTTATTAAAGCATTGATTTACCAGTTACACTAAAGAAGGGTGATGTAAGGACAAGTTTTGCTACTTAACCCTACCTTCTCCTAAGGTTTCCTCTAGGCCACTTCTCTAGCCAATTAGGGATCTTTTACTAACCCTGACTTGGAAGGATTACAATCCCACTCCTCCCTCCTTTCAACTTGTCCACACCAATGTAGAAGTCAACTCTATCCAATCAATACTCCCTAATTGTCCTGCTCACTCGTCCACACCAAAATGTCCACACATGAACAAAAGCTACCCAAAATGGAGAGAGAGGATTTTTCCTAGGTCATTGAGGCCATTCCAATGCACATCAACCATAAATTCATAGAAATATCTATGAATTTCAAGAAAGTGCTCCAAACAAGGCCTAATAGGGCTATAAGGAATTAAGCCTCCAAACTCACCAAATGACATATAACTTGGAAAATGGCTTAAAAAGGAGGCAAAAAAACTTCATATAATAATATCATTTTGAAAGACCTTTGAGATTCATCTATTCTCACTTCCCCAACTTGTTCATACAGTGGGATGCTGATATTAGGCCTAAAATTAAGGGTTTTCAAATTTGCTGACAAGATTCACAAGGGTTTGATAAAATCTTTTTCCAAGTATGTCACCAAAAGTTCTTCTTTAGTACATGGCTTCTACATTCTCATTTCCTTCTCTCCATCTACTTGGACTAAAGCATTCATTTCATTCAATCTCATTAAGTGTTTTTTTAATCTTTGTGATCCCTAACCATGCTCGCTTGGCTTGTCTAGGGTATCACTGCAAAAAGGCCAAACTTTCTTTCCAATCCCACATACTTACATGGCTATAGTACAAGGATTCTTATCACACATTCTAAGAGACTGTATAATTGCCATGGTGAAAAGGTGAGTTAAGACTCTATTTTCCCAAATTGCCTGATTTAGGCCAACAACAGTGCACAAACCTAAATATTTACAAAAAGAAAATGAAAAGGGATTAAAAATCTATCTAATCACTTATAGAACTAGTTAAAAAAATGTACCAACTTATAAACAAATTACAATATGGAATTTAATCCATCAAGTACCCCCTAGAAGCGAAAAGTCTCATATTGTGGTAAAACAACACATAAAAGTGCTTGCTATTTAACTAAAGTTATTGCACAATACCATCTGACCATTGTTATAGGATAAGGGAGGCCTTATATAGATCCATTAAACTTTATCCAACTACTTTGAGGTTCTTATCCATCCTTTGAATCAAAATAGTTCTTTTTTAATAAAAGTTGTCAAGACAACATTTGTAACTTTACAAAATTGTTAAGCAACTTGACAACTTTTGTCCTAGTTAGAGAAAACTTGGTCAAACCCCATGAAACCCTACCAAGTTCTTAATGTAGACACCTAAATTTGATTACACTATTTTAGTAATCCTATTTAGTTATCTAAAAAGGCATTATTAATTAAATTCTTATTTAATTAACCCTTTGCCATCCCTAGTTGATTAATTTAATTAATCATCTATAGTCCTAATTGATAAATCAAATAATCTATTATTTATCAATTAAATTCTATTCTTCTATCTAATTCCAAAAATCCCCATTTATTAAATAAATCTATTTGATAAATGAAATCCTCAAATTCAAAAACCCCTAACCTATCTCTAATCCTCCATTTAGCCTAATCCACCCCATCCACCCATACTAACCAAGCTTAGCCACTAACTCACCCACCCTCATTAATGCCATCCACTTGCACATCTCTAACATCTCTAATCTAATCCTAAACCCAAGCCTAATCCACTCCCTAATGTTGTCACATTCCTTAAACAAGTTTAAGACTTTCCTAATCCAAACCAAAGTCTCCCCTCAAAAAAACCAACCACTAAGTCATGAGTGCTCTTACAAAACATAAAGACTCTTACAAGCCCACTCATGACTCTTACACCCATCTTCCACACTCTTCCCTCTTCCACACTCATTCCTCTTACATCCCTCTTACATACTCAACCCCACTCATCATGCCTTTAACCAACCCTTTACCCTACCCTCTCACACTCATCCTCCATGTGACAAGTGTCACCTTCCCATTGGTGCTAAACAAGCACAATCCATGTGCTCCCCTTTGAGTGCATCTTAGCCCTCCTTAAGCCTTCATCCATCCTTGCATCTAAGCCCTCCATCCCTCTACCCCTTAGCCTATAAATTGAATCCCATCCCAAGCCATTTCATCAACAATCTTTGAGCTAAAGTTACCATGCTATTTTGAGAACCAAAGCCATCAACCATACCCTTATAATACCAAATTGAGAGCTCACAAAGCTACCAATTTGCCATTACCCATCTCCATTGAAGCAACTTTTGAGCATCTTGAGCATACATCCACAGCAAAAGGACACATCTACAAAATCAAGAAAGCGTGGAGTGCTTTTTCTTGTGAGGTTTGCACTTCTTGTTTTCTTTCTTTGTCTAAGCATATATGTGAATTTAGTTTTTGGTTTGTGAATGTTTACTTTATTTGTTAATGTTATTTGCATACTAATTCTTGTTCTACACTTAAATATGTCACTTATAACATAAAAACATCATTCCACCCCTTATTTGACTAACCTATCCCTCTAGATGCACAATTGCCATCCATAGCAATCATGACAACAATTTGAACATCACCTAGCAACTTTAGACAACCAGGTAATGATTAGGACCCAAGTAGACCTCCTAGTGGCTAAGTCATACTCTAGGACTCTCTATCCCCCTTTATTTCACTAGTGGCTTGGCTAAGGCCACTACAAGCCAAAACTCAACTAGGAACCCTAGGTTATTAGATAGCCTTACCTAGGTGCTCCTACACCATGCTCGCCACAAGAGAAAATCATCTCACTCTTATAGAAAAGATGCCCTTGGTAGTTCCTTACTACTTGAAATTTGAAGCTACCATCCACATTGCCTCTAACTCTTGTTTAATCTTCTACTTGATGAGGTGTTCCATGTGTATCTTGTGTCTGCTAGTCTTCTTGACTCTTGAATCTAGGACTTTCTCTACCTCTAGCTATATCTTGGGAGGTCGGATATCAGATGCTACATCCTTGTTGACCTCTTGTATGTTCAAATCTACTTCAGTTAGTGATCCCTTAAACTTGGTTCAATTTTCTACATTGATGATTGGTTAATATTCAAGTCACTAGGTATATCCACCTTATAGGCATTAGCTCCATATTTAGCTATATCTTGCATGTACCGCTCTCTTTATTTGTAGTTTGGTAGGTACTCCTTTCTATTGGAATTACAATAGGAAAGGTAAAATTTTGAGGTGGAGGGGGGGGGGGGGGGGGGGGGTTTGAATCAGTAGTTTAAACTTTGACCCATAAAAGCTTTTACCACACACCCATCTCATACATTCAATAAGTAAACTAAAATACCATGTAAAGCATGTACATCTAAATCATGTAAACATTTAAACATTCACACACATATGAAACCATATATGATTACCCAGAAACCCTCCAATGAAAAGATAAAATTGGGGTGGGGATGACACCCACAAATTTTCACTACTGTAGTAATAAAGTGTATCTAATCAAGGTTACAATGTTTTGATCATGAGACATGATCTACCTTATGAAAGGTTTTCCCTATTAAAGGCTTAGAAGACTATTAGGTATCACCTTGTTAAAGGATTTCAACACCCTATTAAAAGTGTGCCTTGATAAAGGACTTTAACTCACAATTAAGTAAGCACCTTGTTAGAGGATTTTGATACAGCTTGTTAGGACTACTCTGTTAAGAGATTTGACTAATTCACTTGCTAGAATTATTCAACAATGATCCTATAGTTAGCACTTGATTGCTTGATAATAGATCAGCTCCAAACTGATGTATTCTCGATCCTTCTTGATTAGATGTCTCTTTGCTGTATGCTCTTCTCTTCCTCTATTCTCCTTTAACTGATTCTGCAATCCAATCTTAGATAATAACTCCTTAGCATCCATGAATGCTCTATTTACACATGAAAAATTCTCTCTTCTCTCCTTCATACACCTTAGAAAGTTTAGGGTTTTTTCTCCTTAAGAAGACTTAGGTGATTTAGGGTTAGGTATGAATCATTGGCTGTGATTCATCCATTTTTCCACTTAATCCTTTCATTTTTCTGATTGGCTGCATATCATGCATTGGGAATCCAACTTAAGATTCATCCTTATCTCCAAAATATTGTAAATCAATCTTTAAGTCAGCGCAAAAATGGTTTACATAGTTGTTTGTGCCATTATAAACAACTATGAAAAAACTATCTTGCTCAGCATTTGAAGTCTCTAATGCTTGACATATACTGATTTCTATATTATGACTTGACATCTATATCACTTGGCATGCACTACTTGCTCAGCTCCTGAATCACTTGACATATAGTATCTGCTTAGCACTTGAGTGACTCGACACATGAGTGGTTCGACACTCACTGTGAACTCAACATGCTCTATTCTATACATGTTGTGCTTGACATGTATTACTTGTTCACATGAACTAAGAAAATGACTTAAGTGTGTAGACACTCATTAGTCAAAACCAATCTAAGATCAACAATCTCCCCCTTTGACATGAGTGTCAAAAACACTTGGTCATGCATTGATATCCTTATCCTTATGAGCATAGCATATCTCTTAGTTGGCTTATGTATGAAACTTCAAAATTTCAAAATATTGCAACAACTTAGATACCTCAAAATTTGATAATTCCCCCTGAGTTGATAGGTCTAATCTGTATCCAAAAATTTTGTACTCCTATTGAGTAAATATGTCTCAACTGATACTCTTTGACTTCATGCTATTTGTGCTTGCTCCCCCTTAGCTTATTCTATCGTTTTCTTTGTCCCTTTTCTTACTCTATCTCCTCTTTATCTCCCCAAAATTCTATATCTCCCTCTTATTCTATATCTCCTCATTTTTTACAGTGATGTCAATGGGATATACACTAATAGTGTGTTTGTCTAGAAAAGATTTATGAATGTCTAATATAATCTTGAGAGCTACATCCCAATTTTCACATGCTACATCCAAAGACTTGATTTGGATAACCAACTCATCAGCAAGGTGGACTAGGCCATCTAATGTTGAAATATTTAGGTCTTTCTTCATAAGTATTTCAACATAGCCTAATTCATTGTGCAAGATCTTTATGTGTGGGGTCAATGTTGTTTAGATGCTAATCAATTTTTCCCTTATATTGGCTTCATATGTTGATAATGTAGCTAACTAACTCTAGGTTTGTAACAAAGTTTTGAAGTGCTTCTCACTTTGAGCTGGATTCATAGGTTGTTTTGCACATGATGAATTAACATGACTTTCCAAACTCAAAATGTGACTTCTTGTCTCTTGTGTGAAGAGTGTTGGATTGCACAATTTAGTATACAATGAGAAAATGTTCTCAAGTACCTTCTTCACATTTTCTACTTCAGTTTCC
Source organism: Cupressus sempervirens (assembly GCA_028749045.1). Classification (NCBI taxonomy): domain Eukaryota; kingdom Viridiplantae; phylum Streptophyta; class Pinopsida; order Cupressales; family Cupressaceae; genus Cupressus; species Cupressus sempervirens. Next base: position 128,662,063 of record CM053792.1, read on the forward strand.
AATGCAACTTGTGTGAGTGCTATGTCACCTGATATTTTCTCATTTACTTTTTTTGAAATTTCTTTTCTAACAACTCTAATAATTTTGCATTTGTGTCAAAGTCTACATCACTAACCTTTTCCACTATTCTTGTTAGTTGTTCAATGAGTGGCTTGGTCTCATATGCACTTGGTAGACTAAAGCATCTAAGAAGATGACTTTGATTTCCAACAATGCTTGCTTCTACCTATGCTCCCTTATGAGCATTTCTTGATGCTTCTTTCTTTCTAGGGCTTCTTGTAATATGCCCCTTTGCTCAATTTCCATTGTGTCAAAGTGGTACTTCGGTAACACAATATCTTCATCAAGGCTCACATCTCCATATTGTATTGCTTTTTCAGCCTTTGATGAGCTTGGAATCGACACTAAGATCTACAATGGTTTTGTATCTGTGCTAAAATCCTAAAGAGTGTGACTAGAAGGAGTGCTAGATTCTAGTAAGGTTTCTAGGGCTTGAATTGCTACTTGCTCCTTCACCTTTGGTGTAAACTCTATCTCTTTAGGCTTGTCCTTATTATCCACAATGCCTTGTGATGAGCCTTGTACTTGTGTTGGAGGTGCAAATAAGATTATCTGACCTATTTGACTTTGTTCTTCAGTAATGGCTTGGGTTTCCACTATATTCTTCTCAACTGTATCAACCTTTTTTGATGTAACTTTTAGAATTTTATCTAAAGGTTGTACAATAGTGACTTGAGGGGTGATAGTAGGTGGTTCTTGTGTATTCACCTCTTCCCTTGGAGTTTCAATAAATAATTTCTGTAGTTCATCTACACTCACCAAAATAGGATTATCACACAATTTGGCATGCAATGTAGACTGATCAAGTATCCTTTTGAGATCTTCCCCTATAAGGGGATTGATGTTTTGAGCTATGACATTAGAAAAATCCTTAAATATTATAGTTTTAGTAGTTACACTTGTTACATGTTGAGGGCTAATATTAGGCAATTGTGTATCTTATACACTCTATTCTTCTTGCTTTTTTGCCTTAGCTATTGCCTATTTATCTACATTCATTTCTATTCCTCCCTCAACAATGTCTTCATTATTATCATCTTCCTTATGAAATTTAGCCTCTATGGGTTCTTGTTCACCTTGATTCACTATAGCAAGCCCATATGTTACTTTCCACATTTGTGTGGACTTCTTAATTACATCTTCAATATTTTTTTGCAAAATGTTGAAGACTCTATATTTAGATACAAACCTAACTGCATATTTCTTCATAGCCTTAGCAATTTGTGCCTTATTGAGTTTAGACATAACTTGTGCAAGTGATGATTCCCTTATTTATCTTTCCAAGTTTAAACAATAATGCCACTTTTTCTCAACTCTCTCATATAAAAATTTTAGGCAATGAGTTGGCAATCTGTAGTGGGGCTTTCTTAAAGTTTTCCATCATGGCACATATAGCTTCCTCCACTTGATTTTTCTCAACTTTACTAAGATTATCAAAATCAACATGAGAAAACATTGATAAGTTTGCACTATTTTTAACATTTTCATGAAGATTCTCTAAATCTGATAATGGATTGTGACTCACCACTTTGAATTAGATATTGTCATTTGATTCTATTTTCTCTTCATAAAATTCAACTTGTGCAATGTATTTCCTTCTTGGCCTTTTCTACACTCCTCCTTCTTGCTCTGTTGGTTTGAATTTCTCCTTACTATTTTCATGCAGTCACACGTGCACTAGCCCTTGTAGTAGGTGTAGTTGGTTTGGGTTGGCTTGGTTTTGCAATTTTTTTAGCCCTTGTCACTGGTTGTGCTTTGGCCTTCCTCTTCTTTTGATTAGTAGGTGTAGGTGCTTCCTTGGCTTCTTCTTCCTCAACAACTTCAACAACTTCTATTTTCTCCTCTAGCTAATCTTCACCTTGACCTTGTGTAAGTGCAGGTGGTGCTTGTGTCTAGATGTCTTCTTCCTGTTCATCCTCTTCTTCTTCATCTTCTTCCTACTCAACACCTTCACACAATCTTGCTTTCAACTTCTTCACCAACTTCTCCTTCTTGATAATAGAGGTAGTCTTGTGTTCCATAGTAATCTTGGATTTTTCCATTTCATAATTTCCAAATGCCTTGGCATTTTTGTCTATCTCTTCTACCAATAAAGCTATAATAGCTGCAAAGGCCTCATCTACATTTATTTCATATCCTAAGGGTCTCAGCCATCTTACCCTTGGTGTTTCTGTAATTAGCATCTACTAGAAAAAGACATCATTATAATGATTTTCCACTAAAGATATTGGTATTCTCAATCTTTTCTTTATTGGTTTCTTAAAGTCATCAAAGTAGCTGGTCATAACTAACTCAAAATTGTCACCCAATTGTTCAATGAATTCACCTATCTGTACTACCACTGACTTGTTTGTTTTCCATGCAATTGTGCCAAATGTGGGAAATGTTTTTTGAACATAAAATAAAATGCATATCAAAATAGAACCAAATTTACATTGAGCACTCTTAGTCTTTCTAATGGCTCCTAGGTTCTCAACCAATTGCTATAGTTGTAGTTTTGCAAGATCATATGTGTGATCTTTCTTGACAATCTTATAACCCACATCCACTGCAATACAAAGCAAACTGTTTAATCTGTTGGATTGGTAAAACTTGTGTGAAATAACCCTTACTATAAAGTCTAATGAAGGATCTATAATGGTGTTAATTTTCATGCCTCTCTTTTTCCACATGACTCTCGTATTTTTCTCAATAACCTCTTTTGAATCACTCCTTAATGTCTTAGGCCGATCTAGGGTTAGATATCCTATTATGGATTATCTTTTTGGTTATCTTGATAGGTCCATTATCTGACCAAAGTGAACTATCATGAATTCTACTCAACACAATCCTAATCCATTTTGTTTTGAACACATTTGAGAAATCTGGGGCTAATGTTAACCCTTTCTTTTTATAGGACTAGAAAATGGGTTAAATGCATAACACACTATGAGCAAATCACAAAATCAATCAACATATATTAGCACCCAATAGTCTACCATGAAAGCCAAACTAATAAAGAAAGCAATAGAAACCCCCTTTTTTGCTTGTAGCTCCCATGTCCTTCTTTCTTCTCCAAATGATTGTAGCTCCAAAGTTGCCTATAATGCACACAAAATTGAAGCAAAAGTCTATGATGTGGATAATGCCATGAGAATACTTGAAGTTGTGATTTGAATGTGAGAGATGGAGTGAGAAATCTAAAAGAAATTAGGACCTAAAGGCTTCCAAGACTTCAAGAGGGCTTCCAGAAGACCCCAAATGAGAGAAAGAGTGCCCATTTTATAATCAACACTCAAAGTGAGGGCATTGGAATTTTCACCCATAGATGTGCGATGTGGGAAGAGATTCCTTTGAGAATCCATGATGCATATGACAAAATATGCCAATTGTGACATTCTATGACACATGAAAGTCAAACTTGGCTAAATGTGGAAGAGAATCTATGATGCATCATAAGACACCTCAACCCACTTAAAGCCAAGAATCTATGATAAATAAGCCAAATAGGGACGTGCGTAAGAGATGAGAATATTTGATTATGACAAGTCTTAGCCAAGTGTCAAAGGAGAATCCACAAGGTGTCATATCCAAGTGTCATGATGATGCCATATTTTATGGAATATTCGAATTAAAAATACTCTTATTCCACAAAATAAGAATTAGTAGAAAATAGAATTAATGATGGAAAATGGAACTTAGGAAATTGTAAATTTCCATGGTTTGTAGATAATGAATCAATTAATTAATAATATTAATTAATTGAGGGTGCTAATTTTTAGGATAAACCACGAACATAAATAAAAACTACATGAAAATATAACCAATAACAGAAAATAATAGAACACACAAAAATGAACACAAGGCACCAAGATTTAACGTGGTTCACCCAATCCCTGGGCTACGTCCACCAAATAGCAAGTTCGATCTTATTACAATCCAGTGATTACAACCTGATTACAATCTGTAATCCCTTACAGCTCAATACTGCCGCAAGAACCAATTTCGTATCACCACACATGAAAAATACCTAACCCTAAGCCCTTTTTATACAAGTATTAAACTGCTTTAGGGTTATAACATGTCGGCCATATGTCGGCCATAATATGTCAGCTACCATGTCGGCTACTTCCCAAAAATTTTTTTTCGGGGCGATGCCCCGAACCCCACTATTTATGAAGTATGTACAGTACTTTCCTGACCAGTCACCACAATCTAACAATCTCCCACTTGGGGACTGATCAAGCTCCGCACTAAACAACAATCTCCCACTTGGAGACTGATCCTGTAGCAATACAACTACCGCATGGGGCTCCCACTGGATCAAACCACCCTGGACTCTGCTATTCTTTTAGTCACATTTAGTCTAAAAGACCAACTGAAGCTGAAGAGGAGTTCAGCTTCTCCCTTGTTACAACCTTTGTCAACATATCTGCTAGATTTTCATTGGTATGTATCTTCTCCAGCTTTAACTGTCCATCCTCCAAAACTGACCAAATGAAATGGTACCACAACTGGATGTGTTTGGTCTTAGAATGCAGAGCTGAATTCTTAGCAAGATGAATGGCACTCTGACTATCTGTGAACAAATAATTATCCTTCTGAGGATGTCCCAATTCTTCCAAGAAGAACTGAAGCCATATCATCTCTTTGGCTGCCTCTGTAGCAGCAACATACTCTGCCTCTGTAGTGGAGAGAGCATTAATCTTCTGTAGCCTAGAAACCCAGCTCACGGCTGCCCCACCAATAGTAAAGACATAATCTGTAGTACTCTGCCTGGTATCAATATCCCTAGCCAAATCTGAGTCAACATAGCCCTGTAAATCAGTAGTATAGCCCCCGAAGTGTAAACACTTATTGGATGTTCCTCTCAAATATCTGAGAATCCACTTGACAGCATTCCAATGCTCAAATCCTAGATGACTCATATACCTGCTAACGACTCCCACTGCATGTGCAATATCTGGCCTAGTGCATACCATAGCATACATCAAACTTCCTACAGCTGAAGCATAGGGTACCTTGGAAATCTTATCCTCCTCTTCTTGTGTCTTGGGACACATCTCCTTAGTCAATTTCAAATGACCAAGTAAAGGTGTGCTGACAGCTTTAGCATTCTCCATAGAGAAACGTTGCAACACCTTCTCAACATAATCAGCTTGAGATAGCGTCAATATTTTGTTCTTCCTATCTCTGCAAATCTTCATACCAAGGATTTTTTTTTTGCCCCCAAATCTTTCATAGCAAATGCATGTGCTAATTGGCGTTTCAGCCCCTTAATATGATCCATGTTAGACCCAGCTATAAGCATATCATCAACATATAAACATAAAATAATGTAGCTATCATCATCCAACCTCTTAAAATAAACACAGTAATCTGAATGACACCTATTATATCCATGCTCATGCATAAAACTATCAAATTTCAGATACCATTGCCGAGGTGCTTGATTCAAGCCATATAAACTTTTCTTCAATTTGCACACTAAGTTCTCCTTACCTTTGACCTCAAAACCCTGTGGCTGAGCCATATATATTTCTTCATCCAAATCACCATGAAGAAAGGCTGTTTTAACATCCATATGCTCTAAATGCAAATCTTCAGTAGCCACAAGACTTAAAACAGTACGAATAGAAGTCATTTTAACAACAGGAGAAAATATCTCATCAAAATCAATCCCCTTTTTCTGTGCAAATCCTTTTACAACTAACCTGGCCTTAAATCTTTTCTTACCTCCTTCCTCTTCTTTCAACCTGTAAACCCATTTATTCTGTAAAGCCTTTTTACCTGCAGGCAACTTGCACAAATCCCATGTCTTATTTTTCAGCAAAGAGTCCATTTCATCTTTCATTGCAGACTCCCATTGAATCTTAGTATCCACCTGCACAGCTTCATCATAACTTTCAGGTTCACCAGCATCAGTAAGTAAAATAGAATACAAAGAGGGAGAAAACCTTTGTGGAGGTCTAATTGGCCTTGTTGACCGTCTAACATTCATTGGTGTATGTGGTATTTGTTGTTGCAGTTGTTGCACATCATGAGGAATGGCTGGAACATCAGCTTTTGGAGTATCATCCAACACTACATAATCATCTTCTTTCTTCTCATGTTGCTGCAATAGATCTTTGTACAACACTTTTTCATTGAATATGACATCCCGGCTTCTTATAATTTTATGATTTTCAAAATCCCAAAGCCTATAGCCAAATTCATTAATGCCATATCCAACAAAGACACATTTCTTTGATTTAGCTTCTAGCTTGGTTCTATTTTCAGAGTCTATATGAGCAAAAGCTTCACAACCGAAGGTCTTGAGAAAAGAATAACTCACCTTCTTACCAGTCCATGCTTCCTTTGGAATACCACAACCCAAAGGAGTAGAGGGTCCTCTATTAATCAAATATACTGCAGTATTGACAGCCTCCACCCACATGTGTAAGGGCAACCCAGCATGCAACCTCATGCTCCTTGCACGCTCCATTATAGTCCTGTTCATGCATTCAGCCACTCAATTTTCCTGTGGAGTCCTTGGAATAGTTTTTTGTCTACGAATACCATTAGTGGAGCAATAATCTTCAAATTCATGACTGCAATACTCACCACCATTATCAGATCTGAGACATTTTAATTTCTTACCAGTCTCATTTTCAACCAAGCATTTCCATTTCTTAAAAGTTTGAAATACATCAGATTTCTTTCTAAGGAAATAAACCCATACTTTTATAGTTGCATCATCAATAAATGTAACATAATAATGAGAGCCACCAAGGGAAGATACCTGAGCCGGTCCCCATACATCTGTATGCACAAGCTCTAATTTCTCCTTTTTGTTTTCCTTCCCAGTCTTTACAAAACTCACTCTCTTTTGTTTTCCATACACACAACTTTCACAGAAATCCATATTCACACATTTTAGACCTGGTAAAACTTTCCTTGAATGAAGTACTTTCATACCTTTCTCACTCATCTGCCCAAGTCTATTGTGCCACAACGCTGTATCAGAATCTACAGCAGCTATTTGTTCTCCCTGCTCAACTGCAGTAATTGTTCCTGAATATTCATTTTTCTCTGAAACAATCAAAGTAGAAGGAACAATATGACCTGTACAAAGATATAAGGTGCCTACTTTCACACCTTTTTCTACTACAAGGGAACCTTTTGAAACCTTCCAATTTTTATCATTAAAAGTAACTACACAACCCTCATCACCGAGTTGCCCTGCTGAAATTAAATTCCTACTCAGCTTTGGAACATGTCTTACCTCATGTAGTAGCCAATGATTCCCATTCTGCAACTTAATCTTAATTTTTCCCTTTCCAACAATCTGACAGGGTTCATTATCCCCCAAATAAACAAGCCCAAAATCCCCTTGGACATAATCAATGAAATAACCTCTATGAGGTGTAGCATGAAAAGAAGCACCAGAATCTAAAACCCATGAATCATCAAAACTCTCTAAAGACAGAAGCAAAGCATCCTCTTTGGATTTTTTACTTACCACATTTGCCTCTTTGTCTCCATCTGATTTATCTCCTTCATTTTTCTTTCGAGTCCAGAAATATTTCTTTTTGTGCCCTGGTTTCCCACAGTACCAGCAATCATTTGGTCCTCTCGATTGAGACCTCCTCCCCTTTGACTTTCCTCTTGATTTCCCACGATTTCCAGAGTTACTTCCTCTTTCAGTCGTTCTGCCCCTGCTTTGTGCATTTAAAGCACTTCTTGATGTAGATCCACCTGAGGCTTTTCTACGAGTTTCCTCACTTAAAATAACACCGATCGCATTATCATATTTTAGGGTACTAGATTCAGGAAAAGAATTACTCACCGCCATTACCAAGCCATTCCAACTTTCAGGCAAAGAACACAAAATCAAGAGAGCCCTAATTTCTTCATCAAAATTGATACCCACAGAAGATAATTGACTAGTAATAGTATTAAACTCATTTAAATGATCTGCAACAGATCCACCTTCTTCCATTTTCATATTAAATAAACGCTTCATGAGAAATACCTTATTTGAAGCGGAGGGCTTTTCATACAGTGTCGATAGGGTTTTCATCAAATCTTCTATCATCTTTGCTTTTGTAATATTAAATGCCACTGATGGTGCCAAGCATAACCGAATGCTTTTGAGTGCCTTTCTGTCCAAAAGATCCCATTCAGCCTCTGACATAGTTCCCTGATTCTTGGCTTTTCCTTCCAACGGCTTCCATAAATCCTTCTGATATAAATAGTCTTCCATTTGCATCTTCCATAACTGGAAGTTCTGCCCATTAAACCTGTCAACCCTCAACTTACCCTCATTTTCCATTGCTCCCACTCAACTGTGAGACTCCCACTTAACCGTGAGACTTTCCTGCAGAGGATAATTGAAAGACAACCTCACTCTGATACCACTTGTTAGGATAAACCACGAACAGAAATAAAAACTACATGCAAATATAACCAATAACAAAAAATAATAGAACACACAAAAATGAACACAAGGCACCAAGATTTAACATGGTTCACCCAATCCCTGGGCTACGTCCACCAAACAGCAAGTCCGATCTTATTACAATCCAGTGATTACAACCTGATTACAATCCGTAATCCCTTACAGCTCAATACCACCCCAAGAACCAATTTTGTATCACCACACATGAAAAATACCCAACCCTAAGCCCTTTTTATACAAGTATTAAACCACTTTAGGGTTATAACATGTCGGCCATATGTTAGCCACAATCTAACACTAATTAGGAAGAATAATTAGAAAGAGTAGGATTAAATCATGGGTTATTTAATCCTATAGAGAAAATTAGTAGATAATTGGTCAAATTGATTAAATGAATGCGACAGTATCCTTTGATGAAAATGCGACGATGATGGATATGGAATAAGATGATGAAAAGGTAGACCAAAGCCATGGTCAAATTGATTGATAGATCAAAATTGATAACATGCCAAGGACACATGACATGAATTGGTTGATATGTAACATTTAACCGACATTGTAAATGCTACAAGATTGAAATTGATTGATAACGTTTGATCATAATAACATCGATGAACATTGTCAATGTTATTAAAATGGTTGATGATGCCATGATTTGACATTGAAAGCCTCAACAATGTCAAAGATTGGATGACATGAATGATAGTTTGACCTAGCACCGAGAGCCATGATAGTACTAAGGTTAGATTGATAAGATTGATAGGTTGATAGATTTCCAAGGCACTGAAAGCCACAACAATACCTAGGAGTCAGAAAAATGATGATTGATTTGGGATGTTTGATATGTTTTGGGTTGATTAGGACTAATTTCGAATGATTCTGAGTTGATTTGGGGTGATTCCGAGTTGATTTGATATGATTCTAAGTTGATATGAAATTGATGTGAAAGGGGATACAAATGAAAAAATATGGTCAATCTGGCCAAAAGATCAAAGTTAGTAGTGTTGGTGTTTGAAAATGTTACCCATTTCCAATTACCTTGATGAGAAAAAAACACATCTAGGGGCAGCTAACTCCCATTTTCAACATGCCCATTCAGACACCAGGCCAACTATAAGGCTACACTCCTTTTGCACTTCAAGCTTTGCAAAACCTAGGCAGGTGAACCTATAGATTCCTTATATAGTACCAGTTATCAAAGCATACACTGAATCTAATACAAAGCAGATTGAAACCCTTATTTCTCTTAATAACTTATGAAATAACATATATCTACAGTAGCTAGATGCAAAACAATGAAATTCATAAGTTGAGTGAGGGCATTCTGTTTATAGCTCTTCAACATGAAAGGGAAATTCATTTGATTAAAGATGTTGATTCAAAAAAACCTCAAAAATGCAACAGTATAACTAGTGACCCTATAACTAATTAGTGCCTAATCCATTGGGCAATTCCATGAATTCAAAACATACATCTGTGACATCAGGATCTATCTCATATACCCAAACATCAGATCTATCCAACCACCTTGTGATTCAGACATCAGTGTTCATTTAGGTCTCATTCTCACAAAATATCCTTCTCAAACAACCAGTAACCTTGTTTAAACATATCGATCATTTACTTGGCCCTTTGGTCCAACAGCAAAATACATTAAACATACAACCTAAAAGGGATGCAAATGGGTCTCAAATCTTTGTTCCAAAACCACATAAGACTTACAGATTGCTGAGACAGGAGACAAGAACCAGAACAAAACTAGTGAAATTGTTGCTCATATGTATTCATTTCCTTGAAACTATACATTCAGATGCACAAAATTAAAACACGAATCAACCTAATATCTCAGAACTATCTATATTATCTCTCCAATTGCTGTTCACATGAGAGTTCTGCTGAAGAAAATGGTGTCACAATCATGGAAACATGTCAAAATACTGGAACCAATGGTCTCACAGTGCAAAAAATGGAATCCCTAATGGTATCACAACAATGAACTCCTTCTTCCCAGAAAATGGAACCTACTGGTTTCTCAGTAACAAAAACTGGAACCCCTCAAATAGAAGCAAGAAAGAAAGATATAGAAGAGAAAGAATTCCCGGATCTGTTCTAAAGACAACAAGTGTCCACTTGAAATTCAATCCTGTGTAACTGAGTAACCTCTTTCTTCTTTCATCCCATCTGATTTTCTAATTTGATTTCATCATTAATCTGTAACAAACTTGCAAAATATCCTTGCCTAATGATGAAATCCCTTTACTTGCCAAAATATTTGAAATCTGAATACGGCTGCAAAAAAAGAACCTGATAGAAAACCTCATACTACTTAAACATACAGATTCCTATGCATAAACTAATCTCAGAATTGAAAAATTCAAACTTTCACGATTTTGACGGTATATGATAAGGCATACTTTTCCTTCGAGAAATGCCCAGAATCTTGATTTGAAAAACACTCCTCTAGTTAAGATTGTTCAGGTTTGCACTCAATACATTTTCAAAAATTTAAAAGTTTCTAAAGTTTAAACTTTAGAAAAGAGCCTCATTTAAATTTTTTTTAAAAAAAATGCAAGTCAACTATTTTCTTATAAAAATAATAATAAAATATATATTTTTTTTATTCTTTAATATTGTGCCTTCTTCAATCCGGGTCAACCTTCAATTGACCAGCCTTTTTGCCATATGGTGACCTCTGATTGGCCGACCTGGTCTGCATCATCTGCCATGTCACCAACTACTCTGAGACCACTTGCCACATGTCATTTCCTGATTCTCCCTCGCTATGTCGCTATCTGACTCAACAACCTCCACGTCATTGGCGACATGGCGAAAAAATGACATGTGTCATCCTCTGCCACCTCATCATCCACCTTGGAACTCATGCCACGTCAGCCTCACTATCTCACTATAATTAACTGGCGAGCATCTTCGTATGGCGAGGAAATGACAACCCTCCGATCGGGACACTTGTCAACATCTGGGTGCTGCTAGACTTTTTGGCGCCATGTTATCATGTTTGAAATTCTGTCCAAAATTTGACTTTAGCGACCTGCCAGCTGTCTTCAGTTTCCCCACATGTGAACTTGGCTTTAAAAGCCATTGTCTTAAGACTTTAACCATTCCTTATGCAATAGTATTTAAAATATAACATATTTCCTCACCCACCCAATGTGGGATAATGCGTTTTGACTGCAGCTTTTAGAATGTGTGTTCTGTTGTGCGGCTAAGCATTCTTAAGCCTTCAAATGGCTCCCTTGTTTCTTTTTTTAGAAGGCCACCCTCCCTTTACACGTGGAATCCATGCTTTGAATGTGTGGTCTCTTTCTCCCAGGCTAAGGCTCCTTTATGCATGAGCATTCTCTCTGCAAAAGACATGAGCGGCTTATAGCTTCTTTGCGTGGGTGCTTTTCTTTTCATACTGCTCTGCGACTTCTCTCTGCATGGTGTAGGTTTTGCTCATTGCCACGGGTTCATCCTAAATCTGATGTAGATCCCCTTTGTTTGCCAATGCTTTGTCCTTATCGCTACTTGAGACGTGATTCTTTGTTTTAAGATAGTGCAAGTGGTTTTTAGTTGCGTGGGAGTCTCTTTTAAACTCCCCATTCACGTCCCCAACTATTTAGACTACGCTTTCTCTTCCATGGTGCTGCTGGGCATGGATTGCCTCTCCATGGCCATGAGAGTCTTTATTGAGGATGGCTTGAATTATGCTACCTCCCTATTCAAATTCATCATGGGTTTTCAAATCTGTATTTGGGGCCGTGAGCTACCTTGATCTAGCCGGCTACCTTCTTTAAACATTGGGAGGATCCTTTTTTTATTGCGTGATCTTCCTACTTATCAATAGCTGGGCCTTTACCCTGTGGCACGTAGGATGTGCGAAGAGTTCAATCGGAAGCTACATGTCTCAAACGTAGAGGACTGTAGGGAACAAATGAGGATAGGCCATAATAAATAGGGGTCGACAAAAGCTAATTGTAGCAAAGATTTAACCTCCTTTTGAAAATGTGTGCCTATAAAGTGTCAAGGCTAGCCCACCCGTACACATTAACCACTCCATAAGTCGTACAAGGGATGAAAAATCTCTTGGCAATTCGATGCAAATAAGTCGGACCCCAGGTGGGTCCGGCTAAATTTTTTTTTGTTTCTGAACAACTGAATATCTTAGATTGATCTACCAACCTTCTCAGAATGATTTAGAAGCAAGTTTGACCACTAATTATTAAAATAAGAACTCTGTCACTTTCTGTCAAACTATCAAATTTGCGTCAAGAGGTCGATTGGTTGCCCTTAAAAACTACCTTGAACAACTAACCAGGCTCTGAAATTTGGTATATTGAATCTTTGTTCCACAGAATTTCAGCCTGTCAAATCCTGTCTCATGAAAAATTTGGAGTCAAAAGATATTGACCCTCAAAGTCACCTTCTCAAATTTATCTGCAAACAAACATGTCAGAAAACAACAAAATGGCTCTGGAATCGGCTTGGAAAACTAGGCAAATGAGTACATGAGGAAATGAAAACTAGGACACTCATTCTTTGTGATGAGAACATTATGAAAATGTGATTTGGGCTCATGATGAATAATTGGACGCAAATGGCAGACGTTCAAAGTAGGCTACCTGAATTTGCAGGACTGGAAAGAATGACAGAAAATCAATTTTTACAAACGGAAAGACTTTGGAAAAGTGTGCAAATGGATTCGTCAAGATTTGAAAACTAGCACACTTGTAGTATTTTTAGAGGAAAATATAGTGGTACAATCCATTTGATCTCATCTTTTAGAGATTTCAAGTTATAACGTTATGAATAGGGGTCTTGACAAATCTGTGCTTGCTGACACCAGTAGAACTTTAGAAATTCCATTTGGAATCGCGTTTGAAAATTGATCAAACGGATTCATCAAGACTCAAAAATTGAAACATAACAAGTCTCTGATGTTTACGATACAATGCAATAGGAATTTCAACATTTGGATCAACTGGTCAAAAGTTATAGCACGTCAAACAGGGCTTCCCAGAAATGTGTGCACAATGCAAAAGCATGAAAATAGTGAATGACCAACTTTGAGGGATTCGAAACCTAGTTAAACGGACTGAAAATGACACAAAATCTGAAACATAGTTTTTTGGGTATGGATGCTAGACACTCTCAAAGCAAAAAGTCAAAAAACCTTTCTGGGTGTAGGATATTCAATGGCAAACACAACCTCCTGTCATTGTTTGACACTTGGGGTAAAATGCTAATTTGACAATTTCTTGAAACAAGACTTCACAGAATGGCTCGAAATGACAATTTAACTTCATGGAACATGTAGACAGATTGAATGGAAGGTATTAGAAACATTAAACACCTTTTAGGACTCAAACTGACAGCTAGGTACAATCTCATTTACAAGCGTTTATAGGGCTCAAATTTCTCAATAGGGCTCAAAAATTGACCATGCAATTTTTAGCGCCAATAGTGGCTCTGTCTGGGGATGATGCCCCTTGCAAGCATGTCAAGGATTCAAATTTTTGGAGGAAGCAGACCATTCCCAAAAACTTCAAAACTCTTCTCGAACAGCTTATTGAAAGCAAGGAAACAACTACTTCTACTATTTACAAACAATGACCCCGGGCCACCGAACTTCAAAAAAATTGTTTATCTCTGTCATATACCTGATTTTCATTGCTCTCCTCATGAGGTAAACTAAAATTTCCACTTATATCAGTCTCACCAATCAAATTATCATTCTAAATTAACTCATTTAGCAAAACTGAATCTAAACCTTGACTTTCATAATGCAAATAAAAACTATTTTCATCTTCAACCCCTTGCTTACTATGAAAGTTCTGATTGACATGCTCAAAAATATTAGACTGAATCTGAAAACCATCTCTAACAAATGACTGGTGCATGCTATCAATTTCGAATATGAATGCATCATATTCAACATGGGGAAAAAGACCACTCATACCTTCAAACTATGTATCCCTTTGTATAACCGGATAGGAATCAAATTAACAATCTGACTGATATTCACATATGTCATCCACATCAGAATCTGAAACTAATCCATAATCTTCGAATGGTTCTTCACAATCAGCAAATAGATTAGTCTTTACATTAGAGAGTTCATCATAAATCTTATTGCAAGGTGTATACTGATTTTCAAAAACAACTTCGTCAAACACCTTGTCATTTACCTCCTCAGATGCTGCATAATCATTAGTTTCATTATCAAACTCGAAAGAAGAACATTTTGATCTCTTACAGCAGTAAGACAAGGTATCATCATCAAACTCATTCTCAACTAAATCTGAATTGTCCATGTGTTCTTCAAAAAGAGGATTAATAATTCCATGCAAAGCACCTTTGTAGATATTAGGACAAGTGATGTGCTGATCAACATCAAACTCCCCACCATATAATAGATTAGTGAAAACTTTAAAACCATTTCTAACATCATTGTCATGGACACTTTTAGCATATAAAGAATAAAAATTAGAATCATATGAAGACTCAACATCCACTCCGTCAACGAAGCATGTAGAATACAAATCAAAGTTACTTTCATTGTCTCCATATAGGTGATTACAATGTCTTGTAGGAAAATCATCATTTATCTTACCAATAGGTGCTGATGCTTTAATCTCAGGATCAATCACGTACTGATCATCACTGCACTCATCCTCAAGACACTCTTCTACACAATTAGGTAATACGTCTCTATGGATAACCTCTTTATCTTCATATTGTGTAGACACATTTTCTTCATAACTTTCAATCTCAAACTGATTTACACAATTCTGAAATGGAAACTCACTTTCAGATTTAGAAATAGTATTCGTACCTTTACTAGCAAGAGAACACTCACTTCTGTCATTGCTCTATTCTTCCCAATCAGCATCTGATTCACATGAAGACGGACACACACTAGCACTATCCTCTTCTTGACTTGAGTAATAACTCTTATCATCAGCTTCATATGACACCTCTTGATAATATATTGGATCAGCAACTTCATTATCACTTGAAAAATGACTCTCAGCTTTATCATACTCACATTGATATGATTTTCTTTCAACTTCAGATTTAATAATGTTCTCAACATGATGCAATCTCTCAATGAGATAATTCATTTCTTGCCTATCCTGTTGGTCAAGAGAATGCATCTCTACCGCTGAAATATTATCAACATATGAGCTTAGTTCTTCTGACTGTGACTGAGATACATAGGATTTACATTCTTTATATTGTGTCATCTCTCCATGGCATGTCGGGTAAGCAATTTCACCTCTATCACTTGATATATCACTTCTGGTTTCTTCCTCCTCATACTGAGATGAATATCCTTCAACTTCAAAGTTTACAACATTCTCAACCAAAGGCATATTATCAATAGGAGGAAAAACAACTGAATTTATTTCTTGCATGTACAATTCATCAAGTGAACTATCTTTATGTTCTAATGTTGTAATACCATAAAAATGTGCATTTAATTCAGCAATAATGGAATCATTTCTTTTTTGCAATGGAGAGATTTCATGTTCACATGTTTTTATTTTTGAATCTTCAACAAAACTATTTATAACAGTAGGAGTGCTTATTTGCTGATCTGAAATCAAACACTCCTTATGACATTGACTTGTGCTTTGCACCTCATATTGCCAGCCAATATTTCTAGAGAAGTGACTCCGGGTTAAGCCATATTTTATGTTATTCTCAATCTCTATAGCTATCATGAATGCCTGATGCAAAGTCTTGGGTTCTTTATCTCTCAATAGATAGTTCATCTTCCTATCAAATGCACCAAGATAAACCACTAAACACATTTGATCATCCGGCTTGTAACTTTCAGGAAATTCACTCAAAATTTTTGCAAATATGATATTAAATTTAGGAACTAACTCACCATTCCTGATTTCAATTTTCAAAAACTTATCAAAATAATCAGAGATGCTTACTCTTTCCCCGAACTGCATCATGAAGGCTGACAGTAATTCATCCCAGGATGAAATTGAACATGTTGGTAAAAATGAAAACCAGTCCCTAGCATCATCCTCTAAAGTCTGAACAAACAATTTGATTTGAATGTCTTCATGAGCAATTTCAAAATCACCAACCAAGTCACTAAACAACTAAACATAATGACTGGCTGAATTTTCATGGTTTCCACCAAACTTAGGCAAATACTTTCTAATGTTATAAGGCATAGCATTCAAGAAACCATGGATACCATTAAAATTCAATGGCATATACCGCTTGGTAGAGATGGATCTAGGAACTTCACTAACAGGTTGCATACTAGGTGAGATGAAACTCGACATTCTTCAACTCAAGACTCATTCACCATTAAATACTTTCAGAATTTATAACTTGTAGCAGATCTTCGCAACCCTCTACCAAATAAATGCCTCAAATACACTTCACAACTTTAAAACAACAATTGAAATCAAATCTAGTGAAATGTATAAAACACAAAACTATTCTCCTCTTTTTAGTGCTTGAACTTCACTTGATGGAGAACACATATGTGGAACTCACTTTCATTGAAAAGAAATCATATGAAAGCATAAAATACCTCAATTGTTGCTGCATGAAACCATTGATCTGCTAATTGGCCTGGTGCTAATTTGAAATCTTCACACCACTGATCATAACCTTACAGAGTCGCCATCTCCTTGAGGAGAGAAATGAAATCACAGTAGTGATTCACATTTATCATTTCAAAAATTTTTAATAGCAAATCAAACAACACTCTGAAACTTACTGGTCAAAAACTTATATAGATCTCTCTTCTTGCTTGAAAATTCACACAACTTTTAGATCTGCTTATTTCAACTAAAAACTCTTTGAAAGCAATTTATACATCACTGATCTACAATGATTAGAAGATCCTTTAGATAGAGTCGCCACTCACTATTGTGAGAAAGATTTTAAACATGATTCATAAAACTATAGATCTGAACTGAAAATTCAACTTGAAAACTTTTCCACACTTTTAAAAACATTTAGAAGAGAGAAAGCATCTTTCAACAATTCTGACTTTGAATTACGACAGCATTCTGAAAACAACAACCAGTTGACATGATTGAAGATGAACACTCTTAGCAACACAATCTGTATTCAACCTTGAAAAATACTGCTGTAAATGGATAAAAACTTACTGGGGTGCATGATTTGGAGTAAGAAAACTGGAAAAAACATCAGAGAACTTATTGCTGAAACTTTGTAATGCACTTCTCCTGCTGTATTGAATCTCTTATTTTTCAAATTCTCAAGGTTTGTCTTAAATTTGATTCAATACATTCCCTAGCAGAGTCACCATTTTTTTGGTGACTCGGATGGGCCAAAACCAATTGAGAATAGGACTGAAATTTTCAAATTATACACCAGAGATTCTTGTCCTTTTAACAGTGAATTACTTCACAGCTTCCCCAGCAGAGTCGCCATTTTGTTAGTGTTTGAAAATGTTACCCATTTCCAATTACCCTGATGAGAACAAAACACATCTAGGGGCAGCTAACTCCCATTTTCAACATGCCCATTCAAACACCAGGACAACTATAAGGCTACACTCCATCTGCACTTCAGGCTCTGCAAAACCTAGGCGGGTGAACCTATAGATTCCTTATATGGTACTAGTTATCAAAGCATACACTGAATCTAATACAAAGTAGATAGAAACCCTTATTTCTCCTAATAACTTATGAAATAACATATATCTACAGTAGCTAGATGCAAAACAATGAAATTCATAAGCTGAGTGAGGGCATTTTGTTTATAGCTATTCAACATGAAAGGGAAATTCATTTGATTAAAGATGTTGATTCAACAAAACCTCAAAAATGCAACAGTATAACCAGTGACCCTATAACTGATCAGTGCCTAATCCATTGGGCAATTCCATGAATTCAAAACATACATCTGTGACATCAGGATGTATCTTATATACCTAGACATCAGATCTATCCAACCACCTTGTGATTCAGACATCAGTGTTCATTCAGGTCTCATTCTCACAAAATATCCTTCTCAAACAACTACTAACCTTGTTTAAACATATCGAGCATTTACTTGGCCCTTTGGTCCAACAACAAAATACATCAAACATACAACCTGAAAGGGATGCAAATGGGTCTCAAATCTTTGTTCCAAAACCACATAAGACTTACAGATTGCTGAGACAGGAGACAAGAACCAGAACAAAACTAGTGAAATTGTTGCTCATATGTATTCATTTCCTTGAAACTATACATTCAGATGCATAAAATTAAAACATGAAGCAACCTAATATCTTAGAACTATCTATATTATCTCTCCAACTGCTATTCACATGAGAGTTCTGCTGAAGAAAATGGTGTCATAGTCATGGAAACATGTCAAAATACTGGAACCAATGGTCTCACAATGCAAAAACTGGAATCCCTAATGGTATCACAACAATGAACTCCTTCTTCCTAGAAACTAGAACCTACTAGTTTCTCAGTAACAAAAATTTGAACCCCTCAAATAGAAGCAAGAAAGAAAGATATAGAAGAGAAAGAATTCTCGGATCTGTTCTGAAGACGACAAGTGTCCACTTGAAATTCAATCCTGTGTAACTGAGTAACCTCTTTCTTCTTTCATCCCATCTGATTTTCTGATTTGATTTCATCATTAATCTGTAACAAACTTGCAAAATATCCTTGCCTAATGATGAAATCCCTTTACTTGCCAAAATATTTGAAATCTGAATACGGCTGCAGAAAAGGAACCTGATAGAAAACCTTGTACTACTTGAACATATGGATTCCTGTGTAGAAACTAATCTCAAAATCAAAAAATTCAGACTTTCACAATTTTGACGGTATATGATAAGGCATACTTTTCCTTCGAGAAATGCCCAGAATCTTGATTTGAAAAACACTCCTCTGGTTAAGATTGTTCAGGTCTGCACTCAAGACATTTTCAAAAATTTAAAAGTTTCTAAAGTTTAAACTTTAGAAAAGAGCCTCATTTAAATTTAAAAAAAAAAAAAATGCACGTCAACTATTTTCTTATTAAAAAAATAAAATATATTATTATTTTTTATTCTTTAATATTGCCCCTTCTTCAATTTGGGTCAACCTTTAGTTGACCAGCCTTTTTGCCACGTGGCGGCCTCTGATTGGCCAACCTGGTCTGCATCATCTGCCATGTCACCAACTACTCTAAGACCACTTGTCACATGTCATTTCTTGATTCTCCCTCACTATGTCACTATTTGACTCAACAACCTCCACGTCATTGGCGACATGGCGACAGAACGACCCGTGTCATCCTCTACCACCTCATCATCCACCTTGGAACTCATGCCACATCAGCCTCACTATCTTGCTATAGTTAACTAGCGAGCATCTTCATATGGCGAGGAAACGACAACCCTCCGATCGGGACACTTGTCAACATCTGGGCGTTGCTGGACTTTTTGGCGCCATGTCATCATGTTTGAAATTCTATCCAAAATTTGACTTTAGCGACCCGCCAGCTGTCTTCAGTTTCCCCACACGTGAGCTTGGCTTTAAAAGCCATTGTCTTAAGACGTTAACCATTCCTTATGCAATAGTATTTAAAATATAACATATTTCCTCACCCACCCAATGTGGGATAAAGCGTTTTGACTACAGCTTTTAGAATGTGTGTTCTGTTGTGCGGCTAAGCATTCTTAAGCCTTCAAATGGCTCCCTTGTTTCTTTTTCTAGAAGGCCACCCTCCCTTTACATGTTGTGGAATCCATGCTCTGAATGTGTGGTCTCTTTCTCCCAGGCTAAGGCTCCTTTATGCATGAGTGTTCTCTCTACAAAAGACATGAGCGGCTTATAGCTTCTTCGTATGGGTGCCTTTCTTTTCATACTACTCTGTGGCTTCTCTCTGCATGGCACAGGTTTCCCTCATTGCTGTGGGTTCATCCTACATCTGATGCAGACCCCCTTTGTTTGCCAATGATTTGTCCTTATCGCTACTTGAGACGTGATTCTTTGTTTTAAGATAGTGCAAGTGGTTTTTAGTTGCATGGGAGTCTCTTTTAAACTCCCCATTCACGTCCCCAGGTATTTAGACTGCGCTTTCTCTTCCATGGCACTGTTGGGCATGGATTGCCTCTACATGGATGTGAGGTTCTTTGTTGAGGATGGCTTGAATTATGCTACCTCCCTATTCAAATTCATTGTGGGTTTTCAAATCTGTATATGGTGCCGTGAGCTGCCTTGATCTAGCCAGCTACCTTCTTTAAACACTGGGAGCATCCTTTTTTTATTGCATGATCTTCCTACTTATCAACGGCTGGGCCTTTACCCTGCTACATGTAGGATGTGCGAAGAGTTCAGTTGGAAGCTACATGTCTCAAACGTAGAGGACTGTAGGGAACAAATGAGGATAGGCCACAATAAATAGGGGTCGGCCAAAGCTAATTGTAGCAAAGATTTAACCTCCTTTTGAAAATGTGTGCCTATAAAGTGTCAAGGCCAGCCCGTCCGTACACATTGACCACTCCATAAGTCCTACAAGGGATGAACAATCTCTTGGCAATCCGATGCAAATAAGTTGGACCCCAGGTGGGTCCGACTAAATTTTTTTTTTGTTTCTGAACAACTAAATATCTCAGATTGATCTACCAACCTTCTCAGAATGATTTAGAAGCAAGTTTGACTGCTGATTAGTCAAATAAGAACTCACTTTGTCACTTTCTGTCAAACTATCAAATTTGCGTCAAGAGGTCGATTGGTTGCCCTTAAAAACTACCCTGAACAACTATCTAGGCTCTGAAATCTGGTATACTGAATCTTTGTTCCACACACTTTCATCCTGTCAAATCCTATCTCATGAAAAATTTGGAGTCAAAAAAATATTGACCCTCAAATTTTCCTTCTCAGATTTATTTGCAAACAAACATGTCAGAAAATAACAAAATGGCTTTGGAATCGGCTTGGAAAACTAGGCAAATGAGTACATGAGGAAATGAAAACTGGGACACTCATTCTCTGTGATGAGCACATTATGAAAATGCAATTTGGGCTCATGATGAATAACTAGGCGCAAATGGCGGACGTTCAAAGTAGGCTACCTGAATTTGCAGGTCTGGAAAGAATGACAGAAAAGCGATTTTTACAAACGGAAAGACTTTGGAAAAGTGTGCAAACGAATTCATCAAGATTTGAAAACTAGCACACTTGTAGTATTTTTGGAGGAAAACATAGTGGTACAATCCATTTGATCTCATCTATCAGAGATTTCAAGTTATAATGTTATGAACAGGGGTCCTAACAAATCTGTGCTTGTTGACACCAGTAGAACTTTAGAAATTCCATTTGGAATCGTGTTTGAAAATTGATCAAACGGATTTGTCAAGACTAAAAAACTGAAACATAACAAGTCTCTGATGTTTATGATACAATACAATAGGAATTTCAACATTTGGATCAACTGGTCAAAAGTTATAGCACGTCAAACAGGGCTTCCCAAAAATGTGTGCATAGTGCAAAAGCATGAAAATGGTGAATGACCAACTTTGAGGGTTTTGAAACCTAGTTAAATGGACTGAAAATGTCTCAAAATCTGAAACATAGTTTTTTGGGTATGGATACTAGACACTCTCAAAGCGGAAAGTCACAAAACCTTTCTGGGTGCGGGATATTCAATGGCAAACACAGCCTCTTGTCACTATTTGACACTTGGGGTAAAATGCTGATTTGACAATTTCTCGAAACAAGACTTCACAGAATGGCTTGAAATGAAAATTTAACTTCATGGAACATGTAGATGGGCTGAATGGAAGGTATTAGAAACATTAAACACCTTTTAGGCCTCAAACTAACAGCTAGGTACAATCTCATTTACAAGTGTTTATAGGGCTCAAATTTCTCAATAGGGCTCAAAAATTGACCATGCAATTTTTAGCGCCAATAAGTAGAATGAGAAAATGGGACAAATTAGTATGAAGAAGTGATGAATTCATAGATGTGAACCATTTTTGAGTGTCTACATTTTGCCCCTCTTTGATACAATGTGATTTAGAGCGTTGTATCAAAGAATAACTGATGAGAAAGCCACAACATGTCCCAGTAGGGATGATATATAGGGGTTCCCCCTTGAGAAATTTACTAAGATAAGCATATGATAAGTCAATTTTTTGATAGCAAGAAGAAAAAAACATAGCAATTGACGGATCACAAATCAGAGCTAAGATGTGAAAGTTATGAGGTCTAGAGTGCAAAACAGGGTCAATCAGGAGCTCGAGAGTGATTGCATGGGTTACCACTCAAGAAAAAAAAAATGATGAAAATGATATCTCATTTTTTCCACAACAAAGATATGAATCCAACTCAACTAATGGATTGCAAATCCAAGTTAACACGCAAAAGTTATGGGCTCTAGAGTGCAACATAGGGGCTCCGGGAGCAGTTCTGGGTATCCTAGGTCCCCAACTACACCCAAAACTCAACCGAGTGCGTCATTGACACACTTGGTAAGCCCAAGTGCATCATGAAAGTACCAAGTGCCTCAATGACGCACTTGGGAAGCCCAAGTGGTCTCAAAAAGCATAAAATGTGCCCGAGAAGGCTCCGAGGGCCAAAATCAACATGACGGGGGGGAACTAGGAGCCCAAGAGTAATTGCAAGGATTAATACTCCATACAGGGACAAAATAATGAAAATGATAGTTCATTGTTTTCATAAGAAAGATATGAGTCCAACGCAAGTGACGGTTTGTAAATCAAAGTTGAAACACAAAAGTTATGGCTTTCAGAGTGCAACCTAGGGGTTCTGAGAGCAATTCTGGATAACCTAGGTCCCCAAGTGCACCCAAACTCTACCAAGTGAGTCAATGATGTAGTTGGCATGACCAAGTGGATCAATGATGTAGTTGGGAACCCCAAATATGCCTTGAAAGTGTAGATTATGCCCTAAAAGGCTCTGGGGCCTAGAATCAACCCGATTGGACTTGGAATGACCCGAAACTATGTGTGCATGCCCAAAATGATGGAAAGATGTCATAACATGAGGGAAATCATCAAAAATGGTCGTATTTGGTCAAAGATGATGAGAAAAATGTTAGAATGAGGTTGAACTAGGTGGAAAGCCACAAAAAGTTGATTGACAGTGCAAGATGATGTAGGAATGCATGAATGAGAGATGAAGATTTGGTGAATCAAAAGACATGATTATGGTGATGGAAAATGAGATGAAGAAGAAAGATGGGATGAGGAGATATGATGGAAAGAATTTTACTTCTAGAAAGTGCATTATATGTCAAATGGAGCTTTATTTTGATATGGCAAATGGAATGCAACGCATCATGGCATAAAGGGCCAGAGCGCAAATGCAAGCCTTTTGCGTAAACAAGCATGATGCAGACAAAGAATGACCTTGTCCTTCCTGAGGCATATGTACATGCCCTAGACTCTCAAAGGTACATTGTAATAGAAAAAAATGGAAAAAAGATGACCATGAACCATCCTAGCCAGTCTCATAGATTAGTTTTATATCATCAAGTGGCATAGGAACATGATCAAAGAAAAATAAAGCAAAAAATAAATCACTCACTAAACAGCATGAGCCAACAGCTATCCTTGTCTATTATTACTTTCTTTTTAGTGTGTTAGGTGTTTACATGGTGTTCAACAGGTTGATAATGTGATAGCACTGTTTGTGGATTCAGTTGATAGGTTCGTAGTGACATGTTGGATTGATTGTTGGTTCACGTTGATCAGATAGTGTGATTGTCTTGAAAGTGTAGTGCTTTGAGTTTCAATCTGAAAAGTGCAAGTGTGAATGCAAAAGGGATGGTTATCCACAGTGAATATGTACAAGGTTTATTGCAAATTTTTGATGAGTTTTGTGATTTTTAGGATTTTTTCAGATATTTGATGTTTTTGCGTGACTAGTTTCTTCAGGACATTTTATGATTTTTAGGGTTTTTTTCAAGACATGTTATGATTTTTAGTGATTTTTTTAGGATCGTATGTGAATGTTTAGGATTTTTTTAGGACATTATGTGAATGTTTAGGATTTTTTCAGGACATTATGTGATTTTTAGTGATTTTCTCAGGACATTTTATGATTTTTAGGGATTTTTTTAGGATTGTATAAGCATAAACAAGTGTTAGCTCCAATCCATTATGCGATAGGTCTAATGGATAAAAAGAACTTAGGGATATGCCCCCAGTTCAAATTCAAACTCATGCACCATGTAAGTAATATGCCTCTAGACAAGATGCAAACTATGTACAAAGGCCAATGACAGAGTGTGTGTGCAGACTGGTGATGCTTAGGCAAGGTAACAAAGGATATTAACCAGTTCATGAGCCATGATAAGGGACCAAGGATGTCTTGCAATATGAAGGATATGATCAAGGAATGATGGAGGGGGAAAAGACCAGATGGAATCCTGATAGATGGAGGAGCAACACTGATTACACATGGCGCCTGTTTGCCAAGTTTTCACCATGGTACTTGCCCAAAGCGCCTATTTGCCAGGGTTTCACTTTTGGACGAAATTTTTCTCTTGACTCAAATTTTCATGCCAAGATGCCTGTTTGCCAGGTTTTCATCAAGGCATCCATTTTTCATGACTTTTTTTCACTTTTTTCTTTGCTTTTTTCATGACTTTTTACTATTTTTTTTTGATATTTTTTCAGGACTTTTAGATGAAATCAAGAATGTCATTGAAAAATGCTAAGAAGATATCTATTGTTGGTGCTACTAGCTGATGAGCTCTGGATCCATGACTGACCATAATTATGGAGTATTTGTTTCAAGTTTGTAGCTAAAATCAAACCGCTAGAAAGGCCTCGAGAGATACCATCGTGTACCGTATATAAGACAATGTCTATCTCTTGCGAATCAAGGCATCTAAGGATAATTAGGTTTATAGAAATGTCATGTGGGATGTCATTGATGATGACATGGGCAAAGGCTTGTTGGATAAAGGACTAATTTTGGTTATAGGAAAAATTAGGTAGCTGGATTGAGGGATAAACAAAGGGATATAAGGGAGGGTTGAGACCAATGACCTTCCGCATGAATGTTGATTGAGAGAGCTCCAAAAGACTTTGTGGCATGTTGAACACTGGAACACTGATATTCATGGCATCATATTTTTCATTTTGTATCCTTGGGAGCTGCTTAGCTTTTGATTTTTTATAGTCTAATGGCGCCTTTTGATTTTCACCAAGAGACCTATGCTTGCTATCTTTTTCTCTTTTTTCTTTGTAGCTAGAAAGTGGAGTTGGCTCCCCAAAATATGCTAATGTGTTTTCTTTAGGAGAAACTAATTCTTTATGATCTTCAGTCATAATGTCTTTAAATTCTATTATAAGAGTGCCATCATTGTCGAATTGATCAAAAATTGGTGGTCCATGTTGGTCCCAATCCAAAGGTTCAGGATAACTTGAGGAGATGTCATCATCAGTGTTGAATGGGCTTTGGTTGAAGTTAGATATATGGGTAACTGAATCAATTGGGTCATTGGGGCTATGCTTAGAGGCTAGGGGATTGTTTGTTTCAAGTGGGATATCCTCGGATGCCTTTACATCATTCAAAACATCCATAGTCTTACATGTAGGTACCGTGGTACTAGGAGGACCTATTCGTAATGGTTTAAATCCAAGCCCCAAACTAGGAGGTTGTCCTTCTATAGTGATAGGTTCAATGATTCCTTGTTTCTGAGATCCAAGACCACTATAGCCATCATAGCCTTGTTTCTGCATGATGGTAAACCCAATTCCATACTTGCTAGGAGATATCAAAGTGGGTTCTCATTCTGCTTTTGCTTTCTCAATACATACAGATGTATTCTCATCCATAGAAGTATCATTCTTTATACTAATGGGAGAAAGTGGTGATTCCCTAATGTGAGAGACTTGAGACATAAAGTACTCTCCACACCCATTGTCTTTAATCTTCATCTTTTCCTTGGGTTTACTGAGCAATATATCAACATCCACATACTTAGAGGGAGTTGTGGGTTGTGCTTCATTGTTTGTTGGGATTTGGAATGCAGTAGCATCTCTTAGATAAGCACAAAATTGGAAAGGATCTGGATCACCAGGGATGGTAACCTCTACGTTGTGATAGGAAAACTTTAGAAATTGATGATATGTAGAAGGGACTGCTTTCATAACATGAAGCCAAGGGCATCCTAGTATCATGTTGCAATTCATTTCTATATCTAGGATATGGAACAATGTATCTTCAATAGCTGGACCAACTCTGATAGGTAATGTGATGATACCCTTGGAATAGTATTCACCGTCATCATAAGATTTTATTGTGATTCTTCGAGAGGGATCTACATCATCTTCAGAATAACCCAAATCGTTGACAACCTTAAGAGTACAGATGTTCAATCTTGCTTCTCCATCTATTAAGACACGTCTGACTTTGGCATTATGGATGAAGACTTCAAGATAAAGGGGATCATTATGGTTAGGTTTGTTCTTAGGAATATCATGGGGTGAAAAAGTGATATGTTGTGATTCAGATAGGTTCCCAACCATGGCTTGGAACTGGGCAACATTAATGTTATTTGGGACAACTGACTCTTTAAGGGCTTGATCCAAGATATTCTGATGTTGGGGAGATGCACGCAGTAGGTCCAAAATGGATATTTGTGTAGGGGTTTTTTCGAGTTGTTCAACAAGGCTATAATTAGATGAAGTATGAGCAGTAGGTCTACTTGGGGGTGCAGGTCTAGTAGAAGTAGTAGGTCTAGATGGGGCTCTAGGTAGGGTGATCTTGCTATGTCATGTAGGGATAGCACAACGAGGGTCTTCAGCCTTCAATGTGAATGTGGATATGTGGAAGTTAGACTCATTAAAGCAATTTATGGTGTAGTCATAGCTGGTGCATGTGTAATTCACATTGCCTTGTGAGTTTGAGTTTGAACTTGAGGGTTTCTCTTTGTCATGATTACCCAAAGGATATTTGAAAATAGTGTGATCAGAGTTGGATGCTAATAGTGATGGATCAACTGTGATGATACCATCATCAATAAGGTCTTGTATTACATGTTTCAATTGGAAGCACGATGAAGTCTTGTGTCCTTTGGTGTGATGGTAATCACAATACTTTTTGTCATCCCACCAATCTACTTTAGTTAATGGTTCATCTTTGATTGGGGGTAGCTACAGGAAGTTATTACTTAGTAACTGTTGTAATGTAGTCTCAAGTGGTATTCCCAATGGTGTGAATTTTCTATCCTTGGTTCTAGGATGTCTTTTGTCTTGTGTGGAAGTCTCAATTTTCTATTGTTGAGGTGTTGTTTGATTAGGAGTTTGTGAATTTTTGGGGTTTGTGCCTTTCAAAGTCAATTGAGGTTGTGTTGTGCTAATTTTTTGAGCATCCACAATGTCATCATTAGTCATGTTCTTATTTTTGGAGAACAATTTTGGCTTGTCATTAAATGAGTTGGTATTGGTATTGTCTTTGTTTGTCTTGAGGATTCCCTTACGGATAAGAGCATCTTCAATACTAGCCCCTTTTTTCATCAGTTTAGAAATGGTGCTTGGACTCTTGATTTTAAGTTCATACATTAAGTCGGGGACTAAGTGGGAGATGAACTTGTCTGCTAGCTCTGACCAAGATTTGATATTACCAGGAAGTTTGGAGTACCATTCAAGTGCGGGCCCACCTACAGAACAAGGGAACAACCTCATAAGGTAAGTGGGCTCATCATTGAGTTTGGTACATGAAGCAAAAAATTCTCGGATGTGATCAATAGGGTTTCCTTTTCCTCGGTATTTTTCAAACCTTGGAGCCTCAAAGTGTCTTGGGAATGGAGGCATATACAAAATTTTATCGAATGGGTTAGGATGTAGGTCCCTTTCTATATATAGGGCCTGTTTCTTTTGGACTCCCAATGCATCGACTTGTTTGGAAAGTTGTTTGAATTTTTGTAATAGTTCTTCATTGAGGTTTTGTATGATGGTCTTTCCTTCAAGTCTTTTGCGTCTGTGAGTAGACCGTTTGTTGTGGCAAGAACTATGTCTACTTGGTTCTGACATTTCTGTGTCTGATGAGTTTGATGAAGTGTCGCTAGGTGGTGGAGGTATGTTGGCACCTTGAAGACAGAAAGGTCCTTGTTGTTGGGGTACTTGTTGTGGTATTTGATGTGGCACTTGTTGTGGGATTGACTGCGATTGTTGTACCATGTGTTGTTTTTGTGCCATGTGTTGTGGTTGTTGTTGGGATACCTCTGTTGGCTATATGTGAGACCATGTACGTGCTTGTTGTTGTAGAAGTATTTGTTGAGGTTGTTGTGGCACATGTTGTTGTTGTAACAAATGTTGCTGGTATGCAATTTGTTGCTCAAGGCATCTTTGGTATTCCAACTATTGATTGAGTTGCTCTTGTTGTTTAGCAAACATTGCTTGTTGTTGTTGATAAATTATGTGCAAGTCAAGTGGGTTCACAAGGGACTGCATATTAGGAATGTTGGATGTTTTCCCCACTTGAGGTTGTTGTCGTGGCAGTTGATGTTCTTGTTGATATGTGGGATGTGTGTTAAGTGGATGCATACTTGGTTGTGCCTTGGAAGTGTGGAGTCCTTGTACCACTGTAGGTTGTTGTTGTCGTGGGGGTTGACTAAGTCCTTTAGAATTGAACGTCATGTTTGGATTGTGGTTTTGGTACCTTTGTGTGTTAGCTGTTCCTATTTGTGACATCATATTGACTTGACTATGAGATGTGTCCCTGTTGGGAATGGTCGTAATGTCAATAAGACTTTTCCTTTGTGTGTCCATAGGGATGGTTACACTTGATGTTTCACATGTTGTATTTATGAGAGGCTCCATAGTATTTGATGTCAGAGCACTTGGTAAAGTTAGGAGCAAAGGTGTACTTTGTTGATTTTCCTCCAAAGGGGGTATGTTTGGCATCCCTAGAGCACAAGTCCCTTTAGGTGCATCTTTTTGTTGCATCATGTAACTAAAATCAAGTCTTAATGTCCTTTTGGGGTGTTTAGGTATTGGTGGTATTTCATCAAACAAGGGGTTAACATTGATGTATTCAAATGTACTTTGGAGGATTTTGATGGTTGACTCTTGACAGGACCTTATAGGTGCCATTATCGTGTTTGAAAATTCCAAAGGTTGTTTTTCCTTACCTAAGTCCAAATTGATCATGGGTAGTATGTTTTCAATAGTTGTGTTGGTTTGATTTTTGGACTTAGGACATTCCAAGTTTGGGTTAAATTTGACAATTTCTTGGGCTGCCAAACGTTTGAAGTTCTTGTGAAATTTTTTGTCTTGACATGCCCTAGCCATTTCTTCATCAATGATAACATAATCAGTTTCAGATTCATCACTTAGCTATATAATACCTTGTTGTATGTTTGATGTGTTAGGTTGGCTGAATTCAAAGGAATGTGATTGTTCATCTTCAGGTGTGGTTGGTACACTTCCTCCTCCTGGTGGTATTGGCACGAATATAGGTTCAAAGTCAGGACTCCATTGAACCATCCCATGTGTGGGGGAAGTGTTTGGAGGAAATCTCATCTTAGGTGCATTGTTCAAGGTTTGTTGTGCCATAGCTTGATTATGAGGATTTGCGGATACATGTTCAAGGGGTCTGCTAGTAATGGTTGTGATGCCTCGATTTGGTCTTCGTCAAAGGTTTGTTGGATTTTCTTGCTCTTTCTTTGTCTTGGATGAGGTTTTGGTTGTGATTGTGCCTCAAAAAATAAAGGTTGATAGAGTTCCTCGGGTCTCTGAGCTGATTGTGTCCTAGTAAGTGCTGGCATGATACCTAAGAGTGCAAATGCAATGGAATTTTTGAATGTTTTGGGTGATTTAGAGTGGTGGGTATGCAAGATATGAGTGTTTTTGGGATTTTTAATTGTTTAGGAATGATATGAAATGTGAGGAAATTCTAGATGAATTATTGTTTTGATGTGCAAAGTGCAAATGTCCTAGGGATATTATGCAAATGCAAATGCAAGGTGATGTTTTGAAGTTTGACTAGAGGGAATGAAAATGACTCTAAGGTATGCAAAATGAAAATTAGGGTTATGTCTTGGACTTGGTAATGATACTAAAGGTAGGTATATGCAAGGTAGACTATGCAAAGGATGGTGTTCTAGGGTACATAATGACATTTGGGACATGCAAAATGAGGGTAAATGCTCAAGAAGGCAATTTGGTTGATGGACAATTTGATAGGGTTTGGTAGTGAAAATGATGCTAAGGATTTTGATCAATGCAATATGAAGGGGATATACCACTAGGGTAAGTCAAAATGACATTTGGGGATGCTAGGAATATGATTATGCTATGACAAGGGTATATGGAAAGTTTTGAACTTAGGTAAAACCTTTTAGAAAGTATTTTGTCTAGGAGTTTAACCTTGTGATAAAGGACTTTGGATCTTGACCAAAAAACTGATAAAAGATGAAAAGATCAAATTGATAAAAGATGACAAGGTCAAATATATCAAGACATAGACAGATTTTGACCTAAGAAAATGATAAGAAAATATAAAAAAGACTAGTCAAGATCCATTATTCGTGAACACAAGGAGATACTCTAAGACTCATACTTTGTCTAGATTTTTGACTAAATTCAAAGGTTTTAGGGGTTCAAAATGGTGTTTAAAGGACTCAAAATGGTGGTAATGCTGAACAAATATGTGATATGGACAATTCCTATAATGCAAAAGGGGATTTTGGGTGCAAGATGTGGTTTTGGGCCAAGTGCAAAATAGGGAGGTGTAGAGGCTCCTAGATGTAGTTTTGGGGTCCTAAAGTGCAGTTCGGAGGCCCAAAATGGTCATGTAGGTACCCAAGTGTGCCCTAATAGTGCCAAGTGAACCATAACAGTACCAACTATGTCATTGATACACTTGGAGCCAGTTTAGGCATAGTTGGTAGTTTCTGGGCGCAATTGGTAAGTCAGAATGAAGGTTTGCTGATTTTGAGAGGTATGGATGTCAAACTGATATGTCAAGAGGCTAAGATGCTAGGTTTGATGTTAGGATGGGTTGGGAGATATAGAATAGAGGTTATGACCTATAGAATGATGTCCTAAGTGAAGGTACTAAAGACTAGGTGATGCAGAATGCAAAGCTAGGTAAGCTGGTGCAAGGGGAGCTAACCAGGTACCTAAGGACACTGTTGAAGCCCCAAAATGTTATTTGGAACCAAAAAATGGATCTCAGGACCACCAAGTGCACCCAGATAGTGTAGACTATGTCAATGACATAGTTGGGGCCCAGTTGGGTGCAGTTGGTAGTTTTTGGGCGCAATTGGTAAACTGGGCTGAAACTGAGGCAATTCTAGAAGCTATAGTTTCAAGATTGATGTCATAGAGAGGTAAATAGTAGAGGTCAGTGTTAGGGCCAGTATGAATGATCAAAATGATGGTTAGGACACTCAGAATGATGGATAAAGTGGTCAAAATGATGAATAGGTATGTAAAGATGCAAGGTGGTGAATGCAAAGTGCTGATTTTGAGATGGGAATGCAAAAGACTAAGGGAGGTAAACTGAACCTACAAGGATGCAACATGAAAGGTAATAGGTACTAAATGAGGAGTAAAAGGTGCAATATGAAGTCTATATGAGGCATGAATAAGGCCTATACTAGGGTGAATGCAAGTGAAGTCTATGCAAGTGTGAGATCTACGTTTTGCCAAGCACATTTAAGAGCACAAGTCGCCATGATTTTTCAAGGTTTGAGTGTGTTGAACCAAAGTTTGCAAAGTTTGATAAAGGTTGAAATGTTTTGGAAATGTGTGATCTTTTGACAAGTTCAAATGATATCCAAGGTGTAAATATAAAAGTTTTTCTTTTATCTTGATTATGTTTTACACACACGCAAGACACATTAAGACAAGAATAGCTGTTGTTAAAAGTTAACAAACACACCACAACCTAGGCTTTTAGGACTGTATCCATTGAATTCCTACTTGAACCGAAGTTCAACCATGCTTATCTAGAGCAGACAACCTAGGATCTTGGCACCACAGGCTCCCCCTTATAGCGCACTCACTTCTCAGGGCTACCAAGATCTGGTTCCCAAGGGGCATGACTTCCCAAGTGACTGTTGCCTCTACTAAGGACCGCGAGAATGTAGGATGTCTTCATGGGCATGGGTGACCCCTTGAGCCAGTGGATAGAAAGGATTTTGGCCACTAAAACATGATTTTTAGTAAGGGCATTCCATTCAGCAAGTGAATGATAAACTTCCGCAGAAGGTCTCCCAGCCCCCAGAACTGGGGTTTGACACACCACAAGGGTACTAGAGGAGAGCTATCACGTAGCAATACTGCCTATATGGCTTTCACCATAATTAAATTTTATATAGTAGCTGGAACATTAACCTGGCCTTGGCCCGTTACCGCTCTGAGGTCGTCCCTTGGCATACCCAATATTGAGTATCTTGGTCCAAGGGAGGCCTCCTATAGAAGTTACATGGATTTCTCTTACACCCAAGATCCACGAATGGTGAGGGGAGAGGATACATCCAATGCAACTCCTAGGGATTTAACATCGTTGACACGCCAGGTAGAAAAGAAAAAGGTTCTTTTTAAGCACCAAAAAAAATGTTATCTAATCTAGGAAATCCACACACATAGTTTTGAAAGACACACAAAGTCTTCGACAACGTCCTGCAAACAAAGCATTAGTAGTTTATGATCATGTCTTCATCCAATGATTTCCACATGCTAAAAATAGACCATCAGTAACAAAAAATCATCTAATATAAGTTCCAAGAGGAAATAGAAACCTTATGTGCAGATTCTGATTAATGCATTTGCTTACTGTGAACTCGGGTGTGCTCTGACAGAGCAGATTGCTCCCCAGAAGGCCAAAATGGCTTTGAAAATCCCCAAGTGTGCCCAAACCATGTAGACTATGTCAATGAAATAGTTGGGCCCCAGTTGGGTGTAGTTGGTAGTTTTAGGGTGCAGTTGGGAAGTCCAGTGCAAAGTGTGGGGAAATGGTGCCTAGACAAGATCCATAAAGTAAAATTTTCAAAGCTACACTCCCAAGTATGCCCAAATAGTGTAGACTGCATCAATGACATAGTTGGAGCCTAGTTGGGCATAGTTGGTAATTCAAAAACAATAGGAGGTTTTGGTGGCTTTTGGACTCCTAAAATTGCTCCTAGGCATCCCAAGTGCGCCCTCACAAAGCAGAGTGCACCCTAGGACAGCAAGCTAATAGAATGCATGAAAAAAGAGCATACAAGCATTTTATTGAACCCCCTAATTAATCTAGGTGTGAAAAAGAATAGTAGATAGTTGTTATACCCTTCCAAGTGAGCTTGTTCCTTGCACCTGCAAGCACAAAACAAGAAAGTGGAAGTTAGATATCCATGTTCACGTCGGGTTCACCAAATGTAGGACTAGAAAATGGGTTAAATGCATAACACACTATGAGAAAATCACAAACTCAATCAACATTTCTTAGAACCCACTAGTCTACCATGAAAGCCAAACTAATAAAGAAAGCAATAGAAACCCCCTTTTTTGCTTGTAGCTCCCATGTCCTTCTTTCTTCTCCAAATGATTGTAGCTCCAAAGTTGCCTATAGTGCACACAAAATTGAAGCAAAAGTCTATGATGTGGATAATGCCATGAGAATACTTGAAGTTGTGATTTGAATGTGAGAGATGGAGTGAGAAATCTAAAAGAAATTAGGACCTAAAGGCTTCCAAGACTTCAAGAGGGCTTCCAGAAGACCCCAAATGAGAGAAAGAGTGCCCATTTTATAATCAACACTCAAAGTGAGGGCATTGGATTTGTCACCCATAGATGTGCGATGTGGCAAGAGATTCCTTTGAGAATCCATGATGCATATGACAAAATATGCCAATTGTGAGACTCTATGACACATGAAAGTCAAACTTGGCTAAATGTGGAAGAGAATCTATGACGCGTCATAAGACACCTCAACTCACTTAAAGCCAAGAATCTATGATGAATAAGCCAAATAGGGATGTGCGTAAGAGATAAGAATATTTGATTATGACAAGCCTTAGCCAAGTGTCAAAGGAGAATCCACAAGGTGTCATATCCAAGTGTCATGATGATGCAATATTTTATGGAATATTCGAATTAAAAATCCTCTTATTCCACAAAATAAGAATTAGTAGAAAATGGAATTAATGATGGAAAATGGAACTTAGGAAATTGTACATTTCCATGGTTTGCAGATAATGAATCAATTAATTAATTGAGGGTACTAATTAGGAAGAATAATTAGAAAGAGTAGGATTAAATCATGGGTTATTTAATCCTATATAGAAAATTAGTAGATAATTGGCCAAATTGATTAAATGAATGCGACAGTATCCTTTGATGAAAATGCGATGATGATGGATATGGAATAAGATGATGAAAAGGTAGACCAAAGCCATGGTCAAATTGATTGATAGATCAAAATTGATAACATGCCAAGGACACATGACATGAATTGGTTGATATGTAACATTTAACCGACATTGTAAATGCTACAAGATTGAAATTGATTGCTAAGGTTTGATCATAATAACATCAACGAACATTGTCAATGTTATTAAAATGGTTGATGATGCCATGATCTGACATTGAAAGCCTCAACAATGTCAAATATTGGATGACATGAATGATAGTTTGACCAAGCACTGAGAGCCATGACAGTACTAAGGTCAGATTAATAAGATTGATAGGTTAACAGATTTCCAAGGCCCTGAAGGCCACAACAATACCTAGGAGTCAGACAAATGATGATTGATTTGGGATGTTTGATATGTTTTGGGTTGATTAGGACTAATTTTAAATGATTCTGAGTTGATCTGGGGTGATTCCGAGTTGATTTGATATGATTCTGAGTTGATATGAAATTGATGTGAAAGGGGATACAAATGAAGAAATATGGTCAATCTGGCCAAAAGATCAAAGTTAGTAGAATGAGAAAATGGGACAAGTTAGTATGAAGAAGTGATGAAGTCATAGATGTGAACCATTTTTGAGTGTATACACTTTTCTACAATTTTGTATTCTTCCCTTGGTACACCATTCTCACAAAGTTGACATATGCTTGCCTAATCTCCATATCTCATATACTTCTAATTTTTTAGTTATAACATTTCCTTACATCTTGAACCATTAAAACATTCAATGGTATTAGGGATAACACACTAGAGGGGTCTTGCTTGTATACAATATTAGGTATGACCTTGAATAACGCTTGCTTAACCTCATTACTAACCATTTGAACATTAAAAATTTCCTTACTCTCTACATTCTTTGAACTAGATGCCATTATGCGAAACTAGGGTTTACGAAAGTATAAATAGCATAACTTGACACTTGATAAATACCTTGCAAGATCTGACAAAATGGTGTTGAATTGCTACTTAAATCTTTTGTAATCATTTTAGATGAATTTCTAGATCACCTCTTCCTCTCCTTTCTCTTTCTCAATTTCAAAATGATGAAAATTAAGTTGAAATCGATCAAATACCCTTATGAAACACTGCAATTAATGTTGAGTGCTTACACAATTGTAAGCTCAGCATCAACCAATTTTAGGCTCACTTGGTATCCACTAAAATTTCATTCACTTGGAAACCATTATGAGCTTGACATCTACTAGCCAGTCTGTTAGCTTGGCATCCTCTTACATTTCACTCGGCACGTACTGGAAAATTTTCATGCTCGGCAACAACATGAAAAATTTAAAAGATTTTCTTTGATTTTAATAACATCTTTCATCTTCATTCATACTAATATAATATTTTCATCACTGAACCCTTTGGAACTGATGTATGATATAACTTTTGAATATTAGTCCCACATGCATCTTGATTGTTTAGTTTGATGAGGTGCGATCACCTGACCCATTGGGTGAAGTGGTCCCTTCTCCATTTGATGTGTTACAATCATCTTTCTTCTTCCACATCTTGTTCATTTCATTTCTAACATTTTAAACATTTGCCTTGCCTTTTGCTTTATCAAATTCCCAACTAGGTACCTTTGACCTTGTTGGACAATATAGACTGGTGTGACCAATCTTCAAATAGCTAAAATTCATGGTTTGACTCAATCGCCTTTTGTATTCAATTCTAAAGTGTGTCCTAATACAATTCTTAGGAACATGTCCATATTCTTGACAATAATGATAGCTATACCTTGTATTATAATCCTAGTTATAAGAGTTTCCATTGTTCCTCGTCTTGTTTTCCTGTTTGATGACCACATAGGTTTGGAACTGCATTCAAAAGCTCTATGTCCATAGTTTTGACAATTGTAGCAATATCCTTCAAATGTTTGAGTGTGCATGGTCCTAGTTCTGCATTCATGTGCCCAATGACTTTATTTGTTCCACTTATGATAGTGAACCATGTTTTTATGCTTGACATTTTGATTTGTAGTCTTGCTTCTGTACACATTAGTAGTATGTCCTTTGTTACCATAATTATGATAAGTAGGTTTGGAGTTCTTACCTTTTTTTCTCCTTTCTTTAGCACTTTTGTATGATTCTCCTTCTTTAGTACTTATGTATCTCAGTCCAGATGTATCGTTATTAGATGTAGGTGATCTCAATAATTTCTCAAAGTCTTTGATGGCTTCACTTGGTTTATTGAAACTTTCAGCAAATTCCTTTTCCCCTTTTAGGTCACTTTGTAATTTCTCATTTTGCAACTTCAATGTCCTTGACATTCAGCTCATAGTTGGCATTCATCATTTGACATAGAGTATCCAATTGCATGTTGGGAGTCTTGGTTAGTTCCGATGATTTCTCTTCTAGTTTGTTGGCCAGAACTCTTTTGTCTTCTTCAATCATGGATTTATCTTCCATGGCTTTCTTCTTTTGTTTAGTCACCTCACATAGCAGTATGGCTTGTGATTCTTGCTCTAACTTGAAATTTCTGATTTCTTTAGCTTGGGCTTTATTATTTTCCATTAGATATACAACTATTACATCTAATTCATTGGAGTTTCCATCACCAAATAGCTTAGCAGTGTCCATCTCTCTGTATTGTGTGTTATTCTCTCCAATAGCAATTTCCTTCCTTCTCTTCAAAAAATTCTTTAATTCTTCTCTTGCTTCATTCAATTGATGTAGAATGAGTTGTATTTCAATTCCCTAATTCTCAATAATCTTTCTCAACTTGTAGCCTTCCATTTTCAAGATCTTTTCTCAAAGTTGCGAAGCTTCTCTTTCAGAGAACAAGGGTCTGATACCAATTGTTGGAATTACAATAGGAAAGGTAAACTTTTGTGGGGGGGGGGGGAGGGGGGGGGGCACAGTGGGGGATGAATTAATATTTTAAACTTTGGCCCATAAAAACTTTCACCACACATCCATCTCATACATTCAATAATTAAACTAAAACACCATGTAAAGCATGTACATCTAAATCATGTAAACATTTAAAAATTCACACACATATGACACCAGATATGATTACCTAGAAACCCTCCAATGAGAAGGTAAAAATAGGGTGGGGATGACACCCAAAAATCTTTACTGCTGCAATAATAAAGTGTATCCAATGAAGGTTACAATGTTTTGATCATGAGACATGATCTACCCTACGAAAGGTTTACCTTGTTAAAGGCTTACAAAGACTATTAGGTCTTACCCTGTTAAAGGATTTCAACATCCTATTAGAAGTGTGCCTTGCTAAAGGAATTTAACTCACAATTAAGTAAGTACCTTGTCATAGGATTTCAATATATCCTATTAGGACTACTCTATTAAGAGATTTGACTAATTTAGCAATGATCCTGCAGTTAGCACTTGTTTGCTTGATAACATATCACCTCTAAACTGATGTATTCTTGATCCTTCTTGATCATATGTCTCTTTGATGTATGCTCTTCTCTTCCTCTATTATCCTTCAAGTAATTTTGCAATGCAATCTTAGATCATAATTCCTTATCCACCATGAATGCTCTGTTTGCACATGGAAACTTCTCTCTTCACTTCTTCATTCACCTTAGGAAGTTTAGGGGTTTTCCTCGTTAAGAAGACTTAGGTGGCTTAGGGTTAGGTATGAATCATCGACTATGATTCATCCATTTTACTACTTAATCCTTCCCTTTTTCTAATTGTCTACATGTCATGCATTGAGAATCAGACTTAAGATTAATCCTTATCTCCAAAATATCATAAATCAATCTTTAAGTCAGCTCAAAAAAGGTTTACATAGTTATTTATGCTATTAAAAACAACTATGAGAAAACTATCTTACTTGACATCTAAAGTCTCTGATGCTTGGAATATACTAATTTCTATATTGTGACTTGACATCTGTATCACTCGGCATGCACTACTTGCTTAGCTCCTAAATCACTCGACATACACTGTCTGCTCGACACTTGAGTGACTCAGCACATGAGTGGCTTGGCACTCACTGTGGACTCGACATGCTCTAATATATACATGTTGTTCTTGGCACGTATTAATTTTTTGACATGAACTAAGTGTGTAGACACTCATTGGTCAAAACCAATCTAAAATCAACACTTTCTGCAACCTAGATTTGTTCAAGTGTACCATGACATAGTCCCCTACTACAAACTGAACATCCTTCCTCTTCTCATCCACTTTAGCCTTAAATTTTTGTGTAGTCTCTTGTATAGTCTTATTCACCTATTCTTGAATCTCCTTCATGGGTTGAGTGAAGTCTTCAGCCTGACCACTCCTATATTCCATAGCTCTAAGGTCTCTAAGTTCAAACATACCCCTTGGATGCATCCCATAAACAATCTCAAATGGGATTTTACCTATTTTTTTGTTCACACTATCATTATATGAATATTTTTCTTTAGGAATAATAATATCCCATGTCTGATCATTATCTTTAGTTAGGCACCTTAACAAGTTACCCAATATCCTATTAATCACATCATATTGACCATCAGTCTAAGGATGGTAAGATTATCTAAAGGACAAGTTAGTTCCCAATCTACTCCATAAGGTTGTCCAAAAATGGCTCATAAATTTGACATCCATATCTAACACAATGCTTGGGGGAAGTCCATGAATCCTCAAAATCTACTTAAAGAATAGATGTGCTATATGGCTAGCATCATTGGTAGTCTTATAATGTATGAAGTGACCCATCTAGCTGAATTTTTCCAATACAACATAGATGATATCACAACCCTATTTGTTCTTGTTTAACCCCAAAATGAAGTCCATGCTAACACACTCCCATGTCCTATTAGGGATTAGTAAAGCTTGGTACAAATTTGCATTACTAGCTCCTCCTTTTTCTTTCATGCACACTACACACTATTCAACATATCTTGTCACATCTCTTGACAAGTTTAGCTAATAGTGGAACCTTTGAACTAACTCTAGGGTCTTTTTGATGCAAAAATATATACTTAGGCTTCTATTATTTTATTCTTGGATAAGGTTCTCTCTCATTAGGAACACACAATTGGTTTCCCTTGAACAATAGTCCACACTCCAAGGTGTAATCAACAAAAGACCTATGAAAATGATTTTGAAATTTAGTGCATGCCTTATAAGCTTTAGAAAAGTCTTCATCATCCTTGTAGAGGTCCTTAAAACTCTCTATACCAATGAGATGGAGGTTAACTTCTTGAATGGTTAGTATCCTCCTGTTTAGTGCATCTACAACCTTATTCATCTGCCCGTTCTTGTGCTTGATGGTGAATGTGAATTCGTAAAGATATTCCATCCACTTCAAATGTCTATTGCTTAAGTTTTCTTGGTCATTGATGTAGCTAAGGGCTTGGTTGTTAGTAAATACCACAAAATCCTTGGGTAGAAGGTAATGTTTCCATTTCTTAAGAGATTGAACCAAAGCATACAACTCCAAGTCATAAGAAAAGAACTTCTTCTTAGATTCATTTAGCTTCTCACTAAAGATGGATACTGGCCTACCTTCTTCACTAAAAAAACTCCCTACTACCATCCCACTTGCATCACATTCTAGGGTAAACAATTTCTCAAAACTAGGCATTTTAAGGATAGGTTGTGTGGCTACTTGTTCCTTTATGTTTTTAAATGCATTTCATGCTTCAAAAATCCACCTAAACTTGGTTTTCACTCCAACCTTAATGGTATCTAGCAATGGTATACAAATACCACTGAAATTCCTAATGAATTTCCTATAAAATTGAGCTAACCCATGGAAAATTCTTACCTCTTTTATTGTAGTAGGTGGTGACTAGTTTAGGATAGCTGTTACTTTGTCTTGTCCATCTTCAAAGACCCTTTGGATACCAAAAATCCTAGCTATACAAGCTCTTGCTTCATAAATTCACATTTTCCCAAATTGATTGGCAACTTCTCCTCATGCAACTTCTTTAGCACTATATCCACATGTTCAAGGTGTTCTTCTCTTGTCTTATTGAAGATGAGTACATCATCAAGATATACCACCACAAACCTTCTCATGTAATCCTTCAACACTTCATTCATGAGTCTCATGAATGTGCTAGGAATATTTGAGAGCCCAAATGGCATCACAAGTCATCAATTATAGGTATGGGAAACCTATACCTTATAGTGATTCAGTTGATGGCCCTTGAATTTGTACAAAGCCTCCATTGTCCTCCTTTCTTGGATTCCAAAACCACTGGTACTACACAAGGACTGATGCTCTTCTTTATTAGACCGTAATCTAGGAGTTCTTGCACTTGCCTAGCTACCTCTCTATTTTGATCTGGGTTAAGCTTATAGGCTACTTTATTTGGAAATGAAGTACCAGGTACAAATTCAATCTAATGACTTATCACTCTCCTAGAAAGTAAAGTTGCAAGTGTCCCATCACTCACAATGTCCTTATACTTCACAAGCATCTCTTGAATCTTAGTGGGTAAGGGGTCTTGTTTAGTCTTTTCTTCTTCCCTAGGCTTAAGAATAATAACATACCCTTCACTATATTCATGTTTAGGGAATTGATAAAATCTTTTCCACTACTCAACAATACACTAGGACTTTTGGACTGTGATTCATCCTCCTCCAATAAGGACCAAATCTTGAAAGTTCTCTTATCTTTCTTAAAAGAAAAGAAAATTTCCTTCCCATCATAGATAGCACACCTATCATATTGCCAAGGTCTTCCCAATAGTAGATGACATTAATCCATAGGCAATATATCATAAAGCAAATTTTCTTTATAGACTATAATTGAGAACTCAACCAATTTCATTCATTCACTAACACATTTTGCTCTTTGTTCAACCACGCCACCTTGTAAGGGTTAACATGAGGTACCTTTACCAACTTGAGCTTATCAAATACTTCCTTTGATATGATGTTATTTTTGAAGCTTGAATCCACAATAACCTTACATACCTTACCCAAAATCTTTCACCTAATTCTAAACAAGGCCCTTCTATGCTTAGGTTCATGTTTGCCTAGCTATCTAATCAACACTCTCTTGAATATTAAGTTTTCTCCCCTCTCTAATTCAATATGATCTACCTCAGATACCTTAGAACTCATGGTGTCCTCATGAGCATAGGTGACTCACTTATCACCACTTGAAGTAGTAGGCTTTCTAGGACATATATAGGTAGGGTGACCCAACTAACCACAAGTAAAACACTTCATACGTGCAAAATTTGAGTTTCTCCTACATGTACCTCTTCCTCTATTTGAGCCTCCTTGACTACCTCTTCCTCTTGAATAACCTCCCCTTGGATTAATTTCACTACCCTGCTCTGCTAATTTAGACTCGCCTTGATTTATTTGATCATTGTCTCTACCTTGGTATCCACCTCTATGACCTCTTTGGTCTCTTCCTCTACCTCTACCTTTGAAACTTGATTCCCTCTTCTTCATATTCTTTTCTTCCACCTTAAGTGCCAATTGATGACACTTATAAATAGTTGTAGGGGTCCATAGGCTTAACTCTTATTGGATGCTCCACTTAAGGCCATCTATGTATCTTGTTACCTTAACAGGGTCCTCTTCTTGAATCTTGGACCTTAGGCATAGTTTTTTAAATTCCTTTGTATAAGAGGCCACATCCAAGTCTTTTTGCTTTAGACCTTTCCTCTTTCTATGTAATTGTATCTCATAATCTTCTGGTAGATAGTTCTCCTTCACTTTGATCACCATGGCATTCTAGTTAGCTATAGGATTTTTACCCATAATAACTCTTTCATCGTACATGTACTTACACATATCAATGCTAATCCTTTGAGTCATGATTTGGAAACCTTTACCTTTTGTGCCTCTATGATACCTTCACATTCAAAATGATTTTCCATTCCCTCAATCCATTCCATCACTGTATTAGTGTCTATCTTTCCATTAAATAAGGGAATTCCTTCTAGGGATTTTCCTCCTAATGCCTTGATGGACTTCAAGAATGGTTCTTCATTCAATACATGGTCTAGTTTAGGTATGATGTCCACCTCATCAATCTTTGCCTTTCCTTTTTCACTATTTCCTTTTCTTCATCTTTATTCTTAGCTGCTTTAACAACTTCTTCTAGGTTAGTCTTCATTTCTTCTAGGGATTGTTCAAGGATTCTATTTTTCTCCTTTTTCTCACCCATCTCTTTGGATAACTCTTCAATAGTCATGATTATAGTTCCCCTACT
Source organism: Cupressus sempervirens (assembly GCA_028749045.1). Taxonomy (NCBI): domain Eukaryota; kingdom Viridiplantae; phylum Streptophyta; class Pinopsida; order Cupressales; family Cupressaceae; genus Cupressus; species Cupressus sempervirens. The sequence continues at coordinate 128,705,069 of CM053792.1, forward strand.
GATATTTTTGTAGTTTGAAACATCTATCCACAATCCCAAATCTTTTGGGGCTCTGATACCACTCTGATGTAAAGACAAGTCTTACTACTTAACCCTACCTTCTCCTAGGGTTTCCTCTAGACCATTTCTCTATCCTATTAGGGATCTTTTACTAACCCTATCCTGGAAGAATTTCAATCCTAGTCCTCCCTTCTTTCAACTCATACACACCAATATAGAACTCAACTCCATCCAATCAACACTCCCTAATTGTCCTACTGACTCATCCACACCAAAATGTTGACACATGAATACAAGCCACCAAAAATAGAGATTGAGGATTGTTCCTAAGGCATTGGGGATATTCCAATGTATATCAATAAAAAATTGATAGAAACCTCTATCGATTTCAAGAAATTACTCCGAACTAGGCCTAATAGGGCTACAAGGAATTAGGCCTCCAGACTCACCAAATGACATATAACTTGGAAAAAGGATTACCACGGTGGAAAAAAACTTCATATTATAATACCCTTTTGGAATAAATTTGAGATTCACCTAGTCTCACTTCCCTAATTTGTCCGTATAGTGGGATGCTAATTTAAAGCCTAAAATTAAGGGTTTTCAAATTTGCTGAGAAGATTCACAAGGGTTTGATAAAATCCTTGTCCAAGAATGTCACCAGGAGTTCTTATTTGGTAGTGGGATTCTCCACTCTCATTTCTTTCTCTCCATCCACTTGAACTAAAGCATTCATTGTACTCAATCCCATTAAGTGCTGCTTTAATCTTTGTGATCCCTAACCATGCTCACTTGGCTAGCCTAGGGCATCACTACAAAAAGGGAAAAAAATCTTTTTAGGGACTGTGAACTTGCATGCCTATAATAAAAGAATTCTTCTCACACATTCCAAGAGATCATACAATTTCCATGGTGGAAAGGTGAGTTAAGGCTCCATTTTCCCAAACTGCCTAATTCAGGCCAACAATAGTGCACAAACCAAAATATTTACAAAAAGGAAATGAAAAGGGATAAAAAAATCTATCTAATCACTCATAGAACTAGTTAAAAACCTCTACCAACTTATAAAAAAAGTATAGTATGGGGTTCAATCCATCAAGTGCCCTCTAGAAGTGAAAAGTCTCATACTGTGGTAAAACAACACAAAAAAGTGCTTGCTATTTAACTAAAATTCTTGCACAATACCATCCGACCCTTGTTATAAGTTGAGAAAGACCTTATATAGATCCATTACACCTTCTCCAACTAATTTTAGGTTCTTATCCATCCTTCTAACTAAAATTGCACATTTTCAATAAAAGTTGTCATAACAACTTTTGCAACTTTGCAAAATTGTCAAACAACTTGACAACTTTTGTCCTAGTTAGACCAAACTTAGTCCAAACCCCATGAAACTATACCAAGTGCTTAGATATTTCACTTATGACATGAAAAAATCATTCCACCCATTAGTTGACTAATCTAGCCCTCTAGATGCACAATTGCCATCCTTAACAATAACGACAATAATTTGAACACCACCTAACAAATTTAGACAACTAGGTAGTAATGAGGACCAAAGTAGACCTCCTAGTGGCTAAGTCCCACTCTAGGACTTGTTGGCTAATGATTTAATATAATCCAAAACACCAAGTATGCAAGGCAAGAATGTATCTATGGGTAGCTATCTCCGATAATGGATGCAATTCAGCAAGAACTTGGGCCAACTATAAGGCTACGCTCCTTCACTTTAGGCTCCAAAAAACTAGGTAGGTGAACCTCTTAAGATCTGATTATGTGACCAATGCAATTAGCATAATCAGGATCTAGAATAATAGATGAAACCCCTAAATCTTTTATACTTAATCAAGAAATCACAAGCATGAAATAGCTAATAGCATGACTCATGAAACTGGTAAGCTAAGTGAGGGTTAAGATTTGAATACCTTTCAACATAAAAGGGAAAATTGATTTAATATGTTGATATCAGCAAGACTCAGGTATGAACAACGAAACCTAATGATCCTAGCTCTGATTAGTGCCTTATCTATTGGGCATTTAAATGAATTACAACCATACATCTTTTGGAAATATTTGACATAATTCATACATCAAGATCCCAAATCTATCTTTCACCTTGTGAATAGACATCTACTTCAAAATGAATCTCATACTCAAACAATCCCATCATGAAATCTGTAAACCCTGTGATAAACATCAAGCAATTACATGGCTCTTTGTTCCATTAGCAAGACATTTTAATCACATACATCCTTAAATAGAACACAACCTAATTCATGTTCTTGGTTCACAAATTAGAAGAAATTACATATCCATGAACAAGAGACAAGATTTAGACTGAAGTTAAAACCCTTTGCTATATTTTATTTATTCTCCTTGAAAATGTATACATGAAAGATGTACAGAAAACCTTCACAATCTAAAAATAAAAACTATTTGCATAAAACTTAAACTGCTATTCAATACAAGAGAGAATGTTGGGTGTATGGCTTTCACAGCCTGAGCAGAGCTCCTAGAACTAAAAATTGAAAACAAACCAACCCTACCTAGAGAAGAAGAATGAATATATAGCAAGAAAGCAATTCTTGAATTTGATCAAAAAATGACAAGTGTCCCCTCAAAATTCTTTCCCAAGAAGCTAAAAAACCTCTCTCTACCTTCTCTCCTCAACTGCTAATCATATACCTTTTGTTTATGTGTTTCCAAATGAAAAAATCTCTCAGTAGACAAAAATCTAATAACTAAACCTGAATATGTGCCAATTGACCAATTTGGAGCCAAAACACAACAAACCTTGAAAAAAATCAGATACAAGGGTCACTAAACATGTTTTAGGTGTTTCTCCACTAAAATCTCTGGCTGGCAACTCAAAACACCTAATGAAACAAACAAATCAATTAGAGAGACAAAACGTCCTGTAGCATGCACCAACAATAACCTATGCAAAAATTAACTTCATATTCAGAAAGTTCATCTCTTCCCAGTTTTGATTGTATATTGGAGTGCCCATCTTGGATAAAAATTTCCCTAGTTATGCCCCTCTGAAGTTCAAGCCTCTATTCATGGTTTTGCATAACACTTTTCAAAAATTTAATCTTTTCCTATAGTTTGAACTATATGATAAATCAAATTTTATTTAAAATATTTCTGACCCTGCATGTGAAACCTCCTAGAAGAATAAAAATAAATTTTTATTTGAAACCTTTGAATTTTCCTTGCCTTTTCAATCTGGTTCAAACCTAGCTTGACCACCTTGTGACACGTGTTAGAATTTGATTTGTTCCCTTTTTGCATAGTCATTAGACCCCTCCATCTGGGCATCATGTGGCATCACTTGATTTGTCCTTCTCTCTACCACATTAGCACACCACGTCATCATGCCATGTCATGGTCACTATGTCACTATGTTAACTAGAGTGCAAGTTCGCCTTAGTGACATAGCGACATTTGTTGGATTTACCACATGTCACCATCCTATTCATCATTGTAATCTGATCACCACATCACAACCTTATTTGAGATTCATGCCACATGGAATCTTGTGGTTGGTTCGATTATCGTGATGTCATCATCTCATCACTACCATTTCATCAGGATCAACACACTTCATAATTTGTCATAATTTTTCTTTCTTGGGCTAGATTATTTGATTTTCTGGCAAGTCACCATGTCGCTTGCCAGAATTTCTCACCATTTTCAGTGGGGACATGGCAACCATTGGAAATTCTCACTTTTTTGGTGACCTCAACTCACATTTCTTGCAACCTCAACTTGCGTGCTTGTTCAAAAGTACTCCTAGGTGCCTCCATCTATCCTTTATGTCTTGGTCAGCCATGGGGCCCCATGCAACACGCAGCTTCAAAAAGCCTTGTCTTTAAGACACTAAGGATATTGTGATGAAACATATTTAAAGATTATAATATTCCAAATCTTGACCAATGTGGGATATATATTCATAGTTTTTTTTCCTTGTGGCTTCAATCTCTTTGATAGAATTGAATCTTTTCATGCCTAGGCTTCTTCAAACACTTAGTGTGTCCTCCCATTGTGGAGTTCTTTTCCTCCTTCCATGGCATCTGTGGATTCTCCATTGGCTCCTTCTTTCAGTAATGTCTCCCCCGCTTTGACTGGGATATCGCCCCTCCATGTGGGATGCTCCCTTTTATTGACTGGAGCCCCTCAGACTTGCTGCAACCTTTCCTTGCATACTGTGGCTTCAACCTTCTTATGCAAGGAGACCTCTGTTTCAACATCCAGTGTGTGTTCCTTTCTTCAAACAAATTCTACTCTACTCGACAACTCCCTTTCTACTTTTAAATAACTCTAAATATTGGAAAAGATTGTTCCATTAGTGTGGAGACCCAATGAATCCAAATGAAGAATAATAGAACCAATTTCATCTTCCCTATTCAAGCTCCTATCATGGGCATCTTCTTTTCAGTGTGCTTTTCTTATACGTGGTTGCTCTGTTTCTACATACTTGCTTCTATACATGGAAGCTCCCTTCCCCTGAGCTGGCCTTCACTTTGATGCATTAACTATCCTCATGGCATCTTTATCTCTCTTGATTGTATGCGGGTCCCCTTTCCTCTTTATATGTCATCTTTGTCTTCTCTCATGGACTGTATTGCTATGGATTTTGATCACTTTCTTCATTGTGATCTTTGAATGGCATTGGGTGATTCCCCTTTTGAAAGTTCAACACCTACTCGGGTGGCATTGGCTACATCCAAGTACCTAATATGTTCTTGTTTTGAGCTTGGAGACAACTCATCAAGTTTTGTGAACTTGACAAAATCATGATGAGAGTTGTTAGGTGTGTTTTGATAGGCAACCTCATTTTCTGTGCTCACTGTATAATCCATCTTACCCTCCATTCTTAATTTTGCATAGAAATCATCTTCAGATACATTTGAATGAACATTAGTTTCTAAACTTGGACTAATAACTGGCTCCTTTTTAACATGCAAAATGTTTGAATTGTAAATATCTACATTTGTAGATTCTCCATAAACCTTCTTTACAGAAGGAATCTACTCACCCTTGGGGCTCATATGAGTTACATCAACTGTAGGAGTACTTGAAGCCTATTTTCTGATGGTATCTAGCACTTTTGATGAGATAGATAATATTTCAGGGGGTTTATCAATATTGTCTTCTAGTTTGGTGGTCATTTATTTCAATTCAAAATGTGCTCTTGGCCCATCCACAATTTCTTCAGCTGGCTTCAAATTCTCTACTCTTTTTGGCTGCGTGGATTCTTCTACAAGCTTTTCATTGAATTGAACTAACCTTTTTTCAGAGTTTCCATGATTAAATCTCAAATTTCTTCATTCTGCCGCTTGTTCATGCTAGACATCTTGCCAACATTGAGAGTTGACAGAGTATTTTTTGTTAGGACCCTTCTTCAATAAAAAATTACCCAAAAAAAACCATGCATCTTATAAAAGGGTCCAGTTTGACATCTTTTGATAAGTGATCTTCTGCTCCTTTCATGTAATCTTCATGGAACTTAGGATACTTCTTCATCAAATCAAATGATTTGAACCACAGGGGAAGCTCAACAATTGAAGAAATTTATGATGTGTCATTAACTCAAGTAGAGTATTTTTTATATCCAAACTTTTATACCATTCTAATGCCAAGTGAGTAGCAGTCCAATATGTGTACAAATGAGCAGGCATGATCTCATATTTTGAAATATGTCTTTTGATTAACATACCAAAATCTAAAATCATTATTGCCTCAAACAAAAAATTAGGATATTGTGCATGCCAAAATAACCTTTAAAATTGTATTCACTAGATTGACATCAGATTTCATCCCTTCAAAAATCTGGTGAATTTAGTCGGGCTCCAAAGTGGGTCCGGCTCAAAAAATTTCATTTTCAAACACCTAATTTCTCAAACTGGCCTATTGAACCCATCATATTGATTGGAACTAAGTTCGACCACTTATAAATCAATTGAAACTTATTTTATCATTGATATGAAAACTGTCACTTTTGTGTTAGGAGGTCCTTTGACTAGCCTTAAAAATTGACAAGAACAACTGACTGGGCTTTGAAATCTGACACACTAATTCTTTGTTCCGTAGACTCCTACCTTGTCGAATCTTATCTCATGAGGAATTCAGGATCAAAAAATATGGACCATCAAAGTTTCCCTTTCAGAATTACTTGCAAGTAAACATGTCAGGAAATAATCAATTGCGTTTGGAATTGGCTTCAAAAATTGGGCAAACTAACACTTGGGAAGACAAAAATTGGGGTATTGGTTCACTGTCATGAGGAGAGTATGGATCTGTGACTTGGGCTCATGATGAATAATAGGACACAAATTACAAGTGGTCAAAGTAGGCTACTCAAAATTTGTAGACTAGAAAGACTGGCAGAAAAGCATTTTTTGCAAATGGAATGGTCCTGGAAAAGTGTGCAAACATATTTGTCAAGACTTGCAAACTGGCACACTTTAAGTATTTTTAGAGTAAAACACAGTGGTAAAATTCATTCAATCTCATCTATCATGAATTTTAAGTTATAACATCACGAACAGGGGTTCTGACAAATCTGCTCCTTTTGATACTGGTAAAAAGTTACAAATTGCATTTGGCATCGCGTTTGAAAACTAATCAAATGGATTTGTCATAAGCTAAAACTTGAAACATAGAAAGTCTTTGACCTCTAAAATGCAATGCAAAAATATTTTTCTCATTTTGGTCAACTGGTAAAAAATTATAACTTGTCAAATAGGGCTTCCCAGAATTTGGAACAATTCACATCAACATGACAACAATAAATGACCAACTTTGAGGGATTCGAAACCTAGACAAATGAGTTTGAAATGATTTAAAATCTAAAATATAGGCTATCTGATATGGACACTAAATACTCCCAAAGTAGTGAGTCATGAAACATAACTCAGTGTGAGATATTCAATTGCAAACAAGGCCTCCTGTCGTTGTTTGACACTTAGGAAAAATGCAGAATTGACAATTGCTCAAAATGGGACTTCACGAAATGGCTTAGAATGACAGTTTAATTTCATGAAATATATAGACACACTAAATGGAAGGTGCTAGAAGCATTAAAGACCTCTTAGGCCTCAAATGGACAGTTGGGTACATGTGTATCAAAAAGCATTTGTACGGCTTGATTTCTCACTGGTACTCAAAATTGGGGCTACAATTTTGAGCACCAACAGGACTCTCTATCCCCCTTTCTTTCACTAGTGGCTTGGTTAAGGCCATTACAAGCCAAAACTCAACTAGGAACCCTAAGTTATTAGATACTCTTACCTAGGTGCTCTTGCACCAAAGGGCTTATAAGTGTAGTATTCAAAGAATTCTATAAGGATCTTATTTAAACTATAAAATATCCATTAATCTATTAAACCAAATATTGTGAAACTGTGAAATACACGTATCAAATTAGGATATTGATTTAGCAATGAACTATATAACCTATTTACATTTGAACTTGATTTCACATTGTAAATTTTTGAACATGCTTAATAACAAAACCTTTCATCCTTTCACTATTGTTATAAAATGGAAGGAGATAAATTCTCACAATGATCTAAGTAAAATATTTAAACAAATCTATTCTTTATTTCCAATTGAATCAAGGAATACAATGGAAGGAACTCTTGGAGTATTACATCAACTCAATACATCTTTCATCATATAAAGGAACTATCATTTTCTATCAATGGATATGAAAATATATCTTAACTACCAAATGATCAATAGTTAATATCTACTATGATTGATGCTAAATCTCTACTTGGAAGTCAGGACCACAATTACAACCAATTATAGATGAGAGAAAATGCCAAGGAGATCCCATAAGGAATCCTTTGACAACTCAAGGCAACCTAGTTTAGAAGATTAACATGGAAAAATCTTAAACCTTTCCAAAATTATATTTCAATAAAATTCCCTATGAAAAAATGTGTGAGCAGTTAGATCTTACTTTCCTTAAACCCTTTTCCCTAATAAACCTTCAATCACATTTTGACCTTTGATTAAAACATCATTGTAGAAATTTGCATGTGCTAAAAGATGGTACCTTAAGCAACTCAACTTAATCTTCATACCACTCCTTACTTTGTGACACAAGTCCAATTGAACATACCTAGTTTAATAAGGAAGCAATGGTTCTCCAACACAACATGAACCACAAGATCTCTATGCTAGTGACCAATAAAAATATAAAAATCACACATTTTCACATAGGTAAAAGTTTGTACAATTTTTTATTGCAAGAATGCACTAGCTATTGATGTTCATTGATAACTTAAAACATCCAACACCCTTGGTCCCAATGACATAATACATCTGAACCATTGGATCTTATCTTTCACAACCATAGACTAATTAGGAACAAGAAATAAATAACTCGAGCCAATTTACTATGCAATAGGATAGGGACACATGCTTGAATTATGCATTATTACATAATGAAAGAAGTCTAACAAGTTTTCATTTGGAGAATGTGCACACTATCCAATCATTTCTAAGATAGACCCATAAGTCACCAAGGCCAAATGGAACAATGGAAAAATAAAGAGATTAGACCTAGGGTTCTTGAACAAATAAAAAATGAGCCATAAAAAAAAAAATCATAAGCCTAGGAAGAAAAAATGGACTCACCCGATGTGGTGAAGACCCACATTTCAAGTCATAAAAAGTAACTTGAAATTATAAAGTCCAAATGATGTTTAAGGGTTATACAACTTAGATAATTTTGAAATATTTGAACATGTTTCTTTCTTAAAAATTCTAGGTCAAGTAAGTACAAGGAAAATTATCAGGGTTTCAAAACTTTAGGGCTTAGCTTAAAATAATACCACCACAATGGAAGGCTTCCTTCAAGAAAAATGAAGGGTTTTATGAGTATTTAGTCATGCATCTAGGGCTAGCCAATGCATCAAGAATCTTCATGCAACTCATGAATGAAGTACTAAAAGAATTTATGGGTAAGTTTTTCATTGTTTACATAGATAATTTTTTGATCTTTAGTAAGACATTGGTGGAGTGTATAATGCATATTCATAGGGTGTTTGAGAAGTTAAGTGAAGAGGAATTATTGATTAATTTGAAGAAGGAGTTAGTGTATCTAGGATTTGTAGTTTCAATAGAAGGTATAAAAATGGATATAAAGAAGATGAAGGCCATCCTTGAATGACCGAATCTAAGAAGTGTGACTGAGGTGATATCTTTTCATGGTTTGGCTAGATTTTAAATAAATTTTAAAAGGTCTTTTCACATGTTTATGAACCCTTAAATGAAATAATGAGAGGGGATAGGAAGGATTTTAAGTGAACTACAGGAGAAAATAAGAGTTTTGAGTTGTTGAAACAAAAAGTTACAAAATTACCTATTTTAGCAACTCCATATTTTGATAAGGTGTTTCAAGTAGAGTGTGATTCTAGTGGTACTGCAATAGGAGTTATTTTGAGAAAATAGGTTAGACCTATTACTTACTTCAATGAGAATTTAAATGATACATGTACATGGTGGAATCAAGTATTCATGAGACCTTGATGTAGAGTGCAATCAGAATAACAATGGAGTAAGTTAGATTCAGGAAACATTGCCAAATAATGACTCTACAAGCATCTCATGTTTCCCTAACTACAACTACTAAAATTTCTCTCAGACCAACATCTTAGTGATAGTTCTAGAATGGAAGTATGCTATTAATGCAGATTTATGAATGTTTATATGATATCTATATGAAAATGCAAGATAAGAATATGGAAATACTAAAACAAGTGCATGCAAGAGACTAAACAATTTTAAATAATGCTAAATAAATACTAAAATGATGCTAGAATGACACTAAAATAAAATTAAATCTCTACAAAAATGATGCTAAATGGATAATCAAAATGATAGCTCTAATATGCCTATAGTATAGATGCATAAAACTTGGGTTTGTTTGCTCTTGATTTTCCCTTCTATTTATAGGAATTTAGAAGGGGGTTGGGGTAAAGATCTAGTTTTTATCTTTCACTGGGGGTAAGAGTGAAACTGAAAATATCTCACAAAACCCCAAGACCTAAACAATCCAATAGACTTAGTTTGTGAGGATAAATAGGGATTTTCAATTGTTTTATATTCAAAAAAGGTGGATTTCACTTTTGAGAGAAAAATGACTTTAGTTGATTTATTAAATGTTGCATTTATTTTCAACTTCTGTCTTTACCTTTTTTATTTTTATATTATTTTTTGGTTTTATGATTTGGATTTCCTCTTTTTATAGGTGATTTTGGTCTTTTTGAAATCGATCAAGGGTTTAGGTGATTAATTACTTAACCACTCAAATGACTTGATGTTGTGATTGATTTGAAAGTCCATTATTTTTCTCATTTATTTGATTTTGTCTTTAATTTTCATTGTTTGATCAAAATTCTTGTTGCTTTAGGTCTTTGCCAATTTTAGGGTATTGCCAAAATAAAATATTTTGTTTATGATACAAAATTCTAGGCTATAGTAAATTCATTGAAGAAGTGGAGACATTATCTTCTTCCTAAGAAGTTTATATACATATATATATATATATTGTTCATCAAGATTTTAAATATTTTAAATGTCAAGAAAATATAAATCAGAGGGTCAAGTTTTTATAGAATTATATTTTTTTGTTTGAAAAATAGGAGTAGGAAGTCTAACATGGTTGTAGATGCTCTTAGAAGGAGACAAATTTTGGTGATAGAGATGTAGATTGAGGTAGTTAGGTTCAATGAACTAAAGAGCTTGTATCTAAAGGATCCTACTTTTGATGAATCTTGGAAAGCTTGTATAGAAATTTTTGCTATAGACAAAACCAAGTGGTTGGAATTCATCATCCAAGATGGTATGCTATTTATAAGAAGTCAATTATGAATTCCAAAGACTTCTATGAGGGAGAATATTATTAAGGAAAAGAATATTAGAAGATTGGATAGATCTTAAGATAAAAATATTAATCTAATTAGTGATAATTATTACTAGCCACAGTTGTAGAAAGATGTTAAGAAATTTGCATAGAGTTGTCAAGTATGCGAGATAGAAGAAGGAGAAAAGCATAATATTGTTATAATAATTTAGAATAATTGAGAGGGGTGGGGGTTGAATCAATTATCCTTAGGTCCATATGTTCTAGTTCAACTTTTAAACACTAAAAATAAATAAATAAACTCATATATCCACTCATTCTCTATAGCATATCATCAACAATTCAACATTTTATGCAATATCATAACTCTATATGTGTCATCTGTTAGTATGTAAACTATTGTAAAATATAGCATGCAAAATGATAACATCCACACATGATAATAACACTTTTGACACCAGGATTTGATGTGGAAACCCAAATTGGAAAAACCACCAAGTAACATGCTACCACTTTTTCACTCTTCTGAAGTGAGCTCAGTTAAGAGCCAACCATATTAAAGGTTCTACAACACATTATTAAATGTGACCCTATTAATGAAATAAATCACCTTATTAGGAGTGACCTTGTTAGAAGACTTTAGAACATTCCATTAGAATGCCACCTTGATTAAAGGATTTACAAAATGACTATTAGATCAAGCTTAATTAAAAGATTTTGGACTGATACAATGGTTATAATGTAATAGTAGGGTTGATCTATAAAGTGTTGACATTAAGTCAAATTTGTTCTTAGTGACAACACTTATTTAGATTTTTTATGGCTACCGAGCTTATTGAATAGTCTACAGTGTTTGCTAGTAATTCACTAGCCACCAAGCTTTACAGTTTCTATCAAGCATTCCAGTGTGAAATCCTATAGTTCCTACCAAGAAGTTTAGTGGTTACCAAGCTTCATAGTTTCTACCGAGCCATCAATTCATGTGAAGCAAAGTTAGTGTTAACCAAGCAAGGTGATGATTAGTGTTTACCGAGTATAGTCATGGTAAATGAGTAATTTAGTATCTACTAAATCACCAGTGTAGACCGAGTTCAAGACTACTCTAAGATGATTAGTATGGATTGAGCTTCTACTTCTACTAAATGCATGACAATGCCAAGTAATGACAGTGGATGTCATGTATCAGAACTTCACCAAGTTAGTCTTCAAAACTCGAGTGACTTCATCTGAGGCAACTTTGTAATATTGGTGTTAACTTGTATATTGGCCAACTTTGTAATTTTGGAATTTAGATTGATGTATATATATATGTAGATGTAATTTAGTGTATCATATCCATATAGATGTATGTATGCATGAATAAGTGAGAGTGAAGAATATGTAAGAAGCATGCAAATGTGAATTAGCATCAAAGTCTATTTTAAGACCATATCAACAAAGGAGTAGCCGAGTCATATCTATCACATAAAGGTGATTAGTACTTCAAAGAATCTCTATCAACAAATTAGTTGTAAGTTAGAGATCTACTATTTCATTCTAACAGGTGAACCAGTCTAAAATCCTTTAACAAGGTAGACTTAATAGTCTTTTGTCAAATCTCTTTACCAAGTACATACTTCATTATATGTTTGTAAAACCTCTAACAAGGTGGACCTAGTAGTCCTAATTTCTCCTAATAGGGAAAATCATCAGAAGTGATTAGTGTAAGCCTTAACATGCCAACTTTATGCTGCAGTATTGAAGTTTTGTGGGTATCATCCCACCCCAGTTTTACTTTCTATTTGGAAAGCTTCTAGGTCACCAAATTGTTGTGTTCATGTGCCATGAATGTTTATGTTTTCAGTTTCTCATGTATGTAGTTAGATTTGATTTAATGAATTAAATGATTATTGGATTATTGCAATTAAGATTTGAATTCAATAAAGTCTTTAAGGTTACTAATTAACCCCTCCCCTCTCAATAACCTAGCATAGTCTTGAATATTTCCAACAATTGGTATTAGAGCTTTGTGGTTCTTAGGATAAATCTTGATTGCTTGAGCAAAGATCAAGGACAATGGAGATATTCAGACTTGATAAAGCAATTGACAATGAAAAGCTAGATCTAGAAATGGCCATTGCAAAACTCAAGAAAGCTAAGGAGCAACTTTTCCAATCCCTGAAAAGAAGGAAGGAACTTGCAAATTAGATGAATGATCACCAATACATTGAAGAAAAGATTGAAGATCTTTTCCCTTTAAGTAGTTTAGATGAAGCAAATGATGCAATCAAAGAATTCTTAGAGATGAATGGTTCCCTGCAAGAAGAAATAAGAAAGCTCAAAAGAGAAAAAGAAATTTAGTCAATAAGGCTATGTGAAATCTTGGAACAAAGGAACAAGATGAAAGAAGAAATGGATGGAAGAAACAATGAGATCCAAAACCAATTCCTTTAGCACGAAAATCTTATAGATCAAATCTCCAATGCAAATGAAGAAATCATGAGTCAAAGATAGATCAATGAAAGATTAAGGAATGATCTAGATTCAGAAAGAAAAATCAATGAAAGAATAAGAAGTGAGTTGAGATCTGAAAAGAAAATTAGTGAAAGATTGAAAAATGACCTAAACATTGAAAAGCAAGTCAATGAGAGAATGATGAAATCCCAAGTAGACATGAATCAATTGAATCAACTAAATGAGCAAAATCTCTATAGACAAAAAGGTAAATCAAGAATTGGATACAAAGAAGAAGGTGAATCCTCCAAACAAGGTGCTCAATGGAATTAAAGACCTACTTGCAATCACCATGGTAAGATAGGTCATACATCAAACAAATGTTGGAGTAATGGAAAAGTAAAATTCAATGGTAAATGTTACAATGACAATCAACATGGTCATGAGACTAATGAATGTAAAGAGAAACCAAAATTTGAAGGAAAATGTCACAAATGCAAGAAATAAGGTCACAATGCATCAAATTGTAGAACCAAGTCATTCAATCTAGTAGAGCAAATTGTGAAAGCAATATTTGGTTGGGACTATAACACCTAGTACAGATGTCATTACTATGGAGAGTATGGAAAGATTGGCATGAACTATGTTAAACATCACACAAGGAAGAGAGATACCACCATAAGATGTTTTACTAATACAAAACTTGGTCATCTAGCCAAGAATTGCATGAATACCGGTAGAATTGAAGATGAAAAGAAAGCAAAAGCAGATAACACCAGAAAGAAAATGAGGTAGCAATGGATTCCTAAATCCATCAGGAAAGCTAGTCCAAGAAATGATGGTCATGTCACTCAAGAAGTGGGTGACTCCACCATTTCCAGTTAAGTTCTTAAGTAAGAACTAGAACTGTGTTATCATGATCGCATCTAAATAGTTCCAAAATTGGAAGGAAGCAAAGATTCAAATCAGTATTCAAGATAAAAGGGGATCATAGAACATTAGTATTAGTTATCATTGAGTAAGGTTGGGTCATGGACTCTATCAAGCAAGGTTGGGAGGAACTAGTCACACATGTTTGGTTACCAAGTTATGAAGTATTCATCGAACGATTCAAACAAATAGTGGATGACAATCTATCATACATACTGATGTCATTGCAGCTACTTTTGTATGAAGCATTAATGGAAATTTTTTATCAAAAGGTAGAAAATTGAATTCATTTTTCACCAAAATCTTGAAGTGTTGTTGCGATCAAGCGAATTGCAGAGTGATCAAGCAATTTTGAGCAAAATTTATAGTAATTTTTTTTTGAAGTTTTCCATAACCTACCAAGTAGCCATGGTAGCATCAAGCAATAGTAGCAAGGAAAAGAAAGGGTTAGAAATGTTGGTTTGAGGAGTCCAATGGAAATCACTAGATTTCAAACTTGTACCAACAATTGCGAAAACCCTCGATCCAAATGGAGCACAATTGTAGATCCCTCCTAAAGTACTACTCATTAACGATATTTGAACTCATTTTAAGTGTGCAATTCAAGAAATTGGAACCATAGAGATGGATGATGCCCTAGGTCAATTGTGTGTGAATGGTGTTCTTAAACCCAAACATAAGCACTTGGAAGAAAAGGGTTTAACCCACATTCCCAACCTACCCTAATGTTTCCAAATAAAATGGATTAGATACATCCTAAGACAAGTTCACAATAGTTAGTTATGGCTTGAGCAACTAGTTTTGATCACTAAAATATGAGACCAGGGAAGAGGTTGAGAAGAAATAGATTAAATAATTGGTGCTAACCAAGATGAGCAAATGGAAGTATTCCCCTGATCAGATAGCCTCTCAGATCTCTAATGATCTATTAGAGAAGTTGAAGCCAAGATGAGACTTAGCCATGCAGACAAAAAAAGATATCTATGAACAAACCCTAAGGAAATTTTTACTGAGCATTACCAATGCTAAGGTAAAAGAGTCTATGAAGAAAAATGAAGATAGAACGACTCTTAGATTTCATACTTGTTTAATTTTGTTAAAAGATATAGAGCATGTAGTCAAGAATGCTATAGGTATGTGGAAGAATATTTATCACCTGCATAAATAAAGTGACTTTCCAGTAGAAGTCAAGGATGTTGATAGTGATGATGAGGAAGAAGGAACATACTTTGAGACAATACAATTTGTCAATGAAGAAGTTTAAGAAGATAAAGAGGAAGAAGCTACCAAGGAATACAAAGAAGATGATAAGGAGACTAATCCTATGAAGATAGCAGCAACAATTATTGCCTCACTTCCTCATTCTCCACGCAAATCAACAGCTACGTCAAGTTTGGAGTCAGCTTTAGCAAGTTTGATTGTGACCATAATAGATACATCAAATGTCCAGTCACTCTTCACTCCCTCATAGCTCAGTGCATCATTAATGGAAGTGTCTACCACTTCTAAGTTGAAGCCTCCCTCTTCTTCAATTCCCAAGTCAACATCATTAGCAGTGAGTATAGCATGTTCTACAATTTTTTGTTCTTCAGCAGTAAGTACAGTTTCGAGTTCTACAATTTTGGATCCTATAGTTTTGTTTTCTACAGCTTTGGATACATCTATACATACATCAATTTTTGATTTAGTAAGCATTCTAGTTAGTATTCCATCTGTTGGTACTATATTGGTTTTTATAGCTAGTCCTATTATCCCTACTATTGTTTCTATTTTAGATTCTAAGGAATCAAGTACAAAGGCAGTTGAACCTAAGGCTCAACCTAGTACAAAAATTTTGAGTGGAAAGGAGATAGAGGAGGATATTGACCTAGATTAGGAGATTGAGATTCCAAAGTATCTACAATGAATTATCTACTAAGAATGTTTTGACTGAGGTGATAGGTGTTGAAGTTGATACTTCTCAACACATTTTTCTTTAATTAGAAGAGGTAGTCCAAGTGTTTAATGAGGACTCTAATGGTCAAGAAAAATTGATCGAGAAAGCAGAGAAGAAATTTGATAACAAAGTGCTTGAGCACATTGCTCAACAAATTGCTTATTAGCAAGTGGAGCTTTCCTCAATTTTGACCAATCTTGAAAACTCTTGCACAAATGTAACATCACTTTTTGGAAAATTATGCAATGTTACCAATTTCACAAAGGAAATAAAGAGAAAATTGAAAAAGATTGATGAAGATCTGAAGGCTAGTGCATAGCAGTTGAAATTTGACCCTAGTTCAAGCTTTGCACATAATATGAAAATTAGATTCTTGTCAAATATGCAAGCATAATTGTTGACAGAAGAAGCAAGGATCTAGTCTTCACTGATAGATATTCTAAATATGATGACCTAATGAACAAAGGAGTAACAACATCATATCTATCACATAAAGGTGATCAATACTTCAAAGAATCTCTATTAGCAAAATCCAAAATCCTCTAACAAGGTAGACTTAATAGTCTTTTGTCAGATCTCTTTATCGAGTACATACTTCATTGTATGTTTGTAAAACCTATAACAAGGTGGACCTACCAATCCTAATTTCTCCTAACAAGGTAGATCATTAGAAGTGATCATTGTAAGCCTTAACAGGCCAACTTTATGCTATAGTATTGAAGTTTTGTGGGTATCATCCCCACCCTAGTTTTACTTTCTATCTAGAAAGTTTTTGGGTCACCAAATTGTTGTGTTCATGTGCCATGAATGTTTATGTTTTTAGTTTCTCATGCATGTAGATAGATCTGATTTAATGAATTAAATGATTATTGGATTATTGGAATTAAGATCTGAATTTGATAAAGTTTTTAAGGTTACTAATTCAACCCTCCCCTCTTAGTAACCTAGCATAGTCTTGAATATATCCAACATAAAGTACAACTCATTTTGAAAATTTATATCTCCATTCAGTCATCTGTTGGTTCATTGAAATCTTCATCACTAATCTACTTCACATCTCAAGCTATCACACTTCACAAACTCTTCACACTTTACCTATGGTGATCACCTCTTCACACCCGCTCCTTAAGATCGTAAATCAATAATGAACCAACCTTGCAACTAATTCCTAATGCCTCCTTAAATAGGTAGTTTTGATTATTTTCTACTTAAACATCATCATCGATCTTAGGGTTATGTTAGATTCATCTAATCCTTCCATATTTTGTTCTCCTTCTTCTTCTAGAAACTTTTGATAAAATCCTTTCTTTTGATCATGTAACAAACTCTCCTCATGCATTAACTATGCCAAATTAATCCTTATCTTTCATGCACTTTAACTAATTCAAAATTCCAATCATGTTGGACTCAAAATCAAATCTTTCTCAAATTTTAACTTTTTCTATCACTCGACAATCACTGTGTTCTTCTAAAGTTTTGCTAACTTGTCCTACATTTTCTTAGTAGTAGTGCATTCCTTCACATCATCAAATTTTATATAAATGAGAGTGGCTAAAAGTTCAATCATCATTTGGTTATGCTCATGCTTTTCTTTCATTTATTCAATTGTCATAGGTCTAGTAACCTCAATATATTCATTGTCCAAGTAGTAGGATGTGGAATCTCTAATTCTAGATAAGTACAATCTCATCCACCTTTTCCATGCTAGGAAGTTCTCCTTGTTCAACTTAGGTATCTCTCTTTTGTACATCTTGATGTTTGGCTTGAGTCCCTTCAAAATTTATTGACAAGCACCAAAGCTTTGATACCAATTATTATAATGATTTAAAATAACTAGGGGTTGGGGGGTTGGGGCGGAGGGGGGGTGGGGGGTGAATGAGTTATCATTAGGTCAAGATGTACCAATTCAAATTTCAAACAATATAAATAATCTTAGATTTCCACTTGGTCTCTATAGCATATCATCAACAATTTAACATTTCATGCAAAATCTTAACTCTCTATCTCTATATGTTTCATCTATTAGTAAATAAACTACTATAAAATATAGAATGAGAAAAAATAACATCCACACATGATAATAAAACTTTTGACACCGGGATTTAATGTGGGAGCCCGATTTGGGAAAATCCACCAAGTAACATGTTACCAATTTTTCACTCTTCTAAAGTGATCTTAGTTAAGAGCTCACCTTGTTAAAGGTTCTAACACACTATTAAATATGACCCCTTTAAATGATTTAATCACCCTATTAGGAGTGACCTTTTTAGAGGACTTTAGAATATTCCATTAGAATGTCACCTTAATCAAAGGATTTGCAAAATGATTGTTAGGTCAACCTTGATTAAATGATTTTGAACTGATATAGTGGTTAGAATGTAATAGTAGGTTTGATTTGTAAAGTACAACTCACTTTGAAAATTTAGATCTCCATTTACTCATGTACTAGTTCATTGACTAGGCTTCATTAACATCTCCATCACTGATCTGCCTAACCCTTCCTCAAGTAATCAAATTGCACAAACTCTTCACACTTCACCTCTATTGTTCATCTCTTCACAACTTCTCCTTAAGATTTCCAATAAAAAATGAACTAGCCTTGTAACTAATTCCTCATGCCTCCTTAAATATGTAATTTTAATCTTTTTAAATGCTTAAGCATCATCATCAATATTAGGGTTAGGACAAATTCATTAAATCCTTCCATCTCGTGTTCTTCTACTTCTAGAAACTTTTGATCAAATCCTTACCTTTGATCATGTAACAAACTCTCCTCATGCATTAAATATGCTAATTCATTTAATCCTTATGTTTCACACACTTTGAGTAATTCAAAATTCTAACTATGTTGGTCTCAAAATCAATTCTTTCTCAAACTTTAAAATTTTCTATCACTCGACAATCATTGTGTTCTTAAGCTCTGTCAATACTGAGTAGCTTGGTACACATTGTAGTTTCTTACTTAGCATCAATATTATTACTCAACCATTACTACACTTGGTCACAAATACACTCCTCCATACATTTTCTGAACAATAACTATCTACTTGGCTTGAATTATTTCGCTCGACTTGTATTTAATTTCCTTAATCTTCTTCTTTAGTTCCTTTATTGACTATACAACATTGATACTTGATCAAGCTTATCCTTATGACTTGTTTCAATTCTTAGCTTCATCTAATTTTCTTCTACACATGTATTGATTGAACAACATATTATCTTGTCAAGGACTAACTTATCAAGTGCCTATTGTATTTCCATGATACTTAACACATCTCAACTCAACCTTTCACTAGGTCATGTGATCATCTCTTCTTTTCAAATCCTCTTCATCAATTAAATGATATGGCACTCTAAATTGTTAGTAAATGTCTATCTAGTAGGTTTGACACTCTGTCTTACCAATATGTTTGACATCAATGATAACATAACAATTGCTTGAATTGTAGTTTCCAACAATCTCCCTCTTTGGCATTGATGCCAACACCTGCACCTCATATACTTCACTTACAGGTCTAGTTACCATGTAATCCAAAAAGATTCAACAATGTACTATCTTATCTCTCTTTGTTTGGATTCTTTCTTTCTTAGTTTCAATATGATTCTCATTTGGTTAATCTCAGGATGCTCCCTCTATCAATTTAGTACATACACTTTTATGTAGAAACCTCAAACATACATTTTCTCCCTCTTTTTTGGTGGTAAATTGTATGGTAACTTGATCATGCTAATCTCCCTCTTTGACAAAAATGCAAAAGACATACCATGCCACATAAATCATGTCACTTCTTTGACTGATATAGCAATATCATCTCTTCATAAACTTCTTCTATCTTTGTCTCCTCATAGTTTAGTGTCTTCCATTTAACACATTTAGGCAGCTCCTAAAGTATGACATCCTTGCATCAATATTAATGATATTATGATTCTTAGAGATTTACACAATGCAACATCTCTACTTAGTTTTTACAAGGTAGGAGGATGACCCCTAACTTGCCTCTTAGATAGTCAAAAGCATCCCTAAGTAGTGCTTTAGTGAATTTTTCAGCTAACTATTCCTTTATGTTCACATATTCCGCTCTCACTTCTTTCTCTTGTACTATCTCTCTCAAGTAATGATACTTGAGCTTAATATGCTTAGTCTTTGTATACACCACATGGTTCTTTGATATGTTTATGATGCTTGTGTAATCACAATAAATTACAAAAGGTTCAGTGATCTCTTCCTTCATCTCTTTCAACAATTTCTTGATCCATAGAATGTTTGAATAATTCACTACTATAGCAACATATTCAACCTTTGCTATAGATTGTGAAATATAGTTATGCTTCTTTCTTTTCCATGAAATCAATCTTTTACCCAAGAAGAAATCTCCTCCACTTTTACTCTTTCAGTCATCAATATTTCCTACCCAATCAACATTTGTATACACTTTTAGTCCAAATTTGTCACTTCTTTTATACCATAGGCCATGGTCTTCTTTTCCTTTCAAGTATCTTAGTATCCTTGTTGCTACCATCATATCATTTTCTCTAGGATTAGATGAGAATCTAGAAATAATTCCAATATCTAACACAATGTCAGATCTACTATGTACAACATATTGTACTTTCCCATTCATATACCTATACAATGTTTAATTCACCTCATCAAAATCATCATTCTTTGACAATTTGTGTCCAATCACCATTGGTGTTCCAATTGGTCTTGAGCCTTCCATACCAAAAGTATTCAATATTTCTTTTATGTATTTTGATCGAGTGATGAAAATACCCATGTTCATCTAATAAACTTGTAAACCAACAAAGAATTCAATCTCTCCAAACATTGACATTTCACACTCCTTTTTTATTTGATTAGAAAATGATTTTCTCAATGAATCATTTCCTCCAAATATGATGTCATCAACAAAAAATTCAGCTAGCAATATCTTATTTTTAGCTTTACTTTTTAGATACAAATTTCTATTGTCATTAGTTCTTACAAAACCAATTTTCATCAAATAATTGTGTAACCTTTGTATACCATGATCTAGGGGCTTTCTTTAAACCATATTCCTTTTGTTTGGATAAATAAATCCTTTAGGTTGTTCAATGTAGACTTCTTCCTCAAGAATTCCATTAAAAAATGCAGATTTTATATCCATTTGGTACACTTTGAATTCTTTGTAAGTAGCATATGCAAGCAAAGTCCTCACTCCTTCTAACCTTGCAACTGGGGAAAACATTTCTCCATAGTCAACCCGTTCCTCATGTACATACCCCTTTCAAACTAGTCTTGCCTTATTACTTGTGACTTCACCTTTCTCATTCAACTTGTTTCTGAACACTCACTTAGTTCCAATCATATTTTTGTCTTTTGGTCTCGGTACCAATGTCCATGATTTGTTCTTTTCAATTTTCACAATTTCTTCATGCATTTCCTTGACCCAATCTTTAGTCTCTAAAGCATCTTTTACATATTTAGGTTTAAATTCACACAAAAAGAATATGTCATTCTTCAATCTTCTTCTTTTCATGAATCTTGAATCTTTATCTTTAATAATTTGATTTGGTGCATGATGTCTTCTCACATAATTTTCCAATATAGTTTCAAACCTTAGTCCCTCTTGTCATTATTCACTAGATTCTACATGTTCAACCTCTCCTATTATCTTTGGCTGTATGTCAGTTTCCTCTATATGCTATTTGATAGTCACAACCTATGACTTAGCTCCTATAGCCTAACACTTGATAGACTACTGATGCTCAGTGGATCTCTTCTACAAAACCTCAATAGTGCCTAGATGCTAATGCTTGACTACCACCTTTTTTGGTTCAAGTAAGACACTAGGTTCACCTTCACAGACATAGACACTTTCTATAATATTGAGGTTCTTTCTTGCATTCTTCTTCATTTTTCTCTACAAATTCATCAACTCTAACATTTTTACTTTCAACAACTTTTTTACCGTTAGAATTCAAACACTTATAAGCTTTTCTATTAGTGGAATAACCTAGGAATATTCTTTCATCACTTTTAGCATCAAGTTTACCTTTTCTTGCATCTTTCAATATATAACATATGTTTCTAAAGACTTTAAGATTATTCATATTTGGTGCATATCCATACCAGAGTTCAAAAGATATTTTGTTTGTTCCTTTCTTCACTTGAACTTAGTTCAGAGTATAGACTATAGTGCTTACCCCTCTCTAGTAATTTTATGAAATATCCTTATTTGTCATTAGTGTTCTTGCAGAATCCATAATTGATATGTTCCTTCTCTCTACTATACCATTCTATGGTGGTATCCTTGGTCTACTCATTTTCCTCTTGATTCTATTGTCAGTTCAAAATATTTTGAATTCGTCTAAAATGAATTCACCACCACTTGTTGATCTTAGACATTTCAAACTCTTACCTATTTCTTTCTCAACTCTAGCATGATACCACTTGAACATTTGAAATGAATTAGATTTTCTCTAAAGAAAAATTATAGTCACCATTCTTAAAAAATCATCAACAAATAGAATAAAGTATTTATCACCATAATAGTCTTGTATTGCAATAGGACCACATAAGCTAGTATGAACCAAATCCAAACTTCATCCGAAGAATATGTTTTTCTCTTGAAACTAGACTTTGTCATTTTAGTCATTTGATATTGTTTGCACATCACTTTATCATGTTTTCTTAATCTTGGTAACCCTCTAACTCTTCTCATTTTACATATGCTTACCAAGTTATCAAAGTTCACATGACATATCCTCTTATACCTGTAGACACTTAAAACTGTCCTAAACACTATATTAATTGATTTAATATCTCCCTTGACACTATAATTATTTATTTATTAATTAATTATATTCTTCATGTTCCTTTTCTTATTTAATTAAATTTATTTAAATAAATAGGTTCACACTTCCTTGATGTATTTAACTTTAATTTAAATGCATCCCCTCTAATGCGTTAAATTTATTTAATGCATAGTGCTCCATAAATACTTTTAAATAAATCTCAATTTATTTAATTCCCTCCACTTTATTAAATTCTTTAATCCTATGATTAAGTTAAACCTTATTTAATTTAATTCTAATCCCATCCTAAAACCTAATCTACACCCATCATTCTCATCCATTTAAGCCTACCTATTTATTAATCTCACTTAACTAATGATAAACACCTTTCTAAGCACATATTAGTCCCTAAATGTTTACTCACACATGTGTGAGAAACTCAAGATCCAATAAAGCTTCTATTTCATTATTTTATTCACACCTCTTACACCTCTTACACATTTGTCCCCCTTTCCTTTTTCCAAGGTTTCTCACACATGTGTGACCAAACCTTGAGCCATCACTTTCATCTAAAAAGACTTATGTTGCCCACGTGTCTTCCTTGTGGCACCTATGTAGATGCTACATAGATTCTACCTCCCCAAAGGCTCTCTCAAACTTATAAATAGAGTCCTTGTCTCAAGCATTTTCCATCTTCGTCATTTGCATTGTTATCATGCTAGTTTAATTTTAGAGGTCTCTTAGAGATTTGTATAGTACTAACACTTTGGTAGATGTTATATTTTTTGCACTTATGCTTTCATTTTCATGATATTATTACCCTCTTAGTTTTCTTTTCCATTTACATTATACATTGAGTGCTCTCAAGAATGGTTGCTTCCATAGCTATCTCTTGAACCATTGTTCACTCATCTTAGTTTAGATTCATATTTCACATTGCATTCTCATCTATCATTTTGGGATTCATTCAATAGTTGTGTTTGGGAGAGCACACTCACATCCCACAATCTTAAGCACACCAACAGGGCCTCTTATGGGTACCCTTGTTGAGCTGCTTTGAGGTTGTGTGGGGACTCTTTCTTTTCAGTTGCATAGTTTAAAACTCAAGTCTAATATTTAGTTGTATTTTTTTTTTGTTTTGAATCTTTGATATGCACATGTACAACTAACATTTTCTTGTTTATGCATTCTCCCAACAAGTTAGGTTTTACCACATATGATGCCATAAGCAAACATCTTCACATTTTAAAAATAGACAAGTATCTTCATAGTGGTCTAGATAGAACAAATTACTTCTTGTTTGCTCTCCAATTCCAACTAGTTCACCAATCTCATCATAAATCTTTTCTTTCTTGTTCTAGAAATCAACTCTATAACCTATATTATCAATTATGCTACACTCAACAAGTTATTTTTAAAACATTAACCTAATATGAATAATCACACTTGATCTTTTCATTTAGCTTAATTGATCATTTACCTTTCACATAACATGGTGCATTATTACCAAACTTAACACTACTTCCATTAAAATGTTCTAGCTTATCAAACTTACTTGTATCACTAGTCATAAGATGTGAGAAACCACTATCAATTATCCATTTATCATTCTTACTCACATGTGAGATCAATGCAACGTTCTCATATTCATCAAAATCATCTTTCATTGGAACATAAGCAACGTCTTCATCATGATCACCATAATTACTGTTAAGGCCATCCTCTTCAGAAATATAGCAAGATTTCTTACCTTTGTCTTTGTAGTCTCTTTTGTCTCTATTGCTTCTTTCATTTATCCTTTCTTTGTACTTGAAATATTTTCTTTCATCCTTGTCATCTCTGTCAGGGCATCTAGCTACAATATGACCAACTTTGTTACGTGTAAAATAGAGAATAAGAAGTTTTTCCTCTAGGTAATCTTCTTGTCAATAATGTTTCAAGCTCATTAGAGTCATCATTAGATCCACTATCACTTGATACATACTTTATTTTCTTCTTTTTTATTAGATCCATCAAGGGTTAGTTGGGCTTTGAATGCATATTCAACACTTTAGGGGGGTAATTATCAAAATTTGGTAATTCAAATACTAGACTATCCAAAGTTAGATCATTACTAGGTGTACATCTCAATTATTGAATTATAGATACTCTAACTACATAGATTTTATTGGTGTAAATACATATTTACTATTTACACTAAGTTTACTTAGGTTAATGCATTATTTTATTATTTATCTAGGTAAGACTCTTAGGAGTTTGCGTACTCTCATGAGTTCTCATGATGACAACATTGGAGTAAGCAATTCTAATTCAACACATGGTGTCTACAATACTGGAGTTTGCATAATTAACTTTGTTGTCATGTATACAACACAATTATTTGCACTCCCATTTTAGCACATGTTGTCTACAACATTATTTTGTGTGCTACACCTTTCTAGGTTTATCCTCTCATTATCGCACTTATTCCCATGCTTAATGGAGGATAACCCATATCTGGTGGACATGTGTCTAGTTGTATGACTTATCATGTTGTTGACTTCTATGCATTATAAAAGCATTCTAGAGGCCTTTATATACATGCACTCATAGTGTACTTTCAACATATATTGAATGAATATATCATCATTCTAATCATACTCTCTTTGGTCTACTATTGTGCTTGTGTTTGAGTTCCTTGGTCTTGGGTGAATTTTTCCCTAAGGCAAATTCTTACATGGTATCAGAGCTCGGGGAGATACTCTTCACATAGCCATTTGAGACCATTGTTGCTTCAACACCTTGACCTGAATCTGATGAATCTATAAAAATTGGGAGTGTCTAGAGTCAAATCGGACCTCAACATTGCATTCAAAAAATTGATTTGGTGAAAATCAGCTATAAATTTGCCTATGTTGGCCCAAATTCAATTTTAAGGCAAATTTTTTGCAAACTAGCCCCCAAAGGCCTGATTTGTAAGTTTGGTATGATCTATTAGATCTACACATTTTAATTGGTCAAATTTGAATTTGAACTTCTCTGCTTTTTTTGACAATTTTTTTGGAAATTCTTGGAATTTTTTTTTGCTCAGTTGGGCTTGTAGAGATTTTTTTTTTGCAAAATCGGGCAGTGACACCCCAACCTTGCAAGGAATATTCATATATATTTCTAAAAAATATTCCTAATTATTAATTGGTAGGCTTTAATATCAATTCGGTGACCACACAATCCTAATTCAGCAAAAAATTCCTAACACTTTCTGGCAATATCCACTAGCAGACGGCAAGCAAACCACTAGCCTGGCCAACCTCATGGCAGGTTCATTTTATTTTGCATCCATGGCTCAACTCTTTTTACCCTTTAAGGGTTTGTAACCATGGCAATGTGGGATTTTTAATCCAAAAACCAGTGCCAAAAATTGTTGTTGGCTCCCGTAGAAAGTCTTTGGCCGCTTCCCTCTGATCTTTGGTGGCAATTAATTGACTCCCGCATACACTACGCAAGCCATCTATGCTATCATGAACATAGATAGAGTACTGCCACATGTATAGAGCGACCAACAATGACAAGCACCCAGTTAGTACATTAAACACCAACATGTGGAAACCCTACCACAACATCCAACTCAGCAGCCTATGTGGACATCAATGTCAGCTCTAGTCAACACTCATCATACTATCCACCTAGCAGAACCATATGCCCACTCAATATACCATTTAAAAAACCACATTAGATTTTTCTGTATGATTTGTATGATGTCATACATTGCTAATGTCAACATTACATCAACATGACATCATTAAGGGGCATATTTTTGCTTGCATTAGCAATCCACTACACTAAATTTAATAGCCATCTGATCATCATCTAGGGGAAAAATAGAACTACACTGATGACTATATGACCATCAAATTTAACTCCATCTTTTTCTAATACAAGCCCTCTCTAGATTGATTTTTGATTTTTTAGTCCAACTTTTGAAGGGCATATCTCAATTATCCAGACTCCAAATCAGGTGCAATTTTTTTGATTTTGGGTAAATTTCCTAAACTTTTTAGTGGTATAGTTCTTTTATGGTTTTGGTGCATGAATTTGTTAGAATTTTCATCTTTTAGTGATTATACCTATCTAATCCTACATTTTACAATTTCAAATGCTCTAGGGTTCATTTGGACAAGAAAACATGTTCTATTTTTTTAAAAGTGCATTATTTTTTATCTACTTTCTAGATTTGCAATTAGATTATAGGGTTGTCTGGACAAAAGTGTCACTTTCAAAATTAGGTCCTTTTCTACATTGTAATACTTTGATATATCTTTAGAATTATTGTATATCTAAGATACATTATAATGTTCTAGTTTTGAACTCCATAAAGAGGTTGTAAACAAGGAACATAAAAATTCCACTAAGGCCAAAATTGACAAGTAGCCATTGTAAACACACTACATATAAAGTGCCAAAAATATCTTTTTTGGGGGGCTTCTTGATTGAGTGAAAGAGGGGGGTGTTCTTAGTGTTGTGTTCCTCTTTTCTTGTTATTTTTCTTTCATTTTCTACATCATGAGAAATTTTAAGTTTCCAAAATTAACTCCACATAACTATGCTACATGGTCCATTAAAATTTGGTGTCATTTAATGCATAAAGAAGTTTCTCAATATGTAGATGGTACCCTTGCTAAACCAACAGGTGATCAAGTCTCTACCAGTGAAATTATTGATTGGCAAACAATCGATAGGAAATCCATAGGTGATATTTGTTTGGGGGTTGAAGAAAAGATCATATATCAAATTCAAAAGTCTCATACATCCAAGGAAGCTTAGGATACCCTTCAAAACATATATGGTAAAGTGTTTGAGGAAGATGTTTTCAAAATTGAAGATGAGCTTGTCTCCTTAGATCCATAGATATTTGATTCCATACAATATTTTATCATAAAGGTGAATGAATTAAGAATGAAACCAGATGATTGTGGAAGTCCTATTAAAGATGGTAGGTTAATCTATCTCATTCATAATAAGCTTCCATCCGAGTAGTCCATATTTGTTTCTACTTATAACACCTCAAAGAATACATTAGGGTCTACCTATCAGAAAGTATCTTTTGATCATTATGTTGAACTATTGGATAAAGAAGAAAAGAAGTTGAAATCAATGGGAATTCTCAATTTTCCAAAGTCTAAGGCATTGGTGGCCAATAATGAGGCTTCTCAAAATTTAGTTGGTAAATTTTTAAATGAAGGAAAGGGCAAGAATAAGAAGTGAAAGAATAACAAACAAGAGGATAAAGAAAAGACAACACCATCATCAAATCAACAAGGCAAGTCTTCCTCAAATTCAAATAAGAAGGGAGACAATAATAAGGACAAGAAAAAGTGTGCTTATTGCAAGAAATTGGGTCATGAAGAACATGAGTGTTATCATAAAAAGATTGATGAGTTGACCACCATCATGAAAAAACATAATGTTCCATTGCCTAATGCTTACAAGGAGAAAGGATCTTCTTCAAATTCAAAGGGCAAAGGAAAGCACTCATGGAAAATTCAAGTTCTTGAACATAATGGATTCTTGACTCAGGTG
This sequence comes from Cupressus sempervirens, assembly GCA_028749045.1. NCBI lineage: Eukaryota > Viridiplantae > Streptophyta > Pinopsida > Cupressales > Cupressaceae > Cupressus > Cupressus sempervirens. The sequence goes on from CM053792.1 coordinate 128,733,583, forward strand.
CCTCATATCATATGGGTTCTTCCAAAGGAGATTTTTCTTCATTGAAATAGTCAAAGGTACTACACATCTTTGTGGGAGATGATGAAAAAATGGAAGTTGAAGGGAAAGGAAATGTGGAAATGGAAAATGAAGAGTTCAAAGATGTTCTCTATGTTCCTAACCTAAGTTCTAATCTCCTCTCAATTTACCAAACCACTCACCTTGGAGATGGTCACAAAGTTGAGTTCCTTCCTGACTCAGTAAAGGTACACAGTCTAAAAGATGATTGAGTGGTTAAAGTGGGGAAGGTTAATCATGACAAAAGGTTGTATTCTTTCAGAAGCCTTTTTGACTCTATCCAATTCACAAATCAAATTATGGCATGAGTGGTTTGGTCATCTTTCCTTCCGCTATCTTCATAAACTATGCTCAAACCAAATGGTCAAAGGTCTACCTAAAATCAACTTTTTCCACAGTGAATATTCATCAGGTTTAGTGGATATGCATCTAGAGGAGAAGTTAACTAAAGGGAAGTCTTCAAGAGCATCAATTGTTCTTTAATTGGTTCACATGGTACTAGCAGGTCCTTTTGCAGTGACATTAGTCATCTAGGGTCACTACATACTTACTTTCATTGATGAATTTTCATGCTACACTTGGGTCTACTTTCTTCATCACAAGAATGAAGTGTTGGACAAGTTTCTAGCCTTCAAGACTCATGTTGAACACAAATCAAGGAAAGCCATCAAAGTTCTAAGGATGGACAATGAAAGAATATATGTGCACAAAAGACTTAAAGACTTTTGCAAACTTGAGGGAATTGATCTTTAGAATCCATCAAAATTTAGTCCACACAAGATAGATTTTGCAGCATTGAGGATACAAACTCTTAAGTCTATGGCAAGTTGCATGATACAAGGCAAGTCTCTAGATCCATCACTTGAAGTCAAAGTAATAAACAATGCCAATCATATACTTAATAGGACTCCTCATCTTGCCTTACATGGAAAAATTCTTTTTGAGGCATGGTGTCACAGAAAACCAATAGTGACACACTTTAGAGTCTTTGGTTGTCCAACATGGGCAAACATATCTTTTAGGGGATGGAAGGCACCACCATCTAGGCCTTGTACTTTCATTGGTTATGAAGATAGTGTGAAGGCATACAAACTTATGGATCTTGAGACACATGAGATTTTTGTGGAGAAGGATGTACACTTTGAGGAAAGTTCAACCCAACTTATCCTCTAATCCTCTTTGCACTTCATACATTATGGAAACTAATAGTGACACTGGTGATAATGCTTCAATAGATTCAAATACATGGGGTTCTATCGATAGTTACAACGAGAGGCCATGACATTAGTATAGTCCACATGCATATATTTCCACAATGATAGGTCCAACATAGAAGGCTACACCTTGTCTTCCAGCTTCAACAACAAAGGATGACTATATAGCAGATATTTCAAGTTTGTTTGTGGAGTCATACATAGCAAATTTGGGGGACATCTTTGATGATATACATCTTCTCTTTGATGGAGAAGATCTTTCTTTAATTGTTGTGAGGGCTCACTCTGACCCTTATTTCCATTCTCTACATGATCAATCTTCACAAGTTGATGTGATTGTGGATACTTATGTACAATAGTTACAGGAGGTCTCTTTATTAGTTGAGGAGATAGTATGTTCTTTGGGATAGGTTCCACATTCATCCTTGATAGTTGAGCAAGTTTCATAGACATAATCAATCATTGAGATTCTTTCCACAAACAACAAAAGCATCTCATTTGTACCTTTAGTATTATTTCTTCCAAAGGGGAGGAACACTATTCAATAGTCTTAGATTAGGTTCTACATCAGAGTAGCTATCACTGATTAACACTCTTCATTTGGGGGGGGGAGACTATCTTGTCTCTCTTCTTCTTCTCTCTTGTGGGGAGGACCTTTTCCGCTTTTGGGATAGTGTTCTTCTCACATTTATCTATCATATATACTTGATGTATGTCATAATGGGGGGGTCTTGATTGCTCCATCCATCCATGCATCTATTTTTTTATCTCTCTTTTTGGGGGAGGGTTTTTTCCATGAGGTTTTTCCTCTTTCTCCACTTTAAGAGAGATTGCATTTCATTATGTACATGGGTACCTAACATGGCCTAGTAGTTAGGACCCATCTTGCATTTCATCCTAGTTTTCATAAGCTTAAGGGAATTCCCCTAAGTTGCACTTAAGGGGGGAGGGGGTGTTAGTGTAAATATAATATTTACTATTTACACTTTACTTAAGTTTACTTAGGTTAATGCATTTTATTTTTATTTTTTAGGTGAGACACTTAGGAGTTTGCATACTCTCATGAGTTGTCATGATGACAACACTAGAGTAAGTAACTCTAATTCAACAAATGATGTCTACAACATTTAGAGTTTGCATAATTAACTGAGTTTTCATGTAGAAAACATAGTTATTTGCACTCCCATTTTAACACATGTTGTCTAGAACATTATTTTTTTTGCTACACCTTTCTAGGTTTATCCTCTCATCATCACATTTACTGTCATGCTTAATGGAGGATAACCCATATTTGGTGGACATGTGCCTAGTTGTATGACTTATCATGTTGCTAACTTCTATGCATTCTAGAAGTATTCTAGAGGCCTTTATATACAGGCACTCCTAGTGTACTTTCAACATTTATTGAATGAATATATCATCATTCTGATCATACTCTCTTTGGTCGACTATTGTACTTGTGTTTGAGTTCCTTGGTCTTGGGTGAATTTTTCCCCAAGGAAAATTCTTATAGATTGGAAGTAAAATCCTCAATATCTTACTTATCACTATCTCATCAGTTATATGTCCTTTAGATCCTCTAATAGAATTCACCACTTCTTTGGTTCATCTATAATACTCTGTAATATTTTCATCTTCCTACATTGTCATGTCATCAAACTTTCATCTTAAGGTTTCTCCCTTAACTCTTAACACACTCTTGTATCTACCATGGATTTTTTTGACTTGTCCTACATTTTCTTAGCATTAGTGCATTCCTTCACATCATTAAATTTTGCATAAATGAGGGCTACTAAAAGTTCAATCATCACTTGGTTGTGCTCATGCTTTTTTTTCAATTTGTTCAATTATCATAGGTCTAGGCACCTCAATATATTTATTTTCCAAGTAGTAGGATGTGGAATCTCCAATTCTAGATAACTACAATATCATAAACCTTTGTCATGATGGGAAGTTCTCCTTGTTCAGCTTAGGTATCTCTCTTTTGTACATCTTGATCTTTGGCTTGAGTCCCTTCAAAATTTCTTGATAAGCACCAAAGCTCTCATTCCATTTATAATAATTATTTATAATAAATGGGGGGGGGGGGGGGGTTGGGGGTGAATTAGTTATCATTAGGTCTAGATGTACCAATTCATATGCACCCGGTCTCTATAGCATATCATCAACAATTTAACACTTCATCCAATATCTTAACTCTATGTCTTTATATGTGTCATTTGTCAGTAAATAAACTTCTATAAAATATATCATGAAAAACAATAACATCCATACACGATAATAACTCTTTTGACACTAGGATTTAACATGGAAACCCAATTTGGAAAAAACCACCAAGTAACATGCTACCAAATTTTCACTCTTTTGAGGTGATCTCAATTAAGAGCCAACCTTGTTAAAAGTTCTACAACACACTATTAAATGTGATCCTGTTAAAGGATTTAATCACCCTATTAAGAGTGACCTTTTTAGAGGACTTTAAAACATTCCATTATAATGTTACCTTAATTAAAGGATTTACAAAATTATTGTTAGGTCAACCTTGATTAAATGATTTTGGACTGATACAATGGTTAGAATGTAACACTAGGTTTGATCTATAAAGTACAACTCACTTTGCAAACTTAGATCTCCATTCACTCATGTATTGGTTCATTGACATCTCCATCACTAATCTTCTTGGCCCTTCCTCAAGTAATCACACTTTACAAACTCTTCACACTTCACCTCTAATGTTCACCTCTTCATAGATTCTCCTTAAGATGGCAAATCAACAATGAAACAACCTTGCAACTAATTCCTTATGCCTCCTTAAATAAGTAGTTTCAATCTTTTTCCACTTAAACATCACCATCAATATTAGGATTATATCAAACTCATTGAATCCTTTCATCTCGTGTTCTCCTACTTCTAAAAAATTCCAATCAAATCCTTTCCTTTGATCATGTAACAAAATCTCCTCATGAATTAAATATGCCAACTCATCAATCCTTATCTATCACACACTTTGACTAATTTAAAATTCTAACTATGTTGGCCTCAAAATAGAATCTTTCTCAAACTTTAACTTTTAGCATCACTTGGCAAGCACTATGTTCTTCAGCTCAGTCAACACTGAGTAGCTCAATAGACAATATACTTTCTCACTCAGCATCAATATGCTCACTTGGCCATTACTAAACTCAATTGCAACTACACTCCATACATTTTCTCAACAATAACTATATGCTTGGCTTAAACTATTTTTCTTGACTTGTACTTAAGTTCCTTAATCTTCTATTCTAGTTCCTTTATTGATTGTGCAATATTGATACTTGATCAAGCTTATCCTTATGACTTGTTTCAAGTCTTAGCTTAATCTAATTGTCTTCTATATTACATGTACTAATTTAACAACACATTATCATTTCAATGACTAACTTATCAAGTTCCCATTGTATTTCCATGATACTTAACACTTCTTAGCTTAACCTTTCATTAGGTCATCTCACCATCTCCTTTTTTCAAATCCTCTTCATAAATCAAATGATATGGCACTCTACACTATTAGTAAATGTCTCTCTAGTAGATTTGACATCAATGAAAATATAAAAATTGCTCCAATTTTAGTTTCCAACAAATATAGGGTTATATCATTCATTACTTGTACTAGAGAAGCCATGGGAGGACATCAATATGGAATTTGTTCTTGGTGTAAGAAGAACTTAGTGATAGCATGATTGAATTTTTGTGGTGGTTGATAGATTTTCAAGGATGACACACATCATTCCCTACAAGAAGACTAATTATATCATTCATTAATTATTTTTTAGGGAAGTGTTAAGACTATATTGTCTACCAAAGTGCATGGTTGTAGATCAAGACATCTTGCTTGTTGGGTACTTTTGGCACACATTATGGAAGAAGTTAAAGACAATTTTGAAGTTTAGCACATCACATCATCCAAAGACTAGTGGTGTGTGGATAGAAAAAAGTGGTGAATAATGTTGGAAATATAAGAGAAATAACTGAGAGGGGAGGTGTGAATTAGTTACCACAAAAACAAATCCAAGATCCCTTAAGATGTCAATAAAATACAAAACCAAAACTCTGCTAAAACTAAAATACTACTATAACTTAGTTAACACAGGAACACTTAGCTTACACTAAGAATTACTGTCACTCAATAAACACTAAAATAATCAATTCTTAAGATGTTTAGTGTTTTTAACCTTAATTAACTTAGTTGTAGAATCATAAAGAAAATAACATGAACACAAGTGGCATCAAGATTTAATGTGGAAACCCAATTTGGGAAAATCACCAATTGAAACTAGTTACCATTTTTCACTCTTTTGAAGTGAGCCTTGTTAGGAGCCAACCTAGTTAAAGGTTACACAATACATTGTTAGGTTTGAACCTATTAATGGATTTAGTTCACCAGTTAGGAGTGGCCTTGGTAGAGGTCTTTAGACACTTCAATCTAGAAATGTCACCTTATTAGAGGATTTGACAAATAGCTGTTAGGATAACTCTATTAAGAGATTTGATTCACTACTACAATTATTAGAGAGTAACAATAAATTGACCTGATTGCTGATGCAACCATCTTTTTTGATTTTAGATATCTATTCTGGCTTGAATACTTGATCCCCCTTGACTAGAATGTTCTTTGTAGCCTGGTCAACTCAGATACTCTGATATCCTTTCAATTCACTTCCTTAATTTATCTTTTTCAATCCCATGCTTCTTACAATTAAATCATCAAATTAACCTTATATTTATGTGATTTACCTTGTCAAGTCATCTTGAATACACTTTAAAACAAATAAAATTCATCCCTTGAGTTAACTAGAACTAACCATCAAAACTATTAGATCCATTATGCTGATATAAGAAAATCATTCATTAGATGACCAAACTTAGTCAATACTAACTTAGAAAAGACTTTCCTTCTAACTTCCTTTGGTAACCAAGTGAGCTTGGTTAATAGTGGTTTCATGCTAACTTCCTTTGGTAACCAAGTGAACTCAATTCACACTAGTTTTGTGCTATCTTTCCTGGAATGTTTGACATACAAAAGAAACTTCCTTCAACACCCGAGTGAGCTTAGTTGACACTAATTTCTTGGTAAAGACTTTATATTTGTGTAATATCAAAGACAACATACAATTAAATAATTGGATTCAACAATCTCCCTATTTGGTATTGATGGCAACACATGTCATGACACAAAGAATTTTTTAGAGAAAAAATAGAAGGATAATATCCTAGTTTCATTTTGATTCTCATCCATGAGAACTCTCTCTATCATTGTGAACTCCCTCTAACATCAATCTCTCTGATTTCTTTGATTGCAATGACTGCAATTTTTGCCTCTGGCATCAAACTCTCCTCTTTGATAGTTAACTCAAAATTTATGATTTATGATATGAAAAACTCTTCCTCTTTACTGATACAAAAATTTCTCTTATATGAAAAACTCCCCTTCTTTGACATCTCGTGCCAAACAAAACAATCACTGTATTTTTCATGTACATGATATATTGATTCATATGCAATCTGCGCTATCAATACTGTATCAACTTGTCTGATCTTTAAAGTACTTGGTTGATGCATCACTAAAATTTGATTAGTGAGCATCAGATAGGGGAATGACTCCTAGCTTGCCTCTTACATACAAAAATGCATCCTTAGGTAATGGCTTGGTGAATATGTCCACAAATTTTTCTTCTCTATTTATATATTGAAATCTCACCTCCTTGTCTTGCACCAATTCTCTCAAGAAATGATATTTTATTGCAATGTGCTTGGTCTTGGTATGCATCACTAGATTTTTGGATATATTGATTGCATTGGTGTTATCATAGAAGAAAAAAATTGGGTCCTTGATCTCCTCCTTCATACCCAAAAATAGTTGTTTGAAACAAACAATGTTGGAGCAATTGACTACTGCTACAACATATTATGGTTCTGTAGTAGATTGAGAGATACAATTCTACTTCTTGCTTGTCTAGGTTACTAGCCTCTTTCCAAGAAAGAATGCTCCACCACTAGTGCTCTTTGTGTCATCAACACTTCCTACCCAATCAACATCAGTAATGCTTTCAATTCAAAGTTGTCTTCTTTCTTATACCACAAACCATATTCTTTAGTACCTTTCAAATATCTCATGATTTTTTTAATTTCCATCATATGATTTTCTTTAGGATTAGTAGATAATCTTGCCACCGTACCAACTGCTAATGTAATATCGAGTCTTGTTGATGCAGGGAGCTTCCCTTAATACCATAAACACATAATAGAAACATATAAACAATAGAAAATGCAAGAACAAAATATGGACTTCTTATTTGCACCACAAATGTGAAATTATAGAATTCATAAGTATAATATGCTAACCCACATGGGTGGCTTCAGTACAATAATTTGCAAGACAAGCTGTGAACTATCACCTAGAGTTGTCCTAGACAATGTTTGAGCCTTTCTTAAATAGGTAGTTTTATGCCACCCGGGAAGGTTCTAGATGCTCAAACTTAATACCTACGACTGACAGACCCTAACAATACACATAGAGTCGATCAAATACATCTTTGTCAAATTATTTTAGAAATTTTGGTAGCCCAACTTTTGAAGGCCATAACTCATGAACCATTGCTCTAATTGGCTATTATAACCACTTTTTAGAAACATCAACTCATGATCTACAGGCTTGAAATTACACTAACACCCTTGCATCAAGTTTTCAAACCTCATTCAGGAACTCTAATGCCTCCACCTGTGAGCCTGAAGATTTTTTTGCAATTTTTTTCCACCAAAAATCTGCAATAACTTCTTTGATACTAATGCTTGAGCAATGAGATTTTTATAGTAGGCTTACAACTCTAAAATGAACCTTCCTATAGAAAATGAGAACATTCTGAGCTCGTATGAAAAACTTACTACAAATAGTGAGTTCCCATAAATAATAACCACTCTGTCTACTAGTGCTTATTAAAATGGAAAAGATTGAAAATAAAATATTTTTGGGTTATGCAAGATTGCCCTTGCACCTAGGATGCTCCTGCATCAAACACTTGGGGTAATTTGAGAAGTGATCCTATCACATCTCAGGTGTTAAGAGGAAAAAAAGATAGTTAACCTCCTCCTTTGCTAGCCATGATGAATCCTCAATTGGTATCCCTTTCCATTTGACTAGATATTCCTCATAAGTTCTATTTTTGGTACTTTTTCCAACATGACTATCTAATATCTCCTCAATCTCCTTTGTAGCTGAACTAGCTGTTGGAATGATCTTCTATGCTTTTGCAACTTAATCTCTATCACCTCCTTCATAATACTCTATCAAAGCTAAAATATTAAATACTAGTGAAATATTCAATTCAGCAGGAAACTCTACTTCATACGCATTGCCAAAATCATGCCTCTTCACTATCTTGCATGGTCCAAACTTCTTCATCTTCGACCCTTTATATGTACCCACTGGAAAACACTCCTTTCTCAAATAAACCATTACTTCATCTCTAATCTGAAATTCCTTATATCTCCTTTTCACATCTACCTTAGCCTTATACTATATATTCATCTTTTTGATGTGCTTCCTCACCTCCTCATGGATGTTCTTCAAATGTTTAGGAAAATCTTTTGCTTCAAAACTACTTATCTCTCCTTTATCTAGCTACCTTAGTTTAGAAACATTTTAGGAACTACTCCCATATACAATCTGGAATGGTGATTTACTAGTACTCCTATTGATAGAATTATTATATACAAATTTTGCCTATGGTAAAATCATATCCCATCCTTTTGATTTATCTCCAACCAAGCATCTCATCAAATTTACCAAACTATGATTCACAACTTTTGTTTGTTGATAAGTCTATGGATGATGTGATGAACTAAACTTCAAATCTATCTTCAACTTCTTCCATAATGTATGCTAGAAATATCCAAAAAATTTGGTATCTCAATCTGAACCTATACTCTTTGGTGGACCATGTAATCTCACAACTTCTCTAAAAAACAACTCTTCTACATGAACAACATCACTAGTCTTCTTGCAAGGAATAAAATGTGCCATCTTTGAAAACCTATCAACCACCACAAAAATAGAATCATGCCTGCACTATGTCCTCAATAATCTAGGAACAAAATCCATGTTAATATCCTCCATGGCTTTTCTGGTATAGGTAATGGTTGATACAACCCTATATTCTGCTTCACTCCTTTCACCATCTAACATACTCTGCAACTTTGTACAAACTTCATCACATCTTGCTACAACTGTGGCTAGTAGTAATTTTCAACAACTAAAGCTATGGTTTTATCTCTACCAAAATGTCCAGCCAATCCTCCACTATGCTTCTCCTTGATGAGATTATCTCTCATTGAACTTTTAAGAATGCACACTGGCTTCCTTTAAACAACATATTATCCTAGATCATGAAATCCAACCATTTTGTCTTTCAAGTGTAACAGATTTTGTACAAGCCTTCCACACTTCACCAAAATTAGGATCATCCAAATACAATGTACTACTATCCTTAAACCCAAACACCTCTATTTGCATTTTTGTCAACAAAAGTTGTCTTCTACTAAGAGCATCTTCAACTTTGTTAGACTTCCCACCCCTATGTTTCAAAACAAATGTATTCAATTTTTTTGACTATATTGCAAAGATTGATGATTAGTATACAAAATAAACTCCTTAGGAAGAAGATAGTGTCTCCACTTCTTCAATGCTTGAACTATCACATAAAATTCTTGATCATAAACAAAATATTTTCTTTTTGCATCATTCAACTTCTCACTAAAATAAGCAATAGGTCTACCTTCTTGGCTCAAAAAAACTCCTATTCAGTATCACTAGCATCATAGTCTACTTGAAACACCTTGTTAAAATTAGGAAGTGCTAAAATAGGTTGTTCAATAAATTTTTGTTTCAACATATTAAAACTCTTATCTACTCCTATAGTCCACCTAAACTCTTTCATATCTCCTCTCATTGTTTTAGTCAAGGGTCCACAAATACTGCTAAAACTTCTTATGAACTTTCTATAAAATGTAGCCAGTTCATGAAAAGATCTTACCTTTGTCACACTCCTCAGAGTAGGCCATTCAAGGATAGCCTTCACTTTCTCTGAGTCCATTTTTAGACCTTCTCCTAAGACTACAAATCATAGGTACACCAACTCTTTCTTTACAAAATTGCACTTCTCTAGGTTTATTAGTAACCTTTCTTCCCTCAACTTATCAAACATCTTACACATATGAATCAAATGCTCCTCTAATGTCTTACTAAAGATCAATATATCATCTAGGTGAACAATGAAAAACTTACCTAGAAACTCCTTTAGTACCTCATTCATGAGCCTCATAAAAGTGCTTGGTGTATTTTTTAGTCCAAAAGTCATGACTAACCAATTATATAGTCCTTCCCTTGTCCTGAAAATAGTCTTCCACTCATCACCTTCTCTAATACGAATCTGATGATAACCAATCTTTAGATATATCTTTGTGAAATACTTAGCTCCACTCAAACAGTCCATAATATCATCCATCCTTTGCAATGGAAATCTATACTTAATTGTGATCTTCTTGATAGCACGAGAATCTGTGCACATCTTCCATTCTCCATTCTTATTTGGTGTTAATACTATTGGCACAAAACATGGAGTTAGACTCTCTCAAATCAGCCCCTTCTACAACAACTCACAAACTTACCTATTCAATGCTTCACTTTCTCCTGGTGTCATTCTTTGCATTGCCTTGTTTAGAAAATTGGCTCCTAGAACCAAATCCATCTGCTGACTGATCTTCCTCATTGGGGGTAATCCATCAGGTATATTATCTAATACAATAATAGAAAACTATTCCAACATATCTATAACTTCTGTAGGTACCTCCTTTACTTATTCTTTACTATCATTAGGAATTATAGAAAAAAATATATGCTCATGTTTCATACCTTTAAGAAACTCTTTTCCATCAACAAAACATATTCTAGCAACACTAAATACTTTTTCTTCTTTATCCTTCAGCGGCTTCAACTTATGTTTCAATCCATCCTTAATTAGAGTGTAGGTATTTTCTCACCCATCATGTACAACATGCCTATCAAACTGCCACAACCTACCCAATAACATATGACATATGTCCATAGGTATGATATCACATAGTACCTTATCCTGGTAGCTTCCAATCTTGAACTTCACTGAGTACTTCTCATTGACCATGACCTTATGGTCATCTTGCACCCAAGAAATATGGTATGGACATGAGTGTTTCTACCTCTTTAACTTCAACTTGGTGAACATTATTTCTGACACTAGATTTTTAGTGCTTCCACCATCAATGATCACATCAAAACACTTATCTTCACATTTTCACCTTGTGTGAAACAAGCTCCTTCTTTTCTTAGGTTCACTCTCACCACTTAGTAGGACTCTTTGGTTAACTAGGAATTCTCCTCTTTCAATATCTTTAAAATGTGAGGTTCTGGCATCTTCATCAACATGTGCAACTCTCCCTTGATCTTCTGTTATTTGATCTATCCTTCCTTGGCATTGGGTACATTCAAATTCTCTATGCCCTTCTTCTCTACAGTGAAAACATTTTCCATGGAATCCTCCTCTTCTAGATCCTTGCCCTCTACCTCTTCCTCTTTGATCTCTATTGTTTTGATCATGGAAATGATTGAAATTGTTTCCCCTCTAGATCTGACCACTACTTCTAGCTTCATCCTTGTTCTTTTGATCATCATTATGACCACCATAAGATTGTCCACTAGATCTTCCACCATGACCTCTTCCATTGTTCTTATTGTCAAACTTCTTGCTTAGTTTCTCCTCAACTCTTAGGGAAAATTGGTATGCCTCCTTAATACTTCTCATTCAAACTAGACTTAACTCATCTTGAATGCTAGGCCTTAACCCATTAAGATAACAGGCAACTTTCTCCTTATCAGCTTTTGCACAACTGATTCTAATGAGAACTCAATAGAACTCTTTGGTATACTCTTGAATTTTTTTTTCTTTCTTCAACCCTTGCATCTTCTTCAAAAGATCAAGCTCATAATCCATAGGAATGAACTGTCACTTTAGTTTATCTTTCATTTGATCCCATCTGGTAATTTTGTCCTTTCCCTTTCTATTTCACTCCAATTGAACCTCCTACCACCAGATCTTTGTATGTCCCTTTAGTTTTTCCTTCACAAACTTGACCCTATTAGGATCATTGATATCTTCATACTCAAAGTACTCCTCTAGTTGATTTATCCAATTGATCAGCTCCTCTAGGTTAAGATTTCCTAAAAATGTGGGAACCTCAAACTTAGGTCTTTTTCCAATCTTGGAGATGGCACTAAAAAGCCTCTCTTCCTCTAGATTTAGAACTACCTCTACTTTAACATTTTCTTCTACATCATCCTCATCCTTGCTTTCATCTCTTATGGGAAGATTCATTCCTCTATGCATTTTTTCTTCCAATGCTTGCATTTGTCTTTGGAGGGCTCAAAAACCCTTAGGTGTAACACCTATAGCTCTTTTGCCATGCTCTCTTTGTGGAGGCATTTTCATGCTTCTGCTAAAACCCTAGTGCAAACTGCCTCACAATCGGTGATCTATTTATATGCTCAACCCAAATCATAGTCCTGGTGTGAACTGCCTCATAGTCAGTGATCTGTCCACATACTCAAGAACTCTAGCTCTGATACCACTTGATGTAGGGAGCTCCCCTTACTACCATAAACTCATAACAAAAACATAGAAACAACAAAAAATGTGAAAACACAATATGGACTTCTTATTTTCCCCACAAATTTGGAATTATAGAATTCATAAGTACAATATGCTAACCCACATGGTCAACTTTAGTACAATAATTTTCAAGAAAAGCTATGAATTATCACCCAGAGTTGTCCTAGACAATGTTTGGTCCTTTCTTAAATAGGTAGTTTTATGCCACCCGGGAAGGTTCTAGATGCTCAAACTTAATATCTAGGGCCGACAGACCCTAACAATACACATAGAGTTGGTCAAATACATCTTTGACAAATTATTTTAGAAATTTTAGTAGTCCAACTTCCGAAGGCCATAACTCACAAACCGTTGCTCCGATTGGCTAATATAACCACTTTTTGAAAATGCTAGCTCATGATTTACATGCCTATAATTGTGCTAGCACCCTTCCATCGAGTTTTTGAACCTCATCTAATCACTCTAAGGCCTCCAATGATGAGCTTGAAGATTTCTCTGCAAATTATTTCTATAAAAAAATTGCAATAACTTCTTTGATACTAATGCTTGAGCAATGAGACTTTTATGGTAGATTTACAACTCTAAAATTAACCTTCTTGTAAAAAATGAGAATATTTTGAGCTCGTATGACATACTTACTAAAACTAGTAAGTTCCCATAAATAGTAACCACCTTGTCTCCTAGTCCTTATTAAAATGGAAAAGACTAAAAATAAAATATTTTGGTTGATGCAAGATTGCCTTTGCACCCAAGATGCTTCTGCATCACTTGTGTGCATTACATACTGAAGTTTTCAGATCATTGATCTGTATGTAGTTTGGTCTACCTCTTTGGAATCATCATTTTTGGAAAGCTTATGTCCAATAGACATAGGTGTTCCAACTGGTCTAGAATCTTCCATTCAAAATTTCTTCAATATCTCTTTGATGTATTTTGATTGAGTAATGTAGATACCATCTTTCATCTATTGAATTTGTAAGCCAAAAAAGAATTTAATCTCTCCACAAATTGATGTTTCAAATTCTTTTACTTATTTCCACAAAGAAATATTTACACAAGTCATCATTTGTAGTAAATAATGTATCATCCACAAAGAATTCTGCCAACATTATCTTCTTATATGGTCCTTCTTTGATGTATAGGTTGCTATTATCATTAGTCCTTTGAAAACCAATCTTTATGAGATAATTATGTAATATTTTATACTAGGCTTTTGGGGTTTGTTTGAGACCATACAAGGCTTTATGTAGTTTGTAAACCATATCTATTTTGCTAGGATCTATGAAATCTTTTGGTTGCTCGATGTACACTTCCTCTTCTAAGATTCCATTCAAGAATGTTGATTTCACATCCATTTGATATACTTTGAATTCTTTGTGTGTTGCATATGCAAGCAATGTTCTAACACCTTCTAGTCTTACAACAAGAAAAAAAGTCTCTCCATAATAAATACCTTCTTCTTCTTGACCATAACCTTGCAAACTAACCTTGCTTTGTTTCTTGAAACTTCTCCATTCTCATTCAACTTGTTTCTAAGTACCCATTTTGTGCCAATTACATTTTTGTCCTTGGGTCTAGGAAAGAGAGTCCAAGTTTTGTTCCTTTCAATTTGATCAATCTCTTCATTCATTGCCTCAGTCCAACTTTCATTTTCTAATGCATCTTTAATAGTTTTAGCTTCAAAATTCCTAAGAAAACATGTACCTTTTATTTTTTTCCTTTTCATTGTGCCTTCTGACTGATCTGCAATGATTTTCTTGGGTGCATGATGCCTTTTGACATATCCAAAAAGTCTAGGCTCCTTCTTTCTAAATTCACTTGGTTCACCATGATCTTCTGAATCATGCTCAGGTCCCATTGTCTGTGACTTGGGTCCATCAAATGACTCAGTTTGCACTAGTTGAAACTTGGGTCCTTTTGATTAAGGCTCAAGTCCTTCAAACTATGACTCAAGTTGCACTGGCTGCAACTTGGGTTGAACTAGGGATTTTGGGGACTCAGGTGGTGAAGACTACTAATTACCAATTGTATCTAATAAGGTATTAGGTTCATAGTAAACAAAGTTTCTATAGTTTTTAGGTTTTTTTCTACTTTTTTCTTCACACTCTTCTACAAATTCATCAATTTTTACATGTGCACTTTCTATAACTTTATGAGTAGATAGATTCACAAATTTGTGTGCTTTTCTCTTATTGGAGTATCCCAAGAATATGCCTTCATCTCTTTTCACATCAAATTTTCCTTTCCTTGAATCCTTCAGGATATAACATTTTCTTTAAAATACTTTGAAATAAAAGACATTAGGTTTATAGCCACACCATAATTCATAAGGAGTTTTATTTGAGTCCTTCTTCAACTAAACCTTGTCCAAGGTATGAAGTACTATGCTGATTTCTTCCTTCTAGTATTTGATAGCAACATTCTTCTGTATCATTAGTGTCCTTGCACAATCTATAATTGATCTATTCCTTCTTTCTTCTATGCCATTTTGTTGAGGTGTACCAAGTGCAAATACCTATCTTTTGATTCCTCTTTCATTGCAAAATGCATTGAATTGATTTGAGATGAATTCTCCTCCTCTATATGACCTTAGACACTTTAGTTTCTTTCCTATTTCTTTCTCCACTTTACCTAGATACCACGTGAAACTTTGAAAAGATTCTAATTTATCCTTTAAATACATAACTGCCATCATCCTAGAATAATCATCAAAAAACAAAATAAAGTACTTATCTCCACAATAGCTTTGTATCCCAATAGGTCCACAAAGATCTGTATGAACCAGCTCCAAAAATTCTTCAAAATGATAATTCTTTCTTTTGAAACTTGTCTTTCCCATCTTTCCAATTTGAAAATTTTTACACATGCCCATATTTGGTTTCTTTAGGCTTGGAATACCTCTAACCCTTTTATTCTTGCTTATGTTGACCAAGTTATCAAAATTCACATGACACAACCTTTAATGTCATAACCAACTTTCTTCTACTTGAGCTATGAAACATGAATTTTTAGTTAGATCTAGGTAGAATAGATTACCTCTTGTTTGAATACTAGTCCCAACTAGATTTCCTTTTCCATCTAGTAACTTGGCTTTCCTATTCATGAATTATGCATTGAATCCAATGTTATTCAACTATTTCACACTAAGTAGATTATGTTTTACTTTTTCAATCCAATAAACATTGCCACATCTGAGTTTATTGGTTAGTGCATGTTATGATCCTATTGGGTGGCCTTCACTAGCACCTTGGGATTTTGGTGTAATGGTTCATACCATATGGTACCAAAGCCTCCACCCAGGTTCAAGTCTTAGAGTGGGTGGCAATTCTGACATTTTAGTATTCTTCTGAGGCTCATATGGCCAAGGGAGGGCCCACTGTATGGGTGCACATCCAACCCAAAGTATAGATTATGGAGCATAGTGGGATGTTATGATCCTAGTGGGCAGCCTTCACTCGCACCTTAGGGCTTTGGTGCAATGGTTCATACCTATGCAATACAACATTTTTCTTTCACATAACAAGGTTCATCATTTCTAAATCTAACACTCCCACCATCACAGTGTTCTAAGTGCTCCAATTTAGATTTATCACCAGTCATGTAGTGAGAAAAACCACTATCTATGTTCCATGTATCATTCTTAATAACATGAGAAATGAGGGTCATCTTATCATTCTCATCATCCAATTCATCCTAAACAATAATGTAGACCACTTCATCTTCATCATTACTATCAGAATCTTTAGCCATGTAACAAGATTTCTTACCATTATCCTTGTATTCTTTGTAGCTTTTGAAATATTTATTGCCTTTGTACTTGTCATGCTTCTTTTCTTCTTTTCCTTTCTTTTTTTGGACATCTTGCAACAATGTGACCAACTTCTTCACAAGAAAAATAGATCAAAGGAATTTTTCCTTTGTACTTTCCTTTTCCTTTGGGAAATCTTGTTGCAAGAAATGCTTCAATGAGTTCAAGATCATCATCAGAAAAATCTTCATTATCATTATCAAACTTTTTGCTTTTAGATTTTGTAGCTTTCTTTTTGAGTAATAGTTTGTCTTGAAATATAGACTCAATGTCATTAGAGTTAGGAACATAATTATCAAAGTTATCTAACTCAAATCTTGTCAACCTTCCCACCAGTGCATCCAAAGTTATATCATTCTTAGGATCACATCTCATTTCTTGAATAGCTAAAACTCTAATTACATAAATATGAAGAAGAGTTTAGAGTACCTTTTTGACCACTATTACATCATCAATTTTCCAACATGAGGCTCTAATTGCACTCACACTTGCTTTAATTCTTTCACTATATTGTACAATTTTTTCATCTTCTTTCATCTTCATTTGATCAAACTGACCTGTAATACTTTTTTCCTTAGCTCTCCTTACATTATTATCACCTCCATAGATATCTTTTAGCTTGTTCCACATTTCGTGAGCAGTAGCACAATCTTTGACTTCATCAAATTCATCATAATTGTGAGTGGAAGCAATGCCAGTCATCATTATGTTATGATTCTTCTTTTCCACAACCTGATCCATAGTCAAAGTTCTAGTAGATGCCACATATTTTTTCTCCAAATATTTTAGGCACGTGTCACCAATGGTTTCCAAATGCAGCTTCATGAGTTCCTACCATGCTTGGAAGTTATCTTTGTTCAACTTAGGAATCTCCCTTCTGTAAGACATCTTGATCTTTAGCTTAGGTCCTTAAAACCTTCCCTACAAGAACCAAAAGGTCTGATACCAATTATTGGAAATATAAGAGGAGTAACTAAGAGGGGAGGGGTGAATTTATTACCACAAAAAAAAAATCCAAGATCCCTTAAGATGTCAATACAATACAAAACCAAAACTCTGTTGAAACTAAAATACTGTTGTAACTCAGTTAACACAGGAACACTCGATTAACACTAAGAATTACTGTCACTTGGTAAACACTAAAATAATCACTTCTAAAGATGTATAGTATGTTTAACCTTAATTAAATTAGTCACATAATCATAATGAAATAAACATGAACACAAGATACACCAAGACTTAACATGGAAACCCAATTTGGGAAAACCACCAATTGTAACTAGTTAGTATTTTTCACTCTTCCAAAGTGAGCCTTGTTAGGAGTCACCAGGTTAAAGGTTACAAAATACACTGTTAGGTTGACCCTATTAAAGAATTTAGTTCACCCTGTTAGGAATGGCCTTGTTATAGTTCTTTAGACACTCCAATCTAGAAATGGTACCTTGTTAGAGGATTTGGAAAATAGCTATTAGGCTAACTCTGTTAAGAATTTTGATTCACTACTATAATTATTAGAGAGTAACAATAACTTGACCTTATTTTTGATGCAACTATCTTTTCTAATTTTAGATCTCTATTCTAGTTGGAATACTTGATTGTCCTTGATCAAAATGTTCTTTCCTTCTTGGTCAACTCAGATACTTTGATATCCTTTCAATTCACTTTCTTAATTTATCTTTTTCAATCTTACAATTCAATCCTAAACTTGACTTTATATTTATATGATTTACCTTGTCAAGTTAGATTGAATACACTTTCAAACAAATAAATTCATCTATTGAGTTAGCTAGAACTAACCAACAAAACTATTAGATCTAATATGCTGATACAGGAAAATCCTTTGTTAGCCAACCAAACTTGGTCAACACTAACTTAGAAAAGACTTTCCTTTAGACTTCCTTTGGTATTTGAGTGAGCTTAGTTAACATTGGTTCCATGCCAACATCCTTTGGTAACTAAGTGAACTCAGTTTACACTAGTTCTGTGCTTTCTTTCTTGGAATACATAGGAAACTTCCTTTAACACCCAAGTAAGCTCTACTGACACTAATTTCTCAGTAAAGACTTGACATTTGTGTAACATTAAAGACACATACAATTAAATAATTGTGTTCAAAAAATAAGAGTTTGGTAAATTTACCAAGATGCTTGGTTAGAGATAAACCAAAGAGATGATATTAAATTTTACCACAAAAATAACTCACATACAATAAATCTATCAATAGGAGCACTCATAAATAACCATTTTAGATAGTGTATGGAAGTAGTCCCATAAATGCTTTTGAATTAAGGAAATTGGACAAAGGAGATACTAATAGTACTGAAGTTAGAGACTTTGTAGAACACTTGAATAACATTCATGAGGAGGTGAGGAAGCCTATCACTACAATTAATAAACAATAAGGCTAAGGAAGATGAAAAAAGAGGCATAAGGAATTTTAGGTTGGGGATAAAGTCATGGTTTATTTGAGAAAAATAGATATTTTTAGTGAAAAAATATGATAATTTAAAGATGAAGATGTTTAAACCATGTGAGATACTAAAGAAGCATGATTCTAGAAGTGCCTATGAAGTAGAATTTCCCAATGAACTAAATATTTCACTAGTATTTATGGTTTTATATTTGACACAATATCATGAATGAGGTGTTGTAGATAAGGTCATAGAAGCATAGTAGAGTATTCTGGCAATTACTTTAGCAACAAAAGAGATTGGAGATATATTGGACAATCATGTTGGTAGAAGCACAATGAACATGACAAATAAAGAATAGTTGGTCAAATAGAAAGGATGAATTGTAGAAGATTCATCGTGGTTGAAAAGGGAGGAGGTTAATCATATTGGTTTCCCTCTAAAAACTTGAGAGATGTTAAGTTCACTTCTAAATTTACTCTGGGTGTTTGATGTAGGAGCATCTTGTTTGTAAAAACAATCGTGCATCACCCCAAAAATTATTTCTACTTTTTCTTTCCAATAAGGGAATTTTAGTGTATAGTTTCTATTTGTAAAAACTTACTACTTTTAGTAAGTTGGCCATTAATCTTAGAATGTTCTAATTTCACTGTTGGAGGCTCATCTTAGATTTAATAACCTATTAGTTGAGTTTTATTGTAATACTAACTTTATTGTTGAAGTTATCAAAAATTTTTGTTACAAAATATTTGAATTCATTTTTGAAGGCCATAGATTTAAAAAAATGGGGTTGAATCATGAGTGATAGTGCTTACAACATCAAGGAATTGTATTTTAGGAGGTGTTGTTTCTAAAAAGTGACTGTAATAGTCAATCATAGCTATGGTTAAAAAGTTATGGTCTTTGAAAGTTGGGCTACATAAAAATATAAAAGTGAAATTATTTGGGATGAATCTAATATAAAAAAATATGAAAAAAATAATAATTTAGGTTTGGTTGACATCAAGGGTTAAGAGTAAGTCTCCAGAACCTTCTTGGGTGGTGGAAATTTTCTTATATAAAGAAGACATGCAGGGTTGTCTAGGAAAAATCTTGGTTGTTCATGGTGGATTTGGCTTGAAAAATATTGTAAGGAAAATTACCATGTGTTTTTGCATGTTGTATTTCTAAAATTTGTAATTCCATACTTTTGGTGATAACACGAATCTAAATTTCTTTTCTCACAACTAGTTGTTTCTTTGTTTTGTTATGTATTTGTGTGAATAAAGGGATCACCCTTCATCAATTATGAAACATGTGTATGTATAAAAGGAATTTATTTTCCTTTTAAATGTCTTGGTCAAGCAAGACGAATCCTCTTCAAGATTATGTGAAAAAATAATGATCATTAGCTGTATAACTTTTATATGCAAAAAAGTTATAAATTTATGAAAACCAAACCTTTTAAAGTTTGGGTCATATCAACTATTTTCTTTACTTATTTCTTTCCTCTCGATAGCCACATTGAATTGAGCATGTAAATAATTTAAAAATAATAATAAAATATTGGTCAAGGATCATTATCTATCAAAAATAAAATAATGAAGAATCCTCTTTTAAAATATATTAAATTTGGAGTCCAATTGTTAATTTCAATACAAAAAGGTAAAGCTAACTTTCCTAGTTAAATTGAAGTTAATAGGAAGTTCATACTCACTCTATATAATTCTAATATCTATTTGAAACACATAACAAATCCCTTGAAAATTTGGAGATCCTATCTATTTTTACCATCTTGATTATTAATTGATGTGATAGAATAAAATATTTAATTGCTAATAAAATATAATATTTGTAACTCAAATCTCTAAAAGGCCTAACAAGAAACAACCCAACATGCTTTGGAATTGTACGTATAATTTTTCTATGAAGATAGCAACCTAGCATCAAGGAGATTCAAAAAATGAATGAATGAAACCAAAAATGAAATAATAGTCTATTCAATCATATAGTCTACAAGAATGCAATACTGATGCATTATTTTAGATAGGATCTATAAGTATATATATGGGCTACACCATTATGAGATGTGAATGCACATATGATGTAAGGGTAAAAAATATATAATTTTGTGTTCACACTATCTCCACCACACTAATATGAACTAATTAAAGTATTAATCATTTCAAATTACATGCTAGGGTATTATGTTAAAGTATGAAACATTTCAAATTGCATGCTAGGGTAGTATGTTAATAAAGTATAAACCTACTTTATTTAGACCATCTTGAGTTATCAAGAGAACATTCATATTAGAGGGCCATAAAACATCTTAATTATAGGTCAGTATATAAAAATAATCATTTTGAGCATGTCAACTTCTTACATACATTGATCTTAAATTATTATTCTAAATTTATAAAAACTAATGTACTATGATTCTTGAGTAAAGAAAGAATAACCTCAATCATAATTCTGAAAAATATTCCACACAAAACAATATTCCTTTAAAAACTATAAGAAGGCATTAGAAGGAATTTCTAGCTATAAATATTTTTCTAATTCTTTTTCATAAATCTAGGATCAAACATATATGAGAAAAAACTATTAAATTTACCTACTCAAGGATCTAGGTAGATTATCTTTGGTAAAAATAAACTATTCTCTATTTGAATACAAGCTAAGGGTATCATATAGCTATCTTTAGACTATTGCATGTCAATAACAACACCTGATAAAATCTTGTTTACCCTACATTATTTGTAAATTTACATCTTGTGATGGTGTGGCCCATATATGCACTTATAGATCCCACATAAATACTATAAGATCTTATAGTCTTATATATCCTTTAATTGAATATATTGTTGTCTCATTTTGGATATTTTCTTACATAGCTTTCATTAAATCTTCTTGATGTTGGATGCCATGATTCCATCAAATAGAATCAAAAGTAATTTTATTTATCTTTTCAATTAACTTAAAAATATAATTATCTAATTGCATTATATAGTATTATGAAAAATGATTATTTGCATGAGAATGCAAATCACAATATTATGAGCCAACTAAAGTGAAACAAATTTCAAATTACAAACTAGCATAATATGCTAAAGTAAATACCTAACATATACTTGTTGGAAATTTTTTCTGTACTCCACTTAGGATTCGTGACAAGGGCTTAACTACCTCATGTGTACTATAACTTGAGTGGTTGTATTGGGCATGTTGGCTTCTAAATTAACAACTTTTGAATAACCTAGTGGAAGAACATTTACACCTAGGGGCAACTAACTCTCATCCTCAATGCACCTATTTAGACACTAGGGCCAACTATAAGGCTATTTAACTCTTCTTCTTCTTCTTCAGGCTCTACAAGACCTAGGTGGGTGGACCTTAGATTCTTTATATGGTACTAGTGTAAAGACATACAGCTGAATCTAGATAATAGATAAAACCCTTGAATCTTCTATGTTTATGCAAGCATTCATGGACATGAAATAGCTAATAAAAGAGCATTTGAACTTGATAAACCAAGTGAGGGAAACTCTTTCAATTCTTAAACATAAAGGGAAAAGATATTTGATTAATGATTGAATCATTGACATAACCTAGGTATACAACAACAAAAACATGAAACCTCTAAGCTGACTAGTCCCTTATCCATTGGGCATTAACTAAATCTTAACATACACATGGATGCCTGAAATATACTCATATATTTAGACATCTGTTCTATCTATTTATCTTGCAAATAGACATAAATCTTCAAACAAAATTTGTTCTTATCAAATCCTCCTATGATCCCTACAGTTCTGTTAGTGGCATATCAAGCAAATTACTCAGGTCCTTGACCCAAAAACAAGACACACACTGACATACAACTTCAACATAAGCTACAAATGGATGATATGCACTTTGGGAATATATCACATAAAACTACAAAACCCATAGCAAAGGATATAAACTTCAGAATGAAACTACAAATGAAAGCTCTGTATTCATTTCTTGAAATAAATAAATCATCTATATGTCAAAACTTAGAAAATAACACCAAAGAATGATTGTGTAATATAAATGATTCAAAGAAAGTACAATAATACTACTGATAATAGAGAAAATACTAAGAAATGGTATCAAAGTAACTAGTAAAATTCTCCAAAACTAGAACCCTATTGGTCTCATAGTGAAAAACTAGAACCCTTTTTGTCTCACAATAGTGCGAAAATCTCAAAATTGGAACCCCCATAATGAGAAAAGAAGACAGATTTATAGAGGAGAAGAATTTTTTAGATCTGCAATCTGATATTGACATGTGTCATGTTGAAACTATCTTCATCCTGATGTTGCTAAAACTGATCTTCTTCATCTGTCAATAATCAAAACCATAAATGCTATTGTAGAAATATTTGATATATCCCATTAAAGTAATCAACAAAACTGCATCTAAAAGAATATTAGATAAACGTCATAATATATGCTGGAGCTTCAAATATGATCTTGCTTTGTCCTATTCTACTCTTAGTCATGAAATTTCAACTATATTTGCTAACAAAATCTTATTTGCTTTCAATTGCCTCTAAAATATTCAATTCATCTTTAAAGATGAAATCTAATCTTACCTAAATATCATCCAAATCTGATTTTATTTCATCTACAACAACAAATATACATTTATTACCGAGGATGTCCTAAAATCACAAATTCTCCTCTAGCTACTTTTGGTGAATACCTGTGTGAAAAAAGACTGTAGAAATGGATAGTCCATCTTCTCCCAATTTTGGCAATATATCACACTGCATATTTTGGGCAAAATGGTGCCTTTGAGGTGTATTTGAAAAACTAGGCCCTAGGCCATGACAGAGGAAATGGAATTTAAAAATTTAAAAAAGCTATATAGTTTGAACTATATCATATCATTAAATTTATTTAAATATTTCAATTTTTGAATGATGAGTGCTCAGATTTGAAGATATATATGATTTTAATCTTTTATTTTATTGTTATTTTCCTTTTCTCTAATCTTAGGATGCCACTTGTCTACTTCTCATTGGTCACTTATTTGGGCAAAACCTACATTTCCTCATGCCATATTTGAATATTTTGATTTTGTGATGTTAGAATTTCATATTGGCATAATATTTTAAGCTTGAAATATCACCTCCTTGACCTTATGACATCCTCGTATGATCGTGCCATTAGTACTTTGGTTTTACTATCTCCTGACAATTGAATTTCATAACATCTTAAACCTTAAAACTTCACCTTCCAATCCTATGCCAATGGGTCTCATCAAAATATCTTAAGCCTTCATCTTTCTTTCTAGTATCTTAGACCAAATTCCTCCTTTTGTAGTATCATAATAGTTTTAATTTCACTCTACAATCTTAAATTTTTTTGTAGTATCTTATCATTCATACCTCCTCTTCTTGATCTCACAACTTGGCTTCAAATTGTGTTACGTGGCACCTTCTTCACCCTATGATTGAATGGTCAAAATTCCATATAACTTCACATACCAACAAGCTATGATGGGCCCCACACATAAGCTTCCATGTCTTAAAAGATGTGTATCTTTAGACACTACTCCAATGTGCGTTAATGCTTTTAAACATGCAAATGTTTCCCAATCTACTTCATGTGGGATAAAAACTATATCCATTACATTTTGTCTTTTCCATGGAATGCTCTATTGCATTTATGCATGTTCTATTTTCTTGCCCTTGTTGTGTCTACTCCTAGCTATGGAAGCTCCTCCTCACTCCTTGCTTTCCATATCATCACCAACTGAGACTACAATTGCCATCACTGATCGATAGATCATATAACTATTTGATTAAAAATTAGATTAGACTCCACTTAGACAATCTCGTTGACTAGATATAGATAGGGCCTCAGCCTCCTGGGATACGTAGGTATTTTTTTGGGTTAGATCAAGGACCCTAGACCTTTTATATGAACTAGACTTGGAATTGGTTCTTGAGTTATTTTATGCAACAGAGGGCCAGAAAGCATCCTTGCATCTATCTGACCCAATCTAAAGTTTCCCATAGAAATTTAGGGGACCACCCACTATACTAGATAGTAGGTAGACCAACTATGCCCTCTTTTTACATAAAGTGCATCTGCAATGTGGGTGCAATGTATCTACCGCTATGGATTCACTTGGCCTCATGTTGTGGGCCTTTTCAATTTGGCATTCTCATGGATACTTTTCTAGCTCTAGTCATGGGGGTGCTTTTCTCATGCTTGGATTTTTGGACTTTGAATTGGCTCAAACATGGCCTTCAACAACCATTAAAGCTTTGAGAAAACCTGTCATTGATTTGAGGAAACTTCAAAGGTTTAATTGATTGAAAAAATGGGCTCAAGATTCAATTCCAACATCAATAGGTGTTCAATCCTTCAAACTTCCTCACATATAATACATTATTCTCTTCCCCTAGCAATCACATTTCTATGCACATTGGGGAAGAAATTTTGTTGATGGAAACCAATGAATCAGCATTGCAATACACTCTGAGAGCATTATAATAAATCAAACATTTATAATAAATAATATTTCATATGATGACTCAAATAATTCAAGCACAAGCTTATGAGTGAAATCACAAAGATCCTTTAACTATTCAATTCAAAAATTTCATTGCATTCTAGTGCTCAAGTTTGGAAGAACAAATAATAATAAAAGTCCCTCGTGCTCAGAGCCCATGACAAAAAGTCATGTGGTGCCTTTCTTGAACTTAATCCACAAATATCCACATAGGTAAAATATGTTGGACTAACTTATAAGAATATACATATTCATCACTGAGTCTACACCTTTTTATAATCTCATGACATTTAGAATATAAAATTTTCATTTTACTTCATTGAATATGTGCCTATACCAAGTCCCTATTTTATTCAATGGAACCCCCAACATTTTGCAATTCTTGATATGAGAAATATTTTTTTTCTTTTTATTTCAAATCTTCAAGATATAATCAAGGAAAGATAATTCAATCCCCATGGCATTTTATCAATTTGAAGCAATCAATCAAACCCCAAAGTGGTTCCAGCTAAATTTATTTGGACTAAAACACCTGATATATCAGACTAATCTAATAAACACTAGGGACCAAATAGATTCAAATGTGATCCTTAAATCACCATTTAAAATTGAGTTTATCGCTTATCTACAAACCGTGATTCGCTGATAGCAAGGCCTACAAGCTGGCCTTAAAAACTGACCAAAATAGATAACCATGATTTGAAAGATGACATGTTGGTTCTTTGTTTTGCATCCTTCCACCTTGCTAGATCTTGTCACATGAAGATCACTCAATCAAAAGATATTAACCATCAAAGTTTCCCAATGAAAATTGCCTACAATAAAACATGTTAGAAAATAGGAAAGTGCATTTGGATTTGGCTTCGAAAATTGGGCAAACAGATACTTGAGGGTACACAATCTGGGAAAGTAGTTCATTGCCATGAGGAGAATATATATATATATATATATATATATATATATATATGTGATTTGGGCTCATGAATAATAATAGGGAAAGTTTGGAAAGTGTACGAAGTTAGGTAATCCGAATTGCAGGATTGGAAACATCAGTAGAAAAGTGTTTTTTGCAAATGGAATGGACCTAGGAAAGTGTGCAGATGCATTCGTCAAGGTTTACAAACTAGCACACTTGAATTATTTTTAGAGTAGAATGAAGTGGTACAAACCATTTGATCTAGTAAATCATGGTTTCAGATTTATGACATCCCAAACAGGGGTACTGATCAATCTGCATTTCATGACACCAGTAAATAGTTATAAATTGCATTTGGAATCATGTTTGAAAATTGACCAAATGAATTCGTCATAGGCTCAAATATGAAATATAGAAAGTGTGTGATCTCTAGAATATAATTCAAAAGGAAATTTCTTAGTATCTTTAATCGGGTCAAAGTTATAATTGGTCAAACAGGGCCTCCCAGATTTTAGGGCATTTTGCATCAGCATGACAATAGTAAATAACCTACTTTGAGGGATTCAAAACCCAGTCAAAATATATCAAAATGAAATGAAAATTGAAAAATTGGTTCACTGATATGCATACTAAATAATTCAAAAGTGGCGAGTCATGAAACATTACTGGGTACAAGATATTCAAATGCAAACTAGGCCTCCTGTCACTGTTTAACACTTAGGCAAAAATACAGATTTGAACACTACTCAAACAAAGCTTCATGGAATGACTCAAAATGTCATTTTATCATTATAGGATGCATGGAAATACTGAATGAAAGGTATTAGAAATATAAAATAACTCTTAGACTTTAAAATGACAGCCCGGTACATAAGGAAGAAAATGCATTTTAGGGCTCAAAAGGACTCAAAATTTTGGAATGGTACTCAAAGTGGGAATGTAATATTGAGTCCCATTTGGGAATTAATAGATCAGTCTTTTGGTGCAATGAAAACCCTACTCTAAAAATTGGTATAAGAGCATAGTTACCCAAAAAAGGCCTAATAGATTGAGTAAGACCTCTATGGATATGGATCAGTTATAGAAGAACCTAGAAGAGGCTATTGAACAAATTGATATACTTATTGGAGGACAAGAATGAATATGAAAAAGATAACATTGAGAAGATGAAGGACATGATAGGACACACCAAATCCAAGAAAGAGACTAAAGATAATATCAAGGATAGTGACGAAGTTTCAAGTTTTAATAAAGAGAATGAGATCCTTAAGCATGAGCTAGTTATAAATCTGAAATTGAGCTTTAAGGATGATGACAAGAAGATTGAATTCGTTTCAAGATTTGAGAATGCACATTTGAGATCAAAGATTACAAAGGTGAAATCTAAACTCAAATCTTCAAAGTTACAATATGTAGAACTTGAGAATACAATGTGTTTGTGAAAGGAGAACTTACACAGTCTAAGCAACATCTTGAGAAGTTATATTAAAGTAATGAGAAGCTTGATGAGAAGAATTTTTCTCTAAGACACCCTTATGATAAGGGTTGTCTTGGATACTTTGAAGGAGAATGATAAAAAAGACCTAAAGTTATTAAAGAGCTAGATCTTGTGATCCAACAACTTGAACCATATCAAGAAGATCAAAACAAGGTTGAGTCAAGTCAATTTGAAGAAGTACCTAATCAAGACAAATTGCCTGAAGAAGTAAGGAGGCAATTTAATATAAAGTGTTATGCATGCAATGAAGTTGGTAATAGAAAGTACTATATAGGTAAGTATACTAACCCTATTTCAAGTTATTGTTATAGCCATTATGGTTTTGGACATAAAGATAAGTGAATGTAGGAAACCTAGATTTAACAATAATAATGGTAGAATATTTAGAGGTACTAATCCTACATATAATATAGCTATTGGAGGAACCAATTTTGTAAGAAATGTTATCACATGTTATAAGTGCAACAAGTTTGAACATATTGCTAGAGATTGTAGCTTACAAATTAATTAGTCAGGACCTAGACATGGAAACAATGTGATAGCATGTTAAATTTGCAACAACTTGGGACATAAAGAAAGATTTTGTAGAATGAATAATGTAAGAATGAGAAATAACATGGGACACCGAAACTTTAGATGGAATGTGAACAATGTTAGAAGGAATGATGATAACAATTACAATAAAAAAGAAAATATTTGTTAGATATAAGGATCCAAAAAGTTCATATCTTGTGGTGGAAAAGAAATCAACTGAAACATCTAAAAACAAGATGAATTCAGTAATTGTTTCTCACCAACCCTTATCTATTTGAGCAACTTATTTCATAATTAACCAAAAGAATTAGCATCAAAAAAAATTTGTACTCCTAGGTGAAGAGTTGAGATTTTTTCAGTTAATATGAGGGTGAAAAGGATGCAAGGAAGCTATGATTAAGTTCACATAAGTTTTTATGTTCATATGTGTGTGCGCAAAGAGAAAGTTCTCTAGTTGATAGATTTTTTTTGATGCTTGTGTACCTATGCAATTAATGTAGAAGTAGATTTGAAAGGATTTAAGGATCAAAATTGGATTTATGTGTACCATTTGATCATGTGAAGAGTTAAGGAGAAATTTAAGGTGAGTTTAAGTTTTAATTGAAGTGATTTGAAGTGAAGTTGAAGGTGATAATAGCATGCCCTAATTCCATAGTTTCTAAGGTATTTATGATCCTACAAAGTTAAATTGAGAAGTTGTGTTAAATATTTTATTAGTTAAAGATGAAAGGAAATATGATTCATAATGTAGAGGACATCCCTATACCTAAGATGAATATAAACCCTATTCCACCATTGGAATATGACCATACAACCACATTTTCACAAGCCCTAGATAGAGTATTATGTTTAGAAGACATTAGTAGCTACACAAGGTACACAATAGAAACTGTAGGAGAAGAAAAAATTTCAAATGAATTTGATAAAATATTCAGAAAAGGAATATGAAAAATTAGTATTAGAGGAAACTAAAACAAAGGAGAGAAGACAATTCAAGCATGTGAATAGTCACACTAGTAAGGACACCTAGCTCTAAAATTCCATGCACCAACACCCCAAAGACCCAAATAGAGTTGTTTTTGGAAAATGTGCCAGGAAGTGCATCTTTAACCCCCATTAGTGATTTAGAAATGGACATATTCAATTAGATCACAGTGCCAACAACCAAAAGAATAATGAAGAAGATAAAAAACATAAATAAGACACAAGGAGTCCTTGAAAAAGTGACAAGTAAATTGCAAGACATTATTCAATTAAAGGTCACAAAATCAGATCTAGAGAAGAAGGTAGAGGAAGTGATCATAATTTTTGATAGTTAGTATAATACACTTGATGAGATTACATCTACAAAGGCACATGTGAAACATGATGCACAATTGTTTGAGACCATATGCAAGAATATCATAAATGATCTAGCAAGTCTTGAGTCTTGCATAAAAGAGTTAAGGAGATGTTTAATTGAAGGAAATATTTTGTATGGATAATGTGATTTTTCATACAAATTCATTAATTATATTGATGAGGAGATGAAAGGAAAACAAATAGAGTTACAAGGCATGGTCAATGAACTACAATTACCAAATGTATAAATTGAAGATCTAGAGATAAAAATCACAAAGGTTTGTGATGAGAACAACTTAATAGAGCTAAAAAGAGAGAGGATAATCAAGATATTTTCATTGATAAGATAAGATATCACATTTAAGATCATTTATACCAAAAAGAAAATAGATGAATACCTTAAGGCCAAGGCATCTTATGAGAAGTTTGTATATTCAAACTTGAATGTAATTGAAGTTGTGTCTTATGGACTATGCACTCTTATTAGTACATTAGAGGTAGTCCAAGACACATGGGAAAAGGAATACAATAACTTGAAAATAAGCATTTTTGATTACATGACACTCATATCAAATCCATAAACATGAAGAATGAAGGTAGCAGTAATTTGTTTTGCTAACTTATACATAGTTTTTGACTCACCTTCGTCATTGATGTCAAAGGGGGAGTGATGCAAGGAAAATTGTATGTATACATGAAGGGGGAGTGTAGTATGTAATTAGGATATTTAAGGATTTAAGATAGTTTAAATAGGAAATTATCCAAATTTTAAAAATTTGTAATGGCCATGTGAAGAGATTCACAAGTGTTGAAATTTTGCATTTTTGAGAGTTAGCCAATTTTCCCACTTGTTGCCATTAATACTAAAGGGTGAGATTTTTGGAAATTTGTCTAGGGTATATCGTATGAGGTTGTCATTTATGGAAACATATACTTAGTATAGAGTGAGTAGATCACAAAGATATAATTTTTGTTAAAGAACTTAGAAAATTGTCTAAGTATCATGATGGTTATCTATCAATAGAGGGACAATTTTGATTGGTGAGCTTCACAGAGACATTATTGAAATGTACATAGTTACTTAGTGATAGTATTGTATGTTAGGATATTATACCTAAGGTACGAGTCAGTATGATCATTATAGAAATAGATATTATAATTTTTCTAGTTACAATTATGAAAAAACATAGCATGACAATTAAGGAATCATATATTTTTGTTAGAAAGGCTAGAGTTGTCATTGCACCAAAATTTGACCTATCAATGCTTGATACAACCAATATTATTATTGACCCATAGGAGGTGGTTAAACCATGTTTTGAACCTTGCAAGGGATGCTAGACCATTACCAATGATTCCCCTCCCAATGTCATTCATTGTGGCCTATGAGATTTAAACCCATGACCAAGCTTTGATACCAATTGTTAGAAAGGCCAGAGTTTTCATTGCACCAAAATATTGACCTACCATTACTTGATACATAAATACTCTTATAGAACCATAATAGGTAGTTAAGCCATGTTGTGAACCCTACAAGGGCTACTGGCCCACTGCCAACAATTTATTGTTAAGAAATTATTTTGTTTACCAAAACAATTACTTTACTAATAAGGGATGACATCTTAGATGTTAACCCTAAGTAGGAAAATTGGAACTTCATATTTTGGGACACATTTGAAAGTATTAGGGCCAATAGTACATAATATTATGGAATTTCATGGTATAAAGGAAATATTTGAAATGTGAAGTTAAATATGGGTATGTGTGGTTATTGTGATATCTATGCTATTGTTTTGTGATGTGAAATTTGTGATTAGAGTAGTAAGAGGTAGAGTATGTGAAGATAGTACATAGAGCTACAAAGATCATATCAAATATTGAATATATCAGTAACAGTGAAGAGGTTTTTGTATCTATGCTTTTGTATACTGAATAATATTGTATATTGCATGTTCGGGAAGTCGACTCATCTTGCATACATTCTATAATTGTAATAATAACTCCTAACATTGTTGAGGCTTATAATATGACCTAGTCCTCTAACAAGGACTAAGACACTATATAGATGTAATAGAATCTTAACAGGGTCAATATCTTTCACAAGATACTTTTGATTAGCGGATAATTTTGTGGGTATTATCCCCACTAGGGTTTCCCTTGGCCAGGGTTTCCATAGTTACCAAAATATGGTGTTATGTGTTACATTGTTTTATGGTTGTGTTTACTATTCAACTTAATCAATTTATTCATTTATGAAAGTTATAAGATTGTGAATGATATCCATAGTTGGACAAAATTTTGTAAAATACAGATTCACCCCCCCTCACTATTTCTTATTTCTAACAAGTAGTATCAGATCTTGGTCACATGTTCAAATCCTCAGACCCTTAGGGAACACTGAGGGGGAGTTTGTTGGAAATTTATTCAGTTCTCCCCTTAGGATTTGTGACAAGGTCTTAACCACTTCCTATGTACTATAACTTGTGTGGTTGTATCAAGCACTAACAAATCAATCTTTTTGTGCAACAAGAACCCTACTCTAACAATTCTATCTAGAGTTATAATGAGAAGATTCATATTAAAAAGTAATAGAAAATTTTATCCACACCACCATATCACATGATCATATTCAGAAAATTACCTTGAAGCATGTGTTAAGTTAAAACATGATTCTAAATTTATAAGACTAAGCTACCTAGGTGTTTGAGTAGATAAAAATATAACCCTCAATTCACAAAATTCTAAAAAGTTCCCATAGAAAGAATACTACTTTTGAAAAAAAGTGTAACAAGGCAATATGAGACAATTCTAACTATAAAATTTTATTTTTGACTCTTAATAATAGATCAATTATCAATTTTATATGTTAATTCACTTTTAAAAGTTAACATTTTCATGATAACACAATAGCATAAGTTTACAACTTTGAAGTTGTTCACAAGATAATAGAATAAATTAATAAAAAAACTTTTATTATAAATTTAAATATGCTTATATTTTAGTATTTTAATATTAATAAAATACGAGTTACTCAGTGAGCACAAAATTAAAATAAAGTAAAAATATGAATTATTTAAAATATGTATTAAATTGATTTCAAAGTGAATATATTGTTGAGAATTTTGTATCAACCTTGCAATCTTTTACAAGAAAACTCTAGAATATTTTGGCCAGAAAACTCTAGAAATTTATTAGAAAATTCTATAATTTGTTTGTGGTAGTTTTTCACATGTTTATGAGTTGGAAAAAGGTGTATGAGTTGTTAAAAATGTGCCTAGTCTCTAGAACAATGTAGAATGGCTATTTTTAGAGTTTAAACAACTCATTATATGATTTTATGAGGGTCTAAACTAGGGAACAAAATTATAGATGGAAATGGTATTCTTGGAGTTACAAATTACAAGTGGGTAACATGTGGCATGGTTTTTTTGCCCATGGTTTTCTAAAGCCACAAATAGTTTCCAAGTGGCAAAACACTATAAAAGGAGGGCTTGGGGAGGTGTTTGAATCATCAAGTTCAACTTGCAAGACTGGTGCTAGAAGGAGTATATGTCTAAGTTTGAGTTCAAGTTCGAGTTGTGGTGATGCGCTCCTATAAGAACTTGAATTGCAAGTGTATTGTAATCTTCTTGGTTTGAGAATACATTGTGTGGTTTTTTGAGGGTGGGGTTTTTCTACTGGAAGGGTTTACCCATGGTAATCATTGTGTCATGAGTTCATTGTTATTTTGATTATGTTATTATGCATTTTTTTGAGATCTCTGTAGTAGTTAGTTGAATTTACATAATCGTCCTCTCAAAGATTAGTGTAGGAAGTGATTCCATGCACCTTTGCTTCCTTAAATGTATAGTTGTTGAAACATATTTCAAAGCTCAAAATTACAATGTATGTATGTGCTATAGTTAAATAGATATTATTTTTTACTACTAAAATTATATGAAAAATAAGATAGTACAAAACTATTTTATCTTAGACTGTTAATCAATCTCTTGAGGAACTTTATGTTAACAAATAGTACTTCCTTTTAGTATAGAAATTAATTCTAATTTTAATATTAAATAAATATAATTTTCATAATTTGATTTTTTCTATCTACATATTTTATTAATTAATCTTAAATTTAAGTTTATATTGATAACTTATGAATAGATAAAGAAAAAAGATAAAAAAATATTGATGATATCATTAAATAATTTACCAATACATTGGCCTTAAAAATCATTTTGATATTTCTATAATATTACTTTTTAAGATATCCATATATGTGTGCATATATATATGTACACACACACACACACACACACACACACAGAGAGAGAGAGAGAGAGAGAGAGAGAGAGAGAGAGAGAGAGAGAGAGAGAGAGAGAGAGAGAGAGAGAGAGAGAGAGAGAGAGAGAGAGAGAGAGAGAGAGAGAGAGAGAGAGAGAGAGAGAGAGAGAGTAGTTAATAGCAATATTTTATTAATAGTAGATATATCTAATTTTATCCCCATTCAAAGTGTGGGCACCAGAGGAAAAAGTATGGGGAAGAAAACTCCTGACATCACTTGGGACCAAGGTCGTATATACAGAAAGAGTTTACAATGCCCTTTTCTAGGAAGGGACATAGGAAAGGCATACCTCCTTATTAATACATGTGCTTCAACATATGAGGACTTGGAAGCACACACCCTTCCTTACAAACAAAATTGAATACAAAAAATATGTCAAGATTTTAGGGAGACTTAACTCCTTATCAGTACATAAACCTCATCAGAGAATGAGGGATTTGAAGGGCATACCCTTCCTTATAAACACTATTTTAATACAAATATTGACCATTCAATCCCTTACAAATGAATAGATTAATAACCTCACCCATTAATACCTTTAAAAAGGATTGGATAGAGTAGCCTTCCTTGAGAATTGCAAAAAATACCAATCCTACAATTAGATGGAGGGGAACTATCCTTCAACCTTACCTCTGAAGGGGTCCAAGATCCATCAAGTAAAATGTAAAAAAAAGAGAGTATTGAACATCAAAGAATAATAAATTAAACTTGTAGATAAAGTAATCCTCCCAACCAAATGGAAAACAACTAAATAATAATTTTGGTTAGAGGAGAAAGGGATGAATTGAAGTTGAATTTGAAATAATTGAAACCAATATCAAGATGCTTCATGAACGAGAATCAAATTTGCAAAAGGACCCTCATATTCAGTGATCCAATAAAGGATTTTATCCTCACAAAAATATCTAACTATAGACCCATATAAAAGATAGTCAAAAATAAAATAAAGGAAAAATATATTAATACAAAAAGTAATAACATAGGATATCCATAAAGTAAGAGCCATACCTAAAATAAAGAACCAACATGCATTTGATGACCAAGAATTAGATTCTTTGAGAAAATGTATTGCTAACGGGACAAGTATCAGGACAAGAGCTTAGTAGCATTAGTAAGAAAGATCAACCAAAATTGAATTTCTATGGGAGTCAACAGGGACCTAAAAAAAATCATGTTATAAAAGAGACCAAGGGGATTGGTAGAGATATGCCATAGGGAGGAAATAGGGACAAAATAATGATGACGAAGAATTTTAAAATTATAAACATGTATAATTCTATATTAAAGATGGATGTCTAATAAAAATATATATATTTACATATGTAAGACTAATATAAGTAGGTACAACCCAAATATCCAAGAACCAAAAAATAGTCTAAATATATAACAAAGTATAACCAGTCAGGGATATTTTTTGATATATCAAAATTAATAGCCTATAAAAACTAGTATTCCTTAGAGATTGAAGCTAGATCAATCTCTTTATCATTTTCATAAACCTGATAACCTTTCTTGAAATACTCTAGACCCTTCATCTCTAGGGGGAATGAACATGCAAGGTACTCAAAGGAGCCACTTGTTCCTTTTAACAGAGGGACATCATTTGAGGAAAGTTGTAAGATTGTTGAATATTAGGATGGGATGAAATTCCAGCACTCTATCCATGACCTTGAATTTTCTACATTTAGCAATGCATAGGTTCTCATTAATATTATCAAGTATGATTTCTAATTCAATGACCAAATTCTTTCTAAACAAACTTTTGTAGAGGTCCAAAATGGCCTTTTTGTCTTTGTATATGTTAGAGAATAGAATAAGCAAAGAGCACAATGATATTTTTATTCATCTTTGATCTATTTATTAAAAAAGAGAATTATCAGCCAAATATTTTCATTACCATTCTAATAGCCAAGATGTGCTTGGCATTGATCACGAGTTTTAATCATTTTTCAATTATCTCACTCTATAATGACATTTCCCTGTTTCCAACTTTCATAGGAATGGGAGTATCCATTAAAAAAAGGGGTAATGGCTTTCAAAAAAATTAAGGAGAAAATAAACATTCCTAAAAACTCCCTTAATCTATGTGAAGCCAAAAGAGTAATAATAATCATTTAAGAGAGCAAGGTGGAGATATGAACTTGTATAGGTTCCTCAAGATAACAAAGTAGTCTATCCCAAAAAAAGAGAAGATGGAGATATAAAAAAAATCATAACTTAATAGGGGGAGAAGAAGGGTAACTCATTAAAAGATGAACTTTCCAAAATTTTCTATCCAACTCTATCTTCATGAGAGAGATACAATAAACTATCCAACAATCTAATAAAGGGGTTGATGAATTGATAATCCTAACTAACTAACCAACATGGAGTTCATTGAAAATCCTTAGAAAATTTAATCCATTAAAGAGGGGGAAGGAGGAGAAAAGTGATGTGGATTCCATTATTTCCCATATTTTCGAATAGGTCCACTTCTCGATTACATTCATGATAAATTTGCTTGAAATTAACATCATAAATATAATGTGAATGACCTAGTACCATTTCCAATCTTGTGTTGAGATTCCAATTAGGGGTGGATCCTTTTATACGAGGATTAGTAAAAATCTCAGGATCCCCTTTGATTTAAATTTTAGAGAATCATAACCTCCTTTAATTACAAAAGAGGGGTTAATTAATCCAAACCATTCTTTCTTCATAATAGCATCCCAATCTAAGATTGAGCCTTCAAAGTGTAATCCGCCTAATCATATTATTTATTTTTTCTATAATGCTAGCTTTAATTTTAGTATAGAAGGAGGGGAAATCCATATAAGAATATTGGAACATCTTATAGTTTCTTTCATTCCATTATTCCCATAGAGGAATAGTTGGGGCTTATTGGAACTACAATTGGAACAATTGTTATGTTGCCATTGATGTCAAACCTTATTGGCAAGATAATTTCTATCTAGGTACAGTGCCGTATCAAAATGATTGATGAAGAGGACTTGAGAAGAAGAGACAACAAAAGGACCTGGAGAAAAGGTTGAGTTATGTGAAACTACAATGGGCACTTGATTAGTTAGACCTTGAAAAGAAATGTGATTATTTAATCATAATCTAAGTGGAGAAGATAGGTGTATTAACACCTAGAAAGAATCATCAAAGGAAGACCAAATGCATAGGATTGACCAGGAAAAATAGGGTAAGATTAAGAAAGTAGAAGTTTATGTTGAGTGATGCTAGTGTTGACTAAGTAACAATATAAGCCAAG
The DNA here is from genome assembly GCA_028749045.1 of Cupressus sempervirens. Classification (NCBI taxonomy): domain Eukaryota; kingdom Viridiplantae; phylum Streptophyta; class Pinopsida; order Cupressales; family Cupressaceae; genus Cupressus; species Cupressus sempervirens. The sequence goes on from CM053792.1 coordinate 128,771,215, forward strand.
AAGAATACAATGTCAACCGAGCATCAATATCAACTAAGTATCATAAAGTATGCTAAGAAGAATAATTAGTATCAACTGAGAAATTTAGTAATGGTCAAGAATTAGAGGATAGTCTTGGCCAAATGTTAGCATTTGATAGCTTATGAGAAAATATTGATTTCTAGCCAACACAATTGAATTCTTAAAATATGTAAAATGTTTTGAAGATAAGGATGGATGACCTAGAGCATTTAATTCAAGGAAAATTGTGTTTGAGCATTTATATGGATGGATTCAAAGAGAAGTTTGGAGAAGTATCTAGAAGGGGAGAAGGAGAATGAAATGATGGAAGGATTCAATGAATCTATCTAAACCCTAAGATCAATATTTGTGTTTAAGTATCAAAATATCAAATCTACCTATTTAAGGATGCATAAGGATAATCTAAAAAAGTTGACAAGTAGATGTTTGTTGATGCTATTGGCTAATGAAATTTAGCAAGAGGCTAAGAAGAGTTATGAAGAGGTGAAGTGTAATCTCTTGAAGAATTACCAAGTAGATCAAAGACATAGATTATAATGGAGGCCAATCATTGAATCAACATATGAGCTATATTGTGATATGTATTTGCAGAGTGAGTTGTATTTATCAGATCAACCCGTTGTTACTTTCTAACCATTGTATTTGTATTGAAATCCTTTAATCAAGGTTTACATAATAGTCATTTATAAATGCTTTAGTCAAGGTAACATTCTAATAGAATGTTCTAAATCCGTCTAACCATGCTACTCCTAACAAGGTGATTAAATCCTTTAACAAGGTGTCATTTAACTGTGGGTTTTGTAACCATTAACAAGGTTGGCTCCTCACATAGATCACTTCAAAAGAGTGAAAATCTCTAGCATGTTATTGGTGGTTTTTTCCAAATTGGATTTCTACACTAAATCCCACTATCATACTTGTGTGGATGTTACCTGAGATGTTTTACATTCTACAATTTTGTTACTATTAGGATAGTAGACTACAATTTTTATGTTGTTGATTATTTTTTGTAGAGACCAAGTTACTTAATGATTAGATATGAATATTTGAAGTGATTAAAAGTTGAATTGGTACATCTAGACTTGAGGATAATTGATTTAGTGTGCCCCCCCAGTTATTCTAAATTATTCTAATAATTGGTATTAGAGCATGGGTGATTTTAAAGAAAATTTTGAAGTTACTTGAAGCTAAAGATCAAGATGTACAAAAAGGAGGTGCCAATGCTAAACACGAAGAACTTCCTTGCATGACAGAGTTTGATGAAGTTGCATACTATAGGAATTGGAGAAGGAGCAATACACTATGTGGGACATGCATATGTAGAGATACCAAGACCTTTGATAGCTCAACGGATGAACGAGAAGAAAAAACACAATTAGGAATGTTGAAGATTTCATCAACCCTAAGTTATACCAAGTTTTATGATATAAAGGAGTGCACCATTGCCAAAAAAATGTGGGATTCACTACAAAATATCTATGGAGGAGACACAAATTTTTTTAGAGAAAAATCAAAAAGTTTGAGAGGCAAGTTTGATGAGATGAGGATGACAGAAGGTGAAACCATTTCTCAATATCATGGATGAGTCAAAGAGGTGGTAAATATTATAAGAGGATCCAATGGAAAGATTGATGATGAACTTGTAATTAGCAAGGTAGTAAAAACCCCACTTCCTATTTATGCTATTAGATTGTCTACAATACAAGAACTAAGATGTACTCCTAGTAACAATCTAACTTTGGAAAGATTAGTTGGTAGACTTACAGCTTTTGAATTTTCAAACTTTGATAATTTTACTTCTACTACTATTGAATCAACTTTCAAATCTCAATTGGTTCTTAATAAAAGGGAAAATGAAAATGTGTGACTAGTGATAGTGATATCTTTGATGCTGATTTTGATGATCATGAAGCATTAATGGCTAGGAGACTTCCAAGAGGGAAATGAAAATTCAAAGGTCAACTTCCTATAATATGTTTTTCATGTAACAAAGTTGTTCACATTGCTTCAAGATGTCCTTGCAGAGAAGACAAGGTTGAAAGGAAGGGAAGCAAAGTATAAAGGTAGAAGAGATGACAAAGTCAATAGAAGGAACAAAGGCTACAAAGATAAATGCAAGAAATCTTGTTATATTTCTTAAGAAGAAACTTACAATGAGTCTGATAGTTATGATGAAGAAGTTCTTTATGTTCCTATGAAAGAAGATTTTGATGAAGATGATAAAATTACATTAATTTCATATGTGAGTAAAGGTGATAGATGGATAATTGATAGCGGCTCCTCACATCACATGATTGGTGATACATTAAGTAAGTTTGGAACCTTAGAACAATATAAAGGTAGTTTTTTCAAGTTTGGTAATGATGCTCCATATCTCATGAAAGGTAAAGGATAAATAAAATTGACTTGATAAGATCAGACATGATAATGTTTATTGGGTTGAAGGACTTAACTATAGCTTATTGAGTGTTGCACAGTTGAAAAAATTAGGATACAAAGTTGAATTCCATCACAAGAAGGCCAGGATATTTAATGACAAAGGTGAACTAATTGGAAGTAGAGAACAAATAAGCGGTAACTGGTTTTATCTAGATTTATCTAATAAGACAAGCTTACTTGAACCATTTGATGATATATGGCTATGGAATTAGAGGTTATGTCATGTGAACTTTGATAGTTTGGTAAGCATTAGTAAGATGAAAAGAGTAAGAGGATTACCAAAATTGAGGAAACTTGGTAATGCTATTCATAAACAATGTCAGTTGGGTAAATTGATAGAGTTTAGTTTCAAGAGAAAGACATATTCATCTAATTATTTTTTGGAATTGTTTCATACTAACCTTTGTGAACCTATTCGAGTGCAAAGCTATTGTGATGATAAATATTTCATTCTATTTATTGATGACTACTCTAGAATGATGATTGTGATGTTTCTTATAGAAAAATATGATTTTTTCAATTGTTTAAGTGGTATTTGGCAAGAGTTGAAAAGGAAATAGGTAAAAGTATAAAGTTCTTGAGATCTAATAGAGGAGGAGAGTTTATCTCTAATGAATTCAATATATTCTACAATGATAGAGAAATCAAGAGATAAATGCTAGCACCCAGAACCCCTCCATTTAATGGAATAACTAGAAGAAGGAACATATAAATAATGGATTATGATAGAACACTGATGATAAAGAATAATGTATCACATAAATACTAGAGAGAAGTTGTAAGTACAAAAGTTGATACTTTGAATTGAGTACAAGTCAAGAAAGGTACAAATCTTACACCTTTTGAGTTATGGTATGGATATGCATCTAATGTGACGAAAAATGAAGTATTTGGAAATAGACATTATATAATAAAGCACAATAGAAATGGAAAAATTGATGCTAGAAGTGACGGAGGCATATTCCTAGGATATTCCACTAAGAGTAAAGCTTATAAGTGTTTGTATTCTAATGATAAAAAAGTTATGAAAAGTAAAAATATGAAAGTTTGTGAATATGCAGAAAAGAATGAAGTAGAATGAAAAAAGGAACTTGAAGATTAAAACACATTTATATATGTCAATAAAGGTTTTCTACACACCTCACCTAAGCCAAAGGACAGGGCTACCAAGAAACAAAAAATTGTGAATGTAGAGTTGCAACAACAGGCTACTAAGCAATAGACTGTAGGTGCCAAGTGACAACATAATAGTGCCAAGATACAAGAAGAGGCTGCCAAGCACCAGGAAGAAAGTGATGAGCGACTAGAAGTACAAGAAGAGATAAATGAAACACAATTGGAAGTAAATCTACAAGATGAACTTAAAGAAGAAGAAAGAAAAAAATAACCTACATTAGAAAAATATGTGAGAAGACATCATGCACCTAAGAAAATCATTGGAAAGAAAGATTCTAGAGTTATGACATGGAAAAGTTTGAGAAATGATACATGTTTACTTTGAGAGTTTGACCATAAAATAGTAAAGGATACTTTGGACAATGAATATTGGACTCAAGAAATGAATGAAGAAATTGAACAAATATAGAAGAACAAAACTTGGTCACTGGTACCTAGACCAAAAGATAAGAATGTTATCAAAACAAAGTGGGTATTTAGGAAAAAGATGAATTAAAAAGAAAAAGTCACAAAGAATAAAGCTAGATTGGTATGCAAGGGATATGCACAAGAAGTAGGAATTGACAATGGAGAAGTATTTCCCCCAGGTGTAATATTGGAAGAAGTTAGAACTCCACTTGCATATTCTGCTTATAAAAAACTTAAAGTTTATCAAATGGATGTCAAATTTGCATTTCTAAATGGAATACTGCAAGAAGAGGTTTACATTGAAAAATCAAAAGGATTTGTTGATCCAAGAAAAAAGAATATGGTATGTAAACTATACAAATCATTATAAATAAGCCCCTAGAGCATGGTATGAGAGGTTGCACAACTATTTGGTAAAAATTGGGTTTGCAAGGACCAATGATAATAGTAATTTGTACTTGAAAACTAAAGGTGGTAAAGGGACACTGTTAGCTGAAATATTTTTGGATGATACCATATTTAAAGACAAGATGCATTATGCAAACCATTTGTTAATGAGATGCAAAATGAATTTGAAATGTCTATGTTTAGGGAAATTGTATTCTTTGCTTGTTTGAAAGTATATCAAATGAAGAAAGGTATCTACATTACCTAATCCAAATACATCAAGGAGATACTAAAAATCTTTGGGATGGAAGATTAAAACCCATTCATTACACCTATAGATACTATACATAATCTCTCTAAGAATGATGATTCTAATGATATGAACTAGCCATTGTATAGATCAATAATTGGGAAGCTACAACACATTATTTATAGTAGACCAAATATTGCATTAGTAGTTGGGATTGTTGTAAATTTTTTTGTAAATCTGAAAGAGAATCACATGATGGCAACAAAAAGAATACTAAGATATCTAAAAGGAACAAAGGATTATGGACTATATTACAAAAAGAATGATAAGTTTGAAATGAAAGCATACCTAGATGTTGATTAGGTAGGAAATGTTGTTGACAGAAAGAGTACAAGTGGTGGATCTTTCTTTCTAGGAAAGAGATTGATTTTATGGACAAGCAAGAAGCAAAAATGCATTTCAAAATCAACAAAAAAAGCTGAATATGTGGCAGTAGTATTGAATTGTTCTAACATTGTGCTGATCAAGCAATTGTTGAAAGGAATGAAGGAAGAGCTCACTGATCTAGTTGTTATCTATTGTAATAACACAAGTGCTATACATATATCAAAGAACCCTATAATGGACACAAAGACCAAGCACATTTCTATCAAGTATCATTACTTGAGGGAACTAGTTTATGATAAAGAAGTAATTTTGGAGTATGTGAACACTAAGGAGAAAATATATGATATTTTCACTAAGGCCTTACCTAAGGATGCACATGAGTATCTAAGAGGTAAATTAGGGGTGATTCACCTAGCTGAGCCTATTTAAGCAATGAAGGAGCTCAACATCAAATGTACTGATCATAATATCTTACAAGTTGATACAAAAATTCGTACTACAGGAGATGCCTAAAGTAGTGAAGAAAGCTAACAGATGAAGAACTAAATTTAGAAGTATTGACATGAAGATATCTACATCATTAATATGTATAAGAAAGCTAAAGTGTCTTTGGCATTATTTTCAAAGAGGGAGAGAATGTAAGTTACCATATAAAGACATAAAGAGGGAGATGTATGAAGTTACCATCCACAGAGAGAATGCATTAACAAAGACAAATCAGTAAATGGTATTTCTAGCAATCAAGAAACTCAAAAGTTTAGGAGCTGTATATCAAAGTGGGACTTGATTGATTTCATGATCTAATATAATAGAGGGAGTATGCATTGCATATAAGAGCTACATGGATGAGAATCAAAATGAAAATAATAAGAGAGATCGTTGGACATTGAGGAGTGAATTAGAATGAAACTAAGGATATTAATGAAGATATGCTACTGAACATAGAGGGATCTTCAAAGTAATTCCATGTTTTGGATTACATGGTAACTAGAGCCATTTTCATTGATACCAAATAGGGATATTGTTGGAACTATAGTTAGAATAATTGTTATGTTGTCATTGATGTCAAACCTTATTGGTAAGATAGTTTCTATTTGAGTAGAGTGTTGTAATACCCCAAAATTGGCTCATTGCCATTATACCAATTCTGGTCTATTCTGATCAATCCTAAGACCTATTCTAATAGGCAATTCTTATTTTGCTACTCGCTAATTGACTTAATTGTTAGATATAGAAAACCCTAATCTGTATTCATCATACTCATTATTTAATCCCTATAGTACACACTCATATTAGCCATGTTAAACCTATTTGATTTCAATTTAATTTAATCTAAAGTGTTCATACTTTATTAAATTAAATTATCTCCTAAGGCTAATGTGCTACGAGATTAAATTTATTTAATTTAATAAATATGCTTATTCTAATTAATTAAACAAAATTATTTAATTAAATGGAGAAGCTACTTCTAAATTAATTAAACAAAGTCATTTAATTAAATGGGAAGTTATTCCTAAATTAATTAAATGGAGTTATTTAATTAAATAAGAAAAGTGTCTCTAATTAATTAAATAGAATTATTTAATTAAATAGAAAAAGGTAATTATGAGAGCATATCTCATTTTATTAAATTAAATATCTCTCCTAATTTTCTCTTGAGTTCAAGAATGGAAATTCCCAGTTCATTGTTGATCAAATTAGAAGTGACCTAGATCACTTGCTCTCACACTGAAGTCTATCTGAGTTGACTGACTCTTACACTAAGATCTAAGCTAGTTAACTCCCTCTAATTTGGGAATCTTCCACCTTAACTGAACCTCATCTTCAATCTTGACCATTGATTGAAATTGATCTCAACTATTGATGGATTCTAGGAAAGTCTATTTAAGAGACCCTCATTTCCTCATTATAGAGGTTGAATTCTTATGCTATCGAATTGCTGCTAAATTGCATACTCGTTTGCTTATTATTGTCATAGCTTAATATCATTTAGATTTAATGTGCATACATATAATCTGGTTTATTTTATCTGTTCTTAGATTAATGCTTGCATAACATATAGATTAATCTGCATAATCATATAGTTGCATTTAAATCCTTAGAGGGTCTGGTTGCCTACCCCTCGAATTTGAGGACATTAACTACGCAAAATCCCTCTAGATAGGAGGCAATGGGTCACTTTTTCAGGCATTTTGGATGAACAATACCATGTTTATCCTAGGACGACTTCGTAGATAATGACCACGTTGAAGTTTCTGTGAGGTTCAGAGGCCTACAATTCACAGGTACATTTTTGGCACCCACCGTGGGGCTGAGAAAATCAATTTCTCAGGCCTCTGCATTTTTTAAATCATTTTTGTGTTCTTTGTCCATATGATTCCATATAGGTTCTAAATCTTCACATGAGATTGTTCATTTTGGCATGAGGATTCTGAATCTTTGTCCGAAGATTCTCTGCATGTCATGCGAGAAAGTGCCCGAGCGTGCGAAACTTCATGCGACACCCATTTTCTTCATTCAGGCTATAAAAGAATTTCATGTGGGCCTGAAAGTAATTTTGCATGGCTCTATCAGAGATCTCGTGCAAGATCTTGTAACAATAGCTTTAATTTTTGAGCATTTTTTGATCTTTAGATTATCTGATTTCACTAACGTACTTGTCTTAATCTGTTCTCTAGTTTTTGGCTGTAGCCTAACTATTGTTTGCAGGATGTTTGCTGAAGATTCCTTCTAAAATCCACTTAAACATGGATTAATAGTTTTCTTGTAGGATGATTGTTGAAGATACACTTGTCAAAGATCAAATTTAAAACCCACAAAATAGTGTGTCTGCTTTTCTTGTTTTTCAAACTAGTCTAATTAGGGGCTTGTGAACTTCCTAGGATGCAAGATGGAAGAATAGGGGATTATGCTCTTCACCACTTGGAGGTCATGACCAAGGGTGAATTAGAAACCTAGACGCTTCCGAAAGATGGCATTCTGAAGAAGGCAAGTAGCTTGGTGGTTCTCCAACACTTATTCTCTTCTATGATAAGATGATGATTTCCTTTAAGGGAATTAGAATCTTTAAGGAAGAATGCGTTTAGATTGATTAGGCCAAGTGGGTAATTAATCTATTTTTCATGTTTGGGCGAGGAAATAAGGTAGAGGATTATGCTCTTTCCCCTTGAGGGAAATCAAAAACTGTGACCCTTAAATCCAGACCACCAGTCCATGTCAATCTTTTAGAGGGCCTGCTAGAGTGATCCAACCTCTGAGAATGACCCAAGTGAGCACACTCCTTTCACTGGAGATTCCAACTCACTATAATCAAGATGCTTTGTAGAGAAAAAGACTCCAAAGCTGGATTAATTTCTTCGCCTTGATTCCTGATATTGCATATCAAGTGGAAGCTCTGTCTGTGCACTGGTCGGCACCGGCCCCTGGCTTGTTAAGCAAGTAGTGTGCACTTTTAGATGTTGGTTTGGGCTTCTGGTCTCAACTCCACTTGCGAAGCCACCAAGAATTAGTACAAATAGAAGCCAATTAAAAACCTCTTAGTTAGAAGCCACCCGGTTCACCTCCGAAAGGAGGCATAATCTTTGTACAAGGAGGGGGGAGAATCTCTCCTGTAGACCTAACCATAGGCATGCTACTGCATGTTTGAAGGTGGTATACACACTTGTCCCTTGCCACAAGGGTGCTCATTTAGTGTATATTATTGAGTCCTTTGAATATACCAAAAACATGGGCACCCTCTAGGGGGTGACATGGCTGTGTGCGGTACATGCATGTGCATAAGATGTGGGACAAAGGTTTTGCCTTCTCTACCAATTTTTCTTTCTAGGGATAAAACATGTTTGTTATCAAGTCATCAACAAAGTCCAAACCATTTTACAATAAACAAAGGTCAAGACTCCCCTATCCTGTTGAGTTGCTTTGCCCTTGGCAGGATTTTTTTTGACTACTGCTTGCTTCCTGTGTCTTGTGAAAAACTCTTTGTCTTACTTGAATCCCAACGTCACTTTATAAACTTGAAAATCAACCTTAAAATATGCCTGTTATTTGTCAAAATTTACCAATAATCTATTCGAACAGTATGAAATTATCAAAATCTTTTGTAAAACTGGTCTGCCTTCTTGAGTGAAAACTTTTCAGTCTTGCATGAAATCATTTTTGTCTCGCACGAAATCATTTTGTCCTCACGTAGTTCCCAAGTCCTCATGCGACCTATGGAACTTTCTCATGCAAAATTAAAACACTGTCACTGACTTTCACGTGGCCCAGAGTATAATCTCGTGCAGTCCAGAATACTTCTTTGCATGGCTTGTATAGGTTTCTGGCGCGAGACTTTGTGTTAGCATTACCACTTTTGGTCTATTTTAGTTATCTGCAACCTTCACGCTACCTTTTTCTACATCCATTTATCACTCTCTATCTGTGAATAGTCCTAAAATAGTAGCACTTTGTTTAGCTGAAGACTTGTGTCTCGTACTTTCACAAGTCTCGTCTCTTAAGTTACCTTTTGTCTTTATCTCTTATGCTTATCATACCTTGTGTCACATTGGTCATAATCTCTAGCTATTCTAGCCTTTAAATCAGATCATTTGTGCCTTGGAGGACAACATTCTTGCTATTATCTTGTCCTTTTTGAGACTTAGCCTTGATGTAGTCCTTGTCCAAGTTCTTGCTTCTTGTCCTTGTCTATGATTGTTGCAACCAGAAGTGGAAATGTATTTTATCCTCTTAGACTTAGGCATGGTCGTGCTAGGGGATGTAATCATGATAGAGGTTGCTTACCTTTTGTTACAAAATCTATATCTAGTTTGGCTAGTGAGGGATATTCATGATCCCCCTCACCTGCTAGGTCACCTCGAATTTAGTGAACATTTTCCATAAACTTGCGACAAATTATGAATCCTTTGTACCAAGAGGATATTGAGATAGGTAGAGGTCTTGCATTACCATACATGATGTTTGATTCCTTTTTCAAAGGACCTTTTGAAACACAACACACTGAAATTGAACACATTCCTATAATGACTCATTGTGAACCTGAACATGGTAGTTATAGTCAACATCAAGAACTACCTAGGAATGACAAAGAGAAAGAGAAAGACCATGATACTGATGAGGAACAAGAAGAAGTAGAAATAATCCATGAACACATAGCAAAATGTTGAAGAGACAAACTTTCAAAAAGTCATGTGAATCCTACTCAATGAAGAGAAAGAAAAGAACTTTCTCAAAATTTCCCAAGAGGGAGAAAAGTTACCGTCTCATTTTAATGTGGAAACCATTATCATGCTTGAAGAAGAAACTAAGACTTCCAAACTCCAAAAACAATTGAAAATTATGCAAGACCAATTGGCTCAGATGATGCATGAGAAAGAGAAACCCATAAAGACATACACATTGGATGCTCTTTGTCCATTTTCATTTGACAAAAGCATAAACATGCTGCCTTTCCCATGAGGCATAGAGCTACCCAAATATGACAAGTACTTTGGTACTATTGATCCCCAAGATCACTTGCAGGAATTTGGTGCTTTATCTATGGAGTTTATACACGATCAAACCTACCTCATGCATTTATTCCCTAGAAGCCTAGGTGGTTAGGCTTTGGAGTGGTCCTCACATTTATCTCTTGGTATCAAGACGTTTGATGAAATTGCCAATCTATTTATTCAGCAATATTCTCATAAAATACAACACCCTGTCAATATTTGAGATCTATGCAACCTTAAACATAAAGTTGGAGAACCTTTTCTCACATTCCTCCAACAATGGAGACAACTATACACTAAGTATTCCCGCAAAAATTCCAAAAGTGGAGAAGCCTGACATTTTCACTGATAACCTCCTACTCGATTTTAGATATAGAGTCCAACTTCAAGGTCCATGTACCTTTGAAGACATGATTACATAGGTTATCTATATCGAGGAATTTATGGTTAAGAAAGGTGAACTCTCTCTTTAGAGGGACATAAAACAAGTTTCCACTTCCAACAGGGACAAAACCAAACATGTCAACAAGAATCAAGAAATTGTACATGATGGAGTCATTGACAATGTCACACCCAAACCTGCTAAAGCAACATTTTATCTCACAGACGACCTCAAAGCGACTAAAAATGCTGAGAAACCTCCCTCTGACAACAAAACATCTAGGAAGAAACCAAGAAACCCATGGACAACACACCCCAAGCAAGAGTATACACCCTTGGGATAACCTTTGGATGTGGTTTACGAAGCATTTCTACAACATAAGCTTATTTCACCAATGGATAACCCTCATCCCTATGATCCACAACCACATCCACCATTGTGGAATGAGACCTCATTCTATGAGTATCACCAAAACAAGGGACACAAAACTAGCAACTGTATAAACTTGTGTCATAAAGTATAGGACATGATTGATGCTGGTGATCTTGTGGTAGATGGACATAACGGCATTTAAAGAACCTTTCCCATCTTATGAAAATGGAGAGACTTCGAAACCATAACCCTAAACAAGGTCAACTATACATATTCCAATGATAACAATGTCATTCACATGGTTGAACCTGTGGATTCTAAATACTGCAATGTTATTACCATTAAGGGCAAGCAAGATAATAAAAAAGCCAAGACACCATTTGTCTTGAGGGGCCCTATTTCCAATGAAATGGATAATACACCTTCCCAACATTGTGCTAATGCTGTCACTCATTCTCACGCAAAGTTGGTGCTCAAAGGTCCTGCACCTCCTACTTCAGATCTTGAACAACACAAAGACAAAGCCCTTGCTGGACCATTTGGCAAAGGTGCAAAACCCACAACAAAATTGACATTAACCAGTTATAGTGTTCTAGATCAATTGAAGCGAAATAATGCTAAGATTTCCATCTTTGAGCTACTTAAAATCTTGCCTACTCATAGGCACATTATAGATAAAGCCCTAGCTAAGGCTAATGTTCCTCAAGATCTTGATTTTGAGTGATTCCAATCCATGGTAGGTCACATGACCTTGCCTTATCTTATGACCTTCTCTGAGGAGGATGATTACTCGTTGAGTCACCCACACAATCAACTTCTACACATTGAGGTTATGATCCATCAGACACGTGTTCGTCGGGTACTCGTTGATAATGGTGACAGCCTAAATATTGTCTTTGCTACTCTACTTAAAGAATTGAATTATTTTGAGGACTCTATTGATCCTCGATGAAAGATCACTATCAAAGTGTATGACGAAGTGAGACAAAAGTCTCTAGTTCTTGTGGTTTTACCAATTCACATTGGTCCTGTCAAAAGGGATGTCACCTGTTAGGTGCTTGACTTTCCCTTGGCCTACAAAATTCTATTAGGACAGCCATGGATACATGAGATGCATGCTGTGCCATCTACATACCACCAATGCATCAAGTTCCTATTTCATGGTGTTGAAGTTACTATTCCTGCCACTACTAGCTACACCTGCAATATGCTCAAAGATGCTAAAGCTTTCATCCTTGCTAACTGTGAGTCCATTGATTATCATGACAATAAGCTAAAACAAATCAAACAATCATTCAAACTGAAAGAAATTGGCATGGGAGAGGATCACATTGAACTAGTGCTCTCATTAACATCTCTCCTAGAGTCTCCTTGACATTATGGGAGACCTTTAGAGGCAAAGAAGCTGTTCATGCTGACACCTTAAAACAAGTATAATGGCACTTTTGTCAAGGCTATAGTGCCCTTAGAAGATGAAAGTGAAAATTGAGCCATCGTTGCATGGCTTTACAAAGAAGAGACTCTGGTAGACCTAACAGAGCAAGCTCGCAAAATCACTCCTAAGAAATATGGACCTAGTCTTAGGCTTATGAAGCATTTTGGTTACAAGGGAACTGACCCTAGTGGGTGCAATAACAATGGCCTAATTGATCCTATCAAAACAAAAGCTTGAAGCAACCATGATACAACTGGCCTTAGATTTAAGAAGGTTCCTTTTCATTTGGGACCAAATAAATTCATACAAACACCTGAGAGTTCATCTAAAAATGAGTCACAAGCTGAGTTAGATACTCAAGAGGAAGAATCTGATGATGAGGATTCCTATCCTCATCCTATCCCTTATGATCTTGCTAAATTCTTTGCTGAGCCAGATGACTTTGTGCCACATGTTAGCACTATGGATGATACTAGTGACTCTTTTGAGGACAATACTGAGCAACCCAAATATCATTCAGAAAAGGGAGAATCTAGTCAGTCATGCCATGTTGAGTATTTGTGTAAGAACCCAAAGGATGAAGGTGACTATGTCCCTATCACTGTTGGAGAGTTCTATAATCTCTTGCCATGTAGCACTAATTCTAAGGAATATGAGTTTGACTATCTTTCAAAAGTGGCTACTAATAAAGACATTGACCAACTGCATGTCTATGAAAACCAAATTGAAGTGGGTGAAATTTTTAGGGTTAGGTCACATGGGTCAGATCCAACTAGTGTCCTAGAGTCATCAATTACTAAAATACATACTTCGAGGCATTTGAACACACCTATGGATGAGGTTGCCGTAGGTCTCAAATTTCTGGTCCAAGCACTTAATGACTATACTATGAACACAATTGAACCAACCACTACTCTCTCACTCACACATCCTGAGCTTATAGACTAGAACCCCAATGCATCTAGAAAAGTCCCCTTGTTCTAGAATGACTATGCTCTCACATGTTACCTAAATGCTATCGAACCTGTAACATCTTCCACCAATGAGTGGAGCATCAACATGATTGAGGCTAACATCAAATATCTCAATCATATAATTAAAAAGAAAAAATGCAAAAGGTTCAATGATGAAAACCACATTGTGGCAGTGTCGAAACCCAAAAAAGTAAAAAAAAGATGTATCCAAGGGTGAAAACCTCTCTAAGGTGCCCGCTGATGAGATATTTGATGTAATTCCCAATCACTTTTAGGAGAGATCATCAATGTTGATAGAGCTAATGTAATCAATTAACCTGGGCATAGAAGAACATCCTCATATGATACATCTGGCATAGTCACTATCACCTAAAGAGAAGGAACAATTAATTTCCTTTTTCAAAGAAAAGAAAAGAAAATTTTCTTGGACATACTCTAACATGCCAGGATTGGATCCTGATCTTATCATGCATCATTTTTCCATAACAACAGGCATCAAACCAGTTAAACAAAAGCTTCAAAAAATGCACCCTCATGTTGCATTTCTCATCAAAGCAGAATTGGAGAAACTGCTAAAGGCTGGTTTCATCCATGTAATTGATTATGTTGAATGGATATCCAATATTGTTCTAGTTTCCAAGCATGATAAATCTATCAGGGTTTGTATAAAATTTTGTGATCTTAACTTGGCATGTTCTAAAGATGACTTTTTTCTCCCTAATATTGATATGATCGTGGACATGATGGTTGGATATGAGATGTACTCACTTATGGATGGTTTTTCTAGATACAATCAAATAAAAATTGTGCCAGAGGACCAGAAGAAAATATCTTTCACATGTGCATGGGGAACCTTTTGTTGGAATGTGATGCTTTTTGGCTTGAAGAATGCTGGTGCTACATATCAATGGGCTATTACTACAATTTTCCATGATATGATCCATAGAACCATGGAGGACTACTTTGATGATACCTTGGTCAAAAGTGCTAAACGCCATACTCATTTGCAAGATTTGGGGCCCATCCTAGATCTATGGAAAAATTCAATCTTTGGCTCAATCCTAAGAAATGTGCATTTGGTGTCACATCAAGAAAGTTGCTGGGATACATTGTTTCTACAAAAGGAATTGAGGTAGATCCAAAGAAAGTACAAGCAATAATGGACATGACACCACCTAAGAACATCAGTCAGATGAGAGGACTATAGGGAAGACTTCAATCTATTAGTAGGTTTATTTCACAATTGGTGGATAGATCACAACCCTTCACAAAGACCTTACATAAGGGTGTGAAATTTAATTGGAGCCAGGATTGTGAGAAAATCTTAACACAGATCAAACAATATCTAGTCAATCCACCAATCCTGATGCCTCCCATTCATGGGAAGCCTTTGCTTTTATACATTTCAGCCATTGAAACATCTTTGGGAATGCTATTGGCTCAAGAAGATAAGGAGAACAAAGAAAGAGCTATCTATTACTTGAGCTGGACACTGGTCTCTTATGAGAAAAACTATAGCATTATTGAGAAATCTTGCTTGGCAGTTATTTTTGCTTCCCAAAAGTTGAGACACTACATGCTGGCCCATACTACATGACTTGTGGCTAAAATAGACCCAATAAAGTACTTTCTCAGTAAGGAAGCTCTCACAGGAAGATTAGCTAAATGGGTTATGATACTTAGTGAGTTTGACATCCAATACATTGAATGCAAGGCTATAAAAGGACAGGCAATTGCAAACCAACTGGCCGATGCACCCATACAGAGTCTTTTGCCAATGAACATTGATTTCCCATATGAGTTGATTTTGACACTCACACAACACACATGGGTTATGTTCTTTGATGTGTCCTTCACACAACAAGGATCAGGTGCTAGATTACTCTTCATTACACCATAGAGATACTCACTACCCAAAGCGTACAAGATTCTGTTTCCTTGTACAAACAACATTGCTAAATATGAGGCTTTGATCAATGGCACGAAAATTGCAGCTAAATGGAGAGTGGATCAGTTAGATATCTTTGGTGACTCTTAGCTTGTTATCAACTAGGTTAATGATGTGTACCAAACAAAGGATGAGAAACTAATTCCTTACAAGTGTATGGTTGATGACTTAAAGAAGTATTTTGCGCACATCACTTTCCAGCAAGTTCCATGAGCAGATAATAAAGTGACTGATGCTATTGCTACTTTGGCCTCTCTACTACAAATGCCTAAAAATGATCTCTAACATGAGTTCTTGGTGGAAGCGTTACACTACCCAGCCTATGACACCCCTAATTCTAAGATGATCTATTTTGTTATAGGACAAGAATCATCTAGCTACCATTACATTTATTCCTACCTTTGCAATCAAACCATTTCAGAAGATCTGACTTGGAATGAGAGACGTTACCTAATCTATAATGCTTTGCATTATGTCATTATTGCTGATGATCTATATAGGAGAGGTCTTGATAGAACACTCCTTAGGTGTTTAGAACTCAAAGAGTCCAAACACACACTAATTGACATTCATGAGGGAATTTTTGGAGCTCATTCCAATGGCCTGACACTAGCTCACAAACTCCTTTGTGCTGGTTACTACTGGCCCAAAATGGAGCAAGAAGCTATCAAGTATGCTAGGTCCTACAAGCAGTGTCAGCTACATAGGAATCTAATTCATGCTCTAGCTAGAGAGCTGATTCCTTCTACTACAACATGTCCATTTCAACAATGGGCCTTTTACTTGGTGGGGCAAATCCACCCAACCTCCTCTAATGGACATAAGTTCATTATCACGGCTATAGATTATTTCACGAAGTGGGTGGAGGTACTCCCTCTCATAGTTGCTGATGGGAAAAATGTAGCACTTTTCATCACAAACTACATCATCTACAGATATGGTGTACCATCCTCAATCATTACTAAAAATGGAGGAAAATTCAAGGAAAAAGACCTCAAGGAACTGTGCAAGAAATTCAAAATCACACAACATTGGTCTTCCATTTATTACCCCTAGGGCAATGGCCAGGCTAAGGTATCCAATAAGGCGATCCTCAAAATTCTTCATTGCATAGTTAGCAAGTCGGGGAGAGACTGGCATCTCTACATCAATCCAGCTTAGTGGGCATATAGGACAAGCATTAGAACTCCAACAGGCACAACTCCCTTTGTGTTGGTGTATGGAGCAGATGCTGTGCTTCCAAAAGAGGTCGAGATTCCTACCTTGAGAATCTCTATGAAGGGTCTTATCACTGATGATGACTACAAGATAGCTCAACTTCAAGAGCTTGTGTTACTAGATGAATGATGACAAGTGGCATATGATCATTTGTGAGCATATCAACAATGAATGGAAAGAAGCTACAATCAGAGAGTCAAGCCACGTGACTTCCAGTTGGGTGACCTCATCCAGTGGGAGAACCCTAAGAATCAACAACAGCGAGTACACAAGGGAAATTTTGAACCAAACTCGCTTGATCCTTACATCATTACTATAGTATATGGATATGGCACCTATCAGCTTTCCACAACCGAAGGAGAAGTGCTTAAAGAACCTATCAACACTCTCCATCTAAAGCGGTTTTACAGTTGATCTAATATTAGAAAGCTCTTTGTACATATTTATATGTCTCAAAAAAAATCTTAAAAATCAAAAAAAGCCCTAAAAAAAATTGTTACCCTAGTGAAGACCTAGCAATAGGCGCCTTGGTAACACCAAAAAATTGAAAAAAAAAATACAAAAAAAAGAAGAAGAAAAATTCAAAAAAAAAAGAAAAAAAGAGAAAAAAGAAGTGCCATTGGTGAAAACTTGGAAACAGGCATCATGGTAGCAAAAAAAGAGAAATCCTGCCAAGAAGGTGAAAACTTGGTAAATAGGCACCTCTTGTTCCCACTACTCCATCTTGAAGTGCATCTTCTAGCTATTCTGTACAGTCACTTTTATGCTTTTGCTTTCCTACTTTTCCTGCTTTCTGCTAATGTATCCATGGATTGAGTCTTGTGTCAGCTTGAGGGCATTCCCCTTTGTGTCACTCTTTCTAAGATTCTCCTCATAGAATCTCCTTCACGACAATCACCAGTGGTCCTCACTGCATCTACCTACTATCGCTAGTGTCACTATTTCAAGACTCTTCTCATAGAATCTCCTTCACGATAGTCACTAGTGGTCCTCACTGTATCTGCTTGCTGTTGCTAGTGTCACTATTTTTGAGATTCTTCTCATAGAATCTCCTTCATGACAGTCACCTGTGGTCCTCACTACATCTACCTACTATCACCAGTGTCCCTTATTTTCAAAATTCTCCTCATAGAATCTCTTTTGCAATAGTCACTAGTTGTTTCAACTGTGTCTGCCTACTATTTCTTAGGTTACGTCTCCAGATTTCTTTATGGAAGATCTCTCTTGTGTTAGTCACCAGCCATCTTGGCTATGTCTGTCTACTATTGCTAAGTCCTTCTTAGGTTCTTCATCATGAAGTTTCCTCTTTGATGTTAGTCACCAGTCATTTTGACTGTTTTTGCCTACTATTGTCACTCTACTAAAGAGATTTCTTTCAAACATGTTCTGGACACTGACACTTGACATCAATCCTGTAACATAGAAATGAACTCAAAATGACATACTTGTTAGGATATGCTGAGCTCTTTTCTTTGTTTGCTTTTTTTTACTTGATCATATCTCCTCGAGCAACTCGATGATGTCATCTTCAACTAGAGAAGTAATGACTAGGGGCATGATACTTTCTTTACCTTTCTATTTGTGGTTTAGTTCCAATAAGTTGATATGTTCCTATAAAAGGGGTGTCCACTATAAGAGCCTCCATCTCATATTGGATGGCCGTGTGTACCTCGACTCCTTTTATATGAATATGTCAATAACATTGGTTCTTCTCCTTGTTTGTTGGAGTGAACTATTTATGCTATAGTAAATACTAATACTCGTCCTACTAAGTGAACGTACGGGTCACTGCGAGTATACCTAGCACACTTTTGTCTCAAGTTACGAACACAAGGTTCATTGTGGACATAATAAATATTGAATACTTAGCATAAGATGGATCTCCTGTGTGTTTGATGTGTATGTCATGCAAACAACATTTTGGTCATCCTAGCATTTATGCTTGGATGCTTATGTTAACTTGCTATATTAAAAGGGACAAATGTTCTAGTCATTCTAGCTTCTTGTGCCTTGAATGCTTACATTTAATCTTGAAAAACCTATAATGTATGTTCTATTCATATTCCCATGATTTCAATGTCAGTGAGAATTATATAACATACAAGCTTTGTTCTATGTCCAGTGATGATAAATTGTCAAGGCTTGGTAACTAGACCTAGGGTTGCATTTGACATCAGTCTTGCATTACATACTTCACTTGCATATGCACACAATTTGGTTGTGATTCTATTTCTCCCTTATGTGATGAAGGATTGGGGGCATCTTCAAAATTATTAAGTTTCTCCATGGCTCCACAAGAATTTGATTCGTTGATTCATGCTCCTCAATGGAATACTTGTCACTGTCAAGAAAAAACATGCAACACTACATGAGATGTCAGTCCATTTCCATATGCATTGCATCCATATTCTCATAATATGTACTCTACATACTCATAATCACATCACATCACATCAACATACATATGCATTCATATCAAAGTAAAATATACATCTCATGTACATCAAAATAAAGAAAAACAAACAATGACATGTACACTGATACTCAACTCAAAATCTCATATATATATATATATATATATATATATATCTCAAAAGAATGGGTCAGTACAAAAATGGGTACTACTCGAGTGCTATCAATCCAAATGGTACAAAATGGTTCCAGCACACAAATCAATACATAGCTAGAGATCAAAAATCAAGAGCCAGGTGCACAACATCTAACTCTGCCTTGTGCTCTCATCTCTAGGAGGAACAAGAGCAGGAGCCGCAGGCGAAGGAGGAGGTGGTGGAATGTCAGGTCTAGCAGGAGGTCATGCACCTCCTGACTCTCGAGCATACAGTGAAAATTATTGCACTTGCAGAGCCTCATCAAGCACCACTGTCAAATATGCAGCAAAGTAGTAAGCCACCTGAGCTAACTAAAGGCAGATATCCTCTTGCGCAATCTCTAATCTTTGCTTTGTAGTCTCAGTGCGCTCTCTCCATCTATCTATCTCTTGCTGCCGCTCCACTAGCTGAGAGTTCTAGACAACAACTTGTATCTATAAATCCCCTAAATGCCAGGAGGCCTAATGAATCCACTCTCGGTATCGCTATATTGTATCCTACACCCCAGTTGTAGGCTAATTTGGCATATCCTCATTGAGCATCTTAGGTGCCTGATGCTGTGGTGGTGCCTATTGTTGTGGTGGTGCCTACTGCTATGGTGGCACCTACTACTATGGAACCTCTTGCTTTGGGGCTTGCTCCTCTATTCTCTACCTTCGCCACCAACCATGCTTTGTCCCACTATCCCTGGCACCTAGGTCTGATCCCATCTACCATGAGGGAATCTGCAACTACTATCCCCAGTGCCGAACCTATGGCTACATCTATGGCTGCTCCTGTGGCTATGCCTACTGCTATTGAGGCACCTATCTTTGTGCCTGACCTGCCATCCCCAATGGATCATTAAATCTTGGGAATGGATGGCTGATCAAATAAGCCTGATATGTAGGTGTCATCCTCGCATTTGCTACCCCTGGTAGGTAGTCCCACTAAACTACAGCTAGGCTGTGCACGTCTATCATGGATTGGCCAAGATCCATCTATGGAGGCCACCCCTGCCCCACATCTCTTGCCAGTTTGGCGTATGCGTAGTACTCCTCAAAAATATCCTATGGTCAGCTATACTGCCACCACACCTGTGAAATCACAAACCACTCTATGATATGTGTTGTCCTGCCCAATAGTGGTTGTGAGTTGAACATCCAAGGTAGCTCCCTCAGGGCATCATCCCAGTCCTTAGTCTCTTGCTAGGGTCACCATACGACAGAGACTAGGTCATCAACATGTGTCCTCCAATGCTCTATCTTACTTAGGAAGACCTGGGTAATGTGCCCTTGATATCTATAGATATATGGCTCGATCGACTCTTTGGTGTCCTCAAAAATTGGCCTACATATAGGAAGGTGCTCCTAGGCCCAGATATGAAGCATGTATACTCTGGCAGCTATAGTCTTCTTCTCATGGAAGACTATCTCATGCATCTCATGGTACAAGTGGGCCAGCATGCACTGACCCCATCCAAAAATCTCAGGCACCTCTACCATTCGGCACAACATCACTCCCCACCCACACTCCAAACTATGTTGTCCTCTATCACGACACAAGAAGTAGCTCAAGAATATGGCTAACATAGATGCCAGCCTGTGTGTTGGCTCGTATGTATGCATCAACTCATCCCAACTGATGGCTCGACCTCTCTACAGCTCTTTACCAAATACAATAGATAGTGCCTTTGTACCTACTCGGAGCACTATATCATAGACCACTTGTGCACTATGGAATGGGATCTACAAGATCCTCTAGATGTCCTTTGGGGTGATCGTCATCTTCCCTACTAGAAAATGAAAGGTGTTTGTCTTCGAATGGAAATGCTCCACCAAAATTGTGAGTAAGCTATGATTCACCATCATGACTGAAATTTGGCATAGAGAGGACAAACCCAATCGAGAAATGTGTGCCTAATCAACATCATCCAGACTAAGTAATAACTCTCCATATGGTGGATAATTTGATTTGAATGAGACATCATCGAAGACCTCCTACACACACAAATAACAACGACAAGAAAATAGTCAGTACCGACACAAAATGAAAAAAAAAAGCTAATAAAAATACAAATTTTACGCACAAAATTGAAAATTTTAAAGACTACTGTAATAGATTCACGCGCGAAGATCTTAAGATCTCGCATGAAGATCTCTGACTCTTACGTAAAGATCTCCAACTCTTGCATGAAGATTCCCTCTTCCACGTGAAGAATCTCATTTCACGCAAGAAATGAAGTCCCTGCACGAGAAATGAAGTTCTCACGCGTGAAGAATCTAGTTCTTCGTGCAAGAGGTGGGTGTCTCCTGTGCGAGAAACCTCACTAACACATGCAAAGAAATAGTAGACCCTATTTCTTCACATGAGAAAAGACAGTCTCCTGTGAAGACCATTTCTACAGCCCTAAGACATGCTAAAATATGCAATAAATGACCTCATAAAATGTGAAAATGAAAGGACAAAGATGGGAAATTGATGATTCACCGTTGGTTCATAGTTTGCTAGTTGGCTGTGTCATCTGGAGCACTCAAAATGATGGTATCTCACATTCACTGCCATGTCTCTCTTAGAGCTCAATTCACTACAAGACAAAAAGCACAAAAATGAATTGAAAATGACCCCTTAGGCCCTTATATAGTTGTTGATCTAATTTTTCAAAGTGCTCCGATTGGTTCAAAAATCACCCCCTGGCTAATTTGACCTTTCTCAATCCATTTTTGGGATCAAATTCGAAATCTAATACACCTAAGTGCCTAAAAAATGCATTTAAAAATTTTAGGGACTGACATGATTGATTGTGTAGCCCAAATCTTTCTGATACGTTGCAATTCTTGGAATCTTGTCAATTCAAAATTCTTCAAATTTTCAAAATTAATTCTCAAAAAAAGTCAACTTTGGTCAACTTTTGGTCAACTTTTGGTCAACTTTTGGTCAAACTTGGTCTTCTAAACCTCAAAACCATGTTGAATTAACTCTGAATCTTATTCTAATTTCTTCTACATTCTATTGAATCTCAGATCTCTTCTACTACTTTATGTCACATTTTTGGTGTGTCATCTTTCGATTTTGCTCTCGAGGGGGCAGGATGATTACATCATTGAATACTTTTTGCTAGGGGCATCTTGTTCCCTCTTTTTGGCATTTTTTCATCTTCTCATCATTTGATTACAAGTATTGGGACAATCTAAACCTTGACTCCTAAGGATCAATCCTCATTCTAGGGATGATTCTATGACTCATAATTTGATCTTGCTATCTTTTATCAATTTTAGGTATCTAGGTGTTCTATCTGGATCCTTGAAGGTTAAGTTTCATTCTAGAGATAATCTTGTAAATGCTTTCAATCTCAAGTATCTAGGTGTTCTATTTAGATCCTTGAAGGTTAAGCTCCATTCTGGAGATAATCTTCTAAATGCTTTCAATCTTAGGTATTTAGGTGTTCTATCTGGATCCTTGAAGGTTAAGCTCCATTCTAGAGATAATCTTCTAAATGATTTCAATCTCAGGTATTTAGGTGTTCTATCTTTATCCTTGAAGGTTAAGCTTCGTTCTAGAGATAATCTTCTAAATGCTTTCAATCTCAGGTATCTAGGTGTTCTATCTAGATCCTTGAAGGTTAAGCTCTGTTCTGGAGATAATCTTCTAAATGCTTTCAATCTTAGGTATCTAGGTGTTCTATCTGGATCCTTAAAGGTCAAACTTTGTTCTAAAGAAACCTTTTAAATGCTTTCAATCTTAGGTATCTAGGTATTCTATCTAGATCCATAAAGGTCAAACTTCATTATGAAGAAACCTTTTAAATGCTTTCAATCTCAAGTATCTAGGTGTTCTATTTGGATCCTTAAAGGTCAAACTTCATTCTGAAAAAACCTTTTAAATGCTTATCAATTTTAGGTATCTAGGCACTCTGCTTGGATCCCTTAGGATTAAGCTCTGTTCTAGAGATAGTCCTTAAAAGCTTATCAATTGGTCTTCGTATCATCAATTTTGGAACCAATCTCATTTCTTGATCCTTGCGCCATGCTTTTTGATTTTCTTTGAATTGAACGTGCTTCTCACACATTCATTCAAAGAGGGGCAAAATGTAATACCCCAAAATTGGCTCATTTCCATTATACCAATTCTAGTCTATTCTGATCAATCCTAAGACCTATTCTAACAGGGAATTCTTATTCTGCTACTCGCTACTTGACTTAATTGTTAGATATAGAAAACCCTAATCTATATTCATCATACTCATTATTTAATCCCTATAGTACACACTCATATTAGCCATGTTAAACCTATTTGATTTCAATTTAATTTAATCTAAAGTGTTCATACTTTATTAAATTAAATTATCTCCTAAGGCTAATGTGCTACAAGATTTAATTTCTTTAATTTAATAAATATGCTTATTCTAATTAATTAAATGAAATTATTTAATTAAATGGAGAATCTACTTCTAAATTAATTAAACAAAGTCATTTAATTAAATGGGAAGTTATTCCTAAATTAATTAAATGGAGTTATTTAATTAAATAAGAAAAGTGTCTCTAATTAATTAAATAGAATTATTTAATTAAATAGAAAAAGGTAATTATGAGAGCATATCTCATTTTATTAAATTAAATATCTCTCCTAATGTTCTCTTCAGTTCAAGAATGGAAATTCCCAGTTCACTGCTGATCAAATTAGAAGTGACCCAGATCACTTGCTCTCACACTGAAGTCTATCTGAGTTGACTAACTCTTACACTCAGATCTAAGCCAGTTAACTCCCTCTAATTTGGGAATCTTCCACCTTAACTAAACCTCATCTTCAATATTCACCGTTGATTGAAATTGATCTCAACTATTGATGGATTCTAGAAAAGTCTATTTAAGAGACCCTCAATTCCTCATTACAGAGGTTGAATTCTTATGCTATCAAATTGCTGCTAAATTGCATACTCATTTACGTATTATTTTCATAGCTTAATATCATTTAGATTAATTGTTCTCTCATTTAGATTTAATGTGCATACATATAATCTGGTTTATTTTATCTGTTCTTAGATTAATGCTTGCATAACATATAGATTAATCTGCATAATCATATAGTTGCATTTAAATCCTTAGAGGGTCTGGTTGCCTACCCCTCGAATCTGAGGATATTAATTAGGAAAAATCCCTCTAGATAGGAGGCAATGGGTCGCTTTGTCGAGCATTCTGGATGAACAATACCATGCTTATCCCAGGATGACTTCACAGATAATGACCACGTTGAAGTGTCTGTGAGGTTTAGAAGCCCACAATTCACAGGTACAAGTTTCATATCAAGATGATTGATGAATAGGATTTGAGAAGAAGAAATAATAAAAAGACCTAGAGGAAAGGTTGAGTTATATGAAACTACAATAGGCATTTGATTAGTTAGACCTTGAAAAGACAATGTGATTGCTTAATCATAACCTAAGTAGAGAAGATAATTGTATTGAAGCCTAGAAGGAATCATCAAAGGAAGACCAAATGCATAGGTGTTGAGCTGTCATTTTGCATGATGCTTAATGATATGAATCCTTTCAAACTCCTCTCTTGAAAAGCTAATCTAGGATCAACTCCAAGGTTCTAGGTGAGCTTGTGACCTACTAGAATCCACTAAGTACAAGATAAATGTGAGTGTTCAAGAAGAGGCCTTTTCTAGTTTGACCAATTTTAGATAAGATATTGAATCTTCTTGCTATCTCAAAAGTCACCATAAAAAAAGAAATATATTTTTGTAGTTTTCTATTTATAATGAATGAAATTTTTAACTATGCAACTATATGAACTCCTAAATTAACCAAGTGTTTGCAAATCAAATAATGAAGATAGGGTAACAAGAAGTTTAAGAAAATGACTTGAAAAGTAAGTCCCTAATGGACATAAGCCACAAAAATAACATGTCTAAGTTAAGCCTTTGAAAATATTATTAGGTAACTCATGAAAATAGGAGCAATGCTTCCTTAATTCCACTGATGTAATCATTGATGGGGATTTAGTAAATGTAAGATGTTTCACTTTTTATTAGATTGCAAGGCCACAGAAAATGCACTTATGCAAGACAAAAAGCTATGTATGAATAGTAGGTGATCTCATCTCCAACTAAGTATGTCAGTAGAATTTGTAAACATGTGATAAACACCAAAATTAAAATATCACTTAATAAAAATAACACAACAAAAACATTGGCACCATTACACTCCATTAAATATACATCCACAAAATATAACACACTCTAGCAAGAATCACTACACTTAGAATGAGAGAACCAATAACATATATTATTGCATTAAAATAACAACCCATAATACATATTTAATTCCTTAATTTATAGGCAATCGTCTCCTCAATTTATGTTGATATTGAGAGATTCTTTTATGCAAATATATGCTTAAAACCAATAAAATGAATCTAAATATATACAAACTAACTCTCTAGGAGGTGCTAAGTAAGACTCCACCCTTTTATTTATTATTTAATGGGTGCATGAGCATTTTACGTGTTTGAAAACAAAGAAAGCATGGAAATAAGAAGGAAGCCATCAGATGATGTAGGAGTCTCTGGAGATGCCAAAAAATAGAAGTTCAACCTTCTCTGGATGTTTGTAGGAGTTAAACTGCTGTCAAAATGTGTTTCCAGTGCATGGAAAGCTCTATATTTGGAACTAGTAGTTAACTGTTATTCATCTTTGACTTCTTCAAGAAATCTCAGTGCAAATTTGGAGAAGCACACCTTGTGCACCTTTGGGGAAGCACACCTTAGTGGTAGATTCAAAAAATGCAAAAAATTTCCCAAGTGTGAAAACTAAAATTCTAGCTTATGGGTTTTCTTCCCCTTCATACCAGAGCTATGTCTAGATATTTGCTCTTGAATTTCTCTATGATCTACATCACTTGGGTTGCATCCAAAAATCCAAAACATCATACTTATGTTTTACTATTTGTTGATAGTTTCCCACTTCTATGCAAGTCTTTGCAAAGTCTTTGACCTTTACATCCAATTTGAGAAATGCCTCCTCCAACTTAAATGCTTGTCTAATGTCTTCATTAGTTGAATCTTCTTCAAAAATATTTCAAAACTATTCAACAACTATTAGCATAGATAGGTGTTTGTCCCTTGGTTCATCTTCAAAAATGTCTAGGAGAGCATCATTGTAATACTTCTCAGCTTCCAAAATTTGCTCTTGGGTTTGATCCTTGAGCCTATGAATATCCACATGTAATGTCTCCATTAATTTATTACCAGTAGAAATATTTTTTATTTAATCATCTATCTTATCTAATTCATCACCCGTATATACATCAATGAGCATACGATACCTCTTCCCCTTTTTTGACTATAATGCTTGAAGGTCTTTACCCTATGCATGTACCTCGTCCATCAATCCAAAATCCTAGTTTAGTATAGCAACCACCATATCTACATTATTTTTCATATGGTGCAATAATTTAAGGTTTCCTTGTATTATTTGTATGCCTTTTTCCTCAAAACTTTCCCTCCATTGCTAACACACCTTCAAAAATGGATATGATTATACAATTGCATTCTCCTTCATGTCAAGTGCCATACCTAGAGTTTCCTTAGGATGATCAAGGACCAACCTCTTCATGAAAATATACTCTTAGGAGCTCATTCTATTTTTGGAGTCTAAACAATTTAGACTCATCTTTTTCCAAGTGGTTAAATACTTCTTTAATTCTTATGGTGACCATCAATTTAGCTAGGTCCACAGTTTTCTTTCCCAGAAAGACCTCTTTAATCTGATAATATTTTGTGGTTAGATCTTTAGTATCTGCATGTAGAGGAGGGATGGCAATGTGAGTGAAAAATTCCTAATTTTGGTTCCTCTTAATAAAGGCCAATGTACGTGCATCACCGTTAGGTAACTCAGGTTTCTTGAGGGCTTCAACTAATTCTCTCATTCCCTCATCCTCACTACAATATAGCTACCTTTTATGGCTAACCATCACCTCTTTACTCAAGCATCTTGGAGTAGTTTCCATTTTAGACTTATACTTAGATGAAGAGGGGGTTTTTCCTACTAGACCCTTTCCCTTATTGCTTCTCTTCAGAGTCCTTTCTTTCTGTGAAGGATCTACATCAGGAATCCCCATGTTTATTTAGTCTACAGTCCTTACCTCAGTATCTTGAGAAGTTTGTTGATGTTCTTCATATATTTTCCCCTCTTCTAATACTTCATTGGTGGATCTTTGTTGTGGCTCCTCTTCGTACATAGCTTTTACTTTCTCTTCATTAATAGGAGGGAGAGGAGTGGCTAAACCTTTATCCACTAAAGATAAATATTGACTTAGTGATGATGGAGCACCTAAAGGTCCTTTTAGGGAAGATGGAAATTGACTCCAATCTTCTCCCAAAGGCTGACTTGTTGGTGCATCCCTTATCTTGTTGCCTATGAGTTTAGTACCTATAAGCATGAAGTCAAAATATGAAATTTTAAAGACATCAATCCCTTAGTCCTCTTGTTCATCAATCCACTATTATAACTCATCCTCTGAAGTTATAACCTGAATAGGTTGTGTAGAAATAGATGGTGAGATTATAGCAAAACTTCTTCTTTGTTATACCTTAGTAGACCTAGGAAGATGAGCCCTCTGACTCAAGGGAAGGTTATCCTCTTCATTTTCTTTATCCTCTTTAGTTTATTCAAGAATGGTTTTTGGGACTAAAGGAATAGGAATAACCTTACTTTGCACTTTCTATTTTGTAGTCCTTTTAGTTGGAGTCTTAGCCTTTTTCCTCTTAGGAGATGATGGAGAGGCTTCTTCTTCTTGAACTTGTAGGGACACCTATTATGCTTCCTCTTTAGGTCATTGTCCCTATTTTGGTGGTGGCACTTGTGGATTATCTTGAGCTTGAGTGGCTTCTTGGGCTTGAGTTGCCTCTTAGGCTTGAGTCCCTTCAACATCGAGCTTAGCTTGCTGAGGAGAAGCTCTTTTCCTTTTATTCTTTCCTTTCTATGCTTTAAAGTATCCAACTTCCCTTTCATGCTAATATACCATTTTTGGCCTAATTGGAGATTGGGCTATGAATGTTGGTACTATAACTTTTGCCCCTCTTTCCTTTATTAGGCAAGGTGTAGCTTGTAAGACTACAATTTTAGGAATCAAGTCTAACTCGAATGACTTCTTAATTCATTCCCTTTTCAACTAGATGATATGCCTTGCCTTGTGATTAATATCAACATTTTCTTCTCTATCAATTTATGCATTCATGATCAGCTGATCGTATATCTTATCTTGATTATATAAGGGATCTAAGACCTCTTTAACATCTTATTAAACAATATTCAATGGGACCTTTATTTTCAAGGAAGTATCTGCCAAATAAAGAGTCATCCTACAATAATCCCTTATCTAGATATCATAGTCATCTACTACATTCACCCAATGATCCTCTATGACATCCTCATGTTTAAATTGTTTTCTTGCCAAGTATTGAACTCTACCAATATTCTCAAAACATAGACAAGGGTAGTTATAATCCTCCAAGGGATACTAATCCTATTCTAACTCAAAATTCATAATATCCTACTTCTACTTGACACCAAATAGACCTATGGTGATGGGCCATACCTAGGTCTTCTTATGTAACTTCCTTACTTTTTCATATGGAGATGAGAGTTGTCATGTAATCTCTAGAAAAATGATTCTATCAGATGGATAGCTAGGGAGCTTCTTAGGATTTACAGTTGTACCCACTACCATTAAGTAAGTGAATGTCTTGAATTGGATATAGTAGGTGCCTATTTTTGCAATTCTTGCTACTGCCTCTACTGACATCCTTTTTGCAAAATTACCTTCATTAAATCACATGATTAAAAAAATTGAATGCATTGTTCACTATCCTATTTTCTTTACTCTACTCTAACATATTTTTCTTCACCAGTTGGGGATATACCACACAAGGCCAGGTAGCAACATCTTGTATGCTACCCCTCTTAAATAACCCTACATAGTCCTTAGTCTTTACTGCTAACAGACATACCAAATATGAATTCATATAGAATCTCAGGCCAATTTTAATTGCCACTAGCTATTCATCCAGATTATCACTAAGAATTGTGTCCTAGTCAATTGACATTTTGGCCATTATGATGGTCTCAAGGAAATGTACCATCCAAATGTTCAAGTCCCCTACTACCAGTAGACCCATAATCCTGCTCAATAGCACAATGGAATATTTGATATCATTCTTCATATACCCTCTAGTCATTTAGACATTTCCATCTTTTCTTCCCATAGGTTTCTTGTTAATCAAATATGATGATTAAATAATTTTTCTAGCTTCTTGTTCATGATCTCTGTACTACTTGATGATAAGTCAACTTAATATACTGATCTACCCTTGGAAGACGGAATACTTTCTTAATGTTTTTTGGTCTCAGATCTCGGATGATTTCTTCTATTATTGTTTTCACCACTCTCTCTTCAAATACATAATTATCTGCTAAGGCCATAATCAATTTTTAAGATTGTATTGATATAGTGTGTGAAGCTACATTTACCAATCCTAATCTAATAAGTGAAAAAAACATTGGGGATCTCTCATTTGGTTTGTTGTAGAGTACTAAGAATGTATTCTAGTCAATATGAACCAATTCAATGTCCCTAATCTCTTAATGTGCATCCTAGAAGTGTGATTTCATTTGTACACCTTGAAACTTGAAGATAAATAGTTTTTGAGCAATCTTCAATGTGAGAGAGGATGAGGAGTAAACCATTTTAGCTATACAAAATAGGAATACATTAGTTAAAAAGGTGGAAAATATAATTCTAAAAACCTCTAATCACAAAAAAATCTGACCCAGAACCCTAAAACCCATTAAAACATGTAAAAACCTCATTTTACACTTTGGTATGTAATTTTTTGGCACACCTTGCACAACTTGAAGGTGTGCCCTTTCACACTTAGCAAGATATAATAGTGAAGAGTGCAACCATTTCATTACAAAGGAACCTTCTAGTATATACAAAACCAGGGTGCATACACATGTGTGCAACCTACAAAACACTTCAAACAACTTTCAAGTCCCTTGGTAGTCAAAAATTTAGGATCTCAAATCTTCAAGCTCAATGTGTGCTCAGTGTATTCATTCCCTTTGTTGTTTCAAGGCATAAACTTGTCATTAGTCTTTAGTGACTTGGAAACAATCTTTTGCTATACTGATGCATCCATCCAAAATCTTCACAGATTACGTGTATCAATCACTACCTAGCTAGATGAGAGAATCCATTCATGAGGGCTCTTAATGGGTTATCATTTTATGAATTTAAGGTTCTGATCAATTTTTTAAGTTCTTCATAAAGCTTGCATGTTTCCCTTTGATTCTTCCATGAAGAGATTGAATAAACTTTAGATAGCCATTTTGGAGTTCATATCTCTATTTGTTAGATTACTTTCATCAGACCTTTTCAAAATCTTTCATTTTGAACACCTACTTTATTCTTTTGTTTCTATACCCTAACCATGCTTAGACTATATGGTCAAGGCATTGGTGTCACTTCTCATATTATTTTAAATTTGATAACCACTTACATTCCTTTTTAATGAACTTCGGGAAGACTCTTACACCAAACAATGACCTTAGCAATTGGTTGAAAAGAGATTTTGTTTGGACCAGTAAGCTTTAGACTATCGTTTGCTACTATCAACCTTGATTCAAAAGCACCAAGTTAGTCAATCCTTTAAATTTGCAAAGTGTTGAGAGCTATAAACCTGTAACCCTGATTTCAAGACTATAAGTCCTTTCCAACTATAAGTAGCATCCTCATCCAATTGTCAGAAGATACACATCATCTGAATGTTTTGGCAAAGAAATACCTCTTGCTTTAAGTAGAAACCACAAGGAGTGATTTGTGAAATGTGTTAAGAGATAATATTGATTACACCTAACCCCCAGACTAACACTAAAAGAAAGACACAACTTATAAAGCAAATACACAACTGAAAGGGAAATACACCACTAAAAGTGAACACACTTGTAGAAATAAACACACATGCAAACATGAATATTTTTTTAGGCCTCAAAGTAAAATTTCAAGAACTACCCATTGATTGGAAATGGAACTAATTCCCCTTGTAAGGAACTCAACTTAAAAGTATTTTCTCCCAGAATTTTTGTGATCTGATAAGGGCCAATCCATAAGCATTGAAACTTATTATGGCTGCCTGACTTTTCTTTCACATTGTCCCATAGAAGAACAAGGTCAGATATTCTAAAAGATTTAATCATGGTCCTCTTGTCAAACCACCTTTTGATGAAAGTCCAATGTTTCACCATATGTTCTAAAGTAGCTATCTATTTTTCATCCATTTCTAAGAGATTCATTAGTCTGATTTGAACCTTGTCAGCATCTTCAACATACCCACTCATGAATTTCAAAATTAGAATCTTGAGGTTAAGTGTAAAGATTGGCTCCTTCCCATAGATGAGAAGATATGGGGATGCCCCCAAAGCATTTTTGACCCTAACTTGATCTGTCCACAA
Organism: Cupressus sempervirens; assembly: GCA_028749045.1. NCBI lineage: Eukaryota > Viridiplantae > Streptophyta > Pinopsida > Cupressales > Cupressaceae > Cupressus > Cupressus sempervirens. The sequence goes on from CM053792.1 coordinate 128,803,202, forward strand.
GGTATATTTGAGGTGAGTATGCCAATCTCTAGGATTTTCCTTTAGCAAACATCTTATTACTGTAATCAAGTTTTTATTTGTGGACTCTACTATGGGGATAGTAATTTGAAGAGAACTTAATTATAACTTAATTTTTGAAGGCCCACTGAGTAAGGAATATTGATACAAAGGCTAACTCATTATCTCAAACTACAAAGAATGGTATCCCAAATCTAGTAACAATATGTTCTTCCAAGAAGTAAGTGATTATTTTAGCAATGTAGTTTCTGAAAGTTTTTGCTTTTTTCCAATGTGTGCAATGATCAGTAACTATGAGAACAAAAGTACATCTAGTTGATGATGGTGTGTTTACTGGACCAAAAAATCTAGTCCCCACTTTTCAAAGGGGCATACCTTGAACACTAGTTGTAAGGGCATTGCAGGATGTCTTTCTCTATTTGCACTAGTTTGACAAATGTGGCAAGTATGTACATGTTCAAAAGTATTCTTGAAGATCGTAGGCCAAAAATAGTCTGATCTCAAAATCATATGGGCCATAGCCTTTGCTCAACCATGCCCTGTACCATACCTATCATGCTTCTTTTACTTCTTCTCATCCCAAACACTTTAGAGAAATTCCTTCATAGTTCCTTTTGTACAATTTTTGATCATGCAACATGTAGGATTCACATGCTTCTTTTACTTCTTCTCATCCCAAACACTTTAGATAAATTCCTTCATAGTTCTTTTGTACAATTTTTGATCATGCAACATGTAGGATTCACACTTCATTTTGAGTCCCCTATGCTACGAACTATTCACCTAATTGGGGTAATAATTTTATAAAAGATAGTAAAGAATATCTTGATACCACACATCCATTATTATACGTTGATCAATATCAACTTGAGATACTATAATATTCTTTTTATCTTCCACATTAATTTCATCATCAAATCAAAATTTATTCTCATCCTCAACTTGGTTATCAACTATAAGTTTTGATAATCCTTTCCCTCTTACCAAGTTCATGGGTTGAATATCTAAATCAAATTCTTGCAATATTTCCATCCATTTTTCCTCACATTTCCCCCAATTCATTTTGCATCAGTAATGACTTAACTACAAGATCAGGCACAATTGCATATACCTTGCTCTTGAGTATATAATGAAAGAATTTATTTACCAATTTAATCAAAGAAAATGACTATTTATCGAGATTAGAATAGTTTAACTCGATATTTTTCAAAGGGAAACTCATTAAAGTAATGAGCCTTTCATCTTCTTTATCCTTCTTCTGAGTAAGAATCCAAACACATGAATGTTCTAAATCAAAATAGTATATTTTGAAAGGAAGCCCATAATCTAGACTCACAAGCACTGGGGTCATGGAAATAGCCACTTTGATATCCTTAAATGACTTCTTAATTTCCAAAACCCATTCTATTTTTTCTCCCCTTTTGAGTAAATCATTCAGGGATCAATCTATCTTTGCAAATCCACTTATAAAATTTTGCACAAAATTTATCTTCCTAAAGAAAGACTTGAGTTCTTTATGACTATGTGTAGGTGATAACTTTAAAATGGCTTTGATTCTTTCAAGATCAATGGAGATTCCAACTTTAGAGATAATGTGACCTAGCAGCTTTCCTTTAGTAACCCCATATGAACACTTCTTGGGATTAAGTGATATGTCATATTTATGACATCTATTGAATACCTATCTTAAATCAGCAAATTGAGTCCTTCAATCATTTAAAAAGATAGTTAAGTCATCTATGTAGATGAATATACACTTGTTTATTAATCCATTAAAAGCTTTGTCCATGGCTCATTGAAATGTAGCCCCCACATTAATCAACCCAAAAGGCATCTTTTTGTAAGAAAAAGTCCCCCATTTAGTTGCGAAAGAAGTCTTTAGCTTATCTTCTTCATCAACCATTTCCTATTTATATCCATAATATCCATCCAAGAAAGACATCATCTTGGAACCATTGACAATTTGTAGTACTTCATCCAGTGCGGAAAAAGGGTAGTTATTCTTTTGAGATGAATCTCTCTAGTCTTTTTCCTCATAGGAACTAAGTTGGCCACCCATGTAGAATGAAAAATAGGGAAGATAATATTAGCATCAAGTAATTTCTTAACTTCATTATCAAGGGTTCAACAATGGGATTAACATGTCTTTGCCTTTGATGGAAAGGTTTGGCATATGGTTTCAATAGAATGTCACGCACGATGATTTTAGGATTGTACATTTTGAGCTCTTCATAACTACAAGAGATGACATCCTTGTATTCCCTAAGCAACTTGCACATATCTTACCTTTCTTGGGCATTGGACACCTTTCCAATCCTTACCATTTTAGGATCTTCATTAGTATCTAGATTATATGAATCACATTCCTTGATTATTTTGTTAATTTTTGATTCATAATAATCAAAGAGGCACTCCAACTCAACCATCCCCTTAGGGATAATGTTGGTTTTCAAAATTTAGGATCCCATCTTCATCTTCAAGTTCCTCAAGTTTTTCATCTAGAGTTTCATTAATCTCTTGCCCTTTAAAGTGGCCATTTCACATGATAAATTTGAGTATATGTTGATCATCTTGGAAGACGTGAAAGTTGGTAATATTATCTAGGATAGATGGGGCAATAACCAATTCTACTAAAAATCTCTTCAATTTTGTTCTCTCAACATGTTGTAATGCTCTAGTTGAAATTGTGAGTACATTTGCTACCATGTTTCTCCTACTTGGAATGGACTTGATGTTCAAAGCTTCAAAGTCATCCATTAGATCCCATACTCATTTTTGCTAAGCATACAACCTTGTATCATTGCAAGAGTATATTGATTTCACTTGTCTTATCACCAACCATGAATCTCCCTATGAGAGTTGTGATTCCTTTCTTCAATACAAAGAGAAGTCCTAAGATCAATGCTTCATACTCTGCAAAATTATTAGTACATCTAAACTATAATAAATATGATGCTTAGAAAGACCTATCTTTTGGGTTGATTAACTCAACACCTATGCTGAATCCTAATTTTTACTTGGAGCCATCAAACTTGAGTGTCCAGATAGGTTCTTCTTTGGGTTTCCTAGACTTATGCTTATTCATCTTTTTCTTTTCTTTTACTTGGACTTAAAAATATTGTTTCTTTGGAACACATTGTAATCTCTTGCAAGGTGGACTTGATGATTTTCCATTGTTATTCCTTGATATAGGGAGCATATGTTTGTCTTGTTTCTCTTGAATTTCCCTAATCAATTTTGTAATTTCATCCATTTTTGGGTTGGGATGAATGACTACTAAAGTCCAACCTTTACCTTTTATGAAACATCTCCTTCTTTTGACCTTGATCATTCCTAGTGGAGGAGAAGAAAAACCTCCACCATTTGAAGAGGTATCACTGTATGAAACATTTAGATCTTCAATTTCTTTGCCAACTCTTTCCACAAATTCATATATGTTTCTAGAACCTTGATTTTTTGTGGGTACTTCTTTTGGGATTTGGTCATTCTTTATTTCCATTATCTATGTTAATACCTTAGTGATCGCTTCCAGACAATATGAACATTCAAACTTTGAATGATTAACTTTATGCAATCTACAAAATCCTAGAAGTAGAACATTTGGATCTACTTTTTCACGTAGGCATTGTACATTTGCCACCATGCTATTTGTGAATTACATCAGAGTTTCTTCTTTTGGGATGGGAATGTTGGATCTTCCATTTTGATTAGCTAATGTTTTAGTTGAAGTTATATCAAAAGCCATTACTTTATAAGAACCCAAATATGATTGTAGGAATGCAACCTCATTTGGTGCATTATATTCTATAATAATTTTTTAAAACTTTGGCTCTGCATCTATATTGATCTAATTATTCAACCCTTTCCATGGTAACCATAATTGAGTGAAATTAGTAGAAAACCATCCTCTTAGGCATTTTTTCCATTCTATACTTAGCAGCAATCCGTATATCTAAGGAATTTCCACCACATGCATGTCAATGATGTCTTGAATTTTGGGATCAATGGCTAGTTGTATCCAAACATCTTTTAGTACACCAATAACCTTTACTTCTATTTTATCCAATTGTATCTCTATTTGATTAGAGGGTTGAGGAGTGACTCCCAACCTTTGTGCTATCAAAAATGGTATAACATTACAAGAAGCTCCTAAATCAATTAGGCAATTGTGAAGATTCTTACCATAGATCTTGATACTAAGAAATAAAAAGAAGGCACCTCAACATTGTTTTTAAACATAGTCAACATGGCCTCCGAAGCATTAACCTATTGTGAGACTATTTTCTCAAGAACAATATTCACATTAGGGGTTGTCTTTGTATGACCCAGGGTTTTCATCAGTGCTTCTTGCTGATTCAAAATTTTTTTATAGCATGTCAAATATGGACATGTTAGCCTTCATTCATTTCAAATATTCTACTACACTATACTTTTTGGTTGACCATTTAGGGTTATTCAAGATTGTATGTACATTCCCTTGATTCTAAGTTTGTTTTTCTCTACACAAGGGTCTAATTGGTATTAGATTATTACTGGCTCTTAGATTTGGAGGAGTTGGTTGTAATGATGGAGGGATCCCATTTTTCATAGGTTCTTTTCAATTTTGTAGATTGTAGGTATTTTTATTGTCATTTCTAAAAGCAAACATCTCTTCTAGTTGTGTATCTAGTTCTTGCCTAAATGGGAAAGAAATTTCTTCATTGACTTGTGGTTCCACTTTTGTGTTCTATGTAGAATCATAGGATTCTAGTAGCATAGCATTAAATTACATGGGAGGCACATTATTATTTCCTTGTGAATTTTGATTCACGTCTTGACTTCCATTGTAATAGGAGCCATCATTGTTAATTGTATTTTGATTATTGTCAAATTGATTGATGTCCACATACTAGGCATTATTATTATTTTTATATATAGGAATGCTTCCATTATTTGGATGAGTGTTCAATTTTAAATTCTATCTTTGGAAACCATTTTTACGATCGACATGATTGAAATCATTTCCTCCATTATTGTTTCCACTAAAATTCCTATTATTGTTTTGACCATAATTGTTATTGTTGTATGGACCAGGATTGAAGTATTCTTAGGAAAATAGTAGTAAGGTGCTCATTAGAATTTAGATAAATTTGAATTACAACTTCAACCATTATAGATTATGGCATTTCCAACTTGCAATATGCCATATGAAAGAGATGGTTGAGGTGTGAGATTATCTTGGTTGAGTCCCTTTTGATTGATATAAATTGATGATGTATCATAACTAGGTTGATGAAAGTTTCAAATTATTCCAAGAACAATTTTTCAAAAGTGTCATAATCTCCAATGCATCCAGGTGGTAAATTAACATACTAATTAAAGGAAACTTCTCTCAATGAGTATGGGAATAAGTGAAGAAACACATTCTCATTAGCAATCTACTTTCGGTTGGAAATTTCCTTGAATAACTTGATGTGATCTTTAGTTGTTCTTATCTCTCCATAGATGAACCTTGGGCAAAACTTCTCAGGATTCTTAGGAAGGTCATTGAGTACACTTGTTAATTTCATTGGTGACCCTACGACGTTTGTGAAAAATACCATTGGTGGAACAACGAGTGCTTCATGTGGAGGCAGAACTGAAGAAGATGATGAAATGTTGAATGAAAGTGGTAGAATTTGGGGGAATCCTATGTCACTATGAGGCTTATGGAAGTGACTAATTTTGATGAACTCATGTGTACTAGGTGAAGATCTTAAAGCTTGCTGAAATGGAGATGATGGATCAAGATCTTCCAGTCTATGTCAAATTCAAAAAAAGCACCTCTCCAAAAAGTGCACCTAGCACATGTTGGAACCTTGCACACTTGCATGCGTTGGAATGTTGTGCACCTTGGAATAGTGATAGTTCAATTTTTTTTTTGAACTTGTAAAAAATGCAAGATTTTTAAATTGCAAGTTGTTTTCTTCTATTCTGAATGATTAGGGCCCTCCTTCTAGTGCTACTTCTATTGAGCTGTCATTTTGTATGATGCTTCATGACAGGAATCCTTTCAAAATCCTCCCTTAAAAATCTAATCTAGGATCAACTCCAATGTTCTAGGTGATCTTGAGACCTACTAGAATTTGCTCAGTAGAAGATAAATGTGAGTGTTTATGAGGAGGCCTTTATTGGTTCAACGAATTTTGGATAAGATATTGAATCTACTTGATATCTCAAAAAGTTACCACACAAAAAGAAATATATTTTTCTATTTTTTAGTTTATAATGAATGCAATTTTTAACTATGCAACTATATGAATTCCTAAATTAACCAAGTGTTTTCAAAGCAAATAATGAAGATAGGGTAACAAAAAGTTTAAGAAAATGACTTGAAAAGTAAATCCCTAATAGACATAAGCCACAAAAACAACATGTCTATGAGTTAAGCCTTTGAAAAGATCAGTAAGGTAACCAATGAAAATAGGAGAAATGCTTCATTAATTCCATTGATGCAATCGTCGATGGGAATTAAGTAACCATAAGATGTTTTACTTTTTATTAGATCACAAGGCCATAGAAAGTGTGCTCATGTGAGGAAAAAAGCTATGTATGAATAGTAGGTGATCTCTTGTCCAACTAAGTACATCAGTAGAATTTGTAAACATGCAACAAATTCCATAATAAAAATATTTCTCAATCAAAATAATACAATAAAACCATTGGCTCCATAATACTCCATTGAATATATATCCACAAAATATAACATACTTTAGTAAGAATCAGTACACTTAAAATGAGAGCACCAATAACATATATTATTGCATCAAAATAATGACCTAGAATACATATTCAATTCCTTAGTTTATAGGAAATCATATCCTCAATTTGTGTTGAGAGTGAGAGATTCCTTTATGCAAATATATGCTTAAAACTAATAAAGCAAATCTAAATATATACAAACTGACTCTCTACGAGGTGCTAAGTAGGACTCTACACTTTTTTATATCATTTAGTGGGTGCATGAGCCTTTACATGTCTTAAGAAAAAAGAAAGCATGAAAATAAAAAGAAGGAAGCCATCAGATGATGTAGGTGTCTCTAGAGATGCCAAAAATAGAAGCTCAACCTTCTTTGGATGTTTGTAGGAGTTAAACTACCATCAGAATGTGTTTCTGGTCATGGAATGCTCTAAATTTGGAACTAGTAGTTAACTATTGGTGCACCTCTAACTTCTTCAATAACTTCTGATGCACCTTTGTAGAAGCACACCTTAGTGGCAGATTAAAAAAATGCAAAATTTTCCCAATTGTCGAAACTAAAATTCTAGGTTCTGGGTTTTTTTCCCCTTCATACCAGAGCTATGTCTAGATATTTGCTATTGAATTTCTCTATGATCTCCATCACTTGGTTTGCATCTAGAAAATACAAAGTGTAATACTTATCTTTTACTATTTTTTGATAGTTGCCCACTTCTATGCAAGTCTTTGCAAAGTCTTTGAGCTTTACATCCAATTCTAGCAATGCCTCCTCCATCTTAAATGCTTATCTAATGTCTTCATCAGTTTAAGCTTCTTCAAAGATCTTTCAAAACTATTTGATAAATATTTACATAGACATGAGTTTATCCCTTGACTCATCTTAAAAAATTTCAAGGAAAGCATTGTTTTAATACTTCTAAGCTTCCAAAATCTGCTCTTGGGTTTGATCCTTGAGATTATGAATATCCACATGTAATGTCTCCATTACTTTATTAGTAGCTGAAATGTTTTTGATCCAATCATCTATCTTATCTAATTCATCCCCTATAGATACATCCATGAGCATATGATACGTTTGCCCCTTTATTAACTATAACACTTGAAGGTCTTTACTAAGGTATGTACATTGTCCATCAATCAAAAATCTTGGTTTAGTATAGCAACCAACTTGTTCGCATTATTCTACATATGGTGCAATAATTTAATGTTTCCTTGTATTATCTACATGAATTTTACCTAAAAACATTCCCACCATTACTGACATGCTTTCAAAAATGGATCCAATTGTACAACTGCATTTTCCTTCCTATTAAGTGTTGTACCTAGAGTTTCCTCAAGATGATCAAGGTCCAAAGGACCAACCACTTTGTGAAAATATCCTCTTAGAAGCTCATTCTATTTTTAGAATCTCAAAAATTTAGAATCATCTTTTTCCAAGTGGTTAAATACTTCTTTAATTCCTGTGGTGACCATCAATTTAGCCATGTCCACAGTTGGCTTTCCCAGCAAGACCTCTTTAATCTAATAATCTTTTATGGTAAAATCTTCATTATCAACATGTAGAGGAGGGATGAAAATGTGAGAGAAAAATTCCTAATTTTAGTTCCTCATAATAAAGGCTAATGTATGCACATTACCCTTAAGTAACTCAGGGTTCTTGAGGGCTTCAACTAATTCTCTCATTCCCTCATCCTCACTATAATACAACTACCTTTTATGCCTAACCATCACCTCTTTACTCAACCATCTTGGTGTAGTTTCCATTAGAGACTTATACTTAGATGAAGAGGGGTTTTTTTTACTAAACCATTTCCCTTATCACTCCTCTCTAGAGTCCTTTCTTTCTATAAAATATCTACATTAGGCATCCCTGTGTTTATTGAGTCCATAGTCCTTACCTCTATATGTTGAGAAGTTTGTTGAGGTTCTTCATATATTTTCCCCTCTGCTGATACTTCATTGATGGGTCTTTTTTGTGGCTCCTCTTCCTACACAACTTGTACTTGCTCTTCATTGATAGGAGGGAGAGGAATGTCCAAACCTTTACCCACTAAAGATAAATCTTGAGCCAATGATGGTGGAGCACCTAGAGGTCCTTGTAGAGAAGATGGCACATGACTCCAATCTTCTCCCAAAGGCTAATTCATTAGTGTATCCCTTATCTTGTCACCTATGAATTTAATACCTAAAAGCATGAAGTCAAAATTTGACATTTTAAAGACATCAGTCCCTTGGTCCTCTTTTTCATCAATCCACTATTGTAACTCATCCTCTGAAGCTGTAACTTGAAGAGGTTGTGTAGGAATAGATGGCGACATTATAGCGGAACTCTTTCTTCATTCTACCTCACTAGACCTAGCTAGATGAGTCTTCTAACTCAAGGGAAGGTTATTTTCTTCATCTTCTTAATCCTCTTTAGCTTCTTCAAGAATGATTTCTGGGACTTAAGGAATAGGAATAACCTTACTTTTCACTTTCTATCTTCTAGTCCTTTTAATTGGAGTCTTACCCTTTTTCATCTTAGGAGTTGATAGAGAGGGTTCTTCTTATTGAACTTGTAAGGACACCTCTTGTTCTTCATCTTCAAGTCCCTATCCCTATTCTTGTAGTGGAACTTGTGGATCATCTTGAGCTTGATTAGCTTCTTGTGCTTGATTTTCCTCCTAGGCTTGAGTCCCTTCAACATTGGGCTCAGCTCATTGAGGAGAAACTCTTTTCCTTTATTCTTTCCTTTTTATGCTTTGAAGTATCCAACTTCCCTATCATGCTAATATACCATTTTTGGCCTAATTGGAGATTGGCTTGTGAATGTTGGTACGCTAACTTCTACCCCTCTTCCCTTTACTCAGTGGGGTGTGGCCTATAAGACTACTATTTCAAGAACCCGATCCAACTTGAATGACTTTTTAATCCATTCCTTTGTCAATTGGATGATATGCCTTGGCTTGTGCTTGATATTTGCATTTTCTTCTCTAGCAATTTTTGCATTCATGATCAGTCGATCATAATCTTATGTCAATTATATAAGGGATCTAACACCTCTTTAGTATCTTGTTGAAAAATCTTCAATGGGACCTTTATTTTCAATTCAATACCCACCAAATAAAGAGTCATACTAAAATAATCCCTATTTGGATATCTTAGTCATCTACTACATTCATCCAATGATCCTCTATTTCATCCTCATGCTTAAATTATTTTCCTAGCAATTATTAAACTCTACCAATATTGTCAAAACATGGATGAGGGGAGTTATAATCCTCCAAGGGATACTGATCCTATTCTAACTCAAAAGTCATAATATCTTGCTTCTACTTGCACCAAACAAACCTATAGTGATGGGCTATATCTAGGCCTTCTTATGCTATTTTCTTACGCTGTCATATGTAGATGAGAGTTGTCATGCGATCTCTAGGAAAATGAGTATCTAGGAAAATGAGTCTATCACATGGACACCTAGTGAGCTTCTTAGTATTTACAGTTGTATTCGCTACCCTTAAGTAAGTGAATGTCTTGAATTGGTTGTAGTAGGAATCTATTTTTGCAATTGTTGTTGCTATCTCCATTGACATCCTTTTTGCATAATCACCATCAATGAATTGGATGATTGTAAAAATGAAAGCATCATTTACTATCCTATATTCTTTACTCTAATTTGATAAATTTTTCTTCACCAGCTGGGGATATACCACATAAGGCTAGGCATCAACATCTTGTATGCTACCCCTCTTTAAAAATACTAGGTAGTTCATAGTCCTTACTACTAAAAAATATACCAAATATGAAGTCATATAGAATCTAGGGTCAATTTTAACTACCACTAGTTGTTCATCTAGATTCTCACTAAGTATTGTGGCCTAGTCAATTGGCATTTTGGCCTTTTTGATGGTCTTAAGGAGATGTACCATCCAAATGTTCAAGTGCCCTACTACTAGTAGACCTATAATCCTACTCAATAGCACAATGGAATATCCAATATCATCCTTCATATACCCTCTACTCATGTCAACTTTTCCATCTTTTCTTCGCACAGGTGTCTTCTCAATCAAATATGATGATTGAATAATTTTTGTAGCTTCTTGTTCATGTTCTGTTTACCACCATTCTGCTTGATGATAAGTGAACCTAATGTACTGATATAACCTTAGAAGATGGAATAATTTCTTGATGTTCTTTGATCTCAGATCTAGGACAATTTCTACTATTATGATTTTCACCGCTCTCTCTTTTGATACATAATTCTCTACTAAGGCCATAATCAATTCTAAATATTGTACTGATACATGTTGTGAAGCTGTATTTACCAATCTTGATCTAATAAGTGCAAAAATCATTAGGGACCTCTTTTTTTTTTTGTTGCGAAGTACTATGACCCAATTTAGTGTCCCAAATCTTTGAATGTGTATCTTGGGAGTGTGATTTCATTTGTACACCCTAAAACTTGATGACAATTGGTTTTGGAGCAATCATTGATGTGAGTGAGGAAAAGGAGGAAGATATTTTATCTACATAATAGAAAAATACATTAGTCCAAAAGGTGGGAAATATAATCTTAAACAAAACCTAATCATAAAAAAATCTGACCTAGAACCTTAAAAGCCATAAAAAAATTTAAAAACCTCATTTTACACTCTGGTATGCAATTTTTTGGTGCACCTTATGCACCTTGAAGGTGCACTAGCTATGCTATTTCATGCTTAACAAGCTTTAATAATGAAGAGTGTGGACATGCACACCTTATGGGGTGCACAATTGTGCACTCATTTCCTTATGAAGGTACCTTAGTATATACAAAACTAGGGTGCACACATGCACACCTTACAAGCCAAATCATTGTAGATTTAGCCTTTAAAACAAAAATGGTGTGTAGTCACACACCTTATAAAAGTGCACAATAGCACACCATTTGTTGATATATGATTGAAAAGATTATTTGAGTAGAAATATTATAAGAAAAAGACTATATGTTTCAATCATTGTTTTGTCACTAATGTGAAACCTGCCACATGTTGGTAAGAAAATTTCTTATATGATTCAAGCACTATCACTTGGTTGATTGATGAGGGGGATTTGATCAAGAAGATGTAAAAAAAGCACCTAGAGGAAAGGTTGAGTTATAATTATGTATTGAAGTGAAAGAATTAGTTAAGATAGTGATACCATAATATATTGATGATCTACTTGAGGTTACAAAATGACTGGCTGCACTTAGAAAGTTCAGAAGAATAAAGTTAAACAAAGTTCCTTTTCCAAGCTTGACCAGGTTGGTAGAAGTTGTCGAGAAAAGTTAGTGCAAGCTAAGAAAAAAGTTAGTTGGAGTTGAGTGAAAGAAAATTCTAGTGGATGCCAAGTAAGTTAGTAGATGCTTAGTAAAATTCAATTGATGCTAAGTACCAGTAAAATCTAGTTGATGCTGAGTGATTTTACAGTAGATGTAAAGTAACACAGTATGAGCTGAGCATTAGTAAATTGATAATGCTGAGCTGCTACATTATGAAAAGATCAAGGATTTTCCAAATAAAAGACAATAAGTTTGTTTTCTTGGAACTTGTGAATTAGGGGGAAGATAAGATTGATGAGCTGGTGGCACAAAATCTTATGTAAACTATTTTGGAGTGAATTCAAATGGATTCTAGGAGAAATTTCTAGAAAAGAAAAGATATGGGGTAGATACATTGTATCCTAACTAATCCATCAAAAACCCTAATTTTGATGATGGATAATGAGTAGGAAAAGTGTTCTAATTTCCTATATGTAGGGATGTATGGTCATGAAGCAAGAAGGTTAGAGAGTTTGGATGTGAAAATATAATAAGGATAAGGAAGGGGGTTTGCTTCATCAAGAGACTCAAGAGAAGAAGTCTACAATGGTGTACTAAGAAAGAAGGCTTAGAGAGGATGAATGCTTGAAGGGTGAACAAGCTGTCAGAGCTGCAAAGATTAGAAGCCAAGGAGAGTTGAGGACTAAATAGTGATCTATAATATGAAAGTAGGGTTGTAAGTTGTATCAGATCAAAGCTCTACTGTTACTTTCTAACAATTGTATCAGCCTAGGGTAAATCCTTTGGAGTAAATTTGACTTAATAGTCATTAGAAAATTGTTTAGTAGGGTTGCATTCCAAGTGAATGGCCTAAAGTCCTCTAACAATGCTCACTTTTGACAGGGTGATTGAAATCCCTTAATTGGGTCACATTTAACAGTGTGTATTGTAACCTTTAATAGGGTTGGCCTTTAACAAGGCATCACTTCAAAAGAGTGAAAAAGGAGTAGCATGTTACTGATGGTTTTTTCCAAATTGGGTTTCCATGTTAAATCATTATGTCAAATGTGCTAATGGATATGTTGTGTTTTATGCTTTACATTTCTACATGTTGATTTGATAGTAACATATCAGTTTTGGTTTATGCACAATGAACGCATGCATAATTAAGAATGTTTTATGGGTTCACTAAATTGTGAAAAGTTTTATTTTCACATCTAGACCTTGAATAATTGATTCACCCCCCTCTTAGTTATTCTAAAAGAATTCCAAAAATTGATATTAGAGCCATCTACTTAAGAGGATTAAGTTTAAGGTGCTAGAAGCACAAAGATCAAGATGTCAAAAAGAGAGGTACCCAAGCTCAACAGAGATAACTTTATTGCATGGAAAAGTTTTATGAAGCTACACCTTGGAGGACTTGGAGATTATGCACAATCTTGTGTTTCAGTAGAACATGTTGATCCAATAGGAGCCCTAACTACTATAAATTTGAAGAAAAAGAAAGAACACAATCAGGCAATGTTGAAGATTGCCTCTACCCTAAACTATGCTAAATTTGATGATATCAAAGGCCTTAAGAATGCAAAGAAGATGTGGGATACCCTAGGCACCATCTATGGAGGAGACATAAATGTTCAAAGAGCCAAGTTAGAGAGCCTCAGAGGTAAGTTTGATGACATGAGAATGGAAGAAGGTGAGAATATTGCTCAATATGTTTCTAGAATAAAAGAAGTTGTTAGTGTAATAAAAGGCACTATTGGTAAAATAGATGATGATACTGTGCTAAGTAAAGTCTTAAGAACATTGTTTCCTGTGTATTCCATTAGAGTGTTTGTAATCCAAGTGCTAAGACATATACCAGGAAATGATCTAACCCTTGAAGGTCTAGTAGGAAGACTCATTACTTTGAGCTATCTAATTTTGATAACTACAGACTAGTGAGTATTACATCAGCTTTCAAGCAAAAGTTGCTACTGAAGGATTTTTAGGAGGTAAAGTAGAAGAATAATAAAAGAAAAAGAAAGTATGAATCTAGTGACAGTAGCACAGATGAGGAATACATTGAACAATTGGAAGCATTGCTGGCAAGAAGATTTCATAGAGGAAAAGGTAAATTTAAAGGTAAGCTACCTATCAATTATTTTAATTACAATGAAGTTGGTCATATTGTAGTAAGATGTACACGGAAGAAGAAATTTAGAGAAGGGAAAAATCACAAAAATAGAAGAGAAGATGATGGAAGAGACTACAAAGATAAAGGCAAGAAGTCATGCTACATTGCTGATGAACATGGCTCTAATGAAAATGATGATGAAGTGGTATATGTTGCTATGAAGGATCAATCTGATGAGGATGAGGCAACTACACTTATGAATTGTGTGAACAAGAATGACAAATGAATCATTGATAGTGGATGCTCACATTACATGATTGGAGAAAAAAGAATGTTCATTACCGTAACCTGTTATGATGGAAATAGTGTAAGATTTGGTAATGATGCACCATGTTTAATAAAAGGAAAAGGTTATATCAAACTCACAAACAAGATTTCATGTGACAATGCTTATTTTGTTGAAGGATTGAATTATAACTTGTTAAGTGTGTCACAATTGAATAATTTGGGTGCAAAGTTGAGTTTGAAAATAAATCAGCCAAGATATATGATACAAATGGAAACTTAATTGGAAAAGGTGATCAAACTAGGAGTAATCTATTCTATTTGGATATAGAAGATGCTACTTGTCTTATTGAAAATTTTGATCATGTATGGCTTTGGCACAAGATATTATGTCACATTAACTTTGATAATCTAATTAGTATTAGTAACATGAAAAGAGTTAGAGGTTTACCTAAATTGAAGACACCAGAAAATATAATTTGCAAATAATGTCAACTAGGTAAGATGACAAAGTCAAGCTTTAAAAGTAAAGCCTATACTTGTAAGGAAATACTTGAAATTTTTCATATTGACTTGTGTGTACCTATTGAAGTACAAAGCTACAAAGGAGATAAGTATATAATGCTATTGGTTGATGATTACTCTAGGATTATGACGATCATGTTTCTAGAAACAAAATTCAAATACTTTTTAAATGTTTAAATGGTACTTGGAAAGAGTGGAAAAGGAAATAGGTAAGAGTTTGAAATGCTTGAGATTAGATAGAGGAGGATAATTCACTTCAAATGAGTTTGAGATTTCTATAGTGACAGAGGAATCAAGAGATAGATAACTGCACCTAGGACCCCTCCACAAAATGGAATTGTTGGAAGAAGAAATAGATGTATAATGGACTATGAAAGGACACTCATGATGGAGAAGAATGTTGCTCTAAAATACTAGAGAGAAGCTGTACATACTGCTTTATATACTTTGAACCATGTACAAGTCAAGAAAGGTACTCACTCAACACCTTTTGAACTATGGTATGGTCATCCACCTAATGTGAAATATTTCAAGGTATTTGGAAGCAAATGCTATATTCTCAAAGATGTTAGGAGTGGAAAGTTTGAAGCAAAGAGAGAACAATGTATATTCCTTGGTTACTCCACAAGAAGTAAAGCTTACAAGTGTTTAAATACTAACACTAACAAAATTATGGACAGTGAAAATGTGAATTTTGATGAATTTATGAAAGTACATGAGGCTGAATATACAAAAGAACTAGAAGCATACAAATCATTTTTATACTATTATGAAGGAATTTTTGCTAAAGAAGATGCTATAAATCATGCAAAAAACTAACAACAAGTCTCAAAAATTATCAAGTCACATCCTGTGAATGCTATGTTTCATTTAGATGCTAAGTTGTAGAATGAGGAAAATGCACAATCTAACTCTGAGATTAGCACACATGAAAGAGATGCTAAAAAACCTAATGGAGATGTACATAGTGATATTGAAGCTGAGAGACAAAATGTAGCTACAAGAACTAAGCCTAAACTATCCAAATATGTCGAAAGACACCACCCTATAGATCAAATCATTGGGAATAAATATGTAAGGCCAATGACAAGAAATAGGTTGAGAGGTGAATCATGTTTGTTAGGCATGAAGGAACCTAAGATAGTGAGAGATGCATTGGAAGATGATGAATGGTACAAGGACATGGAAGAGGAAATTAAATAGATAGAAAACAACAAGAACATAAGAATGTGATTGGCACAAAATGGGCATTTAGAAACAATTTAGATGAGAATGGTGAAGTGAAAAGAAACAAAGCAAGACTAGTTTGCAAAGGATATGCACAAGAAGAAGGAATTGACTATGGTGAAACATTTTCCCATATTGCAAGAATGGAAGGAGTGAGAATTTTTCTTGCTTATGTTACATATAAAGGTTTCAAAGTTTATTAGATGGATGTTAAGTCTACATTTCTGAATGTGATATTACAAGAAGAAGTCTACATAGAACAACTAGAAGGTTTTGTTGATAAAAATAATAAGAACATGGTATGTAGATTGCACAAAGTCCTATATGGATTGAAAAAAGCACCAAGAGCATGGTATGAGAGACTTCATACTTATCTTATTAAGATTGGCTTTGAAAGGACAAATGATAACAACAATTTGTACATGAAGATAGATATAAAAAAAGGTATACTATTATCTGAAATATTTGTTGATGACATAATATTTGAAGGACAAGATGCTTTGTGTAAAGATATTGCAAATTAGATGAAGCAAGAGTTTGAAATGTCAATTTTTGGGGAGATCAAATTCTTTGTGGGATTACAATTCTATCAAATGAAATATGGTGTATATATCACTCAGTCAAAATATGTCAAAGAGGTATTGAAGATATTTGGACTTGAGGATTCAAAAATAGTAAGTACACCTATGGTGACAACACTCAAGCTATCAAAGAATGATGATTCAGCTAAGATCAATCAAACACTATATAGATCCATGATTGACAAATTGCAATATATAGTACACAATAGACTTGATATTACATTAGCTCTGGGGATAGTTTCAAGATTCTTTGCTAATCCTAGAGAGAATCACTTGATGGCTATGAAAAGGATAATGAGATACTTTAAAGGAACATAAGAGTATGGTTTATACTATAATAAGAATGAAAAGTTTGAACTGAAAGCCTACACTAATGCTGATTGGTTTGGAAATATTGATGATAGAAAGAGCACTAGTGGAGAAGCATTCTTCTTAGGCAGAAGACTTGTTACATGGACTAGAAAGAAGTAGAGTTGTACTTCCCAATCTACTACAAAAGTAGAGTATATTGCTGCTACTATTAACTACACAAATATTGCATGAATCAAACAACTACTTAAGGGAATAAAGGAAGAAATCAAAAAACCAGTGACACTTTATTATAATAATACAAGTGCTATAAATATATCAAAGAATCCTACAATGCATACAAAGACAAAGCAGATTGCAATAAAGTATCATTATGTAAGGGAATTGGTTCAAGACAAAGAGGTGAAGATGGAATATATTAACACAAAGGAGAAAATTGTTGATATCTTCACCAAAGCATTACTTAAGGATGCTTATGAGTATCTGAGAGGTAAAATAGGGGTGATACCCCCATCAAAGGCTACGTAAAAGACAAAGGGAGTACCCTGCATCAAACAAGCTGAAATTCATTTTATTCAAATTGATGCAATGGATCTTACTTTAGGAATTGCCTAAAGTAATTACAGAGCTGGAATTACAAATCAGTCACAAGAAAGGTGATAGAGGGAGAAAATTTAAGAGCCTACAAAAGCACATTTTTGCATATATCAAAGATGCCAAGTGTTGAGTATATGTCTTTGGCATTGTTGTCAAAGAGGGAGAAATTACAATAAACTGATAAAGTGAGATGATCAAGGGAGAAAGTACATTATTGATTGGTTTGGTAAGAAACAAATAGGAAGAAAGTAGAAAGCAATCAAAGGAAAGATCAAAACAAAAAGAGGGAGATATTTTGATATTCTGCTAATCCATGATAGAAGAGAATCATAAAAGAAGAAACTTAGAGGGAGTTTTATTTTTTAACCTAATTAGAAGAGGGAGCTACTGATAGAGGGAGAAGTCTTAATCACAAACTTTATTTTTGGTATTGCCTTACTATTTTAGCATAGTTAGATTTATGGAATAATATGTTTATCATTTGTTTGATTGGTCGATCGGTTTGGTTTTCCATCAATGCCAAAGAGGGAGATTGTTGATATATTATTGAAAAGATAATTTGAGTAGAAAGATTCTAAGAAGAAGAATACATGTTTCAATCATTGTTTTGTCACAAATGTCAAACCTGCCACATGCTGGTAAGATAATTGCTTATATGTTACAAGCACTATCACTTGGTTGATTGATGAGGATGATTTGATCAACAAGATGTAACAAAAGCACCTAGAGAAAAGGTTGATTTATGATTATGTATTGAAGTGCAAGAATCAGTTAAGACAGTGATAACATAATGTGTTGATGATCTACTTGAGGTTAGAAAATGAATGGGTACACTTAGAAAGTGCAAAAGAATAAAGTTAAATATAGGTCATTTTCTAAGCTTGACCAAGTTGATAGAAGATGCCAAGAAAAGTTAGTGCAATCCAAGAAAAAAGTCAATTGGAGCCAAGTGAAAGAAAATTCTAATGGATGCCAATTAAGTTAGTAGATGCCAA
The DNA here is from genome assembly GCA_028749045.1 of Cupressus sempervirens. NCBI lineage: Eukaryota > Viridiplantae > Streptophyta > Pinopsida > Cupressales > Cupressaceae > Cupressus > Cupressus sempervirens. The sequence continues at coordinate 128,821,833 of CM053792.1, forward strand.
GTAAAATTTAGTTGATGTCAAGCATTAGTAAAATCCAGTTGATGCCGAGTGATTTTACAGTATGTGCTGAGCATCAATAAATTGATAATGCTGAGCTATTGCATAATGAAAATATCGAAGATTTTCCAAATAAAAGTTGACAAGTTTGTTTTCTTGGAACTTGTGAATCAAGGGGAAGATAAGATTGATGAGCTCATGTTATAGAATCTTATGTAAACCATTTTGGAGGAAAATTCAAATGGATTCTAGGAGAAGTTTCTAGAAAAGACAAGATATGGAGTAGATACATTGTATCCTACCTAATCCATTGAAAAACCTAATTTTGGTGATAGGTAATGAGTAGGAAAAGTGTTCTAATTTCATATATGTAGGGATGTCTAGTCATGAAGCAAGAAGGTTAGAGAGTTTGGATGTGAAAATTTGATAAGGAGAAGGAAGGGGGTTTGCTTCATCAAGAGACTCAAGAGAAGAAGCTTGCAATGGCATATTAAGCAAGAAGGCTTAAAGAGAATGAATGCTTGAAGGGTGAACAAGCTATTAGAGCTAAAAATATTGGAAGCCAAGTAGAGTTGAGGACTAAATAGTGATCTATAATTTGCAAGTAAGGTTGTAAGTTGTATTAAATCAAAGCTCTACTATTACTTTCTAACAATTATATTAGCCTATAGTAAATCCTTTGGAGTAAGCTTGACTTAACAGTCATTGGAAAATCCTTTAACAGGGTTGCATTCCAAGTGAATGGCCTAAAGTCCTCTAACAAGGCTCACTTTTGATAGGGTGATTGAAATCCCTTAATTGGGTCATATTTAACAGTGTGTATTGTAAGCTTTAATAGGGTTGGCCTTTAATAGGGCATCACTTCAAAAGAGTGAAAAAGGAGTAGCATGTTACTAGTGGTTTTCCCAAATTTAGTTTCCACATTAAATAATTGTGTCAAATGTGCTGATGGATATATTGTGTTTTATGCTTTACATTTCTACATGTTGATTTGAGAGTAACATATCAATTTTGTTTAACACACAATGAATGCATGCATAATTAAGAATGTTTTATGGGTTCACTGAATTATGAAAAGTATTGTTTGTACATCTAGACCTTGAATAACTAATTCAACCCCCCACTTAATTATTTAAAAAAAATTCCAACACCTTTATGATAATGCCTTAGCTTAGGTTTTGTCAGGTGCACATAAGCATACCTTACACTTAGATGTTAAGTTTTTATTTCAAGTTTTATAAAACAAAGGTGCACACCTTACTATATTTTAACTTGGTGTGTGTGTGTGTGTGTGTGTAGGTCTGAAGATAACACACCTCTATAGGTGTGGAGGTGAACTCTTGGAGGTCTCAAAGGCAAAAGTGAATGTAGAAGAGGGGTAAGGCCTCGAGTTTGTATAGGCTCAGGAAGGAGCACACTGTTTGGGGGTGTACACTTGTGCATGTGTGCAAGTGTGCACTTCCAAAGGGAAGTGCTCACACAATAAGGCATCTAGCACATAAGCACACATTGAAAGGTGCACATGTGTGCTAGGTGTACTAGTGCAAACCTTTCTCTCTTAAAATCACCTTTATGCTTAACATACTCAGTTTCTAACAATTGGGTTTTTCAGGAAGAGGGCCAAGCTAGACAAAATCATTAAAAAAAACCTTAAAAGGACTCCAATCCTAGGCTAGGGTCCTAGGAAAGCCAAAATAAATGACTAGGGGTTCCCATTTATAGAAAAAATGGGGTGTGCATTGTGAAATCAAAACAATAGGCTTGACAAAGGAAAATAGAAGAAGATTAAGGAACTAGAAGTTTTTGCCGAGTGATGCTAGTGTTGACTAAGTAATAGTATAAACCAAGAAGATTAAAATGTCAACCGAGCATTAGTATCAACTAAGTATCTAAAAGTATGTCAAGAAAAATAATTAGTATAGATCAAGTAATTCAATTATGATTGAGCATCAAAAGATAGTGTTGGTTGAGTGTCAACATTTGATAGTTTATGAGAAAATATTGATTTCCATTCAACACAATTGAATTATTGGAATATGTAAAACATGTTGAAGATTAAGATGGATGACCTAGAGAATTTAATTAAAGGAAAACTATGTTTGAGCATTTATTTGCATGGATTCAAAGAGAAATGTAGAGAAGTATTTAGAAGATAATAGGATAAGATAAGATAATATTATTAATGTCTTACAAAAGACCACAACTTGGGTCTATGGGACTAGAAGCTTACAACCAAGAAGAAAGTGGATAAATGGAGCACCAAACAGTATCCACAAAAGAAAAAGCACAATAAATGAAGAAGAAAGTAGAAGACATCATGGAAAATATTAGGTATCCATCATCAAAGGGAAAAAATCCAACAACAATTGATATAGTCGATGACTATTAGGGGCCCTGTGGTGTAGTTGAGTACTACAAGAGGAGTGTCATTGGAAAAGAGGTTCACTGTGGGGTCTCACTAATTTGGAATAGCCTATGTTAGGAAGATTGCATGGTCACTTCACATGCTGAGCTAGATTTGAGGGTGAGAAGAAGGTCATGATAAGATGTTGCTAAGTCTAGTTTGTGGGGAATGATAACTATAAAGTATGGTCATGAAGCTATAAGGACTCATGGAGATAGAGTAGAATGCAATACTGATCTATGTACCTAAAGAAATCTAAGAGTGATATGTAATATCTAAATAGAAAATAAAATCTCCCTCTAATCTTGTAGTATATGGGGCATCTAAAAGGAAATGGGTCTCAGATTCTACCTAAACTAAGTTACAAAGTCTACAAACCTAATCCTCTCTAGAAATATGGTGATCAACTTGTATTCAAAGTCAATGTGAGCCCACCTTGAAGGAACCAATAGAGATACACAAGGCATGTGTACAATATCTATGTAAGTAGTCAGGGTGTACAATAATTCCATCCCTAATATCTAAGAAGTGCTTAGCGTAGAATTCCATCCTTAGATGTAGACCCCTTGGAGGATCAACCTAGGTCTGTATAATATACTGCCTATAGATGTCAAGTCTAACATTCTTGTTCAACTCCTACCAAGAGGGGAGGAGATAAGTAGGAGCGTCCAATGAGAAGTGGTAGGGAGGGAGATGGGTGATGTTGATTCCAACTGATCTCAGTAGGATAGTAGCCTGAGAATACCAATAGTGGGATCTACTAGCTAGATCAAAGTTTACAATAGCAACTAAAGAGTAGTAGGATAAGTAAGGGTATCTATGTAGGACTTTAGCCAAGTTTGTAAAGCCATGAAGATGATGGAGAAACTAGATCAGGTAAAAAATGGCTGCAAGCCTAAATGGGTGGGCTCCAAACTCACCTAAAATAATACTATGGGGCTTAGATCTATGAAATCTAATAATATGATGGAGGAGTAGAGTCTGGATGCATTGATCATGACCCAATCAAAGTCCAAAAGGGAAGGACCCCAAACCACCAAATCATAAAGCACTATGGGTCTTACTAGGGAATCTAGGAGGGGTAGCTTAGATGATGTATCTTGAAAGTGGTGTCTAAAGCACTATCTCTCAAGCATGGAAAGGGAACCCAATCCTTTGTTGATCAAAGGCTGAATGGCTGATCTCAAGATGAAATGGGATCTAGAAAACTTAACCCCAAGGTATGTTTAAGATGATGCAATCTTAACTTCTTGACCTTGAAAGTGAAAATGGAGATGTGAGGTCTTTAGACCATTGAAGACCATAACAAAGTCTTCTCTAGGTTCATGACCAACTATCTCATGTCATAAAAAGACACAAGTCTATCTAGAAGCCTCTATAGACCCTCAAGAGAAGAATCAAGAAGAACCACATCATCAAGAAAGAGACAGATGGAGATCAATACCTAGTGTAGATGATAGTTGTCACCCAAAAGTGAGGAGTCACTAAGAAAGGCCTTGATCTCATTAATGTAGATCCCAAAAAAGGTGGGTGAGAGAGAACATTCCTGCTTTACCCCAGTGGTACTCTAGATAGGGTCAAAGAGGCCCTTGGTGGTCCTGAGTCTATGAAAAAGAAGCAAGAAGAACCACATTGTCAGTAAAGAGAAGGATGGGGATCAATAACTAGTGTAGATGATAACCATCCCAAAAGTGAGGAGTTACTAAGAAAGGCTTCTAGCTCATCAATATAGATTCCAAACTAGGTGGGCGAGTAAGGGCATCCTTACTTCACCCCAATGGTGCTTTGGATAGGGTCATAGAGGCCCTTAAAAGAGGAGAAGAAGAATGAAATAATGTAAGGATTCAATGAATTTGACCAAACCCTAAGATCAATAGTGATGTTCAAGAGGCAAAAGATCATAACTACATATTTATGGAGGCATAAGGGTAACCTAAAGAGGTTGAAAAGTATATGTTTGTTGATGCTATTGACTAGAAAAATTTAGAAGGCTAAGAAGAGTTATGAAGAAGTGAAGTGTGATCACTTAAAGGATTTACAATTAGATTAGAGATAAAGATGATAATGTAGGTCTTTTAGTTAATCAACATATTGTGATCTGTATTTGCAAAGTGAGTTGTATTTATTAGAGAAACTTGTTGTTACTTTCTAACCATTGTATCAGTATTGAAATCCTTCAATCAGGGTGACATTCTAATAGAATGTTTGAAATCCCTCTAACTAGGCCACTCCTAATAGAATGATTAAATCCTTTAACAAGGTCATGTTTAAAAATTTTATTTGTAACCTTTAATAGGGTTGGCTCCTCATAGAGCTTACTTTAGAAGAGTAAAAATTGGTAGCATGTTACTACTGTTCTTTTCCAAATTGGGTTTCTACATTAAATCCTGGTGTCATACTTGTGTAGATGTTATCTTAGATATTTTACTATTAATGTTTTACATTCTACAAGTTTGTTACTATTAGGAAAGTAGACTGAAATTTTTTTGTTGCTGATTATTTTCTATATAGATCGAGTTACTTAATGATTAGATATGAAGTATTTGTAGTGATCAAAGTTGAATTGGTATATCTAGACCAGAGGATAACTAATTCACCCCCACTCTTAGTTATTGTAAATCATTCTAATAGAGGCTATGGTCCATAAGATGTTAGATTTGTTTTTATTACCATTTCCTTAGTCGACCAAGATTTAAGGTGTCTTAGCAACTTATTATCCAAACTTGACAAGAGATTTAATTTACCTAATAACTAAATGGGCATAGGAAAATTGGAGAAAGATTGTTTTTTCTGATCCTTAAATAGAGCACAATAGGAAGGGCCTTCAAATCCATTTTTTAGGACCATTATGCAGTCAAATTTCTATTTTGGGAAGCTTCCCAAAGGAACATACCTTACTTAAGTAAGAATTTCTTATCCCAACATAAGTGAAGGGAAATATATAAATTATTCTATTGTTATTTTTGGAAAAGAATGTTATAGCCATTGTTAAAATTATAAATCCTGAGCTTTTCCCCTACCCAAACAAGAGTATAATTTCTTTCTTTGGGGAAAGTATGGTGAAAACTAAGAATAAAATTTAATTATGATATCTTAGATTGAGTGATAGGGGTGCCTTCAAGGGATATCCACTCCCATCCTATATTGAAATTCTCCATTGGAATCTAAGATAGTTATTTTAAGGTATATCCCCATACTTCTTTGAGGGTAGTAATGATATTGGGAGAAATCAAAGCAAAGAGGGGAGAATAGCCTCCACATGAGTATTCCAAAAATATAGTGGATTTACCATTTCCAATATCTCAAGTAATCTTATGAATCACTAGATTCCTAATTTTAAGAATAAAATTCCAAGCTCTAGATCCTTTTGGTGGATTCTCCATCCTAAATACTACTGGGATCATCAGGCCTTAGATATTTATGAAAGATGATCATGGACCATTTTATTTTGGATTTTTTGAAGAGTCTCCAAGGTAATTATCCCCAAAAACCTTATCTTTCTAAAAAATCTTTTTTATTCCTAAACTCCCTTCCTTCAGAGTTTTACATATTTTGTCCCAACTAATAAGCACATCTTCTTATTATCAAAAACCCCTTGCCAAAATAGATTCATCATATTTTTCAAAATTGAATTTAGCTTTTTGGGATAAGAGAAGGAAAGACATCACATAACTAGGGATAGAATAGAGAACTCATTTAATCATAGCTAATCATTTTACATTAGATAAACCATTTAGTTTTCAAGTTTTCCATTAATTATCCAATTTGGAGACAAGCATGTCCCATATCTTATTATGTCTATGCCCTTTTCAATTGACATTCCCAAATAATTATAGAGATATATTCCATTTATATAACCCAAGGTGTGGAAAATATTGTTCTCAAAAATTGGTTCTATATTGAGAAAACATATCTTAGATTTGACCGCATCAACTAATTTCCTAGATGCTTTTTGATATAATTCTAAGATATTTATAAAGTTGGTAGCCTCACAAATAGAAGTCAGAGTAGGGAGGATAATATCATCAACAAACTATTGTTGAGTGATATTAGGGTTACCCCATCCATAATTTTGGCCTATTAAACATGTCCATCTAGATGGGACACCTTAACCAATATCCCAAAAGCTTCTATATTATGAAAAAGAGAAATGAATAAAGAGGGTCACTTTGTCTGAGTCCTCTAGATATGTTTAAAAAACCTTTAGGGGATCTATTTAGAATGATGGGAATATTAGGATAAGAAAAGAAATTAAAGATGAGGTAAATCATTGATTGGAGAAACTCAAAGCCTCTAGACATTTATATAGGAATCTTTTGTCTACTTTATCATGGGATTTCTGAATATCTAGTTTTATCAACATACAATGTTCTTTTTTAACTTGTATTGAGTTGATGAGTTCCTAAATAAGAAAAAATACAATCCATAATGGATCTACCTAGGACAAAACTAGTTTATTCTTTTGATGTAATAAGGGGTAGAAGTTTTTTTCCTGTTAGAAAGAGCTTTGGAAAAAACCTTGCAAATGATATTGCATAGTGCCACTACTACATTTGGGCCCAAATTGTGATGGCCATCTATCGCCCAAGCAAAAAAACTATGAAATGGCTCTTGTTGGATGGGTCTCAAACTTTTGCTATCACAAATTGCTGCAACAAGGATGTCCATCAGAATTATGATGGATAAAACTATCATAACTTGGAAGCATGAAGGGGAAAGAGTTTAGGTTGATATTATCACAATTATGATAGTAGGCCATTTTAATGATGATGTTTCAGGCTTCTAGTTCTCCATCACAAATTTAAAATCCATGTGACAACTACTCTATGGAAGAAACATTGATCTATTAGATATAGCTGTCATAGCTGTGTTGTGCAGGTGATAGATAGCCATCAAAACATGCCATCACAATTATGATGACTAGCCAAATTATTAAAATTTTTTTTTCTTACTTTTTAATGTTTAATGATATGCATCAAAAAATAAGAACAATTTTTTGAATTTTGCATTTGAGGTAGGTTGGTCCTTTTTCAACTTGACCTATTGCTTTTGTACTTCTAAAAGTGGTTAGTGATCTCTTTTGGATGTATACACAATATTCTAGTGATACTAACTTGCTATGACACTTCATTCTAGATCTTCAATGGTGTATTTCTAAAAGTGAACAAAGCAACAATGAAAATGTTGCATCAAGTTGAGCCATATGTGACCTTTGGGTACGTTCTTGGTCAATTATAAGCATTATGTAGATTGATTTTTTCTTATTTCATAGATTCTTGTGTCTATTTCCATTTAATTCTCTTTCTTAATTATTTCTAGATATCCAAATTTAGAAAGCATAGGAGAGCTAATTTACAAGAGAGGTTATAGATAGGTTGATAAGCAACAGATTCCTTTGATTGACAACTCTGTCTCTGAAAAGCTACTTGTGTTCATGATGCCTTTTTATGTTAGTCAGTATGCTTTCCCAGTGCTTATTATTTATACCTTGTTTCTTGTGAATGGTTTTAGGTAAATATGGCATAATCTATATTGAAGATCTTATCCATGAGATTGTTATTGTTGGCCCCAAGTTTATGAAAGCAAAATTTTTTTGTGCCCATTTAAACTCAAAACTCCATCTGGTGGACTAAAGAAGAAACAAAACCACTACATTGAAGGTGGTGATGCTAGAAATTGTGAAAAGTCATACATTAAGATTAGACTGCTTAACAAGCTTCATTCAATTAGGAATGCAATCTCTCTTGGCCTCCTTTCCTCTAATTGTAAACTTCTTAACATACATTATTCCCTCCTCAATCTCAAATAGCTTAGGCTTAGTAGAATTAACCCTTTATAGCAATAGGTTGACTATTACAATCCTACCAGAATCGGGCAAGCTCTCTAACCTCAAGTTTCTATATCTATAGGGAAATTAGCTAAAAGGCACCATCCTAGCCACTATTGCCAATTATCCCAAGTAAGTAGACTCAATTTATCTTTCAATAATCTTTGTGCAACAACACCATTAGAGTTCAACATGATTTCAATTCTTTAAATGTTAATCCCTTCATCTAATCAACTCATCAGTGGGAGCATTGTCGCAATCCCCATTATTACAACAATCCAAAATTGTACAAGTTTTAATCAATTATAGATTGATCATAATCATTTGACAGGATACTTGTTAGAGAATCTCCCCACCAATATAAGGTACCCTAATTTATCTTCTAATCTCCTTATAGAACACATCCCATCCTCTCTGAGAAACCTTGAATAAGTTACAAAGACTCTTGCTAGGTAATAATTGGCTAGAAGGAAACATACCCAAAGAGTTTAGTGGATGCATCCCCCATGAAGTGGCTAGCCTTGCTAATTTGTAGATATATTTCAATTTTTAAATTTTTTTTTTCCAAGGACCACTACCTTGAAAAATCTAAAAGATGATTCATGTTCAAGTCATTGATGTTTTAGTTAACAGATTAGAAGGTTGAATTCCAACCACTCTACGAAGCTATGAAAAACTTGAATATATAAAGCTTTCATCAAATGAATTGGAAGGTCTAATGCCAAATTATCTTAGTGAGTTAAAGAGTCTTGTGGGTATGGATTTTTCTTCCAAAAAATATTTAGATTTGATGCCCACCTCTCTAAAGTTCTTGAAAATGCTTCAATGCTTCAATTTTTTTTTCAATAACTTGAATAGAGAGATCCCCAAAGATGGCATATTTTAAAATTTGATACCTACTCCCTTGATAAAGTTTCTCTACTTTCAAATGCCATAAACATAATAGAAGATGGAGGCTACTGACCTAACCATTCTAGGCACCTTGACTCATCATGGGTATTAAAACCTAATGACAAAATCAAGGTCCAATTAGATAAATATGAGGGTTTCCTACCACTCAAAGGATTTCCATGGATTCCTCCTCTAGCTCATAAAATATAAGATGGCATATTTTAAAATTTGATACCTACTCCCTTGATAAAGTTTCTCTACTTTAAAATTCCATAAACATAATAGAAGATGGAGGCTACTGACCTAACCATTCTAGGCACCTTGACTCATCATGGGTATTACAACCTAATGAAAAAATCAAGGTCCAATTAGATAAATATGAGGGTTTCCTACTGCTCAAAGGATTTCCATGGATTCCTCCTCCAGCTCATAAAATATGTTAATGAGAATCCTTGATGCTTTCCTAAGGTGGGAGCCATGATGGATAATCTAATAAAACAAAAAAATTGAGTTGTTATGGACATTAGTGAGTAGATCCTTGGTTGAAATTAGCAAAAGCCCCAAAATCTCCACTTCAAAATCAATGTCCTTTAATGAAGTCTCAGTCTCATAGATGAGGTTAGGAAGATGTAACATGAAGTAAGCAATAGCATCAGAAGCTGGATAAAACAAATAAGATGGGATGTTAAGCACCTGGCTAACATTGAGTAGGTTAGTACAAAATATATCTATAATAAAGGCAGAGATGGGCAAAGATGAATGCAAATATTGCAAAAGCTATTGGATGTGTGGCTTTGTTTCAAGAATGAACTTTGAAACAAGAGTTTCATAACTTATGGGTTTCTCATCTCCATCTTCATGTACAATGATGCCAGGGATCTCTTCAAAGTGGTTACAAAAGCATACAACTGCCAAGTTAAGTTATTGCTACAATGACAACAAGTACAAGCCTTATTAGATTATAATTTTCATGAACTAATGACCTACTAGTAAAACATGGACAAAGAGTTTAAAATTTACAACATTATACTTTCATTCAGTGATTTGAAATCTAAATTTTTAATTATATTATCCATCATAGTAAACTCTAACCGCTTTGAAGAAGATTCTTGACAAGACATGAATCTAAATTATGTAATAATTAATCTTAATATTGATTGTTGGTAATGGTTGTATTTGTAACTTGGTATTATCATTAGAGTTCTACAAATTATAATGGTTTTTTATATACTTTGTATTATCTTTTATGTTCTACACATCATAATTTCTAGGTTTTAAACTAGGTATTATCATTCCAATTGTATACATCATAATGGCTAGGTTTTCAACTTGGTATCATCATTGAAGTTCTACACATCATAATGACTAGGTTTTAAACTCATTTCTATTATATAAGTTTTACACATCATAATGGCTAGGTCTTAAACTTGGTCATATTATTTCAATTCTTCATATCGTAATGGGTTAGTTTGAAATTTGTATTATCATTTCAGTTCTACACAATCTCAACCATAATGGATCTTAATACCCTAAGCCGCTCACTACTATAGTGATTTTCAAATATTTTTCATAGAACATCCAAAAATTTTCAACATATTTGAACTTCTTAATTTAGTAGTTTAGCAGATTCTTCATAAATATGTTATCGGACTACATTTCTCATGATATATGGACTTGCATTAGCCATATTTTTGAGCTACTATTGAACATATTAGATGTTGCTTGAGGAAGAGGAATTGTTAAAAATCCCTTGTAAGATCACTACCACAATTTGTATGGATCATATTAATGAAAATCTATTGCCACTATCTTTCCATTCCTCCCTTAGGTACAACATTGCAAACATTGCAAACAAAAAATCTTCTATCTTGATAAACATAAGATATTATTCATAACAAGTCAAATTGAAATTGTAGTATTTATAACTACACAATTGAATTATAATAAAAATATCAAAATAAGAATCAATACATTCCACCCAAACACTACAATTAAATTCTAATAAAAATATCACAAGCTTGAATCTTGTTATTATATTTTTATTTGAACAAAAAATGTAAGGTTGTATTATTCAATACCATAAATGATTCACTGCCCTTAGCAATGCTAGAATTTCATCATCAACATAAAATAAATCAATTGAATAATGAAACATAACAAAAAGAATGCAATTAGCAGGTGAGAGGACATAATTTAATGAAAGAGAATCTAATAGGAATGATCATGTTGCAATCATCTCATTCACCAATTGAGTGAAAATATACAAAGTTTTCTAATTAAATAAATTCAATGGAATTGCTTTGGAAATCCTCTAGTTTTATTAATCTCCACTCTACTCCTGTGCACTCTGAAAAGCTAAGTATAAGTATCAGAATTGTCATTCCACTTCGGAAGAATGTGTGGTGATGTCAATCAAGAACCAAAACAATCATAAAAATATGATGTTAGTAAATTTTGCTCCCAACATGAACATTTTAGTAGCAACACTAAAAAGATGCACATAGAAAGAAGGTAAATAGAGCTGACAATCAGAAAAACTATTCAACGGGTGCTGAGCACAAGAATACTGATGCTAAAGATGATAACATTACCCATCACAAAAATTGCAATTAATAACACTAATATGAAATCTTAGGAAAGGACTTATGATATAATGGTAAATTATAAATCTTTTATTTAGGAGGTCTTGAGTTTGAGTCTATTTAAGCATAACACATAATAGTTATTGGTCTTGAGTTTGAGTCACTTTTCTTCTTGAGCTCTCTTATAATGATGGATCCAAAATGTTGAACTAATGTTCTTAACATAATAATTAATCTGAACAAATAATAATAAATAAATACTAACTCTAGACTTTGAACCATAAATCTGAAATCCTACATACTAAATTGTGTACACATTAGATTAGAGTTCAGTATCTTAAATTGCAATTGAACATGATGGTTTATTGGGTAAACTTATCTCAAGTTGGGAATGTGAGAAATGGGCAATCTTCCTTGTTCAATGTACACTTTTGGGTCTAATTCATTAGGCTCACTTAGATCAAAAGGAACTTTAACTCTCCATTTTTGACCAACAACCACAATTATTAGTCCTTGCATTGAACAAGGTAGTAACATTTCAATCCTAATGTACTATATCAAACAAAAAAGAAATAGAAAATAGAAAATTTACTATAGAATCAACTGTAACAAACTTATAAGTTAGAACATTTCAATCCAAAAATACTTGAAAGATGGAATGGAATCACACCATTAGAAAGATACCCAATTCAAGAATAAGAAAACATTTACATTCTAAATTCAAAGCCTGAGATAAGTTGAAAAAAGTCTTAGAATTGTTTTTTTTCTAGTAAAGTAACTCTCTTCTAACTAAATAAAGATGATTAATATAGAAGGAATAACTCTTAGTAAGACTAGTTAGACAAGGAAAACATACTTACTAGTTACCATAATTCACCAAAATGATCTAGATATGTCACATGACCTACCTTAGCAAATTCAACACTACCCAGTTCAATTATATTACAAAAAATCATCTTAATTAGTTGAGATATTTCAAAATTTAGGATAATAGAACATACCAATATCCATGAGAAAAATACATGGCATGATCATAGACTCAAACATGATATAATCGATGACTTCTTATAGTCAAAACTACGCTATTTCTTCACATTGAAATGTTTCTATTTATATGTTCTTATTAATTTGACCTTTCTGATACTGGTGCTACAAAATTGGCTATATATTTGCAATTTTTGCTTTATATTTTTCATGCTATGGTTAAAAGCTTTCTTGTTGGAAATAGCTTGAAATTTCCTCTTATCAATCCAATATGTCAATACCTTGACAAAATTCTCATTCACCTATTATACGTGGACATAGATACAAACTTTCATTTTATTTAAATCAACCTTGTACAAACTTTCTGTTCGTGTTGTTCTAAACTTACCATATTATATAGCCACTTGGACTACAAGTGAAAAATCTAATGGACATAATTTCACATACTAGGAGCTAAAAAATATCACCAATAGAGATAATCTACCATACATAGGTCACATATCTATCACCAACATGAAGTCATTTAAATTTTTGAACAAAGGTTAGGGTGATTTATGTGCTATATATACCAATATATAAATATATGAAAAATTGATAAATGTCTAGTAACATCCCCAATAAGCATCTTCAATATATGCTCCAAGAATAGGAGTGATCCTAATTACTCCAACCTAATTGGCTACATTCCTTGAGGAAGTCACTATACCCTCATGTAGTTTACTTGTCAAATAGATTACTAAATTTAATAGCAATATCATAATTTGACACGATTCAAAGAATACTACCTATCATGAATCTATTAATTAAAAATCTACAAAATACCTTACAATTAACTAAACTTTCTAATGCAAAATTTCATATGTGAATGATGTCATACCATTGATTTGATAAACGTGTGAATGCCACTCTAAATTGAGAATGCATGAGCAACTACATTCTATATGCATAGACAATAGGTGGAGCTGAAAAAACCCATTGTGTTTACATTTATTCAATAGGTCTATCAAGTTTTTAAAATTATAGACCATCATGAACATTAGAACTCTAGTTTCTATAGATGAGAGAATGTCCTCAGCAAGCTAGCACATAGAAAGTCTTGATTTTCTTGCATGCTGAGGACATTACCCTTGCCTATAAGAGTCAAAGTTACAATGTTCATGATGGTGTATAACTTAAAATACTTAATTAAAGACCTCACAAAAATGAAAACCTATTGGGTTTTCTTAGCTCCACTTGATGTCACATGCATATGAATTGAGATTGCATATTGAACTATGGCCTCCTTCTACATTGTCTGAAACCAAGAGAACATAGTTGGTTGTCATGCAATCATAGGTTAAAGTTGAGCTTCACTTGGTTTCAAGAATAGTTTAATAGTCTCTACTAATTAGGGCCAACCATATGAAGGTGGAAGCTCATTTGCCCCTCCCCCCCAATATCTAAATTCCCTATTAACATCTAAAATTCATTCATTCTATTAATAAAATGTAACATTCAGGAATTATCACATGATAAAATTCATTAACACATAAGTTTCATTAAAGCGTTCACATTAACATTAAGACATAAGATTTGTTAGAACATTCATATGAACATTCAATAGAACATAAATAAAACATCTAGACATAAACATAAGTCATTATCAAATAAGCTACATAAGTTCACATGAATTTTTGTCCTTCCCCATATTGTTGTAAAGGCATATCCATGTCATTATCAACATTTCTTCTCACTTGTGGATGTGATCTCGCTATCCTTTGCAAAGGTGGGTCCTCTGCAATAACAAATCAAAGGGTTAAATTTTAAAAAATTGAGACTTTAAAGATTTTAAAGAACATTGTAGTACTCTTTACCTTGTCCAACCACATCATCTTGCTCACTAGCTTGGACCTCAACACACTCATCAAGAACAACCTCTGCATCCCCTATAACTGCTATACAAAATGGTTTCTTAATTCAAGTACATATTATATTTAAATTTGTTTTACTACACCAAATTCAATTTAAAATGTTTACTTGTATTAATAATTCAAAAATAAAAATAAAAATAGAAAATCTATGCCTTCAGTACTATGATCCACATTTGAATTGATGCCTCCATGGTGCTCAACTAGTGTATCAAGATTGACAGGCTGCAACCAATGTAAATAATTAGTGCATTTATCAGCAATATATACATATAAATGCAAGACAAATCTTGAGAAGTGTTAATCATTCATTTTAATACATATGAATATATGAACTTTAAAGTTTTAAAAAATATATAATCATTGTTTTCTTACTTAAAATAATTTTCTTACTTAAAACAAATATAATGACTTATATTTTTGGAACTTAATATCAAATATAATAAGTGTTGTAGTATTCAATTTGAAATAAAAATCAATTGACTTATTTACCTTATCGATAGATCTAGCAGAAGAAACTTCTGCACTCACTACTCAGAGTCGTTCAACCATAGCTGTATAGCATAGTTTGTAGGCTAATTTCTTGTCCTCTTCAGGAATTATTCTTTTAAAATACATGGCCTACATTTTTGCTTGGTATCATGATTTTTTTTGTAATCAATTTCATTAAGACCGAATTGTTTACAATTTATAAATATTTTCAAATAATTTTTCATTTACTTATACTTACAATTCATGCAACAAGTTTTTAATATTGTTAGAAATGGAAAAAGAAATCTGTAAATAAACAATACCAGGAAAGAATCTAAGTAAGTAAATGCATGAAAAGATATTACCATAAAATAGGAGAGAGAAAGCTTCAAGCTCCAACACCATGAGACAAGATATTTGGAAAGGGGAAAGCAAAGAAAACCCCTTGTGATATTATGAATGAGGCATCAAAAGCCTAAGAAGGAAGAGAGAGAGAGAGATAGAGAGCAATGCTCATACAATAATTGAGAAGAGGAAGAAACCTCATTGTTAAATGAGAGAAGAGGGTCATCTCTTAAATAGAGATGAGAGAGAGGAGTTAGAATGTAACTCCCATGTCTATGAATGCCACCATTCATATGTGTGTGAGGCCAAGTGTGAGATTCCTCTTAAGGAGGAATAATCTAAAATTAGAAATTACAATATATATTTGTCCTCACATATTCCACTAGATGACAAAATAAGATGTAGTGGAAAAAGGACAAAAAAGAAATATATTAGGATACCTTGGCTTATATCCTAATATATTATAATAATAAAGAAAGGAGTTCTAACCTTGGTTTATAAACACACCAAGGAAAGATTACAACTTCTAACACCCCCCTTTAATCTTTACTTGGGGAAATTACATCAAAGGGTATTAAACCCATAATTTACAAAAAAATGCAACTTAATCTTCAATATGAAGTAATTTGATTGTCTTCAAGCCATATGGTACATTTGTAGATCCAAGAGAAGCACATGAGTCCTTTGAATGTGGAAGCATAAACACCTCTTCATATGTGGAAAACCAAGAAGGTTCCTTGATGGATCACCTGAAAAAAAGAACAACAAGACAAATATCCACAAGTAGAATGCCATCATATATGCAAATTCGAAATCGTTTTGAATAAGGATAATAAAACTCTCATAAAGAAACAATGAGTAAAACATGTTACCACAAAATAATGGAGGTAACCTGATATCAAGATAAAGCATATGCTCAAAAAATTGTCAACAAGGACAAATTGAGTAAAAAGCTTGATCAATGCTCTCATGAAAAGTATATTATACTAATGCACAAATGACCACAGACAAGGTCAACTAATGATACGTGCATCAACATTGCATCAATCACGTGGATATAGACAGTCCACTTAATGAATCATCCCACTGCAAGTTAATGGGTGATCAATCCATAACATGCATGACTCATGATCTAAGCAATAAAGTATGTAGATCATTATGAAATTAATATATAAAAATAAAGTAAAATAGAGAAATGCTGATCAAATTAGAATTATCATGATTTGTTAAGATAATCAAAAGAATGGTTTATGAGGATATAACAACAGATTGCCTTCAAATTGGATGAAATCATTTGAATTTGGAGGGGAAACTCCAATAATAACATCCTCTTCATTGAGGAACAACATGGAGGGAAACTCCATAAAAATATTATCCTATCAAAATGGAACAGATAGGATCAAATGGAGGGAAACTCCATATAAAATGAGTGCATACCAATATAGGATGGAGGGATACTCCATGGGCCAGATAAGGAAACTATGTATCAGTTATACTGAGGGGACCTACATAGTTATCCTTGAAAAAATTTGCTCCCTATGCAACTCAAAACAAATATCATATAAATCATGTATATCAATGGTATAAAACCATAAAGTGCCAACATGGGCATAGAATGATGCTATAAAAGCATAAAAGTGCAACTATGGGCACATTAAAATATCAAAATGAAGGCAAATGTGTAAGATTACTCATAATCCAATTAAGTAAAATGATTTAAGGAAGATCAACTAAATATAGATATCAGGTATAAAACTCCATTAAGGGTAAACATGAGTATTAAATTCATTTTGCAAAGGTATATATTAATTTCTGAATCATTATAGTCATAAATTATATATTTATCTGGGCATATATGTGGGCCCCCATATATACTCAAATAAATATACGAAAATAGATTGGTTAAAGAAAATAATCACCTTTCCATACTTAATATTTTGGAAAGTCACAATTTATAAAAAGTCACAATATTTACTTTGGTTCAAAAATATAACCTCAAAGTAATAAGAACATAAAGTCATGGGGCAAGAAAAGATCTCCCCATTTTTCTCATACTATGCCTTCAAGATTGGAAGTGATTGAAAAAGTTTTTTTTTTTTTTTGAAATAAAACATTAAGAAAGATATAACTAAAAACTTAGTAATTAATGATAGAGTTCAGATCTGGCAGATAAGAATATACTAAAAAGAGTTAAAAAACTTTTGTAAATTTTTTTTTGAATAAAAACTTGTAATGTGTAAGAGAATATTGCACTTGTCTAACAATGAATGATTACCTGCCAAAAATAGGTTGACAAGAGGCAATAATAAAAGTAAATGATGCCTCTGTCAAGAGCTAAAAAAAGAAAAAAAGCCTTGCATGAAAAGACAAGAAAATGTTACTAGGAATAGAAGAGATATGTTATAGCAGATTGACAAAAGGTGAGAGAGCAGTAAGCAGTCTGATTCTGCTTTTAAAATCATTAAAAAAAATTGAAAAGAAGCAGAGAAATTTAAAGAAGTTTGCAGTCAAGCTTCATAAAAAACAACATCCGAGTATTTCTCTGAGAGTTGCTCCACTTTTGGTGCAATTATCTTGCATGGCCCACACCATTGTGTATACATATCCAACACCACAATCTGGTCACCAGCAGCATGGATGGCAGGCCAGAAGTTATCTTTTCCCACTTCAGTCACTTTTCCAGTGGTAGGGGCAACAGTCTCTAAACTTGCTCTTGCCAGAGATCCATATTGTCTCCGAGCGTGATTTCTGAAAGCAAGGGAGAAATTTTGCTGCTTCAGAGACTGACCAGGCCAGCCATTGCACTTCTTAAGTTGAATAGAAGCGGTGATTGGTTGATCAATGTTGAGGGAACAACATGCAAGGGATTTGGTAAGCTGGGCAGTTCCAATTTGAGCGGAGGAAACAACAGCCATGAGAATCCAAAAGAAGGCAAAGACACCCCTTGATTGTCTTCTTAATGTTAAGATATAAGAAACTCCAATGCCCCAAATTTATGGATCTACAACAAGGTTTCTTATTCCTGGTACCCAACCTTAAACAGATGAAAGTAGTCCAGACAAGTACAAAACCTCCAAGATGCCGTTTGAACAGTCTTGGTTGGCCCACACCCACAAAGACTTGTGTGGAAATCAGGGCTTCCCACTACGGAATCTCTACGAATATCTTCGACTGAAATGTATTTTAACTCACTTTTAAGCGAAGATCAGGACATAATCAAGATGAAATTACTTGTCTAAGTGCACGACACAGAAAGAGATAGCATTGATGTGATCATCGTCATATTGGTCTTGGTAGACAAAACCAAGCATCTCGTGAACATGGTCGCAAGACACTATCTCGTGTGCAACAATAACACAGCTTCACTGGCTCCAAAGAAGGCTGTGACGAGGCCAAAATAGGCAGTCAAGGCGAAGGAACCTGCCACTGCCAGAAAAAAAAAGTTGACGGAAGAGCCCACGGTCACAGCCATGGAAGAGACTAAGGAGGATGAGGAGAAGGCCGAGGAGTCTGTTGTTGAGCCCACAAAATATGACAAAGAAAATAGGATAGCCACACCTTGGACAAGGAAAAGCGGAAAGAAGATTACATGGAAAAGAATATGCCGGTGGTCTTACATGAGAAAGAAATATGGAAATATCAATTTTTTTAAAAGTAGATATATTTGAAACCCCATGCAAAAAAAACTTATGTGCTTAATGAAGATAGCCTCTGCATTCAAGTGAGGTATAGATATATAAAAAAATTAAATTCAAGAAATGAAATGGATTAAAAATATTTTAAAATATGAGCAGACAAAGATATGAATTTGAAAAAGATAGGAAAACCCTTTGGCGGCAAGCCTTCCAAAGGGGGTTAGATGAAAAATAATAGAAAATAAAAAGTAATCTGCACAAATTAGAGCAAACAGAAGTTAATCGGGTTTGGCGGTAAACCAACCAAACTCAAAAAAAATTCAATTTCTTCCATCTTAAGAAGATTAAAGAAGAAATTAGTGAAATCTCTCTCAAGAGTCTCCTTCGAATCGTACCTTCATGCAAACACTCAAAACAAAGATTAAACTGCTCTGATACCATGTTAGAAATGGAAAAAGAAATCTATAAATAAATAATACCAGGAAAGAATCTAAGTGAGTAAATGCATGAAAAGATATTACCATAAAATAGGAGAGAGAAAGCTTCAAGCTCCAACACCATGAGACAAGATATTTGGAAAGGAAAAAGCAAAGAAAACCCCTTGTGATATTATGAATGAGGCATCAAAAGCCTAAGAAGGAAGAGAGAGAGAGATAGAGAGAAATGCTCATACAATAATTGAGAAGAGGAAGAAACCTCATTGTTAAATGAGAGAAGAGGGTCATCTCTTAAATAGAGATGAGAGAGAGGAGTTAGAATGTAACTCCCATGTCTATGAATGCCACCATTCATATGTGTGTGAGGCCAAGTGTGAGATTCCTCTTAAGGAGGAATAATCTAAAATTAGAAATTACAATTTATATTTGTCCTCACATATTCCACTAGATGACAAAATAAGATGTAGTGGAAAAAGGAAAAAAAAGAAATATATTAGGATACCTTGGCTTATATCCTAATATATTATAATAATAAAGAAAGGAGTTCTAACCTTGGTTTATAAACACACCAAGGAAAGATTACAACTTCTAACAAATATCCACCCCAAACGAGCTTGTGTTACCCGTGCTTATATTCTCTTGCTTCAGTTACCTTTGATGTGTTAGGAAACCTATGTGAAATTTGAAATATGTTAGATCACATAAGTATTAAGAGTAATTATCAGATAATTTCATTTGTAATATTATGACATACCTTCTTTCCTTGGGTGGTGCCATTTCTCCACCATCTCTTTATTTTTTCTCAGTGACATCCTTTTTAAGATTCTCCCACTCAATAATAGGAATACAGGGGGGCCACTCATAACCAGGGTTATTTTTTCATTTGTATCTTGTAGTTGTATGTAATATACTTCAAAGATTGGCCTTCTTTCTCAAGGAGCATAAGTATTTGAAAGACATTGGGTCCAAAAAGTGTTGTGATGGCATCAATGAGTTTATCCTTTAACTCTTTAGTTTAAAAATTCCACCTTTTAAGAAAATAATTTTTTTTCTAGATTCATAAATGAATTGAGGCTACCTTTTAATTTACTTGAAGAAATTGATCAAAGGAAACATGATTTACTAATGAAATTAAAATATGATACCCTATGCATATGGTCAGCCCAAATATACACAAACATTCATCATTAAGTTTTTCATAAAATAGATTATTCTCTGCAAAATAATAATTAGATTAGTGGTTATTGCAAGGGACTACATGACAGGTTAGTCCATTTGATTATGAGTATAAGATTGTATAATAAAATAAAGGATCTTAATGTACTTAGAAGTTGGGTTACACTTAGGGGAAGACCATCTTCATTGCTCATGAGCAATTGATCACAATTATTTAGTGTTCCCGTACATCTAACATGGGTACACCTAGGAATTTCCTCATTACCTTCTATATAAAATGAATCCAATATTAAAAAATGATCCCTAAGAAATAATAGTTCAAGTGAAATAAATACATGATAAATGAGAGAGAAAAAGAGGAATCTACTTACCAATAGGCACTACCACCACATCTATGGCCATCCTACATGTTGCTGAATTTGTAGGCAACATTACCTCTTTGGTTCTATCCCTTTTAGTAGGTGATATAGTGAACATAGGATCAATGGTAGGAGTTGAAAAATTAGATTTTTAGAGAACAATAAAACAAGATTGTTAGAGCTATTAAAAAAATATTGTTCAAGAAAAACACCAGTTTCTGATAGAACATGCGATGTATTTGAACCATCTAAAGTATCATCCTTTGGGGTATGTACCTCCTCAATGTCCTCTATAAAAATAATATATATGAATTTTATTTAATGCCATAAATAAAAGAGTATACTATAAAAACCATTATTTAACTTTTTTTATAATTAAAAAGTACATTAATACGTACTGTATATGTCTATACTAGGTGCATCAAATCATCCATCTATTGTATTTCAAGAGTTTGAGGTCAAGTTGATGCCAATTACTTTAACCTTCTTGCTAAATCATGAAGCAAATTTTGCACTACAGCCACAGGATCAATGACTGACACAAAATCAATAATTAATTCATCCTGCTCATCATGCAGCTCCTCGTGGACTACCTTTTCCTTTCCCTTTTCCTCATCAACACTCATTTTATAGAAAAATATTATTAGCACTATATTTAAAATCAATCTAAAATAGTATTTAAGAATAAAACATAATAAAAATATGCATTAACATATTGCTTATATTTAATTTATACAATAACAATGACTTTTACCTGTCAAAAAGAAGAATTCCTATGAGAACCATCACAGCCGTGCATATCCTGTGGCTATTGATCCATACTGTAGCCCTATATTTCAAAAAATATATTACTGAGAATTTTAAAACACATGTGTTATTATTCTATGTTAGCAAAAAAATATAAAAATTTAATGGTGCGTTGGATTCATTGATTGGAGCTGATTTTAAATGTGCATAGTAGGTACCACCTCACCCATGATAGTGGCTTTATTTTTATCTATGTGATTTGAATTATAATAAATAATAAGTTTTTCATCTCCACATATTGATTTCATCACATATACAAATACGCAATTTCCCTCGCATGCCTCAAATATTTAATTGGGTTGCTTCTTAGTTGATGCAGATCATGTACTATGTATAAAACCTACAATATTATTAGATGGTCTTAGCCTTCTATCAATCTATATAGAAACTATTTTACTTTGTTCACTAACTTTTTGTTGTATATAATTTATTGTGAGTGCATACCTACACATACTTTTTTCATATCTAACAATTTGCATCTAACTACCATAATCATAGCAAGGTCTGACATACTCCATCAATTCAACAACCTTTTTGTAAGAGACCTTTATGCCATCCATGAAAAAAGGCCCAAACCATGTAATGAGGATGGTTCTATGTGATATATCCTCTCTCCAATACAAAAATTAGTGTTTATTGGAGGAAGTTCATTGGGGACCCATTGTTTCTATAGATGTTTGTACCTAAAGGGCACATCAGAGTTGCCTTCACTCTCATCATCATAAGAACATGACCCCCCTTGAGCAAGGAAAAAATTCATGCACTTATTGAATTTCTTTCTGATATTTTGACCTCGAGTCGATCTCCTTGATTTAGACATACTAAATGTCTCACTTTCTTCTTCCATTCCTACATTTTCCTTGCTCAAGGAATACAAATATGAAAAATACCTATTCATTAGTACCTACAGTCCATGAAATAAGAGAGATAGGTGGCAATGAGAGATATATTTTACAAATGGTAAAATAAATTAATCTCTATGGGGTGTACTGACTTATACTTGATGATCCATGAGACTGTGTGGAATTCTTGTGAAAGGGATTTGAGTTTTTGCATATGTAAATCAATTATCTTATGAATTATAAATAGTAAAAGGTACATAAAAGTTAATCAAATTAATCATTGGTCTATCAAGAACTCAATATTGAATAGAATAGGAATTGATCACATAACTATGCATTTCATTCTTGTCATTGATAATTAAACCCCACTTCAATATTAGCTAATCAAACCCCCTATCATTGATAATATTCTTCATCCATCTCATCATCAGGATCATTGTCATCATCACCACCACTATTGTGGTCATTTTTGTCATCATCATCATCATCATCATAATCCTCCTCCTCCTCCTCCTCATCATCATCATCATGATATCAAAAACTCAATATTGAATAGAATAGGCATTGATCATATAATTGTACATTTAGTTCTTGTCATTAATAATCAAACCTCCCTTCAATGTTAGCTAATAAACCCCCCATCATTGATATTATTCCTTATCCATGTCATCATCAGGATCATCGTCATCATTTTCATTGTTGTCATCTTCATCATCATCATCATCATCATCCTCATACTCCTCCTCCTCCTCATCATCATCACGATCAATAGAAGCATCATCAACATGATTAGTAGCAACATTATTTGCATCAAGAGCATCATCAACTAACTCTCAATTGTTATCCACTTCTTCCTCTTCCTCAATATCTTCTTCTTCCATCACTTTATACTTTATCGGCCTTCCTCTTGGATCATGTATAACAATAAATGACCAACCCAGTTTATGTGGAACCTTTGAGTAAAATATATTTTCACATTGGCTTGGAAGAACATAAGGCTCATCCCCAACTGGCTCAAACAACCTTGTATCAATCATTGGAGATCCATTCTCATAATCAATAATAGTTCTATAGAGATCATTTTTATTGAGTCATAGTCTATACCATTTTATGATGAAGAGAACTAATTTGAAGGAATTAAATTGATAGTCAAGTATATCAACCAAAATACATTAGTATTAATTTTGAGATTCTCGAAGGATGTAAGTCATTTCTAGATGAAATATTGGTCACCTAGAAGACTGGACTTATCCCAAAATAAAAAATTCTCTTTATGTCATCAAAATATTTGATACAAAATTTATGACCATTTCATAAAATAGCATTGTGCTGTTTCACCTATAATAATGTCAAACATGTATAAATTATTACATCACGAGTTTGAAAACATACAGTTGATTAACAAACTTATAAGTACTTGGAGATCTCTTAAACCATATGCTGAATCTATTTCTTTTTGTGTAACATTGGGATCTTTATTACAAAGAGATTTTTTAAATAATGAAAACACAGATTCCCATTTTAATCTATGACCAAAATGTTGACATCTTTCAATCCACACCGTCATCTAATCTTGATTGTTTGCAATAAAAAAATGTATTGCACCCCACTCTTTAAAAGATGTACAAAAGTAAATAGATGACTTTCAATAGATTTATTTTAAAGATTAAGAATTAATTAACTATAATAAAATCTCATAATTTATTACCTTTCACTTTTCTAAATCTATTGTTCCACACCAAGTACTCCCCTTCAATTTTTTTAATGGATTCAAGATCTCAAATGCAATCTATATGGGTCTTTGCTACAAGATTAGGAAGATATTGAGTAACATCCACCATCATCTGGTATACCATATATCTCTCAATCATAGAACCCTTGGGACGTGCTCTTTGTCAAACCAAACCCTTCAAATTTTTTAAGTGACTTTCAACCATTGACATTGACCTAGGTTGTATAGGTCCACACGATTCATTCTCCTTAGCTTAGTGTATGAGGTAGTGTTCTTGTGCATTGAAAAAAGTTGAAGGTAAACACTTTTGCATTTTAGACATTACTAGAAAAATTCTTTTCTTCTAATATTTTATATCTTCTTTATGGATTTCTTTAGTTGACAACCACCTACAAGGATTCAAGACACAAAAACATATAAACATGAGACTTTACAATATTATTTGTTTGATATATTGAATAAATATCATTGCTTCCCTCATGTATTTTCCAAGATCATATATCACTTGTTTTATATTATTGTCAATGTTGTTTGGGAATGATAGGGGTAGCACATACTACAAAAATTATCAACTAATCATTTCATTCTTTTCTAATATAATACAATAAAAATTGAATATAGTTTGACAAATATATTGTAAATACAAAAGATTGTGACTTACCTTGATGAAGGTATGCCAATCATGCATTTTCAGCCCTAGCCCAAAATCACTTTTCTTTGATATGAGATTTCTTATATTCACATCAAACCCTATAGGAAATTGAATTTTTGTATGACTTCTTTTATGGCATTACTTTTCCACTCTGTTAATAACCAAGGAAGGGCACTTGAATTAATCCGGTCTCCATTGCTATTTGATCAAATGATATTTTTTAGTGCATGATTACAATCATGAAAACCACTACAAATTTTGGCAAGTTTTTCTTTGTTTGGCCTTCCATCCAATATTTTCCATAGTGTCTCTATTACATTCTTTCCAATATGCATAATATCAAACAAATGCAAAATTTGTAGCTTCTCATAGTAGGACAACCTACTAAATTCTCTGGGATAACATTTTAGTCCTTTCAGAAGGTGGTCAGTGATGCCTTAACAACCTTCACAATCATCAATTACATAATTATACAACAAAAAAAAATCAAAATATATAATTTCCAAACATAAATCATTAGGTGGACTGATACTACCTCAAATTCTATTATATTCCAACTACCATAGGTGAGGTGACATTCTTTTTGGCTTTGATGTAATCTCTTCTTTCCCATTGAAATGATGTTTTTTGACACATCGATACTTATGATTTCTATGGAGGAAGTGCCTATTCTCATCAAACACCTTCTTTCTTAAACTTTTGGAATGACAAAATTTCATCTCTGGAGCACACATTGGACATGAAAAATTTCACTTTGTCTGAACATCTACAAGATAATGATATAATTGGATTAAATATGTTCTTTTTTGGAATTAGTATTATCGCGTACAACTAGATTTCATCATAACGTACCAAAAAAATGTGTCAACCCTAGGGCATCATGAACTATCCACACAAGAATTGCATGGAATTGAATATTTTTTATCCAATTGGTCTAGATATATTGTACATAGTGAAACCATTCCATAACCCCAGCGACTCATCGATAAGAGGTGCAATATATACATTCATATCTTTCACTTGGTACTTACCTAGTTAAATGAACAACATCAGATAATTATTGTGTTCATTTCACTCAAAGAATTATAATTACATGTAGATAACAATAAAATAATAAAATAAATATAACAATCATTTCCAACATAATGTGTTCCATCTTTATTGACATCCATGGAGGAAGGTTATTGTTGATAAAAAAATAGGCCACACGAAGTAAACGGATCTCATCTCTCCAAATGGATTCACACCATTAGTTGCTAGAGAAAGCCTAAGATTTTGAGGTTCTTCTTTAAAGTGTGGCCACTTTTCCTCTATGTCCATAAATGTTGAACCATCCACAAGAATTTGAATAATGTCATCTTGACTTTTATTGTGTGCACGGTAAACCATAATTTGTGCCAAGCTACTACACCTAAATAATAATTTAAGACATGAAATAATGGAGATGTCAAAAAGAACCTTCTGAGGCACTTTTTTTGTCACTTGATCATCTTGATACCTGTTGGGCATTCATTTTGCATGAGGTCAATAGTAGGAATCCATAGTGTAATTCCTCTCTTGAAAAGAAAATCTTTTTAAGGATCCGCTCCAAGGTTCAGTGTTTGTCTTGTGACGTACCAAAATCCGCTCAGTAGAAGACAAATGTGAGTGTTCACAAGGAAGCCTTTGCTGGTTCAAAAATTTTTTTTTTGTCTTGGAATCGAAGTAAAATCTATTTGCTGTCTCAAAAATATCACACCAAAAGGACAATGTTTTTGTATTTTCTAGTTTTCAATGAATGCAACTCTAACAATGCAGCTACTATGAGGTCCTAGTCTAATAGGGGTTAGCAAAGAAAATAAAAAAACTAAAAGAAAATAACATGAAATCAAATAACTTGAAATTGAAATTCCTAAATGGACATAAGCTATAGGACACAACACACTGCGAGTTAAACATTCGAAGAAATTGGTAGGAAACCAATGAAAATAGGAGTAGCGCTTCCTAGAATTCAACGATGCAATTGTTGGTGAGAATCTTTAACTAATTGAATGATGTTTCACTCTTCATCAAATTGCAAGGCCATGGAAAGTGTGCTCATGTGAGACAAAAAGCTATGTAGACACAATCGGGTGATCTCTTCTCAAGCTCGTTACGTCAACAGAATTCATATATCTGTAGCAAACACTAGAACTAAAAGATCACACAACCAAAAATAATGCAATAAACCTTTGGCTCAAACACAATCTCATGAATTAAATCTACAAAATAATGACACATTTAGGCAAGAATAACTACACTCCAAATGCTAGCACCAAAAGCATATCTTTATTGCATAATAACAACGGCCCTTGTTACATTTTACAATGGGGTATTTATAAGAAATCATCTCCTCAATTTTTGCTGAGAGTGAGAGATATCTTAATGCAATAAAATACTTTTAAAACATTAAAAAAAACTAAATATATACAAACTGGTAGTCAGACTGGTGCCTAGAGGGACTCCATCCATATTTTATTCATTAATTGGATGCATGAGCCCTTTACATGTCAAAAACAATGAAACCATGAGAGAGAAAGTAGGAGGAAGCCATCAGTCAAAGTAGAAGTGCATGGAGACACCAAAAGTAGAACCTGGCCCTTCACTTGATGTGTGTCAGGGTTGACTTGCCATCAAAATGCGTTCCCAATGCATGGAAAGTGCTATTTTTGGCACTAGCAGTCAACTGTCAGCACACCTCTGAATTGCCGAGCTGCAGACCTGCAAAGCTGTGGATATGTAGAGCTACAAACATGCAGACCTATGGAGCTATAGATCTATGGAGCTATGGAGCTGCGAAGCTACAGACCTTGAATGGGTCAAAATCTCAAAATTTTACTAAGTGTTAAAATTGAAATTTTGGCATCTGGGTTTTGCTCATCTTTATCCTAAAGATATGTTTGGATGTTTTCCCTTGAATTTCTCTATAATGTTAGTAATCATAGCAACATTAGGAAGATCAAAAGCCTCATACTTATCTTTGACCTTCTATCTATAGTTGCCCACCTCAATTCGAGTTTCTGCAAAATCTCCAAGTTTGGTGTCCAACTCTAACAATGCTTCTTCTATCCTAAAGGCTTGTCTAATGTCTTCATCACTAGATGCTTCCTCTAAAGTCTTTCTGAAATTATCCACAACTACCTCAACTAGTAAAAGCTTCTCTCATTCTTCATCTTCAAAAATATCCAAGCATGCATCATTGTACAACTTTTCTGCTTCCAAAATTTGCTCTCAGGCTTGGTCCTTGAGCCTATGTATCTCGTCATGCAATGTTTCCATCACTTTATTTCTTGCTGCAATCTTTTCTATCCAATCATCTATCATATCTAACTCTTCTCTGATATATACATCAATCAGAATGCGGTACCTTTTTCCTTTTATGGCTTGTAGAGTTTGTAAATCCTTTCTCCAAACCTGTACCTCATCCATAATACTGAAGTCCTACCTCAAAATTGCTAGGATCTTATCAACATTCTCTTGTGTAGCATGTAATAACTGCAGACTTCCTGTAATTATAGTGACACCCCTACCCTCATGGTTGTCTTGCCAATCCTGACAAGTTCTTAAAAATGGACTGAGCCGTAGACCTTCCCCTTCTTTAAGAATGGTAGTCAAAGTCTACTCAGGGCATTTAGAATCAAGAGGACCAATAAATTTAGCTAAATATCTTTTCAAGATCTCAACTTTCCATCAAAGTGTTTTGATTTCAATCTCATCCTATTCCATATGGTTAAGAACCTCCTTGACTCCCATAGTCATCATCTATCGAGAAGTATCCCATGTAGGCTTTCCTAACATGATATCCTTCACTTCATAGTCCTGAAGGCCGACAACTTCTTCGTCTGTACCTTTCAAAGCATGAGCTACCTGTGGAAATAAGTCCTAGTTTTGAGTAGTAGTGATGAATGCAAATGGTGTTGCATCATGTAATGGAGAGTCAGGCTTGTTCAAAATCTCTGCAATGTCACAAATATCATCCTCTGAGGCAAGGAATTGATGCTTAGCACTTCTCATTATTTCCTTCTGAAACCATCTCGAGATATGTCTTTCTATAACCTTGGCTCTAGATGATGAAGGGATGTGTTCAACTACCTCCTTCCCTTTTTCGCTCTTGCTTGGAGTCTATTGTTGTGAGGGTTCTTTCTCTGTAGTCTTAGTTTCTGTAGATCCCGTAGTTTGATGCTCAACTTCTAGGGGAGGCTATTGTATACATTCTACTACCTGTGCTTCTTTTGATGGCTCACCAATAAACCTTGGTTCTTGTTCTCCTTGTAATGAAAATTCCTTCTAAATAGCTTCTTCTGAGCTTAGAGGTGGAGGTGCCACTGAAACCTTATCTACCATCATAACTTGAGGTGAAGATGGGGGAGTTGGATGAGGACCTTGTGTCTCAGGTGGCATCTGCATCCAATCTTGCTATTGAAATTCACCTGTAGGAGTATCTCTAATCTTATCTCCAACTAATTCTGTACAACCTAGGATAGTCGGTGGCTCTCGCTGCAAGTAGATATACCACATAAGAAGTCATATAGAACTTCTTTTTGTCCTTTACTATCAACAACTAGTCACAAAAGTTCTCACTAAGTGTGGTGGCCCAATCCAGTGGCATCTTTTTATGTCTGATGGTCTCAATGAAGTTAACCATGAATGGAGCAAGATGACCCATTGTAGGAAATCCCATAACTCTGCTCAGGAGAATGATTGAATATCTAATGTTATCCTTCATGTATCCTTGAGTCATATCTACTTTACTGATTGTCTTCCCCCGAGATGGCTTCTCAATGAAGTATGAGGAATATATGATGTTGATGGCCTCTTGGTAATGATCCTTATGCCACCTCTTGGCTACTTCATATGAAAGCCTGATATACTGATAAGCTTTAGGTAGGTGAAAAACCCTCTTGATATTATCAGGTCATAGATCTAAGACCACTTCCCCAGTGATGCTCTTTACCACCCTTTCCTTAGGAACAAAATGCCAAGATAAGGTCATAATCAATTTAGCTGACTGAATGGTCCTAGGATGTGATGCTGCATTTACCAATCTAGAATGGATTAAGGCAAATCTCAAAGAAGATCTTTCAATTGGGTTGTTACGAACCCTCAAAAGCTCTCCCAAGTCTGTGTGTCCAAGTTCTGTGTCTTTGATCTCAGAGTGTTCATCGTATAACCATGACTTCAGGGTCATGCCTTAGAACTTGTACACAACTGGTTTTGCTGTTGATTCAGATGTGGAGGCCATCTGATTATATTACCTGCACATCACAAACGAGAAAAAAGAATAATTAAATATTGGATATATAAAACATAATAAAAGAAAATCCTTCTAGAAAACTTATTTAGTTTTTTTTTTTTTTGGGTTTTGACTTTACCAAAAAAATAAAAAATAAAAAATAAAAATTAAATTAAAAAATAAAAATAAAAATAAAATAAATTGGGAGGTTAAGGCATGGTAGTGGCGGCCTAAAGGGCGTGATGATGTAGTAGCCACACACACGCACGCTGAAGAGTGCGTGGCGGCGGCCACACGCGCATGTCCAAAATGGTGCATGGCAGTGATTGTGTGTAGCCCATACGGTGTGCATAGTGGGCCCAAAAGGGCGCGGCAGTAGTGCCATGCCGCATGCCCAAATGGGCGTGGTGACGACTGCATCGTGTGCCCAAATGGGCTTGGTGGTGATGGATGCACGTGGCCCAAAGCATGTGCGTAGTGCCACACTGTGTGTGGCCTAGAAGGGCACCATGACAGTGCGTGCGTGTCCAAAAAGGGCACGCACAGTGCCACGTAGTGTGCTTCCTCTTTTAGTTGCGTGCATGCACGAGTGCGAGGGTTGCATGGAGGTAGAGGGGGGGAAGGTTTCCATACCTTTCCCTCTTAGCTCTTCTTCTTCAAAAAGTGAAGTAAAAAAAAAGGGGGGAAGGGGGTTTTTATAACCTCCCTTCCTTCTTTGCCTTTACAAAAGTGCGCGTGCCTCAATGAGTGTGCGTGCATAATTTTTAAAAATTTTTTATTTATCTTTTTTGATTTTTTGACCTTTTGACTTTAAAATTCTAACTTATTTAACCAAGTTTTCTTCTCCTGACTCCCAAACTATGAGTTAGGGAGGCAAAAAAGGGTAGGGGGTCCCCATTCCTAGTAAGAAATGGGGCGTGTGTTGTGGAGACCACAAAAAATAGCCCCAAAAAAAGGAAGAAATGACCAAGGCATTTCTTCATCAGCAAAAATTCTTCCACTATGTGTCAAACACCAACCAAACTTCAAACACCTCGAGCATATCTCAGATGACCTTGCAATCCAA
This sequence comes from Cupressus sempervirens, assembly GCA_028749045.1. Taxonomy (NCBI): domain Eukaryota; kingdom Viridiplantae; phylum Streptophyta; class Pinopsida; order Cupressales; family Cupressaceae; genus Cupressus; species Cupressus sempervirens. The sequence goes on from CM053792.1 coordinate 128,853,198, forward strand.
ATTTCTAAAGTCAAAACCTTCAAGCTCAGTGTGTGCATTGTGTATTCATCCCTTTGATGTGTCAAGATGCCATTAGTCAAAGTCCTTTGTCAACTCAAAATAATCCTCCACCCCTCCTAGCTCATTCATTCAAAATTTCCACAAAGGCTCTTTATCAATCAATTGCTTGACTAGATAAGAGAATCAGTTCAAGGGCTCTTGGCAGGATGTCGTGTTCTTTTAATGTCTGGCCTTTTGCATAATTGCTCCATATCATTTAAAATGTTACTTTTGATGAAACAATACTTTTGACTGCAAGACGCTTTGTTTTGTAATGTATCTCTAGCCATTTTAGATCAGTAGAATCCTTCAGACTTAACACTGTCTCTTTTTTTCTTTTTTATTTTATTTTATTTTTAAATTTTTAAATTTCTATATCTTGACTACACTTAGATTGTGTAGCCAAAACATCCATGTTGTTTCTTGGATTCAATCCCTCATGAACATCCCTTGCGTTCCTCTTTTAGAACTTTTTAGGAAACTCTCACGCCAAACAATGATCTTAGCAACCTTTCGAGGAGACTCCTCCTATTTGAAATAGTTAGAATTTGGATCATTTCTCATCATCTTTGACTTTAAACAACACCTAACACAATCAAATCTTTAAATTTGTAAAGTGTTGAGAGCTTATTGGTCTAGGCTTTTGATTTTCGAACTAAAAGTCTCCTAATTCCACAAGAGATGTTTGTTTCTTGGTTGGTATAAAACACCCAATCATCCAAATGTTTTGATGAAGAAATACCTCCTCCTGAAATTGGGACCAAAGAGTGGTTAGTAAAATCTTGAGGAAAAAAATCCCAAGTACACCTTAACCCCTAGGATTGACATAACTTTGAAAGAAAACACACGACTAAAAGCAAACACACAACTTAGAAAAAAGAAACACACTTACAAAAATAAACACTCTTGAAGAAATGAAAATTTAATCTACATGCGGAAATAAAACCTAATTTTTTTTTTGTTGGTCTTAGGCTTCAAAATAATGTTTCAAAAATTGCCCATTTATGGGCAAAGGTAGAAACTCCCCCTGTAAGAAACTTAGCCTAAATGTGTTTTCTTCGAGAATTTCCACAATCTAATATGGGTCTATCCACAAGCGTTGAAACTTGGTATGGCTTCTTGGCTTTTCTTTTACCTTATCCCAAAGTAGGACAAGGTCCAAAATCTTGAAGGATTTTATTGTGGCCCTCTTGTTGAACCATCTCTTAACAATGGCTTGATGTTTAGCCATGTGCTCTAATGCAGTTGTTTGTTTCTTATCCATTTTTAGAAGATTCATCAGTCATATTTGTTCTTTGTCAGTGTCATCAACATACCCACTCATGAATTTTAAAACAAAAATCTTGAGATTGAGCGGGAATATCGATTCTTGCCTGTAAACAAGTAGATAGAGAGAAGTACCCAAGGCCTTTTAAACTCTGACCTGATTTTTCCACAACACATATTTCAATTATGTATGCCAATCCCTAGGGTTCTCCTTCAGCAATCATTTTATCACAGTGATTAAATTCTTGTTTGTAGACTCTGCTACCCCATTTCCTTGTGGGTAGTAATTTGAGGAGAATCTAATGATGACTTTATTTTCAAATGCCCATTGTGTCAAGAATGCAGGTGCAAATGCAGATCCATTGTCACATACAAGAGCGAATGACATTCCAAATCTAGTAACAATATGTTCTTCCAAAAAGTCTGTGACCACCTTAGCAATGCAATTTCTGAAAGTCTGCCTCCATCCATTGTGTGCAGTAATTCATAGCTATAAGGATGAATGCATGTCCCGTTAATGATGGTGGGTTCATTGGACCAATGAAATCTAGTCCCCATTTTACAAAAGGGTGCACCTTGTATATCGATTGCAGTGGCATTTTTGGGTGCCTTTCTTTGTTAGCACTATTTTGGAATATATGATAGGAATGCACATGTTCAAAAGTATCCTTGAATATTGAGGGCCAAAAATAACTTGATCTTAAAATCATGTGAGCTGTTGCTTCTACTGAACCATGTCCCGTACCATACTTATCATGAAAATGTTCCAGGACATCCTTAGCTTCTTCACGTCCTAAGCATTTCAAATAAATGCCTTTTTAGTTCCTTTTATACAACTTGTTACCAAGTAACTTGTAAGACTTGCATTTCATCTTAAGTCCCCTACATTGTGAACTATTCATCCATTTGGGGCATTGATCTTGTAGAAGATAATAGACAATATCCTAGTACCAAACATCTATCACCACACCTTGATTAATATCTACTTATGATACAACCATCTTCTTTTGATCATCTCTATCAGTTTCATCATCAAATTTGAATTCCTTTTGATTTCCTTTTTGGTTGTCAGCGATCATTTTGGATAATCCTTGGCCTCTGACTAATCGCATAGGTTGAATCTCTAGATCGAATTCTTGAAGTATTTCCATCCACTTTTCTCTTCTTTCACCAAGTTCATTATGCATCAAAAGCATCTTTATTGCTGGGTTAGGTACAATTGCATACACCTTACTTCTGAGTATGTAGTGACAAAACTTCTTTACTACCTTGATTAATGTAAAGGAATTTTTATCAAGATTTGAATATTTCAACTTAGCGTTCTTTAGAGGACAACTCATGAAAGCAATGGGTCGCTCATCTTCCTTCTCTCTTTTTTGTGTCAAGATCCCTGTAAAAGAATATTTGGAAGCAAAGGAATAGATCTTGAATGGTAACTCGTAATCTAGACTTACCAAAATTGGGGCTATGGAAATGCAAACCTTAATATATTGGAATGATTTCTTTATCTCTAGTACCCATTCTATTTTAGCCCCCTTTTTGAGTAAATCATTAAGGGGGCAGACTATCTCTGCAAAACCACTTATGAATTTGAGTACAAAGTTTATCTTTCCAAAGAAAGATTTCAATTCCTTCCAACTATAAGGAAGCACTAACTTCAAAATAGACTTAAATCTATTTGGATCAATGGAAATTCCAACTTCAAAAATGACATGTCTCAGGAGCTTCCTTTAGTAACACTGAACGAACATTTCTTAGGATTGAGCGATATGCCATACTTATGACATCTATTGAATACTTGCCTCAGATCAGCAATATGAGTACTTTGATCTTTTGACAAGATAGTCAAGTCATCCATGTAGATGACTATACACCTATTTATATATCCTTTGAAAGCTTCATCCGTTGGTCATTGAAATGTAGCTCCCACATTAATCAACCCAAAAGGCATCCTTCTATAGGCAAACGTTCCCCACTTGGTTGTGAAAGTAGTCTTTAGCCTATCTTCTTCATCGACCATAACCTGGTTATATCCTGAGTAACCATCCAAGAATGACATCATCTTTGAACCATTAATGATTTGCAACACCTCATCTAATGAGGGTAGCAGGTAGTTATCCTTCTGAGATGCTAAATTCAAGTTACGAAAGTCAACACAAAGGAAAATCTCTCAAGTCTTCTTTCGTACAGGAACCGAATTTGCCACCCATGTGGAATGATAGATAGGAAATATGATCTTAGCATCCAAGAGTTTCTTAACTTCTTTCATAATCAATGGTTCAATTATCAAATTTACTAGTCATTGTCTTTGTCAAAAAGGTTTAGCATCTGGTTTCAATGGGATGTCATGTGTGATAATCTTAGGATCATAAGTCTTTAACTCTTCATAGCTCCAAGAAATAACATCTTTATACTTGGTGAATAATTTGAGCATGTCATCCTTTTCCTTTTGATTGCATTCTTTTCCTATTCACACCATTTTTGGTTCTTCATCAGTACCTAAATTGTACGAGTCACATTCTTTGATTCCTTTCTCTCGAGTTTTCCTTCTATTGAGTGCTGATTCGTCATGGTCGAAGATGCGTTCAAGTTCAACCATCCCTTTTGGAGTGCTATTATTTTTCAAATTAAGGATTCCATCATCATCCTCAAGCTCATCATCTTCAAGCTTGTCTTCAGGTGTATCATCAATCTCTTGTCCTTGAAAATGGCGACTACACATAATAAACTCGAGTATATGTTGATCATCTTGAAAGACCTGAAAGTTTGTGATATTGTCGAGAATGGTAGGAACAACAACTAATTCAACTGAGAATCTTTCCAACTTTGTTCTTTCTATTGGTTGCAAAGTGCTGGCTAAAATAGCAAGGGCATCTACTACTACGTTCTTTCTTCTTGGAATGGATTTGATGTTCAGAGCTTCAAAGTCATCCATTATATCCCATACCCTTTTCTTGTAAGTGATTAATCTTTTTTCGTTGCATGAGTATATGGATTTTACTTGTCTTATCACTAGTTGAGAATCCCCTTAGATTATAAGAGCAGTGACTCCTTTTTCCAATGCAAAGAGAAGTCCTCAAATTAAAGCTTCACATTCTGTACCATTATTAGTACATCTAAACTGCAATCGATATGCGGCATAGAAAGACCTACCTTTTGGGTTGATTAGTTCAATACCTAAACTGACTCTTGATTTACATCTAGAACCATTAAAATGGAGTATCCAAACTACATTTTCTATGGGTTTTTTGACTTTGTACTTATTCGTCCTTAACTTTTCTTTTAATTGAGTCTTGAGCGACTATTTCTTGGGAACCCATTATAACTTTTCTTGTGTAGGGCTTGATGAATATCCTTCATATCCTATGGATAGAGGAAGAGTGTTTTTTTCTTACTTCTCCTGAATTTCCCCTATTAGCTCACTGATTTGTTCAAATTTAGGTTTAGGATGAATGACTATTGAAGTCCATCCTTTACCTTTGACATATCATCTTCTTCTCTAAACTTTAATCATCTCGGGAGGAGGAGAAGATAAACCTCCACCATCTGAAGAGGTATCACTGTATGATACATTTAGATCTTCACTTTCCTCTTCAGTTTGTTCAATAAGGTTGGATGAATTCACTGAATCTTGACTTTCAATAATTTCATCACTTGAGGTCTTTATATTCATGTTTTCCATTATTTGTGTCAAAACCTTTGCTACTTCTTCTTGGAATACTAAACATTTGAACTCTGAGTGACTAGCTTTGTGTAATTGGAAAAATCCTGGAAGGAGGAGGATACTAGGGTCAACTTCCTCTCCTAAACAATGTAGATTAGTCACCATACTTTCTATGAATTGTGTCACGGTCTCACTTTTGGGTACCAACACCTTAGGTTCTTCATTTTGATCTTGAGATGTCTTGTTTGGAACCATGTTCAATACCATCACTTTGTACGAACCCAAGTTTGATTGTAAGAATGCTACCTCATTCGGGGCAATGTAATTTGTGATCATTTTTTTTAGTTTGAGCTCAGCATCTATCTTGATTTGATTGTTCAAACCTTTCTGTGGCAACCATAATTGAGTGAAATCTGTAGAGAACCATCCTTTGAGGCATTTTGTCCATTCTCTACCCAAGAGTAATCCATATGTTTCTAGGATGTCAACCACATGTATGTCAACAATATATTGGATCTGAGATTCAACTATTAGCTATATCTGCACATCTTTCAATACTCCAATGACTTTTACCTCTATTTTATCCAATTGTATTACCACTCGGTTAGACGGTTGAGGATTAACTCCTAGCCTTTGAGCTATTGATAATGGCATCACATTACATGAAGCGCCTAAATCAATAAGACAATTTTGAAGATTCTTTCCATATATCCTTATGCTCAGCAAAAATGGGGGTACCTCAACTTTGTCCTTGAACATAGTGGGCATTGCTTCTGCAACATTTACTTGTTGTGGCATCGTCTTTTGAGAGACATTATTGATATTATGGGAAACCTTTGTATTATCCAGTGTCTTCATGAGTGCTTCTCTTTGTTGTGGACAATTCTGCAACATGTCAAACATGGACATATTGGCTTTCATTTTCTTTAGGTCTTCAACTGCATTATATTTTTCAATAGACCAAGCAGGGTTCTTCCATATTGTTGGTATGTTAACTTGATTCTGATACTATTGTCCTCCTTGGGCTGGCCTTACTGGTGGTGGATTGTTATTTTCTCTAGGATTAGGTGGAGTTGGTTGCAAACCAGAAGGAATTCCATCGATCAAGGGATCCTTTTTGTTTCTGAGATTATATGTATTTCGATTATCATTTTGAAAGGAAAACATCTCATTGTGTTGAATATCAGGTTCTTGACTGAAAGGGAATGAGAATTCTTCATTTGCCTATTGTTCTACTTGTACATTTTGCGTAGAATCATAAGATTCTGATAACATTGCATTGAATTGAATAGGAGGAGGATTATCATTCACTTGTGGGTTTTGATTCACATCCTGATTACCATTATAGTACACACCATCGTTGCTAGGCATATTTTGGCCATCATCATACTGATTAATATCACCATAATGAATGTTGTTGTTATCAATAGGAATGCTTCCATTATTTGGTTGAGTGTTCCATTGTTAGTTTTTTCTTTGGAAGCCATTGTTGCAATCAAGAGGATTGAAGTTGTTTCCTCTACCATTGTTTTCTACATTGTTGTTACTATTGTTGTTGAAGTTCCTATTGTAATTCTGACCAAAATTGTTGTTGTAGGGGACAACATTATTTCTTTGGAAGTTGTTATTTTTTCCTTGAGACAATCTAAGATGAGTCAACTCATTGTTCATTTGTGACATGGTCTTCTTCATCTAACCAACTTCTGAAAGGAGATTGTTATTTGCTTCCACAGGAAACATTTCCCTTTGTTCAAAGAAGGTTATTTTCGAGGGCTCATACCCTGGATATGTTATTGCTTGAGTTTGTGGAGCGGGTACCTGTTGTAATGGAATTGGGTTCATAGGTATGAACTGACTAGGCATGGTGGGTGCTCCCATGAGAACCGTTGGCATTGTAGGGACTGTTTGCGTAGGAAGCATCATTCCTCCTCCATTAGGATTAGCTTGCTTTGTGAATGTGATTGCTTTTGCAAAGAGTTTGTCCAATGTGTCAATATTTGCTATAGGAAGTCTTCTAAGAAAAATTGTAGTAAGAGGATCCATCGCATTGAAATAAACATGTATGGTAGCTTCAACTGAAATTGTGTATGGTGTTTCCAACTTGCAGTAGGCCATATGAAAATGATGATTGAAGCATGAAACTGTTTCAGCTGGGTCCCTTTTTATTGATATGAATTGTTGATGTATCACTGCTAGATTGATGAATGTTTTGAATTGTTCCAAAAACAATTTTTTGAAAGTGTCCCAGTCTCCAATAGATCTTGGTGGTAAGTTTACGTACCAATTGAAGGAAATTTCCCCCAAAGAGTAGGGAAATAAATGAAGAGCCACATCTTCATTAGAAATTTGCTTTTAGTTGTAAATTTCTTTAGAAACCTTGACATGATCTTTGATGGTTCTTGTTTCTCCATAAATAAACCTTGGGAAAAATTTCTTGGAATTCTTAGGGAGGTCATGGAGGGCACCTCTCAAGCTAAGGGGTGAATCAACTACATTTGTGAAAAGGGTCATCAGAGGATTTTGTGGACCTAAAGGTGGCCGAGATGGTGATGGGAGTGTTGGAATATGTGGAGGTCTACCTGGTGGTTGAATGGGTGGTGGAATAGAAGAAGATGACAAAATGTCAAATGGAAGTGGTTGAATTTGAGGTATTCCCCTGTCACTACGTGGCTTATGAAAATGAGTAAACTCTAAAAATTCTTGGGCACTTAGTGAAGATCTTAACACTCGCTGGAATGGGGATCTTGGATCAATATCTTCCATCTTGTATCAATTTTGGAAAAAGTGCACCTCTACAGAAGTACACTTCCTCACTTCTTCTAAATTTTGTGCACCACAGAGTTTTGTGGAGCTACGGACTTGCAGATTTGCAGAGCTATGGAGTTGTAGACCTACGGATCTGGGGACTGGGGACCTGCGTACCTGCAAACTTAATTTTTGAAAATTTTAGAAGTGATTTCTGAATTTTTTATAGAGTGTAGATTATTGCAAGGGTGCAAAAATTTTGAAACTTTATCAAATATTTCTTATTTCCAATAGTAGGTTCTTTGTATTGGCCCTCCTTCTAGCGCCACTTCTATTGGGCATTTGTTTTGCACGAGGTCAACAACAAGAATCTATAGTGTAATTCCTCTCTTGAAAAGAAAATATTTTTAAGGATCCGCTCCAAGGTTCAGTGTTTGTCTTGCGACTTACCAAAATCCGCTCAGTAGAAGATAAATGTGAGTGTTCACAAGGAGGCCTCTGCTGGTTCAAAAAAAACTCTTTTTGTCTTGGAATCGAAGTAAAATTTGTTTGCTATCTCAAAAATATCACACCAAAAGAACAATATTTTTGTATTTTCTATTTTTCAATGAATGCAACTCTAACAATGTAGCTACTATGAGGTCCTATTCTAACAGGGGGTTAGCAAATAAAATAACAAAACTAAAAAAAAATAGCATGAAATCAAATAACTTGAAATTGAAATTCCTAAACAGACATAAGCTAAAGAACACAACATGCTACAAGTTAAACCTTCGAATATATTTTTAGGAAACCAATGAAAATAGGAGCAGCGCTTCCTAGAATCCACTGATGCAATCATTGGTGAGAATCTTTAACAAATCGAATGATGTTTCACTCTTCATCAAATTGCAAGGCCACGGAAAGTGTGCTCATGTGAGACAAAAAGCTATGTAGACACAATCGAGTGATCTCTTCTCAAGCTCATTACATCAATGAAATTCATATATCTATAGCAAACACCAGAACTAAAATATTGCACAACCAGAAACAATACAATAAACCTTTGGCTCAATCAAAATCTCATGAATAAAATCCACAAAACAATGACACATTAAGGCAAGAATAACTACACTCCAAATGCTAGCACCAAAAGCATATCTTTATTTCATAATAACGATGGCCCTTGTTACATTTTACAATGGGGTATTTATAAGAAATCATCTCCTCAATATGTGTTGAGAGTGAGAGATATCTTAATGCAATAAAATGCTTTTAAAACATTAAAACAAACTAAATATATACAAATTGGTAGTCTAAGTGGTGCCTAGAGGGACTCCATCCATATTTTATTCATTAATTGGATGCATGAGCCCTTTACATATCAAAAACAATGAAAGCATGAGAAAGAAAGTAGCAGGAAGCCATCAGTCAAAGTAGAAGTGCATGGAGACACCAAAAATAGAAGTTGGCCCTTCACTTGATGTGTGTTAGAGTTAACTTGCCATCAAAATGTGTTCCCAATGCATGGAAAGTGCTATTTTTGGCACTAGTAGTCAACTATTGGCACACCTTTGAATTGCAGACTTGTGGAGCTGCAGAGCTGCGGACCTTGACTAGGTCAAAACCTCAAAATTTTACTAAGTGTCAAAATTGAAATTCTGGCATTTGGGTTTTGCTCATCTTTATCCTAAAGATATGTTTGGATGTTTTCCCTTGAATTTATCTATACTCTCAGTAATCTTAGGAACATCATGAAGATCTAAAGCCTCATACTTATCTTTGACCTTCTGTCTATAGTTGTCTACCTCAATTCGAGTTTCTACAAAATCTCTAAGTTTGGTGTCCAACTCTAACAATGCTTCTTCTGTCTTGAATGCTTGTTTGATGTCTTATCACTGGATGCTTCCTCTAAAGTCTTTCTAAAATTATCCACAACTACCTCAACTAGTAAAAGCTTCTCTCATTCTTCATCTTATAAAATATCCAAGCATGCATCACTGTACAAATTTTTTGCTTCCAAAATTCGCTCTCGAGCTTGGTCCTTGAGCCTATGTATCTCATCATACAATGTTTCCATCACTTTATTTCCCTTTGCAATCTTTTCTATCCAATCATCTATCATATCTAACTCTTCTCTGGTATATACATTAATTAGAATGTTGTCCCTTTGTCCTTCTTTGGCTTGTAGAGTTTTTAAATCCTTGCTCCAAAACCATACCTCATCCATAATACTGAAGTCCTACCTCAAAATTGCCACAATCTTATCAAAATTCTCTTGTGTATCATGTAATAACTTTAGACTTCCTATAATTATAGTGACAGCCCTATCCTCATGGTTGTCTCACCAATCCTGACAAGCTCTCAAAAATGGACTAAGCCGTACACCTTCCCCTTCTTTAAGAATGGTAGTCAAAGTCTCCTCAGGGCATTCAGAATCAAGAGGACCAATAACTTCAGCTAAATATCCTTTCAAGATCTCAACTTTCCTTTGAAGTGTTCTAATTTCAATCTCATCTTGTTCCATATGGTTAAGAACCTCCTTGACTCCCATAGTCATCATCTGTCGAGAAGTATCCTGTGTAGGCTTTCCTAACATGATATCCTTTACTTCATAGTCCTAAAGGCTGACAACTTCTTCATCTGTACCTTTCGAAGGGTGAGCCACTTGTGCAAATAAGTCCTAGTTCCAAGTAGTAGTGATGAATGAAAATGGTGTTGCATCATGTAATGTAGAGTCAAGCTTGTTCAAAATTTCTGCAATGTCACAAATATCATCCTCTGAAGCAAGGAATTGATGCTTATCACTTCTCATTATTTCTTTTCAAAACCATCTCAAGATATTTCTTTTTGTAACCTTGGCTCTAGATGATGAAGGGATGTGTTCAACTACCTCCTTCCCTTTGTCACTCTTGCTTGGAGTCTCTTGTTGTGAGGGTCCTTCTTTTGTAGTCTCAATTTTTGTCGATCCCATAGTTTGATGCTCAACTTCTAGGGGAGGTTATTGTATACATTCTACTACCTGTGCCTATTTTTATGGCTCATCAATAACCCTTGGTTCTGGTTCTCCTTGTAATGACAATTGCTTCTGAATGTGTTCTTCTGAGCTCGAAAGTGGAGGTGTCACTGAAACCTTATCTACCATCATAACGTAAGGTGAAGATGGGGGAGGTGGATGAGGACATTGTGTCTCAGGTGGCATCTGCATCCAATATTGCTATTGAAATTCACCTGTAGGAGTATCTCTAATATTATCTCCAACCAATTCTATACCCACTGGCATGAAATCAAAATCTGGGATGGAGAGAATATCATCACCAAGCTCCCTTTTCTCATTCACCCATCATTGTACTTCATCTTCTAAAGAAGAGAGTTCTACCATTTTAGCTTGGGTGGGTGGTGGGGTATTTGTGACATTCTTCTTTCTTTCCAATTTAGTGGCTTTGGCTAGTCGAGTTTTCCTTTGTAGAGGCACTTGCTCTTCCTCCTCATCTGACTTTGTTTCATCCTCGTCTGATTCTTCCTCAAGAATGGTTTCAGGAATAGATGGATTAGGCACTAATCTTTTATGAACTCTTTGCCTCTTGTTCATTCTAACCTTGACCCTCCTTTTCTTCTTTGGAACCATAGGAGAAGTGGGCTCTTCATGCATTAGATGAATGCATGTCTCTTGAAACTCTCCCTCTTCTTGTTGGTTTGACAAAATAGGAGGCAATGGAAAATCAACCTGGATATGAGAAATTCCAGGGTCTCGAGGGTCCTGGGGAGTAGATTCATGTTGCCACGAAGGGGTTTTTTCTTCAACATGCTCTATCTAGATCCTCTAAGGAGAGGCTCTCTTCCTATTTTCTTTCTTCTTCTCTGAAGGATGGTAATATCCCTCTGAATGATCAAGCTGGTAGACTGTTTTTGGCCTGATAGGAGACTAGAGCACAAAGATAGGAACTGTGACTTTCCTCCCCTTTACGCTTTCTTGTTGAGCATGTGCATGGAATATCACTATATCCAAAATTGGATCAAGTGGAAAGGGTTTCTTGATCCAACTCTTTGTCATTTTGATGAAATGTCTTGCTTAATGATTAATATCATCTCCTTCCTCTCTATCAATTTCTGCATTTAGGATTGGCCTTTCACCAACTTTATCTGTATTGAATAAGGGATCCAATAGCTCCTGCAAATCTTGTAGCCTTATCTCATCCAAGATGGTCAAATGGAGAGCCTTCTCTACTAAATAAAAAGTCATTCTACAATAGTCCCTGATACGAACATCATAGTCATTTGTGGCATTCATCCAATGATCTTTAATGGCGTCTTGGTGGTAGAACTCTTTTCCTACCAGATTTTCCACTTTACCAACATTGTCAAAGAATGGCCGGGGAGAGTTATATTCTTTGAGAGGATAATTCTCCCATTCCCACTCGAAAGTTGGGATATCCTACTTTCCCTTTACTTGGTATGCTCCTATTACAAAAGGCCAATCCTAACAAGGCCTTCATTATTTCTTGATCCTCTCATAAGCTGACTCAATCTGTTGAGAAATTTCCATTAGAACCAACTTGTCACTTGGATATCTTGGGAGCTTCTTTGGATGGATGGATGCACCACCAACCTAAATGTATGTGAATGTTCAAAATTGGATGAAATATGCATCGAGAGTTGTGATCTGTGCCTTGGCCTCATTAGACAATCTCTTCCCATAATCCCCTTCGATGAATCGAATGATGGCAAAGATGAAGGCATCATTCACAATCCTTTACTCTTTTCTTTGAGGCAAGAGCTTCTTCTTAACTAGCTAAGGATAGACTATGTACGGCCATGCATTAGGATCCTACATACTGCCCTTCTTGTATAACCCGGGATAGTCAGTGGCTCTCACTGCAAGTAGATATACCACATAAGAAGTCATATAGATTTTCTTTTTGTCCTTTACTGTCCACAACTAGTCACACAAGTTCTCACTAAGTGTGGTGGCCCAATCCAGTGGCATCTTTGTGTGTTTGATGGTCTCAATGAAGTTAACCATGAATGGAGCAAGATGAACTGCTACACGCAATCCCGTAACTCTGCTTAGGAGAATGATTGAATATCCAATGTCATCCTTCATGTATCCTCGAGTCATATCTACTTTACTAATTTTCTTCCCTCAAGATGGCTTCTCAATGAAGTATGAGGAATATATGATGCCAATGTCCTCCTAGTAATGATCCTTATGCCACCTCTTGGTTGCTTCATATGAAAGCCTGATAAACTGATCAACTCTAGGTAGGTGAAAAACCCTCTCGATATTATCAGGTCATAGATCTAAGACCACTTCCCCAGTGATGCTCTTTACCACCCTTTCCTCAGGAAAAAAATGCTGAGATAAGGTCATAATCAATTTAGCTAATTGAATAGTCCCAAGATGTGATGCTGCTTTTACCAATCCAGAATGGATTAAGGCAGATCTAAAAGAAGATCTTTTAGTTGGGTTGTTACAAACCCTCAAAAACTCTCCCAAGTCCGTGTGTCCAAGTTCTGTGTCTTTGATCTCATAGTGTTCATCGTGCAATTGTGACTTCGGGGTTACGCCTTGGAATTTGTACACAACTGGTTTTGTTGTTGATCTGGATGTGGATGCCATCTGATTATATTACTTGCACATCACAAAGGAGAAAAATTAATGATTAAATATTGGATATATATAAAATGTAATAAAAAAATCCTTCTAGAAAACTTATTTAATTAATCAATTAATTTAATTTTTTTTTGGGTTTTGACTTTACTAAAAAAATAAATAAAATAAAAGAAAATAAAATTGGGGGGTTAAGGCACAATGGCGGTGGCCCAAAGGGTATGGCAGTGCGATGGCCACATGCTCGCACTCAAGAGGGCCTAGTGGTGGTCGCACGTGGCCCAGAGGGTGCGCATAGTACTACACCGTGTGCCCAAAAGGGCACAGTGGTAGTGCCATGCCACGTGCCCCAAAAGGGCACGACAGTGGTCATGCGTGTCCAAAAAGGGGGCACATAGTGCCGTGCCGCGCACTTCCTCTTCTAGTCACACGCGCACGCCAACACAAGGGCTGCATGGAGGTAGAAGGGGGAATGTTTCCATACCTTTCCCTCTTAGCTCTTCTTCTTCAAAAAATGAAGTAAAAAAAAGGGGAAGGGGGGTTTTATAACCTCCCTTCCTTTTTTGCCTTTGCAAAAGCGTGTGTGCCTCGATGAGCGCGCACGCATGATTTTTTTTTTTAAAATATCTTTTTTGATTTTTTGACTTTTTGACTTTAAAATTCTAAGTTATTTAACCAAGTTTTTTTCTTCTGACTCCTGAACTATGACTCAAGGAGTCAAAAAAAGGTAGGGGGTCCCCATTCCTAGTAAGGAATGGGGCATGTGTTGTGGAGACCACAACAATACCTTATCATATAACATTTGGGGCATTCTATTTCATTTTCATGTTCTTTATGATAAATAAAATGACCTTCAAGACAAGCATCTATTGCTTGATACTCCATTCCAATATGTTTCATAGTGGCACATAATTCTTGGTATGAGTGAGGCAAAAAATTTGATGGTTGTAACAAATAGTCACTTATCAATCTATAGCAAAAAATACAAGTCATTAGTATAAACAATCTTAATGGTACATATTTCACCTTTTATAGAATATAATGACATAATTGACAAACCTTAGCATATGTGACATTATTATGTTGGATAAACATTTATAACCTTCGAATTCACCAACAACAATACAATAGAGAGAAGGGTTGATTGGGATCCTTCATAAATGGTCGTGTTTTCCTTCTCAAGTAGAGGTATATTATAGATAGCCTTAATATCATCCTCATCATAATCATCATCATGAACAACACCAACAACACCAGTACCAAATGTGTCATGGATCAATACATTCATATCATCATCTTCAAATGTGTTTTTTGGTGCATGATCATCATCTTCCATGGGATTATGATCTTCTCCTTCAATACTCACACGTCCATGTACCTCCATATTCACATCACCATGTTCCTCCATATTTACACCTCCATGTTACTTTGAGATGTGGTGGCCCATATCACATACTACCCTAGGGATATTGACCTATTTAAAAATAATGATAATTAAACCACTGTTCTATGGTTCATATGTCTATTAATTGTGAAAACAATATAACAAAAAGCTTACCAATGGATGATAATCAAACCCCCCTTAGTGTGACCATTCTCCCTAAAATGTATCTTAGCTATTTTGATGATTCTTCTCATCTTTAAGTTGTTACAACTCTTGCTAGGACAATAACATTTACGATCACCTTCTCTTTGAAAGTTAGACAATAATCTAGTGATTTTCTTCCTAGTTTGATCAAATTCCCTTGTATTATCTGACATGATCCTTCTTCATAGGAATAACTTATTCTTGTACCCTTATTGAGTTGGTTGTACTTAATGTTTATATTTGCATGTATGGTTTTGAAAGAAAAATTTGGCGTAATTAATGTGTATATCTACACAAATATTGGACATGTTGTACTTCATGCTTATATCTACACACATGGTTTTGAAAGAAAAAATTGGTATAATTAATGTGTATATTTGCAAAAATATTGGACATGTTGTACTTAATGTTTATATTTTCACACATGGTTTTGAAAGAAAAATTAAGTCTAATTAATGTGTATATTTGCAAAAATATTGGACATGTTGTACTTAATGTTTATATTGACACATATGGTTTTGAAAGAAAAATTTGTTCATCTCACTCAAATTCACCATTATTCCTTTTCAACATCTCATTTTTGCATTTCATCCCTATTCATCACATTTCTCACCTAATGATTGACCCATCTCACCCCTATACATATGCTCCATTTATATCTCCGTCTACCACATCAACACAACTCCCATTTTATATCAATTACTTATTTGGACTATCTTTCTCCCATTATAAGTTTTCATAGTGGTAGAGGACTAATTAACTTAGTTGTTGATGAAAACCAATAGACATTATTGTCTAGCTTAGGGAAATAATGAGAAGATATGAGTGCAATGAAGGAAATGTCATAATTTGTGTTTCATTTATGCCTCTTCATTTTGGTTTTGTTTAAGGGAAGCCCGTCAATGCTAATAGAAAACAATAATACATTTTCTAAGAGTTTACAATTATTCAACAAAATTAATGTTTTACAAGAAAATGCACCTGAAGAACTGTTAGCTCAGAAGAAACATCATGGTGTTGATTTCCATCATTAGGTCCAACATATAAACCATGAAAATAATCTCATATTTTATTGGCTTACCATATTAAAATATTGGGCATCCTACACAACATTTGTACACTTTGCATCTTCAATTGCTTTATCAAAACATTCATGAAAGAGGAAAAAAACACGTATCATTTCCCTTATTGGGTTTGGTGTAGATTCCATGATAATGATCTCATATTTTACTAGCTTGACATATTAAAATATTGGGCATGCTACACAACTTTTGTATGATTTGCATCTTCAATTGCTTTATTAAAACATTCATGAAAAAGGCCAATTAAATCCACCTGTGCATGTGCCATAAGATTTTTTTCTCTCCTCTCATTGAAAATATCAAACCCAAGATCTACAATATAATATATAATATATGCAACTCCTCATGGGTATAGAAACAAAAAATTAGTCAGGGTTTCTATTTTATACATGCTTTGTATTGGTAGATCTATAGAAATTAATTCCTTCAATTGGGTTTTTTAAATGCTTCAATTGGTTTTCTTGGGTTTGAAGCCAAAATATGTATAATAGGTAAGATATATGATTCATACTTGGATTGTAGCCTAAGGTAGTAGAGCTAACAAATGCATTTGTTTATATATATTTGTGGTTGTTGCATTCTGTCAATATTTGACATGGTTTGTCCAATGCCAACAAGAAGGATAACATGTGCCATTGAACTAGGTCAATATCCATCCAAATTATTCAATTTTATTGGAAATTAATCTTGAAAGTCAGAATGTGATCAATGAATATTTCCCATATGTTCAAAACTCAAACCAAATGAATTTTGACCTAGTTTTGTACTAACAAATATGAGCTCTTCAATTCCATTCACACACATAGAGTTGGTTAAAAATGGATATAGGTGTTTGTATCCAATTTATGTTCTCATGACCTTTTAAATTGATTTTGTTGTCTAAGAACCCATTTTCCTTCCTTTATTAAATTGCCTTGAATATGATTAAATTATAACCCCCCATGCATATAGATTGATAATCATATACCACTAAATGATGTCTTGTTCTTGTAAAGAGTTGCATTACATATGATAGATTTTCCATCACAAAAAATCAATTGTAATATGCACTCACATGTATTCCAATGTAGATATTTCCTTATATGCACAATTGGTCAATATTGTACCTTACATAAGATAAAATTTTATAGGTACAATTACTCAATCTTGTACTAAACTAGATAATATGATCTCTATTATGCATAATTTTCAAATTTTCCATTGCTTATTAATAGTACATGATAAATATGTCACACTCTAAACCCTTCTATCTAAGTTATTCCATAGATTGGGATGCTTGAATGGAGACTTAGAGCTCCCTATCCATCCAGTGCAAAAGATGTGTTTTAAGAATATAAGGGGCTCTCAGATGAGCCTTAGAGACACAACCCTTGATAGTAAACCATGAAATAATGGGTTCTTAAGACAAGATGCAAGAATGGAAGTGTCCAAAAGAATTTTCAAGCTATGCAATGCAAATATAAACTAAACTAGCATGCAATGCACAATGCAACTATATTAAGCAAGAATGAGAGTGTTATAAGATACAAGCTAGTTAAACTATATGATTTAAGAAACTATAAGATGAACTAAGCTATCATGTAAAATGAATCTAAACTAGTATGACATGGATGAGAGAATGAGACAAGGAAAGAGAAGTTCTCCACAAAGCTCGAAGAAGAATTGTTACAAAACTTGCAACATAACAATACTTGAGAAGATGGATCCTTTGAGAAGGGGAGAGCTCTTCCTTTTAAAGGTGTACAAATGGTGGAGATAAAAATCAAGGGATGGATGATCAAGGGTGAGAGTTGACTTTGGCATGATCCATGTGCAAGAGCAAGTCAACCAATGGAGAGAAGTTGACTTTTTAAGTGAGACAAAAAGCCTTTCCTTTTGAATTTGAAAAGAGAAACAAGACTTTATGTGTGCATATTGAGTAGGATAGAAGAATGGGGTCATTTATTTAATAAAAAGGGGACATGTTCTTTTAATCAAATAATGAACTTAGGATAATATAGTCAAACCATAGGTTATAATTAAATTAATTGATTTTTAGCAATTTGGCCTAGGAAGATGATTAATTAATTTAGCCAAAATGCTGAGAAGGGGGCTAATAGTCTAGATGACCATTTGAAGGTGATTACATTTGCCCCTCTTTGAATAATGTGTGATCGATCTAGGAAAATGTGATGTCAAAGAATATAGAAGCCAAGTAGGCAGCAATAGATATAGAGATCTAATTCTGAAGAATGAAATGCAGAAAGAGATAACAAGTCCTAAATGTATAGTTTGATAGCAATAGTACTAAATAGTAGGATAGAGACAATATCAAAACTCAGGAAGAGTACTAATACCAAGTAAAATAAAAAGATCAAGAGCATGTGAAAAGATCAAACATATGCTCCTAAGAAATAGATAGCTATAGCAAGTGATAATAGAGTATTTTCACCCCCCTGGGATCGAAATCAAAATGAGGTAAAGGGAATGTAGAAATGAGCTAGATATAAGAAAATTGAGATATAAAAAATTTCATGATAACATATATTCAAGTAGAACCAAAGAGTGCCCTAAAGGAAATGGTAGAATGCCCTAGTTTGACTAGAGTTGCCAAAAAGGTCAAATCAAGTAAAATATATTTTAGACATGAAAATGTGAAGTGAAGTAGATATGAAGTGTAGAAATGATGATGATATGGAGAAATGAAGATGTCCTAGTGGAGATTCAAAGATTAGACCTCAAAAGGTCAGCTAACTTCATAGAAGAAGGTGGAATTTTGAAATGTGATTTTGACTATCAAGACAAACTCATATTTTGATTTCAATTCTAAAAATGAAATTAGATAGGGCAGAAATTCTTGAGAGATTCCAAGGATTTTGAAAAATGAGTCAAAATTGAAGGATTTGAGCAATGCAAATCCATAGAGCCTAAAGAATACTTGCATGTAAAAACCTATCATAGAGAAGAAAAAGAAAAGAAGAGGCAACATTTTGCTCTAAAAATATGCAAATTATATTCTTAGAAATGAAAAAGGTAAGATATAATTACAAAAGGTCGATTCTTATAGAAGGAGATCGAAACCCAAAAAATGGTAACCTAAAAAGTAAAAGCCATTTAATAATTACTAATTAATTATTAAATGTGAATGCACAAGTGTATAAAGTGAAATCTTAAGAAGGGAATAAAGATAATTTAATAAATTCAATTAAATTAATGCTTTACTCTAACAACCCCCTTAAGATGAGCAATAATGCAACTACAAATAATGCAAAATGAGCAAGGAAACTACAATGCAATGTAGAAAGAAAACTTGGGTCCTAACAAAAAGGCCTTAAAAAAGATATATATTTCTTTTAAAAATAAAAATAAATAAAAGCCCACTACTAGTGGAGTGGTAGTGGTGGTCAAGTGGGTGACGGAGTTGTAGTGGCAGAGCAACAAGCAGGCGGTGCTTGGGAGGAGTGGCGACCACGGGAAGGAGGCTAGTAGCCAAAACTGTAAAGTGGTGCCAAAAAGGTGAAATGATGCCTAGAAAGAGGCAACAATGGCAAATTTTTTTTAGTAAGCTAGAAAAGAGCCTCTATGGTGGTAGAAAATGGAAATGGTGCCGATTTTTTATTTTTATTTATAAAAAAAAAAACCTCTTGATATGCGTGTAGAGGATGTACAACCCTACTATGCAAAACAAAAGTCTCCCAAGTCGATGTTGTCCAAAATTGATAAAATTTATATGAAAATGGGGGTTTTGACATCTTCTAAATCCAACCATGAGATTTGTTTGGCCTCAAAATTCTCTAAAAATTAGAGACCCCTCTATTTTCATAAAAAATAGCTAAAAAACACCAAATCTGCTTTTTCAAAACCTTTTTCTTCTTTTTCTCCAAATACCAAACAAGCTACAATAGATCTAGCTTTGATACCATGAAGGATTTGAGAAATACAAATCCATAAAGCTCGAAGAATACCTACATGTAAAAACCTATCACAAAGAAGAAAAAGACAAGAGGAGGCAAGGGTTTTCTCTAAAAATATGAAAATTGTATTCTCAAAAATGAAAAAGATAAGAAATAATTACAAAAGATCAATCCTTATATAAGGAGATTGAAACCCAAAAAGGGTAACCTAAAAGCTAAAATCCATTTAATAATTACTAATTAATTATTAAATGTGAATGCAAAAGTGCATAAAGTGAAATCTTAAGAAGGGAGTAAAGGTAATTTAATAAATTAAATTAAATTAACACTTTGCTCTAACAAAAATGAGCTTGGAAGGCTATATAAGGGGTCCAAGTGTCATTTTCAATTCATTTTTTTAAAAATAGTCATGAGAGCTTTGGAGTGATTTGGATAGAAAAAATGGCTTTAGCAAGCATTTCGATGCATAGGCATCATTTTGAGTGCAACCATTGACCACCTAAGTATGAGGCCTAGGTAAATTATCAACTTTTTGGCATTTTTTGGAACATTTATTGTCTTTTTAGTATGGTTTAGGGGTTTAAACATCAAATATCATGTTTTATTTTAAAATTATTGCATGGGTATTTAAAAAAATATCATTTGATATTTCTTTTATAGCAAAAGTATTGCCTCGCTTTACAAAGTATATCATCCCAGACATACCCAAATGTCATCCAGCTTCGTGCAAAATGTCTCCCAAGAAAAAATATTTCCACGGTATTTAGAAAAGTATCTTGCAATAGTTAGTCAGAAAAAAGTGTCGTATAGTCTATTTTTGAGCTTTTTTTGCATGTTTGAGTACTATTTTGATGATTCTAATGTTCATTTTGCTTGGTGTTGTAGATTGTTTTTCCTGCATTGCATATCAGAGCCCCTAAAGTGGTGGGGTTGCACATCATATAATATTTTACTGATGATGAGAGGGCTTCCATATCAACTATGGGGTTGAAGTGGGTGACTCGTATGCCCCATATAGGGAAAACCATGGGTTGTTGACTTCTCTAGCTGAAAAATGGCATAGCGAGCACAACACCTTTCACTTGCCTACTAGAGAGGCCACCTTCACATTGGAGGATGTATATTGCATCCTTTGAGTACCATGTTATGAAGATCTAATGAGTTTTATGTTTTAGCTACTCATTTTGTGTTTATGTTTTCGATATCCATGCAAGCTATACTAATGTGAGGCTTTTTCATATCATAGACCTATATTATGATTAGACCCTGACAAAGGGGAGATTAGTTGTTCAATAGATATTTTAGGATGTTACCATCTTAGACCACCATTTGATCTAGGAGAGGCTCATAGATGAGTATTTATATATCTCTTATGTTCATTGGTTGCTTAGGTTTTGGTTATCGATAGGGCCTATAAGGGCTTCCCACTAGGATGAGGCAGACTAATGATAGATATGATTGGGTAGCACTGAAGGATGGCATGGGTACCAAAAAACTTGGTGGATATGTACCATGAGCTGCATGAGATAGTATATCATGATGGGGGGACTTGGACATGCAAGGCAATGTTGGCGTAGATATGGGCTTGGGAGTACATTGCAATGATTCAACCACGAGTGCAACCGCAAGAGCGTAGTGAGCCTTTTATATTCAAGTATATAGGGTTCATACCATAAAGTTATAGTGGGGATGTGACCTATGATTGCAAAATATTGGATGAGCTTACCTCCTTTGTTTGGTGTCCATTCTACCAGTGTCATAAATGATTTGACAACTAGGAGTTGGAGTATATGCATTACATTCAATCACTAGTTTGTAGACATTCAGACATAGTGAAGCATTTTGTGATTAGGTAAGTATGGCATTAGTTTTCTTAGTGGTAGGGGGTCTCAGTGGAGACTACTAATTATGTCCCAGTTCTATGCAGAGGAGGCACAAGGTTGGCTACCCATGCTTGATTGTCATGCCGCTTTATAAGAGACAACAAATTTGATGTGTGAGAATTGGGACTACCATTTAGAGGTGGAAAATGTGAGTGCAGAGGAATTCTTTTCCTATGTTTACATGGCTAGATGCTCCATCTATGATATCAAGATAGGGGGGAGACAGATGAGATGGAGGTGAAGGTGGAAGTGGAGGTAGATAGATGGAGGCTTGGAGCGATTCCCAATTGGGGAGGATATGTATGTTAGCTCAAGCCATGAGGGATGAGGAGGAGGAGTATCCATTGAGATGTAGGAGAGTGGAGTGAGTGGAGGCATGATAGGAGTAACCTACTAGAGAGGATGAAGGGAAGGATGGACAAGATATTAGGATATGGGTCTTGGAGACAAAGTTTTAAGGGTTGAGGATGACCTTAGGAGTCAGAGACTAGCAGCTAGTGGATGCATAGGTAAAGGATGATAGGTGAGAGAGATCACTAAGGGATGATTTGGTAGAGGCCTAGTGGGAGGTAGAGAGATAGATGACTAGAGAGACCTACTACCATGGAGTGTACATTGTTGCAGTTCCAGTGGATCAATAGGTACCTATGCATTTGGAGAGGATTAGTAAATCAAATCAACCACCATAGAGGGCACCAACGGCTTCTCTCTAGGAACAACCTACTCATGGGAGGGAAGCTAGTCTTAGGTCTAGGTGGATGTTTTATGTCAATTGTACCATATGTATTTTGAGACATAAATCCAAATTTTGGATCTCACATTGTATATGTATTGTGACACATTTTGATATATATATATATATATATATGAGATACTGGATTTGAGTGATAGTCTTGTCTACTTACCTCATATTATGGATGTTTCAACATTTTTATGTTTCCATGCAATGTTTCAGTTTCTTGCTCATGTATGCTTAATTTTATGTTGATATGCTCACAAATTTTTCTCATGTATATTTTTAGCTCTCATGTGCATGATATAGACTCATGTTTTGAAAATATGATACTTGGATAGATCAGATGTGATTTTTAGATTAACCCCTTGTGATGACAATATAGCAAAGAGGCAAAGTGAAAGATCAAGAAAGTGAGAAGACAGGATCGAGAAGAAAGTGAAGTACATGTGAAAGTAGTTAGCTGATATGTCTAAGAAAATATGAAGAGAGAGCTCTCCCCATATCCAAAAAATGTAAGACTAAGTTAGAAAATGCGCCTATGATGCAAATTAACATGTAAATTGGTTTACTGGTAAGAAATTAAAAACATTTAGACTCTAATTTCATCATTGAGAATTTATTAGGAACATCATAAGATCATACAATCAACACTAGTGTAACTATGAGGATATTAATATGATCTATATTAGATAGGTATGTGGAATCCAACCTAAGCATCAAAGACATGAAAGTCAAGATGGTTAATACAACTAGATTCTATAGGTTTGATATAGAAGGATTACACCTATGTCAAGGCATAAGTGCCAGGATAACCACCGAGTGGGGTCTTGAAAAAAAGAGTCAAGGATAATACATTGTAGGTCCAAAGTGTCAAGTAGGACAAGCATGAATTCTCTAAACACCTTAGACTAACAAAGTATAACCACAAGTAGAAAGCAAGTAAAACATGCCCCATGCTCCCAGTCTTCTAATCCAAGACATCCTCAAAAGACTATTAGGGAGGGAACACTCAACAAAAGTAAGAAAGATAAAGTTCATCATAGCTCAAAAATTTTAAGGTTTAAGTGCATGTGTATAAGTCACATGGCCATTTCCTCAAGACTTGATTCTGATAGTGAGAAATAACATAACACCCTAGACTATAGGTAGACTATCCAAAAAGTATTGAGAAACACTTGATGTCTGTTGTAATTAAAGATAGAGTAACTGAGAGGGGGGGTGAATTAGTTACTAAAAAAAATTCATCCACAAATCCCTTAGATGTCTTAAAGATCTAGTTACTGCTTGTACTCGGTAAAAAAATGTTGTAACTCAATAAATTAAACTATTACTTTCTTTTCAAGAATTCATGCATGTAACTAAAAATAAAGTGAACACAAGAGACACCAAATTTAATGTGGAAACCCAATATGGGAAAAACCACCAAGTAACTAGTCACCAATTTTTTACTCTTCTAAAGTGAGCCCTGTTAGGAGCCAACCCTGTTAAAGGTTACAATACACACTATTAGGTCTGACCCTGTTAGAGGATTTAATCATCCTGTTAGGAGTGGCCTTGCTAGAGGTCTTTAGAACAATTCACTTGAATTGTCACCTTGTTAGAGGACTTACAAAAATGGTTGTTAAACCAACTCTGTTAAGAGATTTGAAATCACTGCTACAATGGTTAGAAAGCAACAATGAATTGACCTGAACAAGATGCAATTGAATTTTCTAGAGACAGGTCTCTGTTCAACATCATTAGATCCTTCTTGATCAAATATGACTCTGCTACTCCTCAATGATCTCTTATCATCCTTCAAATTTGCTTCCATATTAATCATTCTTCATATCACATTAACTTCTCATACCTCCACATCATACCACTTTGAATTCGCAACTTGACCTCTTACTTATACCATTCAGATTATCAAGTTGGCTCATTTACATGTTATATTTACCAATAAACCATACATCAGTCGGCTACAGATATAACTCTAAAAAAATAAATTTTATTTCATAAAATAGTGAAATCCTTTACTGGTCAACCCTTGCTCGGTAAATACTGCTTCCAAAAATTTCTTGAGTTAACCTTCTTGACTCGGTTAACATTGCAATATCCTTAAAATCCTTTGGCTATTGAGTTTACTCCGTAAGAACTGAATCCCACAGTAAGAACTGCTTCTTCTAAATTACCTTTGATGACTGAGTGAGCTCGGTAAGAACTGCTTCTTCCAAATTACCTATGATGACCGAGTGAGCTCAGTAAGAGCTGTTTCTGTCACATTTTCTTCGATTATCGAGTGAGCTTGATAAGAACTAAATTTCTTTGATTACCTTGAAATCTCGATAAACATTGTCCTTTGCCTTGCTAACCATCTGAGCTTGGTAGACACCATCCTTTGCCTTGCTGACCTTCTGAGCTCGATATACACTATCCTTTGCCTTGCTGACCTTCTGAGCTTAGTAGACACTATCCTTTGCCTTGTTGACCTTCTAAGCTTGGTAGAAACTATCTAATGATTGATATGACATCTGTGAGACATCAAAGACAACATACAATTGAACAATTGTATCCAATAGATGTCAAGTTGGGGTAATGTTAAAAAATACTATTTTGTGAGTTTCCAAAGAAACCCTAATGCACAAGAAGACCTAAATAATATAAGAAGTTGTGCCCTTGAGATGATGACAAGGGACAATTCCAAGCTAGGAATTTGGAAATGTATTACAGAGTGAATGATTGAGACTAATAGAAATAGGTACGTGGGTCTCAAGTAGTGCCCGTTTCTAGGTTTTCACCATTTAGTAGTTTTTTTTTGTATTTTTGATTTTTTTGGTGATTCATAAAAGTGTCTATTGCTAGGTTTTCACTGAGACAATCATTTTTTAGGACATTTTTCTGATTTTTAAGATTTTTTCAGGGTCAATAGATATATACAGATAGTTGAGCTGTGAGCCTTAGGCATATAATTTCTTCAAATGTAGAATATTGATAGGCTCAACTAGTTGTTCCCCTTTAGGAGTATAAAGCTAATACACACTGGAACAAAATGTTGTTATTACAATGTAAGGATCCAACTAGTTAGGCTTGAATTTTCCTTTCTACTCTCTATTCTACTGATTTTTGGGGTTTTCTCTAAGCACAAGTTTGTCCACTTGGAACTCATAGGGATGAACCTTTTTGTTGTAGGTAATAGATATTCACTTTGATAAGCCCTCATGTGGTCAAAAGTAACCTTACGGTACTCATCGAGGATTTCTAGCTCTTGAATCCTCATAGCCCTATGATCTTCATCAACTATCAACCCATGTAGGGAGACTTGTAGTGAGGTAATCTCAACTTCTAGGGGTAAGATAACCTTAGAATAATAGAATAATGAAAAAGGTGTAGCCCTCATAGCATTATAAATAGTAGTCTTGTAAGTCCAGATTGATTTATAGATACCGATCTTTTCTTGATTTGTGAACCATTCTATGTAGGATTTTGAGCACTGTCTTGTTAGAGGCCTTAGCTTAGCCATCCCCTTGGGGATAGTAGATTGAGGACCGATGTTGCTTGATCTTGAATTTCTTACATAGCTATTTTAGGTCCTTGTTTTTGAATCATCCTCTATTATTACTAACAATGGAGGATGGGATGCCATAGTGACAAATAATGTGGTTGAGTATAAATAAAGCAACATGTTTGTATGTAGCAATAGATCAACCCATTAAAAAAAGTATTCAGTTGCTATGATAATAAAATTATCACCACTGGACAAACTTGGATGAATATTTCCTACCAATTCAAAGACCCATTGCTGAAATGACCAATATGTAACAAAAGGTATAAGCTCATGTCCAAGAGCATGAATCAAGCTACCATGAAGCTGACATTTCTTAGAAGATTTAACATATCAAATAGCATCATCTTGCATAGTTGGCCAATAATGGCCGGCCCTAAGAAGTTTCCAAGGCAGTGCAAGGCCTTTAGAATGTGACCCACAAGTGCCATCGTGAACTTTGGCTAATGCCTTTTTGAACTCTT
This sequence comes from Cupressus sempervirens, assembly GCA_028749045.1. NCBI lineage: Eukaryota > Viridiplantae > Streptophyta > Pinopsida > Cupressales > Cupressaceae > Cupressus > Cupressus sempervirens. The sequence goes on from CM053792.1 coordinate 128,879,692, forward strand.
AAAGTTCTAGACACCTAAGGATAATTCTATCTAGACCTTTCCCATACAATTCAATAGAGACCAAGGTGTAGTGTAAGACATAACAAAGGAGTTGGTGTTTTTGGTTTTACATAAGATTGTCAGGAATAATCTGATCATGTAGATAGGAGAAAATGGTTGCATAGCAAGATGAATCGTGACCAACAATGGTGCAAATCGCATGGTTATCAGAGGAGTCATAGGTAGGGTGATTTAATTCTTCCACCAGGAACTCAAAAAATGATTCATGTTCTTGTAATTGGAGGATAGATGCTAGGGTGGCCATATCATCTACAACCTTGTTTTCTACTCTATAAATTTGCTGGAATGTCATGAATGTGAAATAGTTCTATAGAGAATCAATCAACTTCCTGTAAGGTAGTAACTTGTTGTCTTTGGTTTGATACTCATTGTTGACATGGTTTATGAAAAGTTGGGAATCTCCATAGATGTGCAACTCTATGATTCTCCATTCTAAAGCCATTTTAATTCCATTTGTTAAAGCCTCATATTCTATAATATTATTAGTGTAAGGAAACATGAGTTTATAAGACTTTGGGATTCTGTAACCATGAGGTGTGATAAACCAAATACTTACCCCAACCCCATTTTGGGTGTGAGAACCATCAAAGAATATCTTCCAAGTTGTTTTAGTGATATACATAATTGAAGTATCTAGAAACTCAATTTGCATAGGGATTGTATCTTCTAATGGAAGATCAGCTAGTTGGTCTACTATGGCCTACCCCTTGATAGATTTGTGTTTGATGTACTAAACGTCAAATTAAGAGAGAATCATTATCCATTTAGCCAAACAACTAGTAAGAAAAACTTTACTCAATAAGTATTTTAGGGGATCAATTTTAGCAATGAGATGGATTGTGTGAGATAACATATATTGTCTAAGTTTTTGGGAGGAAAATACCACTACAAGACAAGCCTTCTCAATGTTTCTATAGTTCATCTTAGAGGCCACCAAAGTGCAAATGATGTAGTTTATAGAATGCTCTTTTCCATTCTCATAACTTTGTGCTAATAGTGCTCCTAGGGAGGAATCTATAGCTGAGATATATAATATCAAAGGTTTTCCAGGGATGGGTGGCATTAATACTAGAGTTTTAGCCAAATACACTTTGATATGATCTAGGATTTATTGGAAATATTTTTCCATATACAAGTAGATCCTTTATGCAAGTTTTTGTTTAAAGATCGAGCTTTATCAGTCAATTGAGATATGAATCTCTTGATTGATTGCAGACATTCTGAGGAGGAGGCATTTCAATTATGGCTTGCACCTTTTTAGGATCAACTTCAATGCATTTTGCTAATATGATGTAGTCTAGAAATTTTCCTGATGTGACACCAAAGGCACACTTTTTTGAATTTAGCCTAAGCTGAAACTATTCCATATGGTCCAATATCAAACTAAGGTCATCAAGATGTCTATCTCTTTTTTAGATTTGGCCAATGTGTCATCAACATAATCTTCCATATTTTTGTGCATCATGTCATGGAAGATAGTGGCCATAACTCTTTAATAGGTAGCACCAACATTCTTTATCCCAAAGGGCATGATATTCCAACAATAGGTACTCCATGCACATGTAAAGGCCATTTTTATCAATTAATAGGAGTAATTTTGATTTTTTTATACACAGAGAAGACATCCATTAAGGAGTACATTCATAACCCACGATCATATGCACTATCATGTCTATGTTAGTTAGTGGAAAATCATCCTTAGGGAATGCTTTATTTAAGTCTCTAAAATCAGTGCATACTTAAATCAATTTATAATGTTTAGATATAAGTAAAATATTGGAAATCCATTTTGCATAATCAATAGATTTGATAAAGTTTGTACTTAGGATTTTTCAAGTTCTACCTTGACCAAAAGAGAAACATGTGGGTGCATCTTCCTCAATTTATGTTTAATAGGTTTGACACTAGGAGAGATAGATAGATAGTGCATAATTAGATTAGTGTCAAGACTAGGCATATCTAAATAGGTCTAGGAAAAAATGATTTTCTTTTCTTGAAAGAACTTGGCAAAGCTCTCCTTTTCTTCAACTAATAGAGATTGAGCCACATGAATTATTTTAGGAGACTCTTCCGTACCCAAGTTGATAGGTTGTGTGGGTTCAATCATAATTGAAGATCTATTTAGAAATATCTTAGAAAAAAACTAAGTATCTTATTCATAGGTGCCTCAAGGAGGTGTTCACTATTGGATATGTCTTTATTTTTACTCTTTTTAGGTTTAGATACCACCACAAAGTGGTTTTTTTTATCTGACCACTTATTTTCTCTTTTGATTTTATGACTAAGGTATTTGATATATGTTTCTATCATGTTAACCATGGGTTTAATGGTGTTGAGGTAGCAGTCGATCTCCTAGTCATTTTGTAAAGATGATAGTTTTGGTATAGATTTGATACCATGTAAGAATTTGGTATAGCTCTAATATCATGAAATTTTTTTCCTAAGACAAGAATGAAATGCCAAGATCTAGAAGCTCAAGAGATAGCACAAGAGAGAGAAGATATAATCAAATGAGAATGGATTAATTAGATAATTGGATGAATACATCATAGAAGAGCCTTGTATATAAAGGCAATCAAGATGACTAGGAGTTATGCAAAGAGATAAGCATACTAACTAAGCATGTGTACACCAAGAGTGGATTATCCTCCATTGTGCATGAATTTACATGCAACAATGAGAGGATAAGAATGCAAAGGTGTATCTCATAAAGAGATGTAGTAGACAACATGTTCTCAATTAGAGTACAAACTACTATGTTGTCTACATGAAAATTCATATGAATATGAAAATTCCTAGGTGTGTACATGACAGCTAATATGAATATGCACTATCCTAAGTAAACTTATGTAAAGTGTAAATAGTAAATAATTATTTAAACCAACACCCCCCCTTAAGTGTGACTTAGGGAAATGTACTTAATCTCACAAAAGCTAGATAATAATGTAAGATGGGTCTTGACTACTAGGCCATGTTAGGTACCCATGTACAATATGAAAATGCAAGAGAGATGCAATGAAATCTCTCATAAAGTGGAGAAAGAGGGCAAAATACATGGGAAAAAACCCCCTCCAAAAAGAGAGATAAGTACAATAAAATAAAATGAGAGAGAAGACCTCATGTGAGGAAAAGATTCCCCCCATAAGAGATAAGAAGAGGAAGATAGACCAAGTAACCCCCCTCAATGTAGAATGTACACCCATGGTAGATGCACAAGGCTCAATGTAGAAACTACTCCATATTTGTAGAAAAATATTCCTCCCCTTAGGAAGAAAAGGAACCAAAGGTGTATCAAAGAAGCCTCTCCCATCTATAGGAATAAACCTCAAAATGTATGAAATCTCTGAAATCCACTCAAGTGTCCCCATGTCAATACTATAAGGTGCCTTCTCCAAATCATCTGTACTATGCCACTCTATTGAAAAAGACATATCAGGCTCAACTAAGGATGAATGTAGAACATGTATTAAAGACTCAAATATCTCCTCTAAAAATAAAATGAACTCCTCCAAATATTGTATCAAAGGATCTACCATCTTGTCAACCTCAAAAGACTGATCAAGTAGAGAATAAAGATGAGGGTGATCATTCTCCCTTGCAACAACTGAAGAAGGATCATCTTTACCAAAGAGAAGATGAATTTCATCAATAATATCTCCTAGATCTACAATGTAGGACTCCACAAACAAACTAGAAATGTTTGTCAAGTAGTCATCCTATGGAACGAAGTCTAGACAAAAATGAATATCTTACTATACTGAATCACTTGAATCCATGGCTATGTGAATAAAATTATTGTTAGGAACAATACTAGATTGAATTTTAGTAGGAGGAGAAGCAATGGATGGCTCAAGAACTTGATCACATGTGACAACACCCAAGTTCAAGTAGCCAAAGTTCTCCTCAAAGTCTAAATCAACACTATAAGTGTGATCAAAATCTACTAAGAAATCAATGTCATCATCATGAGAAAAAATAGAAAAGTAGTATAGCCAAGATGCATGATCAACCACCCTTGTATCAATGATATGTTTAGTCTCCAAGTCTCTGATAAAAATTGAATCAGGAGTGAATTCCACAGTCCTTCCTCTATCTCCATGAATGAGTTGATAGATGGAAATAAGATTATGACTTAGGTGAGGTACACATAACACATCTTTGAAGTATACCTCCCCTTTATCAATAGTTCCTTTCCCAACAATATTCATGTAAGTGTGATTTCCCATCAAAATAGGTGGAGCATGATAAGAATCAAATAATGAAAACATAGATTGTGAAGATGCCATATGATGAGAAGCCCCTAAATCTAGAAGCCATCTCCTTGAATCTTAACTCAAAGTAGCTAATAAGGTTTGAAATTTTCCCATGTGATCCTTTCCTTTATCAAAATCTAAATGTAAAGAAGAGGGTGAAGTAGTCATTCTTGAAGGTAGACTAATCTGATTCTTCTTGAGAAGATTCTTGAGCTCATTGATTTCCTTCTTGTAACAATGATGTTCTTCATGCCCATTCTTCTTGCAATATGCACAAGTAAGAAACTCCTTGGATGATTTTACCTTTTTATTCAAGTTGTCTTGTGGTGAGAAGGTTGAGTGTTCTTTCTCTTGTTGTGAATTTTGTTGCCATGATTTTAGCTTCTTGTTAGACCCTTTTCCTCGATTCCCTTTACTAGCCACCAATTCTTTGGACTTTGAAGACTTGAGAATCCCCATGCTCATAAAATTTATTTTTTCTACCATCAATATCTCTGTGAAGGAATAAAATGAAGGCATGCTGTTGGAAGAACCTAAGGTCAACTTATGAGTGTTGAAGCTAGAAACAAATGATGCATACTCTAGAGGAAGTTTTCTCATCAAATTATAGATCAAATTTTCATCCTCTATGGTAATTCCACATTCCTTAACCATTGACCTTAGCTCATGTGCCTTGGTGATATAGTCTTGAATTGTGTCAAACTCCTTTGGATCTAATGACATGAGATTTTCATCAAGTTAAAAATCCCTAGCTTTTCCTTCTTTTGCATACAAGCTAGCAAACTTATCCCATGCTTCCTTTACTATTTTACAATTATCAATATGAAAGATAAGATCTTCACATACATACTTCCTCAAAGTACCAATAGCAACCTTATTGTTATGATTCCATTCATTAAGTTTATCAGGATCAAATGTTGCAACCATGGTTCCATCAACATAATCAATTAAACATTTTTCCATCATTTTACTCCATGCTCTAATTTTCCATGTAGCATAATTATGTAGAGTTAAAAGTTGAAACTTAGGAGAACCCGTGATCCAAAATAAAAGAGCACAAGAGAAAGACAAGTGCAAACACTCAAGACACATCCCCAAAATCACTCAATCAAATAACCCCATAAAATGGATGATTTTGGCACTTTATACTTAGTGCATATACAATTTTCACTTGTCAAAATGAACCAAAGTGGACTTCTAATTTTGATGGTTAAAACAACAAATATGAATCTATATTAGACTCAAAAATATAACACAGAAGATCTCTAAAGGATCTAATTACAAGTGCCAAAATAGGCCAAAAATGACCAACTTATGAAAGTACTATGTCTACTTAGAAATACTCCTAACTGATACCAGATCTAGAAAGTAGACAAAAAATCATGCACTTAAAAAAAAAAAAAAACCTAAAAATGTGTCTATATGAGCCTGAATGAAGCCTTTGAAGTTTGAAAAATCAAGATTTGGGATTTTTAGAAAAATTCAAGAATAGTGATTGCAAACAACTTGTAGCAATGTGTAGATCATGAAATTCTACCCCAAAACAAGAAGAATTGCTTGAAAAAAAGGAGTCCATAAGAGGGAGATATTGCTGTTTGAAAATCATCTCTGTAATTTTTTTTTTTCTGAAATGCATTGTTGCACTGCCAAAAATCAAATGACACTAGATTTCACATCATATGTCCAATTTTGATGAAACAAAAGTTGATTTAGGGGTTTTTTGACCTTCTAAATGTGATGCTAACATCTGATTTGCACTAGCAAGCTCCAATCTTGACCCACAAAAAAATCTATCCAATGGCTATGTAATGAAACTCCTATGACTCTAATACCATGTAAGAATTTGGTATAGCTTTGATACCATGTAAGAATGTGGTATAGCTCTGATACTATGAAAGAATTTTCCTAAGACAAGAATGAAATGCCAAGATCTAGAAGCTCAAGAGATAGCACAAGAGAGAGAAGATATAATCAAATGAGAATGGATTAATCAGATAATTGGATGAATACATCATAGAAGAGCCTTGTATATAAAGGAAATAAATATTACTAGGAGTTATGCAAAGAGATAAGCATACCAACTAAGCACATGTCCACCAAAATTGGATTATCCTCCATTGTGCATGAATGTACATGCAACAATGAGAGGATAAGAATGTAAAGGTGTATCTCATAAAGAGATGTAATAGACAACATGTGATAAATTGGAGTACAAACTACTATGTTGTCTACATGAAAAATCATATGAATATGCAAACTCCTAGGTGTCTACATAACAACTAATATGAATATGCATTATCCTAAGTAAACTTAAGTAAAGTGTAAATAGTAAATACTTATTTACACCAACAAGGTCTTTGAATAGACCAATCTATGCAATCGGGATGAATTATTGAGAGGGATGTGATAGCTTCAAAATTGTTTATGCAAAATGAGTCATCTTTGGTGAGATGAGAGGTTGAGACTTTAGTTAAAGTTCCAAAGGCATCTAGATCAAGAATAGACCTAAAGGGATCAACATGATACACTAAATTAGTTTGTGAATCAAACTCATTAGACACAAAACTAGACTCTTGAACTACATTTTATTGGGTAGCATAGGAATGAATAACATCCACTCCTAATTCACATGATGCATCTAAGATACTTTCCCATTCATACTCACCATAATTTTTACTTTGGTTCCTAGCAATTAAGTGAGAAACATTCTCTCTTGTGCTTCCTCTATTTGAGTCCTCATGGTTAGATTCATCATGTTCATGTTGTCTAGAAATAGAAGCTTCAATGTCATTGGAGGTAATCATTGATTCTTATCCCCAAAGGAGACAAGTGGGAGGCATAGAATCCTCTTCTTGTAGAATAATTGTAGCAAAAGATGGTTCATCATCCTCTAATTCACTAAACATGGGAGCTCTTCTATTAAATGTTGGCAATTCATCTTCTATCCAAAAACCTAGGCCAGTTTGTATCTCTAGTTTTGCAACCCTCACTATGACTTAAGGGTTCTATGAGAGCCTTTTTGTTACTAGTTAAGGACCCATGGCCCTGATAGCCCATATTTGTCAAAAATTTATATCTTTTGACATAAGACTTAGGAGAGATAAGAGTAGTGACTTTGACTTCCTCCACATCTTCCTCTTCCCTATTATGCTATCTTTGATAGCTTGGTCTTCTTTTTCTACTTCTAGGGTAATTTATGATTGAAAAAAAGTGCCGAAGATGGTCATAGTGGAAGTCAAGGGCTTCAATTTAGCAGAAGGTTTCTTATAAGATCAAGGGGAAATTGGTAGAGCCATAATAGAATCTAGTGTGTACTCATCCATACCTAGGCTCATCATTTTTAGTTTATGTTCATACTCTATTAGGGATGGTATAAGCTCATGAGAAGAGAAATTGTGAGGAACCAATATTTCAACAACATATAGCATGTTGATGGATATTGGGTTATCTCTAGGAACAACTATCTCAGTATCATTGAAAGGAAAATTTATATACTAGTGGTATGTAGATGGTATTGCTTGCATATCATGAATCCATGGTCTTCCTAGAAACACATTGTAGGCAACTGGGATATTTAGGCTTGGAAAACCACATCTTTTTCAACTAGACCGACTGGGATTGGTAGTACAATGAGACCTTTAGAAGGTCTTTTGACCTCATAATAAGGTTTGATGGTGATCTTTTTCCTAGGGTCAATGGAAAATTCAGACATACCTAGTTATTGGATAACATTGAAAGAGATAATGTTTAATCCTGCACCATTGTCTATCAAGACTTGGTGAATACGAGTGCAAAAGATTTGAATTTCTATGTGGAGAGAGAGATTATGGGGATGATTGAGAAATCTATCATCTTGTTCAAAAAATGTGAGATAATGGGGTGAAGAAATGTGATTCACCATAGCTTGGAACCACTCTACATCAATATCCGTGGGGATGTTGGTGGAGCATAAGGATTTTTCAAGAATATTCTTGTGCAAAGGAGATAGCTCTAATAGTTCAAAGATGGATATTTGGGATGGGGTTTGTTGTAGTTAATTGACAAGGTCATAACTAGAGATTGATGAGGTAGCTACTTGTTTGGATGATGAAGCATTTTTAGAATCATTAGAAACTTTACGGATGATTTTTGATTGCCCCGTAGTGAGAACATTAAGTGGTACACCATGTGAGGAGGAAGATTTTGACACTCTAAGAACTACCTTAGGTTGTGTTTCCTTATGTATAGTTGAGAATTACACATTTTTAGTACAACCTTGTGTCTTTCATCATCTATATTATAATTGGGTTCCTTGTCAGAGTTAGGATCCATCATGTGATACTCAATGGGTTCAATCATATTTATAACATTATCAGTGTCAGCGTATGTATAGTTAATATTTGTGTCATGGTTTTTCTTGTGATCCTTGGAGGATTTGACTTTTTCATACTTTGGTAATGGTTTTTTGAAAGATTTATGATCAGATTTTTTGACTATGCCATCCATGACAACTTTTCCAGCACCTATGAGATCTTGAATGGCATCTTTGAGCTTAAAGAAGTTTCCAGTGTTGTGGCCTTTTCTTCTATGATAACTATAGATATGGTTCTCTCTCCACCATGGAGGTCTAGTGGGTGGGTCATAAGGTTTGGAATTGTTTGGAAGCATGGCCATTTTTTTGCAAGTAAGATATTTAAGACCACTTCATAAGGTTCAACCATCAATGTGTAAACACATCTTTTCTTAAAAAATTTGTTGTTTTTGTCAAATGTTTGAGGCTTTGAAGCCTCTTGTTGTTTCATAGTGTAAATAGCATTGGAAAGGTTAAACATAAATTCCTTGGTCTTAAGAGTATCCACTACTCCATCATTGACAACATATTTGTTTTTATTCCAAGGTTTGTTCTTGTCTTTTCCATTTTTGTTGCCATTTTTATCCTTATTCAAGACAATGTTACCTTTTCTGATAGCAACATCCTGAATATGGTATGCACTTTCAACCATGACATTGAAGGATGTGAACAATTGTTTTCTAAGGTCAAAGTAAAGTTTTGGTACAAGTGTATTGATGAAGGAGTCAATCTTCTCAGTCTCAAGAACTCATTGAGGGTATCTAGAATGTAGAGATCTCCAATGTTGGAGATATGTTGCAAAGGGTTCTCCTTGTTTTTATTTGATGCTGCACAAATCCAACATAGTAACAAGATGTTGAATATTATACAAATATTATTGAATGAAACATTGTGTAAGTTCATTAAATGTTTTGAGAGGAGGCATCAATTTTGTAAACCATTCCATGGCTTGTCATCTTAAACTCCTAGGAAATAACCTCATCAGATAAGTGTCTTCATGCATAAAGTCCATGCTAATAGCATAGAAGTGTCTCACATGATCGTGAGGGTAACCATTTCCATCATATTTGTCATATTTGGAAACCTTGATATCCCTAGGAAGTAGAAGCATGTAAATAATACTATCAAAAGGAAGAGCACATAATGATTCAACAAAGGAGATTTTAGGTTATTTTTTGGAGACTTGTAGTTGTGCAAGTTGTTTTCTAAGTTCTTGCATCTCTTCTCTCAAAATTCAGCCTCTGTGGGCTCTTGTTTTTTGATTATCCTTTTCACATCAAATTATTTGAGGAAGTTTCCATCCATTTGCTATCATATATTGAAAGTTTTGGTCCCCATTATTCCAAGGCTTTTAGCATTAACTTTTGGGTGACCTTTTCTTGTTGAAATTTCATTACGTCTTTACTAGTGATTTCATCATCACTTTTGTCATGTGATTGTGAATGTCTAGGTGGTGATGGGCATGTTGATATGTTGACTCTAGGAGCCCTAGGAGTTGTGTTATTGCCATCATTTCCATTGAGGGGGGATGTTATCAAATGGTTTACTATAGTAGCCTCTCCTAATTTTGTCATTACGTGTATGAGTATTAGGCTCAACTTGTTGACAAGTTTTTTCTCTACCATGTATGGCCTCTTTGAGTCTTTCATTTTCTCACACACTTGTTCTTTTAAGTGATGTTTGATCTCCTCAAGATGCACAATAATCAAGATGTTGTCTTTTCCATAGGTGTATCAAAGGGTGTACTAAATGGGTTTTCAAAGCTATAGAGTAGATTATGCTAGATGCTGGCTTGTTGTGTTTGATTAAAGTTAGGATCTTCTACACAAGGTTGTCCTCAAGGATGCCTAGGTGTAGTTTTCTATTGTGTGAAGGTGAAAGATGGATGACTACCTTTACCAACTTAGAACCTAGTTGTGGCTGAGATGTAAGGATATGTCTTCATTTAGTAGGATGAGAAAAGTGTTTTAGATTTGAAGCTCATACAATCAAGAATAATCACTTTTCAAAGTAAAGTAGATGGCTTTCAAGAGTGCTCAAGAATTTACAACACTAATGAACCAAACCAAGAGAGTGAGAAACAAGCTCAATAGAAATATCTAGCATAGAATGGTAACCAAATTCTGATAAGTGATCATCAACGATGTTTTGAGAATCACATCTAGCAAACTAAACTCATCGTTTCAACTTAGGAAAGTACCTAACATGAAGATTTGTGACCAGATTTAGGAAAGATGAAGCAACAATACCCCTAGATTAGCTAAGAAACATTTTAGAATCTATTCCAAAGCCAACAAAACTTGGGTGATACTTTTCAAAGACCCTAACAATAGTAGGAAAACAAATAGCTCATACAATAGAATTTATAGTAACCAAGCGACACTTTTGTTTCATGCAATACTTTCTCTTAAGGAGGACGATAGAGTTCAATATGGCCAAGCAATAGAACTTAAAGTAACCAGGTGATACAATCTTAGACAAATGATGTCGGATGCTATTTCTCTAAAAGTTGTACGATAGTGTGCCAATGAATTATTTTCAAATCAAAATATTGTGTAGATAGTATAGGACTCTAGTTTATGTCAAAGAGTAGTATGATTTGAAAATAGTAGAAGTATTTATCATGTCTCAAACAAGTGAACAAGGAACAAAGAAACCTTAACAATAGGCATTTGTGATATCATAATAGATTTCTACCCATGCTAATGAGGTGTTTGATTTGTGAGAATGTTTACATAGGTCATCACATTTGAAAACACTTGCCAAGCATATCTACCTAAAAGTCAAGGTTGATTACTCAAAAACTTGGCCCACATTAAGTTCTTTTTTACCTCACACCAAGTTGTTTCCCACAAGAGATATTGGATTTTCAATGAAAATTCCATAACTGTAACTAAGGGAACATAGATGGCGAGTGTAAAATCTTGGGGTGATTTGAGTAATCCACTAGGATTGATCCTTGCACTAAGAAGTTGAGTGGAAAAATAAGGTAGTTACTAACTTAGAGTGTTTATAAAGGGCTTCCATTCGTAATGTTCCTCTTGCACACAATTACGAGAAACCCCACCTTGCAGTGGGTAACGCACCTTGCAACCACAAGAGCACCTTAAGTGTTCTTGCCTAGCATTTTCTTCATGGTCCCAATCCCACAAGTACTCACACTAAGTGAAGAAAAGTTCTATGTATACCAAGGTTTTGTGTCCTTGATAGCCTTAAGATTATAGTGGGTTAGAATAGCCAGCTTTGCTTATCCCCACTTGGGTCATTCCTCTTGATTTCTCAAGAGTAGGCCCTCTAAAGGATTCTAACTATAATAGATTGGATCCACTCTTGAGAGTCAAGATTTATAATTCACTATGAGAGTGAAGAGCATACTTTCCTATATCAATTGTTTCCCCCAAACATGCCAAAAGGCTTCAAATAATCCTCTTGTTTTTGAAATCCAAAGGTGGGTCAAGATTTATGATTCACCACAAGGATGAAGAGCATACTTTCCTATCACCAATAGATCCTAATTAAAAGTTTATGCGCCCAAAAAATGGAAACAACTAGTAAGATACCATACATGAAATAAAAGAAATACAAGAACGTGTTTGGTTTTTGTGCTTTAGGTAGCCTTGTGAACAAGCATTAGTAGCCTTTTCACATTTGAAGCTTTGACATGCATTCTTTTAAGGTAAGAATGCAAGCATTTAAGGAAAGAACCTACAAGAAGAACCATTAGTCCAACACAAGTTAGTCTCAAAACAACATAAAAACCTGCAAATAGATCTCTATCAAATTGTAATAGACCTAAAAAAACCAACATACAGATAATAGCAACTGAAAAATTAATCAAAACACCCAAACAACAAGCATTTTCAGGCTACGTGATACTTTTTGTTGGAAGGGTATCATGCGATACTTTTTAGTATACCCATATGACACTTTGTTTTTGTGTGATATTATTGCTAAATCCATGTGATACAACTTACTAGTCTAGGGTGATATAGTTCAGTTTAGTCATGTGACACTTCTAATGCCTACCCCTACTTGACTTTTTTGATTTTTTTTGACTGGATTCTTTTAGGCCTATTCTATTATTATGTTTTATGATTAGTGGTGCTAGATTACCAGAATTGATTAGTTGTATTTCATATTCAGTTGATATATATATATGTTGAGGTACTTAGTGCCATTTATTTCAATTATTGAATGATGTTAGTTAGACGAATGATTATTATGCAATTTCTAGGGATACTTACCCCATACTTGCATGTTTATGATGTGTGTGTATGTTTTCTTTATGTTTGAAGTTTTTGATGTGGTTGAGGGAGTCATAGTCACTTGGTAGTCAAGATCTACATGATGAACCACTTCCTTCCATTGCATGTTTAGTTTAGAATATTGTGTTTGTACATGTGTGGATTTTATGCAGATTGCAGGGACTAGGTATCGACTTCCCTGAATTGCCAAGATGAGCATAACCTATTATAGTATTTCAATGGTATAAGTGGGGAGATAACTCTTGAGTCCAAATCCTAAATCCTAAGCCGATTGTCCTAGAAAATAGGACAAGTATCTAAGCTAGTTTACCCATATGAATTTGTCAAGTGATGTGAATTCATGATTTTGACCCTAATTATGTTCTTTGCCTTCAGTTGAGTTGCCAATTTTGGTTTTGTGAGTATTAGGTAATTTTTTGTTATAATTAAATGAAATTAAAAGATAATTTAATGATTTAATTTAATCAAAATTTAATAAAGAAATTTGATATTTAATTATATTTAATTAATTGAGAAATTAATTAAATAAAAGAATTAAATTTAAAGATTTTATTAAAGTTCTATTTTGAATTATTTATATTTATTTAATTTAATAATAATTATTTAGGAGTTTTATTTTAATAATAAACTCTAAATAATGTTATTAATTAAGTTAATAAATATACTATTAAAAATGTCTCGTGAAATACTTAAGTAAATGAATAAAATTTAAAGATAAAGTTATAGTTCTAATTTTGGCATATTTATAATTATTTAATTTAATAAAAAATTATTTAGGAGTTTTTTTAAATTAATAAACTCTAAATAATATTATTAGGTAAATTAATAAATATGATATCATGATTAATTAAAGAGAGAAAGAAAATTAATTTAATAAAGATATTTTAATTTAAATTGCTTAAAGTTGTTGCATGAAAATTGTATATAGAAAATTCAATATTTAATTATATTAAATTAATTGAAAAATTAATTAAATAAAAATATTAAATTTAAAAGATTAAATTAAAGTTCTAATTTTGGCATATTTATATTTATTTTATTTAATAAAAATTATTTAAGAGTTTTTTTTTTATCGGTAAACGACCGTAGCCTAGATTAATTTTATTAATTGAATTTTAAATGTACAAATAATCCACTATTCTGACGGGCACTAGTAGGAAAGAATGGGGAAGAAAACCTCCAATGTTGCCTGGGACTAAAGTCCTATATTATACATTAATAAAAGGGGCATACCCCAGTTTATTACATCATGAAGAGAGTCAAAATACATCAATATTCTTTAGGAGAATCTCGAGATTTTTCTATTGAGATTGGCTACAAAGTCCCTGATCAGCTAGCAACACAAATAACCATCAAATGTGTTAAGGGTTAGGAGACAGAGATAAATACATCATATCTTTGATTAGAATCCGGGGATAGCCTAGTCCAAGTAATAGAAAATATGTAATGAACGATTTATCGAGATAATTAATGTAATATTTTTCTTGTTATATATGTTAGAGGTTAGAAAATTTATTTTAATGAAATTACTAAAAGACCCGGGGAGCCAACTCCAAGGGATAGCAGATAATACTAATAAGTGATTGATAGTTAACAAATGAAAGTGATAAATAGGGATACAAATTTTGGCCACGGGGGAAACTAGTAAAAACGTAATACACATCCACTGTATTATATGATTAGCCGAAAGTTTAGTTCCAGATCACATGTCAATTGCTAAAGATTTGGGTATGTCATGAAAATAATCAACAAAATCAAAATAAAATTGAAGCAAGACTAGTAATAGATTTCCAGACTTGATTTTAGTAAAACTATCTTCATTATCATTCATAGTAATGTTGATATTTACAATAACAAAATTTCTACTGATATCATCCATTGGGAACTATGGCAATAGAGACCTGCATACTATCATCTGAGTATAGAATAAAGGTGGACACTATTTACAAAAAGAGACCTATATGTAAGTATGTATTAACAACTATGTAACTATGTTGGTTTAAATACAAAATTGAGCCATATGCTACATAAGGCTCTAAGTCTTCTTGAAGACCATTATAATTTTTGAGGCCTCAAACAAATTTTTAGCCTTTGACCCAAGGGGGAATTCGTAAGCTGATCTTCCCCTGCCTGATCTATCATAGTTGGGAAGACAAAACCCCACATCCTCCAAGTTGGCAAGATCTACATCTAGGTGTATATAAGCATCAAACACCCTAAGATAATTGATGAGCCATTCCTGGCCTGGGTCTTTGATGATACCCCTCCATCTTAACAAAAAATTTACACTGGCCTCCATTCTCTACCATTCCTTGAAGAACTAGATATTATCCTTGATGACCAGACAAGGATGCTTCAGACATCTTGCGAATTCTAAACTATCCACTTCAAGCTCCATATATGCCTTAGGGAGAGGAATCTGAAGTCTAGCATCAATTTTTGCCACCATGATTTCCAACCCTATTAACTAGCTAGGGTCAAAGATGTTGTTTGTCAACCAGATAATATCCCCTTTCTCCACTCTAGCCCTAGCTAAACACCCTACCCAGAGCCCTATGATGTCGCTATTAGTCCTCCATGAATATTCATAACTAAAAACCCCCTCTCCCAATGCTCGACTTATGGCTACTCGGCTCATGTCATCAATCGGCGAAGCAACCTATTCCATCTTTCATGTTTGATTGAGCTATAGAATTCCATAGTTCAATTTTCATAGGCATGAAAAAGGCAAATATTGGTATCCATGGTGACCTAGAAGCACATTACAAGCTAGACCTAGATTGGTGCCTCTCACTATCTAAACTTAACTGAATGAATTTTTTGGAAACCAAGTTAAATAGATGGAGGAAAGATCTAGAGACCTTAATAAAGGTGGTGTAATCCTAATGAGTGCTAGAGCTCCTTGCTAAATCATCATGCCGAAGATTGTTTAGCTCGAGTAAGAGATTTCCTTTGAAGATAGGTACTAGGTTTGATTCATGATAAATGAACTCACACACATGAAGTTAAGAGGTTAAGTTTTAAAAAAATTTCAACAATGATTAATCAGATATGATTAAGCGATAGGGAGTTAAGTCCATCCATTCCTAAATTAACTAAAGTGTTGGCCTCCTTATTGCCCTCTTTGTAAATATGAAAAAATCTTACCTCATCAAAGTATGAGAGTGATTTGATGATTGATTCGAGTTTAGAGTTTAGTGTCCAATTTAGAGTTTCTCCTTTCCTGAGAGCATTAATAATAATCTGGGAGTCTCCTTCAATCATGAGTTTTTAAATTTTTAGTTTAATACTTAGGTTAATTCCTTCTCTTACTGCTTCTAGTTTTGCAATGTTGTTGGATGCCTTTTCCAGAGATTTAGATCTCTTGGCTAGCCAATTACCTAAGTTGTTCCTAATAATAAATCCTATGCCTGCCTTGCCTAGGTTTCCTCTTGGGGCCCCATCAAAATTTAATTTCTTCCATCCTGGAGGAGGGGGTTAATTAGTAGGGGCCATGATTTTTTAATCTCTGCATCCCATTTAGAGAATGATCCTTCTTCTCTTGGTCTATTCCTGAGGTCATTATTCATTACTTCCATTATAGCCAGTTCAATTCTAGCCATTAGGTCTTGCTCGGTGAGACTTTGATTTTGGAAGATTTGACGATTTCTTTCTTTCCATAATTCCCAAGTAATAATTGTTGGGAAGATTGGCCAAATTTTCCCATATACTCTTTTTGTGGCCTCTTTTAGCCATCCCATCAAATGGTCTACCCTTTTACTTTCCAGTGGGGCTATCCAGTTTAATTTGCCTTGGAGCCACTTCCAACATTTTTGAGAATACTTACATTCGTAAAGGAGATAATCTACACTTTCTTCACATTATTTGCATAATATGCATCTTGAGGGGCCTTCAAAGTCCATCTTTCTAATCCTATCTTTTGTTAGAATTCTTTTTTGCATAGCCGCCAAGAGGAACATGCCTGCTTTAGGAAGTCCCGCTGGGTCCCAACATAGATTGATAGGGAGGGTATTTTCTTCCCATCTCCATGAGTCTGTAATCCTTTTATATCCTTCTTTGACTTTATACATTCCCTCCTTTGAAGTAGCCCATATTAGCTTTTCCTCCCTATTTTTTATAGAAATTGGTCAATCTTTTAGGATTCTTTCAAGTGTTTCTTTATCTGTCCTGTTAAGTTCACAATCTGAGAGGGATTTCCATTTCCATGTCCTCCCCGTGTCTTAGTCTACTTCCTCTAAATTGTCTTTCACCTTTGTTCCTCATGATATTTTGAGGTAAGTAATTGCTTCTCGTGATAGCTCCGATGAGGTTAAAGGGGGGTGCCCATTCCAGGAGTCTTCCCAAAATAGAGCATTTTCACCTTTCCCTATGTCCCATGTAAGGTATTTGGAAACTAGATTTCTACAATTGATGAGAAAGTTCTAGCCTGCATAGCCTTTAGAAGGATGTTTAATTCTAAAAAGGGATGAGCTGTCCTTAGGGTTGAGGTATTTATTGAATAGGATTCTAGCCCATTTCCTATCCCTTTCATGATACAATTTCCAAACCTGTTTAGCTCCAAGAGCTTCATTCTGCCATTCTAGGTTTTTGATTCCTAGACCCCCAGTTACTTTAGGTCTACAGATTTTACTCCAACTGATTAGTGTTGCTTTTTTCTTATCCTCTAGACCATTCCAGAAGAAGTCTCACAGTTTCTTTTCCATTTTTAGGTTAATATTTTTTGGGTAAGAGTGTATAAGAGAGTTGGTATATAGGTATTGCTGAGAGAACCACTTTAATCTTAGTAGTCCTCTTGGCCTTTGTTAACCATCTTCCTTTCCATGATTTTGTTTGGTTGTCTATTTTCTTGAGGATATGATCCTAGCCTGGGTTGGTCTTTTTATTCTTATCAAGGAACATACCTAGGTACTTGAAGGGCATATTTCCCTTTTTGAACCCTAGTTGTTGCGAATTTGATCTTCCATATCTTTGGGTATGTTTAAAAAGAAGATTTCTGATTTTTTGGCATTTACCACTTGCCCTGATGCTTTAGTGTATGTTTCTATGATATGTTGCTATTGATTTGCCTTGTTTAAGGTACTAATACCTGCAAGGATTGTGTCATCTGTAAATTGTTGGTGGGTAGTTTTTTCTACTTCTTTAGTAACTTTAACACCTTTTTCTTTTACTTTCTTCTTGCACTGCTTTAATAGCTCTTCTGAACGCTTCTGCCATGATGATGAAAAGGAATGGGGATATTGGGTCTCCTTGTCTGATGCCCCTTGATATATTAAAAAATCCTTCCAGGGTAACATTGATGAGAAGGGAAATTTTGGGAGTAGAAATACATTGAAAGATAATGTTGATCCATTGTTTCAAGAAACCAAATGCCTCCAAGATTTTACAGAGAAATCTCCAATCTACTTTATCATATGCTTTTTGTATGTCTAGTTTTAATAACATACAAGCTTCTCTATTTTTGACTGCTGAATGAATAGTTTCCTGAATGATTGAGATGCCATCTAAAATAGATCTGCTAAGGACAAAGCCTATTTGCTCCTCTAAAATGAGTTTCAAAAGTAATCTCTTTAGTCGGTTAGCCAAATTTTTTGAGTAAACCTTAGAAATAGTGTTACATAGGGTGATTGGTCTAAAGTCCCCTGGCACTATAATTTCACATTTTTTGGGGATATGAGTAAGAAAAGTTTGATTAATTTTAGTTAATATTGATCCTCCATTCTGTGTAGCTTCCAAGGATTTCCATAATTCTTCGCCTATGATGTCCCAGCATTGCTAGAAAAAGAAGGCTTGGAAGCCATCTGGACTAGGTGATTTGTCTGGGTTAATTTTAAAAAGTGCTATTTTGACCTCCTATAAGGAGAAAGGTTCATTAAGGTATTTGTTATCCTCCATAGAAATCAGTTTTGGGATATATTTAAACATCTCCTCCTGGGCTATTCTATTTGATGAATCATAATTGTTAAGAATATTGTTGAAATATTTGACAAAGTCATCTGCTATCTCTACTGGATTTTTAGTTAGCTCCCCCTCCTAATTCTTGATCTTTGATATATTGATGAAGTTTCTATTATGTATAGTGCTATTGTGGAAGAATTTTGTATTACGGTCACCTTCCAGTAACCATTTTTCTCTGGATTTTTACCTCCAATATATTTCTTCTTTAGCTAAAATTTCTTAATGTTTTAGTAGGTATTCTTTCTCTAGATGGTAGGCTTCATTATCGATACCTTTCTTAATAATTTCTTTATTCAAGTTATTAATCTTTTCTTCAATGTCTAGTTTTTCTTTAAAGATGTTTTTAAAGTGTGTATTATTCCATTTTAGAATTTTCTCTTTTATACTTTTTAGTTTTGATACAAAGCAAAACATTTTGGATCCCTGAAACTGTTCCTCCTACCACCATTCTTTGATTTGATCCATAAATGTTTTTTCGTTAAACCACATTTTCTCACATTTGAAGGGATTCTTGCTTGGTTTGATTTGCTCCTTTATTTCCATTTTCACTAGGAAGTGATCTGAGCCCGCCATTGATAGAATTTTTGCACTTACAAGCTTATCCATACTATGATCTCTTTTAAGTAAAAATCTGCCTAGTCATTATGCTATATAATAGAAACCTTTCCTTCTATTATTCCATGTGTAAATGCCATTCTTTGTAGTTATATCAATGAGGGATTCCTTCTAGATCCAGTTTTTAAAATCTTCCATGGCTCTAGGTGCAGGGTTAATTCCTCTCTGTTTCTCTTCCTTACTTAATATCACATTGAAGTCTCCTCCTAAGATGAATGTTTCTTGGGGCATTGATCTGATAAAAGTGCTAATTTCATTCTAGACTATTAATTTGTTTGCTATCTAGTTAGGCCCATACACATTTATTAGGATTACCTGCAGATTTGTCTTTGTGCTTGTTACTCTTGCTCCCATCTAATTGGTGTGGGAGAAGAGGATTTCTGTACTAATATGCCGTGGGTTCTAAATTATTCTGAGACCTCTTGTGCTCCCTATGATTGGTGGAATTCTGATTTCCATTTCTCCAATTTCTTACTAAGCTTTATACCTTCTTCGTAGTTTAATTTTGTTTCTTATAGTAATGAAATATCTGAGTTGAATATGGTGAGGTTATGCTTGACCAAGCATTTTTTGCTAGGGGCATTTAGGCCCCTAGCATTCCAAGTTGTGATATTCATTGTTCCTTGGGAAGGTTCTTCCCCTTCCCACTTAGTAGAATATCAAAGATCTTAGTTTGATCCTTTACCTAACTAGCTACCTCTCTAAGCTCCTTTAACAATTTCCTTCCATGCTTCTACTTTGACTTTCCATAATTAGGTGTTTTCATTCCTTCTTGATTTACTATGATGCCTATCCTTTCAAGATTTTGTTCTTTTATTACTTTTTCAGCAATCACCGAGTCTTCTCTTTCCTGCAAATCCTCTGATATGATCTCTTTGATCATTAATTTGTTGATTTGGTATTCCTTGATTTCTTTGGGTTGGTCTAGTCTGTTATCCTTGCTTTCCCTGCTGCCATCATTTTCCTCTGGGTTGTCCTATAGCTCATTCCTTATTCTTTGTTCTTCATTTAGAGGATATTATTTCTCTAGCACTGACCCTCTTCTTTTTGAACTTGATATTGTATTCTCTGGGGTTAATGCAAACATATCCTTCCCATTGCTCGGAGTTTGCCAGAATTTGTAACTTTTCTTTTTCCCTTTTTTCCTTATCATTATATTGCTCCAAAGGAAAAAATTTGCTGGGGGGATGTTGAATTCTTGCTCATCTATTTCCTTTTGCTATGCTCTTTCTTGTGAAATGTTCAAAATCTGTTCTTCTTCTTTATCTGATATTTGATCCAAGTGCACATTGTTTTCTTTTTCTGTTATATTCTTTGTTTGATCCCCCAACCATTCCTTTATTTTTTCCTTATTACTTCCTGAGGTTTCTCCTATTTCTGTGATTCTTATTCTTTTCCCTTTGTGCTCCTTGTGGATTTCTTTTGCTAGTATACTTTGATCGATTAGATCGTTTTGTAGTAAAAGTGTTTCATGCATGAGCTGATTTAATTTCTTGATATTCAATTCCATTTCTTTTATCATTTCTTTTTCCAATTTACAATCCTTACATTTCTTAAATTTGTTCAGTGAGTGTTTTTAGCTAATGTTATCCGTCCAATCTTCCCCTTTGGTTTCATTCTTACTCATCTCTTCTTGTAGATGTCCTTTATTATTTTTTGGCTACCTTTTTCCTGAATTGTTGGCTTTGTGCTCTGCATTCCTCTTAACTCTGAGTTCTTCCATTACTGTATTAACTTCCTCTTCTTGTGTTTTCTATTTACTTTTGCATCTTTTAATTGTTAATCTACCTTTAATGTTATTTTTGAAATGTGATTTAAATAAGTTTGGATCTAGAATTTTGTCTATTTTTCTCGAGTATTCTTTAAAAGTCAAGTAATGAATGAATCTGTTTGTTATTATCTTTTTACATACTGGAAGATTAAGATCTAATTTTATCAAGACCCTAATTGTATTTGTTTTATTTATATTATCTTCAAACCCTATAACTATTCCTAGAGAGTTACCAATTTTCTTGATAGTGTTTTCCTCCATTAATTCTAATGGAATTTCTGAGCTTTCCACCCATTTGATTGATTTTATGTCTTTAATTTTATTTTTATTAAAATTTGGCTTCCATGTTAGAAAATTGATATAATGGCATTTGAAAAAATAGTTATCAGATGTTAGAATTTCCTCTTTATCCTTAGCATTTCTACATAGAATGAACCAGTAATGATCGGCAAAAGAAGTAATGCTACTTACCTTATCACCCCATTTTTTGGCTATGATGCATACCAGCTTGGAACTTTTCCTTAATGGACCATTCCAGTATATGTAGATTCCCTTTTCTTCGTAGTCCTTCCATTTCCCTTCATTATGTGGGTTGCTGATAATGATTTCTTCATAGTCTCTATTTGTTGAGAATCTTTGCCAATTGTTTCTGGCTTCTTTCTCCTTAGTTGTATCTTGATTATTCTTTCAATGCAACATAATATAAGTTGCTTTCCTTTTAACTATCAATGGCGTCTGTGGATTGTGGTGACATTTATACTTTTGTTGATCAAGTGTGCTTATAGCTTTGGATAAAATCTTTGCTACCGGCCCTAAGGGGGCATAATTTTCTTCTGGTATGATTTTAGGTCATTCTTCTTGCTTCTCCTAGTGGGGAGCTTTGCACTTCTTAGGGTTGGGGTTTAGCTCCATAACCAGAGCATACTTGGTTTTGCTGAAAAAATTCTTTTGCCTCTGGATTCTTATTACTTTTTTGACTTGTTTTGGCTAGTGTTGGCTTCATTTTTTCCTATTTATTACTAGTTGCCATCCTTCTTCAACTTTAGGGTTTTGCCTCTTTAGGATTTCTTTATTCTGTTTAGAATGTTGCCTGACCAAGGTTTTAAAATTGCTTTTGCCATTGCTATGGGGATTGTTTTGATCATCTTCTTGCGATGAGAGGGCATCATACCTATTATTGGTTTGCAGAGGGGAAAAGGGCTTTAGCTGCTACTGGTACGCGTGTGCTCTCGAGTTGGGGCAGATTGTATTGATTCAAAAATTTTCTTTTTTCACCATTTTGCAAAATTATTTAAGAGTTTTATTTTAATAATAAACTTTAAATAATATTATTAGTTGACTAATAAATATTATTTTATTAAAAAGAAAATATAAAAATATAAAAATATTTGATTAATTAAAAACTAATTAAATTTATACTTTAAATAAAAAGTCTAAATTTAGAAGTCTAAATTAGAGGTCTAAATTTAGAAAATTAGTTAAAGAAAGATTAGAATATGATGTTATTTAATTAATTAGAAAGAAATTAATTAAATATGTACTTCATTAAAAATATTTATTTTAAAAGTCTAGTTTAAGAAGTTGGATAAAAATAGAATTAAAGTATTAGAATATTAAAGATTTAATAATAATAATATTTTTTAAAGCAAACGTGGCAAGCCACTATAACATTTATTAATCTGATTCAACGGGGTCAACTAGGAAAGAATTGGTGAAAAAAACCCAACATTGTCCCTAACGTTTACAAGTATGTATATATTAATAGCAAGTAATTCCAAAAGGTTATCACCCATCTTAAGATAACCCACTCTAAGCTTCTGCACAATACATATACAATAAGTTTGGCAACAAATAGACTTAGAGCTGCAACATAAGAGATACCTCCAATTGAAAAAAGATAATTGCCGAGATGAACCATAGCTTTGCAATTCTGCCCAAATTGAAAAAACACGAACAGAAGAGCCATAGACCAAAAAAGAGAATTTTGGATTATTTTTATGATTATTTAATTAATAATTATTAAATTAGAGTCACATTTAAATAATGAGCCTTAATTATTCTTACTAATTTAAATAATAAATTATGCTTTAAATATTGCTTACACTAATTAATAAGTGGAGGAAAAGAAAATATAAAGGAATATTTTAATTAAAAAGTTATATAAATGTGCATGAAAGAATTAAATTCAAAAGATTTGATTAAAGTTCTAATTTAGGTGTATTTATATTAATTAAATTTAATAATAATTTATTTAGGAGTTTTATTTTCAATAAACTCTAAATAATATTATTAGTTAAATTAATACATATTATATTAAAAACGTCGCATGATTTAATAAGGGAGAGAAAGATTTAATTTAATAGAGTTTATTTTAATTAAATTGCATAAAGTGTGTGCATGAAAATTAAAATATAGTATATAAAGACAAAGGGTTTTTGCATGATTGCATAATCAAAGCTTTCATTTGAGGGAAAAACTCTTTATGAAGGAAATTAGAGCTCATTTCTAGACACACAGGTTTGGAGGAGCCAATTTATGAAAAAGAGGGTTTTCAAAGAAAAAGGAAGATTCTTGTGTGTTTGTGCAGTCATTGTTTCAGCATCAGATTTAGGTATGATCTTGTGGGTTTGTGCAGTAGTTTCTCATTTTTCAAATTCTTGTCTTTTTCGTGTGTGTCATGTTTTTGTTTTTAGAAGTTCTCTGGGTTGAAACTCTTGTTTGAGAAAATTGATTTCCATTTTAGAATTGTTTGTGATTTAATCTAAAAACCTTTAGTAAATATTGAACTTTAGGTTTTTTTCAAAACCTAATAAATTATGAAATTCACTTATGTATGCACTTTATGTAATGTGTGATTTACTGGTGTTGGAGTTTGGGTGTGTCCTAGCTTTGGCCAGTTAGGATGTTTACCAGAGGCTTGGGGGTTTGTTCTGTGATGTCATGATGATGTTTGTATATGATCTTTTATACTCAACCATGGTAATGTGTCTTGTATGCTCTATGAGATGTTTTGATGCATTGATTGTTATTGCTTTCCAATGTTCCTATGTGAAACTGAGGTGAATGGTGTCACCTATCTGATATAACCTTTGAGTCTTCAATCAATTGTATTTGGATTACTTTTTAGTCACTTGTATAGGACTGAGGTGTTTGTATGATTTGTTCTTTGTGATGTCATGTTATGACATGGATTGGTTTATGTATACTTGATTTTGGGATGAGTCCTATTAGGATGATCGTATTGGTGGAATTTGCGATTATGATCAATGTCTTTCAATACTTGTTAGTTGCTTGTTTAAGAACTATGTATGGTATGTGGTCTTTTGTGATCTTCTGATTTTACTAAGTTTAGGGTAGGTTCTCTATATGTCATGTTGGGAAGTGGCTTGTAATGGAGGCCAGGGTCCAAAGTGGCTACTAGGGTAACCTATTGTAAGTTGTTTAATAAGTAAAAATGTTACACTAAATGGAAATAAAATAAAACTAATATGAGTCTTTGTATGTTCTTGTCCATGCGTCAAGTGCTAGTATAGACTAGGATGGGAGAAGAGAGAATGCTTGGTTGTGACTATGCATCATTATTATGCCTTGTTAGTACAAAAGGATACTAGTGCCACATAGAGTCACTAGGGGGTCGAAGTCAAGTTAGACTACTAGGGTAACTAGCATTGATTCATGTGATAACACTTGCCTACTTGCATAGCTACTTTCCTATGTGTCTATGTTGCCTCTGAGTTTAGTTGATACTTGTGTCTTGGTACCTTTGAGTTAGATTGATTTTAGGTAATTCCTTGAACCTAGATGTTGGATTTACTTGTTGAGTTTTTTATCCTATTTGGGACTTGAGACTATCTCCTCAGCATGGTGGGATTGGACCTTTTTGGGTTCCACAAAGGTAGTGCTTTTTCTTATACCATTGAGATCTGAATGTCAGATGCCACCACTGGATGTGTTTGTGTAGATGTTCCTTTCTATCTATTCTTGTATTTCTATGATGGATGGTTGTACTCTTGTATTGTCTTTTATTTCATAAGATCTTAAGAGATGATGTAATTTATTTCATGATGTATATTATTTTAGCCTTTCATACCTTGTGACCTATACAATGGATGATTCTGCATTCTATTATTACTAAGTGGCATCATATATGATTTTATATTATTTAAATGGATTCATACTGGTATATCATTATTTGATGTGAATTTATTATATATTAGATTTATTATTAATTAAAATTAAATGTGATTCAACATCATGGGACCCTTAAGAATTGTAATCTATTTTATGGTATGTGTTTATGTGAATGTTAATTGCTTCCACTATGTTATAACTATTGTTGTTAAGTTATTATCTTTAACTTTAAAAAAAAATGTTTGACAAACTTAGTAAAACTTTAGGTTAACTTCTTTTGGGTCACATGGTGGGCTGCTACAACACTTTTATCAAAAAAATATCACCTCACAGTACTGACAAATGTCATACAATACTTTCAATATTGAGAAAATATTGCTTGATACCTGCGATTGTAAAAGTGTAGAAAGAATGCAAAAAATGTCAAAAATGCATGAAAATTAGGAGCAAAACTAGAGTGTTCTACCCCATAGCGGGTGCAAAAAATCTACATTATAAATGTGTCACACTTTAAACCCTTCTATCCAAGGTATTCCATAGATTGGAATTCTTGAATTGCAGCTTAGAGCTCCCCAACCATGGAGTGAAAAAGATGTGTTTTAAGCATATAAGGGGCTCTTAGCTAAGCCTTAGAGATACAAACCTTGCTAGTAAACCATGCAATGAGAGGTTCTTAAGAAAAGATGCAAGAATGTAAGTGTCCACTAGAATTCTCAAGACATGCAATGCAAATATGAACTAAGCTAGCATGCAATGCACAATGTAACTATATTAAGCAAGAATGAGTGTTACAATATCCAAGCTAGTTACACTATATGATTTAAGTAACTACAAGATGAACTAAGCTATCATGCAAAATGAATCTAAACTAGTATGCCATGGATGAGAGAATGAGACAAGGAAAGAGAATTTCTTCACAAAGCTCCAAGAAGACTTGTTAGAAAACTTGCAACATAACAATGCTCAAGAAGATGGATCCTTTGAGAAGGAGAGACATCTATCTTTTAAAGGTGTACAAATAGTGGAGATCAAAATAAAGGGATGGGTGATCAAGGGTGAGAGTTGACTTTGGCATGATCCATTTTCAAGAGCATGTCAACCAATGGAGAGAAGTTGACTTTTCAAGTGAGACAAAAAGCATTTCCTTTTTAATTTGAAAATAGAAAAAGGATTTTATGTGTGCATATTGAGTGGGTTAGAAGAATGGGATCTTTTATTTAATCAAAAGGGGACATGTTCTTTTAATCAAATAATGAACTTAGGATAATATAGTCAAACCATAGGTTATAATCAAATTAATTATTTTTTAGCAATTCAGCCTAGGAAGATAATTAATTAATTTAGCCAAAATGTTGAGAAGGGGGCTAATAGTCTAGATGACCATTTTTATGTGGTTACACTTATAAGAGTGTTTCAAGGTTGGGAACCATTTCAACATCCTTTGTATGGTCTAGAGGTAATGTCATTGTGGAAGAGGATTTTGCAAGGGAACGAGCCTCATGATTATGACATTTACATAGAAGTAGAACTTTCTTCTTCAACTCCTTACACTCAACTCTTCACTAAATTTATTCTTCTAGTAGTGAGAATAACTACTACAAATTCCTGGGAGCTAAGGGACCCTGAACCTATGCTACATTTTATAGAGACATAGGAGAAGTTACTATAGGCTTTAGTACTTCACAACAATTTGGATCATATAATGATGCCTGAATTAGCAACAAAAATAGATACTTGGGATCCTCATAGGGAGACTATGCCAATACATGCATGGTTACATCCTTAACTTCCATTATTGTGCCAACACATGGAGCCTTTATATCCAACCATTCTTTGTAAATTGGGGAATGCGATCCATGCCTAACATGCAAGTGATGTGTTTGCATATGCAATTTTATCACCTTGGAAAATTGTATTTGAACCCACTAGCTGAGAACAACTGATTGCTCATTTTATTATACCTAATCTGATGATAGTTCTACAAGAATTTGTAATCAACCTAGCTAATCAACAACTAGAACAATTTAACTAGGTTATGAATTTTTTCTTTCTAAAAATATTTACTATGATATATTTTTGTAAAATTTCTTGCAAACTATACCCATTTTTCCTGGTTTACATTTTTTTGTGTGTAGGATCTAGAGGTAAGTCACTTAGCACAGGTTGAGTGAGTTTTATTGTTTTATTATTTAGATTCTGGAATATATATGAAGATGGACCAATTTTTATGTTGTGCTAATTTGTAATAAGCACCTTAAAAAAGATCTCTTCGTATATATAAAGAGAAGCCCTCAAACAACTAAGAAATGGAAAGAAGCCCTTCAATACTTGTTTCAAACTATCAACTGTAGTACCATAATAATAACACTTCTTCTATACACTATGGATGTATCATATGGTTATGCTTTTGTTAATATTTCCAATTTGACTTATTGTATATAATTGGATGTATCATATGATTAAACTTTTGTGTATAATATAATACTCCTAATTTCTCTATAAAATTGATTATCTGTTTCAGAACCATGCTGTTCAATTATTTGATTGTTATAATAATTAGATTTAAATCCCTATATTTTATTCTCAAATAGGAAGAATTACCATTTCACTACATAAATTAATATTTAAAAAGAAAAAAGAATAGATGAGATGAATTGAACTGATAAGAAAAAAAAAAGCATAGGGCAATAGTGGTGTTATGCAGAGTGACTAAAATGACTTTTGGGGGCCTCATTGAAAGTCTCCATATGCAATGTACATGCATAAAATTGTTCATTGTTTTTAAGTGAAGTTTTCTACTAATTTTAGTTTGTTTTTTTATAGAATTTTTGTATTAAGAATATGGATGTATATTTTTTACAAATAAATGGTGTTATACTTCAATCTATAATGCATATAGAACATTTAATTACTTTACATCTTAGAATGGCATAAAAAAAAAAGTCGGGCTTGTATAAGAATTGTATTGAAACATATAAGAATCTTGTTATAAAATGCAAAATCCATTATTTTATTAATAACCTTCTACCCTAACTCCAAAGGAATTAAACACTTCAGGTATCAAGTATTGGAAACATGGATTCTCTAGTTGATGAAAATTTACAATCTAGAGAATGAAATTGATGAATCTATTACAAACCTTGATAATTATTATACATTAGTTTTCATTTGGGTGAAATACAAATGAAGTGAAATGTGAAGACCTAAAATACATGGATGTTAACAATGAATGTTATATTAGAAATAACAATGACTATAGAGAACAAATGAGCATTCACCAATAAAAATAACCTTGATATGGGTTCCTACTATATTTCTCATGATCAAAGGTTGGTGGACCAAATATTTTTGCAAATGGTATAATCTTTGTTGTGGTAAAACTAGGGAAGTGGTTTGTGTGCACCATGTTTTCTGCATTGGATCCCTTGCATTTCTTACCTTAAGTTCCTTGGTTGTTCACTATGTGTCAATGTATATAATTGGTAGAGATCATGTATAACTATTTGGCTTAAATTTGGGGGAGTTTAAAAACCCATGGTTTCTAATATAAAGATCTCTGAATGTTTAGTTATCAAGCAAACACATGGTTGTAGTAGGTTGTCATATGCATGGAAGCACTAGTATTGTGCTAAATGTCTAGTCTTACACTTGATTAACCTTTCACATGTTTCAACATAAAGATACCAAAAAAAGAGCCCTATTTGTTCCTAGTAGAATGTCTCAAACAGATTTTAGCTAACAAATCAAAGATTTTAAGATGTCCATAAATGGAACTTGTTAAGTATTCTTTAAAAACTTTCAAGAAAC
Source organism: Cupressus sempervirens (assembly GCA_028749045.1). Taxonomy (NCBI): domain Eukaryota; kingdom Viridiplantae; phylum Streptophyta; class Pinopsida; order Cupressales; family Cupressaceae; genus Cupressus; species Cupressus sempervirens. The sequence continues at coordinate 128,908,879 of CM053792.1, forward strand.
TACATTTGTTAGGTATGAAGTATTATTTTATATATAAAAATTGAGTTCTAATAGATTTTTAGAGTTTCATAAGGAATTGATAATGATAATGTAGACCAAGACTATGGTGATACTCATTGATAATCTTTTGTGGGGAGAATATAGAGCAAGGGCATGAAGATCATAAGGTAATGACACAACAATGCAATCATAGAGAAAGGGCATGACATGAAAACAAAATGTAGAGCATAGACATGACTAGGCAATGAAATCATAGATCTCCACACTCTTTTGCTTGATACCTTGTTCAGAGCTCTTTATGTACAACTCTCTCCGTAATCGACCAAATGGGTAGGATTAATGTCTTTTTTTTTTTTTTTTTTAATAATAATGATGACATCACAATTATGATGCCAACATCAATATTGCAAAAATTTTGGGGACAATTGCAAACATGAAAATCACCCACAAATTACACCAATATCGCAAAGTGTCATCGCAATTTGACCCCAAATGTTTTAGTGTGCAATATGTCTAAAGTCGCAAACTTGGTTTGCTTCATATTTTTTTAGAATTAGAGTGAGAAAAGCATTATTGATTTCTTTAAGAAACATACCTAATTTTTTTTGTACTTTCCAATGCTTTCCAAATTTCATCCCCCATTATATGCTAACATTTTTAAAAAGAAACATATTTGAAACCACTTAGACTAGGAGTTTTGCATGGGTATAGTTGGAACAAAGAATTTTTAATTTCTTCTTTAGTGAAGCATCTATTAAGAATAGTATTATGGTCCTTAGTGATGAGTTTGGGAATATTCTACATAAGTGTGGATTGAGCATTAAGATTAGAGAACTTTGAATTATTAAGGATGCATTCAAAGTAAGGAGCCAATTCCTTGGCTATCCTATTAGGATCCTCTAAGTAAAGACCATTAACTTTCTTTATTATAGTAATTTTTTTGATACTTATTCTCAATTCCTATGATGCATACAAAGACAAATCATATTGAGATAAAGTATTATTACTTGAGAGAGTTAGTGCAAGATAAAGAAGTGAGGCTTTAATATGTGAACACAAAGGATTAGACATCTGACATATTCACTAAGGCACTACCTAAAGAGGCACATGTGTACTTAAGAGTAAACTTAGGGGTCATTCTCCTAAATGAGACAAGCTGAGAAGAGATATAGCATTGCATGAAATGTGTTATAAGAATATCTTACATATTGATGTAGGAGATCACACTTTAGGATGAGTAAAGGTGTGGAGTGATGTATAGTAGTGAGTAGAGCTAAAATGAAAGTTGTTACTTAATGAAAAAGGAAGAAATACTCTAGATCAAAAAATGGTTATATTTTCATTTAAAAAATATGTTTAAAAATGAACCTAATATAGTGACTAAAACATCTTTAGCATTGTTTTTAATGAGGGAGAGAAATATAAGAAAACAGTGAAACAAAGGGATAACCAGATGTGGCCATTACCATTCCTAGCTAATGAAAGAAAGCTATGAGAAAGAGAGAGTGATACATAGGATGATGAGAATATGAGGGACCATAAATGTGATGATGGATGATAATCACAATGAAACTAAGAAAGAGAGAACACAAACACAAAGGGAGCTAACTAGTGAAACACTTGAGGTGTTGGTTACTTTTTGGATTGTATGAAAACTAAGAAGATGTCACATTTTGAAGGTGTTTCCATCAATGCCAAAGAGGGTGATTGTTTGAACTTAAAATCTAGAACAATTGTTATGTTTTCATTGATGTCAAACCTTACTAGCAATACATGTGCTAATAATGTAGAGTGCCATATCAACTGATTGATGGAGGGGGTTTGAAAATAAGAGATCATAAGATAACCTAGTGAAATGTTGCTCGTTGAGATGTGAAAGTGTGGTGGAAGTGCAATGGGAACTTGATAAGTTAGTACTTGATGAAGGGTGCTCCCCTTAATACCATAAACATGTAACTGAAACCAAGAAATAACAAAAAATATGAGAACAAAATATGGACTTCTTATTTGTGTCACAAATGTAAAATTACAGAATTCACAAGTAGAATATGCTAATCCGCACGGGCAACTTCATTACAGTAATATGCAAGACTATGCTGTGAACTATCATCCAGAGCTGTCCTAGACAATGTTTGATTCTTTCTTAAATAGGCAATTTTATGCCACTTGGGAAGGTTCTAGATGCTCAAACTTAATAAGTAGGACTGATAAACCCTAACAATACATATAGAGTCAACTAAATATATCTTAGACAAATTATTTTAGAAATTTTAGTAGCCCAACTTTGGAAGGCCATAACTCTCAAATTGTTGCTTTGATTGGCTATTATAACCACTTTAAAAAAAAGCCAGTTCCTATTCTATAGGCTCAAAATGGTGCAAGTGCCATTTCATCAAGTTTTAGGACCTCATCTAGGCAATCTATGGCCTCCAATGGTGAACATGAAGATTTTTTTTGCAAATTTTTCCACCAAAAATCTGCAATAACTTCTTCGATACTTAAGATGGAGCAATGAGACTTTTATGGTAGGCTTATAATTCCAAAATGAACCTTCATGTAGAAAATGAGAACATTCCAAGCTTGTATCAAAAACTTATTAGAAATATCAAGTTCCCATAAATTATTTCCACCCTATCTACTAGTCCTTATTAAAATAGAAAAGACAAAGATTTTTTGTTTTTTGTTTTTTGGGTGATGAAAGATTACTCTTACACCCAGGATGCTCTTGCATCGGACACCCAGAGTAATTTGAGAAGTGACTCTATCACATCTCAGGTGTTCAAAGGAAAACCAATATGGTTAACCTTCCCCCTTGCTAGCCATGATGAATCCTTTATTGGCCTCCCTTTCCATTTGACTAGGTATTCCTCATAAGTTCTATTCTTGGTACTTTTACCAACATGACTGTCTAGTATCTCCTCAATCTCCTTTGTAGCCAAACTAGCTGCTAGAATACTCCATTGTGCTTCTGCAACTTCATCTCCATCACCTCCTTCATAATACTCTATAAAATCTAAAACATTAAATACTGGAAAAATATTCAATTCAGTAGGCAACTCCACTTCATAAGAAATTCTAGAATCATGCCTTTTCACTATCTTGCATGATCCAAACTTCTTCATCTTTAGCTTATTATATGTACCCACTAAAAAATTCTCCTTTCTCAAATAAACTAGACTTCATCTCCAAAATAAAATTTCTTATGCCTCCTTTTCACATGTGCCTTAGCCTTATACAATGTATTCATCTTTATGACGCACTTTCTCACCTCCTCATGGATGTTCTTCAAATGTTTAGAAATTTTTTTTGCCTCAATACTACTTATCTCTCCTTTATCCAATTGCCTCAATTCAAAGGCATTTCAGAGACTACTCTGATATATAATCTGGAATGGTGATTCACTAGTACTCCTATTGAAAAAATTATTATATGAAAATTTTGCCTATTGTAAAATCATATCCCATCCTTTTGGCTTGTCTCCAACCAAACATCTCAGCATGTTTCCCAAACTATGATTCACAACTTCTATCTATCCATCAGTCTATGGATGATGTGCTAAACTAAACTTCAAATCTATCATCAACTTCTTGCATAATGTATGCTAGAAATACCCAAAAAATTTGGCATCTTGAATCTAAAACTATACTCTTTGGTAGACCATGTAGTTGTTGAAATTTGATTGAAATGATCATTTTTGAGAATGGATTAATTAAAGAGGGAGATTTTTTAAGAATACTATGTGTTTCAATCATTATTTTTTCACTAATGTCAAACTTGCTATTTGCTGGCAAGACAATTGCTTATAAGATGCAAGTACTATCACTTAGTTGATTGATGAAGAAGATTTGATCAATAAGAGGTAACAAAAACACCTAGAGGAAAGGTTGAGTTATGATTATGTAATGAAGTACAAGGATCAAATAAGAAAATGATGACATGATGTATTGATAATCTACTTAAGGTTACAAACATTGGCTACACTAAGAAAGTTTAGAAGAACAAGTTACACAAGGTTTTTCAGCCAAGCTTGATCGAGTGGATAGTAGGTGTTGAGCAAAGTCAGTGCAAGCTGAGCAGAAAGTCAATTAGAGCTGATTGAAAGAAAATTCTAGTGAATGTCAAGCAAGACATATTGAAAGAAAATTCTAGTGAATGTCAAGCAAGATAGTTGATGCCAAGCATCACTAAAATTTAGTTGATGCTGAGTGATTTTATAGTTGATGCCAAGCAATGTAGTATCTGTCGAGCATTAGAAGATTGATAAAGCTGAGCTATTGCATTATGTTAAAGATCAAAGATTTGCTAAATCTGAGCTGACAAGTTTATTTTCTTGAAACTATGAACCAGGTGGAAGATAAGGTTAATGAGCTGGTGGCATAGAATTTGATGTAAACCATTTCTAGGAGAAGTTTCTAGAAGAGATATGAGATATGGGGTAGATACATTATATCCTACCTAATCTATTTGAACCCTAAATTGGATAATGGAAAATGAGTAGGAAAATATCCTAATTTCCTATTTATAGGAATGTCTAGTCATGAAGCAAAGATTTCATGTGTGAGAACCTAAGGAAGAGAAGGAGTTAAGGGTTTTGCTTCATCAAGTGACCCAAGAGAAGAGTATACAATGGCATGTTAAGAAAAAGGCTTAAGGAGATGTATGCTTGAAAGGTGAACAAGCTATCAGAGCTACAAAGTATGAAGGCCAAACAGAATGGAGGACTAAACAAAGATCTATAATCTGCAAGAGAAGTTGTAAGTTGTATAAGATCAAAGCTTTACTGTTACTCTCTAACAATTGTATTAGTGTAGGGTAAATCCTTTGGATTAAGGTTGACCTAATAGTCATTTGTAAATCCTTTAACTGAGTGACATTCCAAGTGAATGACCTAAATTCCTCTAACAAGGCTCACTTCTAACAGGGTGATTGAAATCCCTTAACTAGGTCACATTTAATAGTGTGTATTGTAACCTTTAATAGGGTTGGCCTTTCACAAGGCATCACTTTAGAAGGGTGAAAAGGAGTAGCATGTTACTGGTGCTTTTTCCATATTGGCTTTCCACATAAATAATTGTGTCAAGTGTGTTGATGAATCTGTTATATTTCATGCTTTACATTTTTGCAAGTTGATTTGACAATAACCTACAAGTTTTAAGTGATTGCATAATACTATTGATATAAGCATGGGTATGAATGTTTTATGGGTTCACTAAGCTATCAAAAGTTTTATTTATACATTTGGACCTTGGATAACTAATTCCCCCCGCCCCCCCCCCCCCCCCCCCCCCCTAGTTATTCTAAAGTATTCAAATAATTGGTATTAGAGCCATCTACTTAATAGGACTAGTTTGAAGGTACTAGAAGCACAAAGATCAAGATGTCCAAAAGAGAAGTACCCAAACTAAATAGAGATAACTTTCTTGCATGATTTTTTTTGATAAAGCTACACCTTGGAGGACTTCAAGATCATGCAAAATCTACCATTTCTATGGAATATGTTGATCTAGTTGAAGTTTTAACTGCTAAAAATATGAAGAAGAAGAAAGAACACAATCAGGCAATGTTGGAAATTTCCTCTGCCCTAAGCTATGCCAAATTTGAAGATATTAAAGGTATTGAAGGTGCAAAGAAAATGTGGGGTGCCCTAGCCACCATCTATGGAGGAGACAAAAATGTTCAAGGAGCCAAACCTGAGACTCTCAGAGGTAAGTTTGATGATATGAAAATGGAAGAAGGTGAAAATATTGCTCAATATGTTGCTAGGATAAAAGAAGTTGTTAGTGCAATAAAAGGAGCTACTAGTCAGATAGATGATGATGCTATGCTAAGAAAAGTCTTGAGAGCACTACTACCTATTTATGCTATTAGAGTTTTTGGAATTCAAGAACTGAGATGTATTCTAGGAAATAATCTAACCCTTGAAGGTTTGGTTAGTAGACTCATTGCTTTTGAGCTATCTAACTATGATAAATACAAATGTAAGAGTCTTGAATATGCTTTCAAAGCTAAGTTGTTATTGAAGGATTCTGATGAGGTGAAGCAGAAAAAGAAGAGAAAGATAGAATATGTGTCTAGTAATAGTGATATAGATGTTGAACAACTGGAAGCACTACTGGAAAAAAGATTTCACAGAGGTAAAATGCAAATTCAAAGGTAAGTTACCCATCATTTGTTTCAATTGTTACGAGGTTGGGCATATTGCTGCAAGATGTACATAGAAGAAAAAATATAGAGGTGGTGAAAAGTACAAGATTAGAAGAGAAGATGATAGTAAAGATTACAAAGAACAAGGCAAGAAGTCATGCTATATTGCTAAAGAAGAAACTAGGGATGATTCTGATGAATATGATGATGAAGTGGTGTATGTTGCAATGAAGGATGAATCTGATGAAGAAGAGGCAACTACACTTGTGACTTGTGTGAAAAATAAAAATAGATGGATCATTGACAGTGGATGCTCACATCACATGACTAGAGACAAAAGTAAGTTCATTAGCTTAAATTGTTATAAAGGAAATAGTGTAAGATTTGGTAACAACACACCATGTTTGATAAAAGGAAAAGGTCCTATCAAACTCATAGATAAGATTTCATGTGACAATGCTTACTATATTGAAGGATTAAACTCTAACTTGTTGAGAGTGTCACAATTGAAAAATTTGGGATGCAGGGTTGAATTTGAAAGCAAGATTGCTAAGATATATGACACATATGGGAAAGTGAGTGGAAATGGTGAAAAAACTAGAAGTAATCTATTGTATCTTGATCTAGAGGATGCTACTTGTCTTGTTATAGAATTTGATGATGTATGGCTTTGGTACAAAATGTTATGTCATGTTAATTTTGATAACTTGGTTAGTATCAGTAACATGAAGAAAATTAAAGGTTTGCCTAAGTTAAAGAAACTTGAAAATACAATGTGCAAACAATGTCAATTAGGCAAGATGACAAAGACAAGCTTTAAGAGTAAAGCTTATACCTCTAAAGAAATACTAGAAATTGTTCATATTGATTTGTGTGGACCAATTAAAGTGAAAATCTACAAGGGAGATAAGTACATAATGCTATTTGTTGATGATTATTCTAGGATGATGATAGTTATGTTTTTGAAATAGAAATCTAATGCTTTCTAAATGTTTAAGTCGTTCTTAGCAAGAGTTGAAAAAGAAATAGGTAAGAGTTTGAAATGTTTAAGATTAGATAGAGGAGGAGAATTCACATTAAATGAGTTTGAGATGTTCTGTAATGACAGAGGAATCAAAAGATAGGAATTTTCCCCCAGAAGCCCTCCATAAAATGAGATTGTTGAAAGGAGAAATAGGTCTATAATGGACTGTGCTAGACAACTCATGATGGAGAAGAATGTTGCTCTAAAATATTGGAGAGAAGTTGTAAGTACTTTTGTCTATACCCTAAAATGTGTGCAAATCAAGAAATGTACTCATTCAATACCTTTTGAACTATGGTATGGATATCCACCCAATCTAAAATATTTTAAGGTATTTGGAAGTAAGTGTTACATTCTTAAAGATGTTAGGAATGGAAAGCTTGATGCAAAAAGTGAAGAAGGTATATTCCTAAGATACTCCACAAGAAGTAAAGCTTACAAGTGTTTAAATACTAATACTAACAAAATTGTGGAAAGTGCAAATGTGAATTTTGATCAATATACAAAAGTACATGAGGCTAAACCTATGAAAGAACCAAAAGAATATAAATCATTTGTATACTTTTATGAACCTATGCCTATTGAAGAAGATGCTACAAATCAAGCTATAAATCAACAATAAGTTTTAGTGACTGTCGAGTCACATCCTGTGAATGCTTAGTTGCATTCAAGAACTGAGCTGCATTTAGATGCCAAGTTACAAAATGAAGTGGATGGACATTCTGATTTTGAGATTAACATAGATGAAAGAGATGCTAAGATACCTAATAGAGATATAAACAGTGATTATGAAGCTGAAAGACAAAATAAAGAAACAAGAGCTAAGCCAAGATTGTCCAAATATGTCAAAAGACATCATCTTGTTGATCAAATCATTGGAGATAAAGATGCTAGGACAATGACAAGAAACAAATTAAGAAGTGAATCATGTTTGTTGAGCATGAAGGAACCTAAAATAGTGAAAAAATGCACTAGAAGATGTTGACTAATATAAAGCCATAGAAGAAGAAATTGAACAAATAGAGAAGAACAAAACATGGACTCTAGTTCCTAGACCAAAAGACAAGAATGTGATTGGCACGAAGTGGGTATTGGGAAACAAGCTAGATGAGAATGGTGAAGTTACAAGGCACAAAGCAAGATTAGTTTGCAAGGGATATGCACAAGAAGAAGGAATCAATTATGGGGAGAAATTTTCCCTTGTTGCTATAACTCTACTTGCTTGTGCTACATACAAAGGTTTCAAAGTTTATCAAATGAATGTTAAATCTATATTTCTAAATGGAATATTAGAGGAAGAAGTTTACATAGAATAGCCAGAAGATTTTGTTGATGATAACAATAAGAACATGGTATGTAGACTGCACAAAGTTCTATATGGCTTGAAACAAGTACTAAGAGCATGGTATGAGAGACTTCATACTTATCTTGTGAAGATTGGATTTGAAAGGATTGATGATAACAACAATCTGTACATAAAGACAGATAAAGGAAAATCTATTTTTTTATTTGAAATATTTGTTGATGATATCATATTTGAAGGTCAAGATGCTTTATGTAAGGATTTTGTAAATCAGATGAAGTAAGAATTTGAAATGTCTATGTTTGGAGAAATCAAATTTGTTGTGGATTTGCAAGTATATAAGATGAAGTATGGTATATACATTACTTAGTCAAAGTATGTCAAGGAAATATTCAAGACTTTTGGATTATATTTTCCAAACTAGTAAGTACACCTATGGTGACAAGACATATGTCAAAGAATGATGATTCAACTAAAGTGAATCAAACATTATACAAGTCTATGATTGAAAAATTGCAATATGTAGTACATAGTAGACCTGACATTGCATTATCTATAGGGATAGTTGCAAGATTCTTTGCTAATCCTAGAGAGAACCACTTAATGGCCATGAAGAGAATAATGAGATATCTAAAAGGAATAAAAGAGTTTGGTCTATACTACAAGAAGAATGAAAAGTTTGAATTGAGAGCCTAAACTGATGTTGATTGGGCTAGAAATATTGATGATAGAAAGATAACCAATGGAGGAGAATTTTTCTTAGGAAGAGACTAGTTATATGGACTAGCAAGAAAAAAGTTGTACTTCACAATGTACTACTAAAGCTGAATATGTCACTACTATTGTAAACTACACAAACATTGTATGGATCAAACAACCACTCAAAGGAATGAAGGAAGAAATTAGAAAACTAGTGATACTTTATCGTGATAATACAAGTTCTATCAATATATCAAAGAATCTAGTGATGTACACAAAGACAAAGAACATTGCAATCAAGTATCATTACTTGAGAGAGTTATTTCAAGATAAAGAGGTGAAGATGGAATATGTTAACATAAAGGAGCAAATTGCTGATATCTTCACAAAACTATTACCTAAGGATACTCATGAGTATCTAAGAGATAAATTAGGGGTGATACCCCTATCAAAGGCTATCTAAGTAAGAAAAGGAGTGGCCTACATCAAACAAGATGATATTCATATGTTACACATTAATGTAGAGGATCCTACTTTAGGAGCTGCCTAAAGTAATCACAGAGCTGAAATTTCAAAATAGTCACATGCAAGGTGATAGAGGGAGAAACTAGAGAAACTGCAAAAGCTTATATTTGCATATTTTAAGATGACAAGTTCTTGGTATGTGTCTTTGGAATTTTTGTCAAAGAGGGAGAAAGTACATTAAATTAATCATCATTAGAGGGAGAAAGTATATCAGAGAAAGATATCAAGAGATTGTTATCAAAAAGTTGGAGAGTGTTACTGATCTTAGAGGGAGATCAAATAATTGCTGATGTTGCTGATTAGAAGAGGACACTTATATGATGAGGGAGATAGAGAAGAATGTAAGAAAGAGGGAGAAATACTAATCTAACTAGTCAGAGGGAGATACAAGAAGGAACTCAAAGGGAGTTATAAGAAAGAGTTTTGCAACCTAATTAGAAGATGAAAGTTGTTGATAGAGGGAGAAAATTTCATACAAGTTTTCTTTCTGATATTGTATTATTGTTTTAACCTAGTTAGTTTGATTGAACAAGATGTTCATCATTTGATTGACTTGGTTGATTATTTTGGTTTGCCATCAATGCCAAAGAGGGAGATTGTTGAAATATGATTAAAAATATCATTGTTGAGAATGAATAAATTAAAGAGGGAGATTGTTGAAGAAGATTATTTGTTTCAATCATTATTTTTTCACTAATGTCAAACTTGATATTTTCTAGTAAGACAACTACTTATAAGATTCAAGTACTATTACTTAGTTGATTGATGAAGAGGATTTGATCAATAAGATGTAACAAAAGCACCTAGGGAAAAGATTGAGTTATGATTATGTAATAAAGTACAAGGATTAGTTAAGATAGTGATGACATTTTGTATTGATAATCTACTTAAGGTTACAAATGTTGGCTACATTAAGAAATTTTAGAAGAACAAGTTACACAAGGTTTTTTTACCAAGCTTGACCAAGTGGATAGTAGGTGCTAAGCAAAGTCAGTGTAAGCCAAATAGAAAGTCAATTGGAGCTAAGTCAAAGAGAATTCTAGTGGATGCTGAGCAAGACAGTCAATTTTGGGCATCAATAAAATGTAGTTGATGCCAAGCAATGTAGTATCTGTTGAGCATTAGAAGGTTGATAATGTCAAGCTACTACATTATGCTAAATATTTAAGATTCACTGAATCTAAGCTGATAGGTTTGTTTTCTTGAAACTTGTGAACCAGATGGAAGATAAGGTTGATGAGTTGGTGGCACAAATTTTGATGTAAACCATTTTTAGGAAAATTCAAATGGATTTTAGGAGAAGGTTTTAGAAGAGATATGAGATATGGGGTAGATACATTGTATCCTACCTAATCCATCTGAGCCCTAAATTGGAGGATTGAAAATGAATGGAAAAATATCCTAATTTCCTATTTACAAGAATGTTTGGTCATGAAGCAAAGATTTCATGTGCGAGAACCTAAGGAAGAGAAGGAGTTAAGGGTTTTGCTTCATCAAGTGACCCAAGAGAAGAGCCTACAATGGCATGTTAAGCAAGAAGACTAAAGGAGATGTATACTTGAAGGGTGAACAAGCTATTAGAGCTACAAAGTATGAAGTCTAATTAGAATGGAGGACTAAACAGAGATTTGTAATTTGAAATAGAAGTTGTGAGTTATATTAAATCAAAGCTCTACTATTACTCTCTAATAATTGTATTTGTCTAGGTTAAATCCTTTGGATTAAGGTTGACCTAATAGTCATTTGTAAATCCTTTAACTGGGTAGCATTCCAAGTGAATGGCCTAAAGTCCTCTAACAAGGATCAATTTTAATAGGATGATTAAAATCCCTTAACCAAGTTACATTTAACAATGTGCATTGTAATCTTTAATAGGGTTGGCCTTTTATAGGGCATCACTTTAGAAGAGTGAAAAGCAGTAGCATGTTACTAGTAGTTTTTCCCAAATTGGGTTTCCACATAAATAATTGTGTCAAGTGTGTTGATGAATCTATTATGTTTCATGCTTTATGTTTCTACAAGTTGATTTGATAGTAACCTACAAGTTCTAAGTGATTGCATAATATTATGGATACAAGCATGGGTATGAATGTTTATGGGTTCACTAAGTTGTGAAAAGTTTTATTTATACATCTAGACCTTGGATAACTGATTCACCCCCCCACTCAATTATTATAAAGTATTCCAATGGTAGTCTCACCACTTCTTTGAAAAACAACTCTGCCACATGAACAATGCCACTAGTTTCCTTGTAAGGAATAAAATGTGGCATCTTTGAAAACCCGTCAACCACCACAAAGAGAATCATGCCCACATTGTGTCCTCTGAAATCTAAGAACAAAATCCATGCTGACATCCTCCCATAGATTCTCTAATACATGTAATGGATTATAAAACCCTGTATTCTACTTCACTCCTTTTGCCATCTAACATACTCTACAAGTTTGTACAAACTTCTTCACATCTTGCTACAACTATGGCTAGTAATAATTATCAGCAACCAAAGCAATGGTTTTATCTTTTCCAAAATGTCTAGCCAATCCTCCACCATGCTTCTCCTTGATGAGATTCTCTCTCATTTAACTTCTAGGAATGCACAATTGGCTTCCTTTGAACAACATACTATTCTTGATCATGAAATCCAACCACTTTCTCCTATCAAGTGTAATAGGTTATGTACAAGCTTTCCATGCTTTACCAAAATTAGGATCATCTGGATACAAAGTACTAAGTTCCTTGAACCCAACCACTTCTATCTGCATCTCTGCTAGTAAAAGTTGTCTTTTACTAAGAGCATATGAAACTTTGTTAGACTTTTCACTCTTGTGTTTCAAAAAAAATGTATAACTCTACAAAAAACTCAACCCACTTCAAATGCATTTGTTTCAATTTTCCTTGACTACTCAAATATTGCAAAGCTTGATGCTCAATATACTAAATAAACTCCTTAGGAAGAAGTTAGTGTTTGCACTTCTTCAATGCTTGATCTATAGCATAAAATTCTTGATCATAAACATAATATTTTCTTTTTGTATCATTTAATTTCTCACTAAAATAAACAATAGGTCTACCTACTTGGCTCATATCAGCTCCTATTGTAGTACCACTAGCATCACAGTCTACTTGAAACACCTTGTTAAAACTAGGAAGTGCTAAAATAGGCTGCTCAGTAACTTTCTATTTCAACAAATTAAAACTCTTATCTACTCCTACATTCCACTTAATTTCTTTCCTATCACCTCTAATTGTTTTAGTCAATGGTCCAAAAATAAAACTAAAGCCTTTTATGAATTTTCTATAAAAACTAGCTAGTCCATGAAAATATCTTACCTTTATTGCACTCCTTGGAGTAGGCCATTCAATGATAGCCTTCACTTTCTCTAGGTCCATTTTAAAACCTTCTACTAGAACCACAAATCCAAGGTACATCAACTCCTTCTTTACAAAACTACACTTCTTTAGGTTTATCAACAAATTTTCTTCCCCCAACTTATCAAACACCTTGTGAAGATGAATCAAATGCTCCTCCAATGTCTTACTAAAGATCAAAATATCATCTAGGTAAAAAATAAAAAAATAACCCAAAAATTCATTTAGTATCTCATTCATGAGTCTCACGAAAGTGCTCAAAGCATTGGTTAGCCCAAAAAGCATGACTAACCACTTGTATAGTCCTTCTTTGGTGTTGAAAATAGTCTTCCACTCATCACCTTATTTGATCCAAATATGATGGTACCCACTTTGCAAATTACTCAACTCCACTCAAGCAATCTATAATATCATCCATCCTTAGCAATGGAAATTTGTATTTGATTGTAATCTTGTTGATAGCATGAGAATCTATGCACATCCTCCATTCTCCATTCTTCTTTGGTGCTAATACTGCTCATACAACACATGGACTTAGACTCTCTCAAATCAACCCCTTTTGCAATAACTCATGAACTTGTCTATTCAAATCTTCACTTTCTTCGAGTATCATTTTGTGTACTACCTTGTTTATCAAACTGGCTCCTAGAAACAAATCCACCTGTTGAGTAATATTCTTCATTAGGGGTAATCCACCATGTATATTATTTGATACAATATAAGCAAACTCTCCCAACATATCTACAACTTTTGCAGGTACCTTCTCTACTTCATCTTTACTATCTTTTGGAATTATAGAAAAACACATATGCTCACACTTCATACCTTTGAGAAACTCTTTTTCATCAACAAAACATCTTCTGGAAGCACTACATACCTTTTCTTCTTTCTCCTTCAATGACTTTAACTTATGTTTCACTCCATCCTTGGTCAGATTGTATGTATTTTCTCACCCATTGTGTAATTTATGTCTGTCAAACTACCACAATCTACCTACCAACATATGACAGATGTCCATAGGTATGATATCACATAGTACCTCACCCTGGTAGCTTCCAATCTTGAAATTCATTGAGCATTGCACATTGACCATGACCTTGTGGTCATCTTGCATCCAAGCAATATGACATGGATGTGAGTGTTTCTGTCTCTTTAGCTTCAAATTTGAGACAATAATTTTTGACACTAGATTGTCAGTACTTCCACCATCAATGATCACATCATAAAACTTATCTTCACATCTGTACCTTGTCTAAAGTAATCTCCTTCTTTGATCAAGTTCATTCTCACCACTCAAAAAAACTCTTTTGTTAACTAAGACTTCTCCTCTTTCAACATCTTTACAATCTGATGATTTGGCATCTTCATCAACATGTGTAACTTTGGAATGGCCTCCTATTCTTTGATCTATCCTTCCTTGGCACTGGGTACATTAAAATTCTCTATGCCCTTCTTCTCTATAGTAAAAACATTTCCCATAGAAGCCCTCCTCCTCCATATCCTTGTCCTCTGCCTCTTCCTCTTTGATCTCTATTTTTATGGTCATTGAAATGATTGGGATTTTTTCCACTTTGGTTCAGATTCCTACTTCTAGCCTCATCCTTATTCTTCTGATCATCATTATGGTCTCCATAAGATCGTCTGCTAGATCTTCCATTGTGACCTCTTCTGATATTCTTGTTATCAAACTTCATGCTCAGTTTCTCTTCAACTCTTAGGAAAAATTGGTATGCATCCTCAATACTATTCATTCAAACCAAACTTTTCTCATCCTAAATACTTGGCCTTAATCCATTAAGATAACATTCCACTTTCTCCTTATCGACTTCTACATGTTCGGTTCTAATGAGAACTAGGTAGAACTCTTTGGTACACTCTTGAATATATTTTCCCACTTGCTTCATCCCTTGCATTTTCTTCAATAAATCAAGCTCATAATCTAAAGTGATTAATTTTTACTTTAGTTTAGCTATCATCTGATCCCATCTAGTGATTGTGTCCTTTCCTTTTTTATTTTGCTCCAACTAAACCTCCTACCACTACATCTTTGCATGTTCCTTTAGTTTTTCCTTTGCAAACTTGACCTTATCAAGACCATCAATATATTCTTTCTCAAAGTACTCCTCAAATTCATTGATCCAATCAATCAGCTCCTCTAGGTTGAGATTTCTAAAAAATGTGGGAATCTCAAACTTAAGTCTTTTTTCTAATCTTGGGGATGGTCCTAAAAAGCCTCTCTTCCTCTAGGCTTAGAACTGCCTCTGCTTCAACATTTTCTTCTACTTTGTCCTCATCCTCACTTTCATCTCTTATAGCATGATTTATTCCTCTATGCATTTATTCTTCCAATGCTTGTATTTGTCTTTGGAGGGCTCATAAACCCTCAGATGTAACACTTATAGCTCTTCTGCCATGCTCTCTTCGTGGATGCATTTTTATGCTTCTGTTGAAACCATTGTGCAAATTTCCTCTCAATCAAAAATATGTCTACATGCTCAACCCAAACCATGGTCCTAGTTGAAACTTCCTCATAGTTGGAAATCTATCCACACACTCAAGAACTAGAGCTCTGATATCACTTGATGAAGAGTGCTCCCCTTGATACCATAAACACATAGCTAAAATGAAGAAATGACAAAAAATGTGAGAATAAAATATGGACTTCTTATTTGCACCATAAATGTGGAATTAAAAAATTCACAAGTACAATATACTAACCCACATGGGCACCTTCATTATAGTAATATGAAAGACTATGTTGCAAACTATCACCTAGAGCTATCTTAGACAATTTTCAGGCCTTTCTTAAATAGGAAATTTTATACTGCTCAAGAAGGTTCTATTGCAAATATGAATTCTAATGATATTCCTATGGGGGAGTATTGTAGATACATTACTATGATGATATGTTATATTCATGATTGAGTTTTTCATTGATGTAAAAGTAGCAATTTTCTATGGTATCTCATAGAAGAAAAATAGAAAGATCAAGTTGGTATGAACTATTAGTTGAGTATTATAACTATTCGAGGTTATGGGAAATACTTCTAAGTATCTAGTATATGTATTAAATATTGGAATATTAAATTATTTAAGTTTGGATGAAGTTATGTAATTTTTGGTGATGTTTGTTCTAGGATAGAGTTTATAGAGGCATGTTTTGATAAACTTTTTATATCTCTTAGTAGAGTATTTATTCTGAGAATCAAGGTTGAGAACATGAAGAAGACATGTTGGTGATGACATGACTAAGTTTTCTTGTCATAATATTGCATGTATAGAAAGTTATTCAAGTTACAACATGGAAGATTAATGTTATCGCTAAGTGTAAAATGTTCTTAATGTGGTCCTATAATGATTACTTGAAAATGTCTAATAAGTAACTTATGGAATTGTTTTATGGACTCGGTATAAAGGAAGGAAATTTTCCTTTATCATGTGATGGATGCATATGGATGTAGATGATATTTTTAAGTATTAGTAAGAGCAAAATATGGTGTTGAGAAGAATAGTGTGGAAATAAAGGAAACATCATTGCTGAGGTTTTGCTGAGTGATTTGAGGTTTTTTATTTGGATCTAAGGTTAATGACCTAGTCTAAAATGTTTGATAGTGACTAGTTTGGTTAGAAAAACAAAGGAAAGAATAACATAATAGTAAATTTCATGTTTGACTAGTGAGCTCTTCTTGTAGTTGGAATTGCATGTTTGTGTAGTGGGCTCTTCTTGCATACATTGTACTACAACTCCTAATAGAGTTGGCACAACTCCTAATATGGTTGGAATCTCCTAAAAGCAAATCAAAGTCTCCTAACAAGGACTCTATGTACTAAATATTGTAATAGAATCCTAATAGGGTCCACATCCTCTAACAAAGAATATTTATAGAATTTCAAATCTGCAAATACCCACTTTGACCGAAATTCTCATAACTTATTCATTTATTCATAAAATTGAACCAAACCAAAAGAATGAGAAGGAGGATTTATCATTCTATATATTTTTTAGTATATTAAAATATTTACAAGTCATATAGGGTTATACAAGACTTGGAAACAACACTAAAACTAAAACACAAATCAAAATAACAACAATAGAATGCACCAAAAATGTATCAAAGTATTTCCTCTTCCCCAAATTAATTTGGTTTGGCCATACAATGGTATTTATACCCATTTTATAGTTGGAAACCTTCCTAACTACCCCCAAGACCAACCATATACACCTTTATATCATTTTTGTATTTTCATGTTGCATTTTACAACTTTTTATCCAACTTTTACATTTTTGACAAAATGGCTTCATAGACTTTACAACTTGACCCAAATACAATATAAATGAATCAAAAAATGGATTTAAATATCTCAAATAAGGAATATTAAACTTCTCATTTTCTTATACTTTGAGTGCTCCTACACTAGACACATTCATTGTACATCATTACAAATCCTAAGGGAGCTTTACCTTATAATTCAGAAAGTAATGATAGAACACATAGACTGACTCATCAGTTGGTGACATCCTTTTGTTTCAACAAAAAAATGGGCATTAAAAGTGTTAGGTTATAAAATCTAATAGGAGAATAGAATATTTGTAGGAGTTGATGAAATCCAACTCCACAGCTCACCAAGATCACCTACGTGAAAATAACTTGTCGAAAGGAAACCAAGAAGGAATAGGTGGAGCTTGGAAAAACTCTAAATGGACATGAGAGAGAACATATTGAAAAATAATGAAAATGTATTTACAATGAAAATAGAATATGAGTTGTAGAATAAGTGGGAAAGTGGTAGAAGATAAGGTTGACAACTAAGCACACTTTCACAAAAAGGTGGAACATGCTAGAAGGGAACAAACTTCCGTGTTGTCAAAAACTCATTGCTACAACTAATAACTACTAAATATTAAATAAATGCATTAACCTAAGTAAGATTAAGTAAATAGAATAAATAATTAATAAATAGTTAATTATTTACTCTAATACCCCCTGTTAAGTGCAATTTAGGGGAATGCCTTAAGCTCACAAAACTAAGATGAAAATGTAGAATGGGTCCCAAAAAAAAGGCCATGTTAGGTACCCATGTAAAATGCAAAGAGATAATACAAAGAGATGAAACCTTTGAAAATGGGGAAAGAGAGAAAACCATGTGGGAAAATTCTTCCCAAAAAAGAGGTAAGAAGCTAGTGAAGAATTGAAGAAGTCTCCAACTAGAGAAATGTCCCAATAAAACAAGGAAAAAAAGTGATCATGAAGGGCATCATTGAAGCATGAAGAAGCTAAAAAATCTTCCATCAAAAATAAATTGCTGATCTAAAGAATCTCCATGGAAGAAGAAGGCACAAATTGAGTGTGTCTATATGGTAGATGATCCATCTCACCAAAATGCATAGGTAGCTAGCCACTACAATCACCTCATATATAAGATCAACCATTGAATACATAGCTCACACTATCAAACCATTGAACCAAGGATGCATTAGAACAACATAATAACCTACATGCAAATAACTTGTGAAAGGGAAACCAAGAACGAAGAGGTGGAGCTTGGAAAAACCCTAAACAGACATGAGAGAGAACATATTTCAAAACAATGAAAATGTATTTATAATGAAAATAGATTATGAGTTGTGAGATACAATGAGAGAGCTCAAATATAAAGGCCTCATGGAATCTTGTAGAACAAGCTAGAAAGTGGTAGAAGATAAGGTTGACAACTAAGCACACTTCCACAAAAAGGTGGAACATACTAGAAGGGAACAAACTCTCATTTTGTCAATAACTCATTGCTACAACTAATAACTACTAAATATTAAATAAATGCATTAACCTAAGTAAGCTTAAGTAAATAGAATAAATAATTATTTACTCTAACACTATTAGTGGACAATTTTTGGTGACTCTACTAGGGAGAATTCAAAATTAAAACTCTGAAGAATTTCTCTTCATAATTAGTTTACACTCTAGATCCTTATATGTTTTAAGTTGCTTATAGAAGTGAAGTGTTTTCCATAAGAACCTAATACTAGTTTTAGAGCCTCAACATGCTAAGAGAAGAGAAGCTAACTCAAAGTTGAAGATTGGTAAAGTTTCCTTGATCATCAAAGTTAAGGTAAACTCAAAATACCATTTTTCTAAATAATTGATTCATCTTAGATCCCAAGTATACCACGAGTGACAAGGAGAGAGGAAGGATTGACCTAGTAAATGAAGAACTCAAGAAAGCCAAGTTTCTTATTCTAGAAGATATTTTTAGAAAATGAAGAGCACTTTCAAGGGAATCTATGGCTAAGAAGCTCTAAGAAACTCACTTGCCTGCGGTGATTCCTAGTAGAACAAGGAGAAGTCAATCTTCTTCACCTCCTATTGTTAGAACTTCTATTCCTCCTACTTTTGATGCTTTTTTTGGTAGCTTAAAGAATAAATTTGACAACTGAGTGTCAATACACTTAACCAAGATCAAGTGCTGAGTAAGATAACAAGTGTTGAGTGCAATAGGTGTCGAGTGTTAACAAGTGCCAAGTACAACAAGTGCCGAGTGTTAACAAGTGCCAAGTACAATAGGTGCTGAGTGTTAACAAGTGCCAAGTACAATAGGTGCCGAGTGTTAACAAGTGCTGAGTACAACATGTACTGAGTAATACTATTTTGTTTAGGTGCCAAGCTATCTAGGAAACAACATGTGCCGAGTATCAGAAATACTTCAGGAGCCAAGTAACTCAATAGATCAGCATAAAAGTTTGAAATTGCACAAACTATGATGCAAATAGTTTTTGCAGCTGACAGAAGGTAAACTTCGAGAGGTTTAATGATATAACCGAATCTTTTATTTTTCTCGTGCAACTCACATGCAGCCAATAAGAAAAATAATAAAGGCATGCAACCAATCAGTAAATAAAACAAGTATTGAGTGGGAAATTGAGATTCAATATGGATCGTAGATCCAAATCAAACCCTAAGTCTTTGAAGTCTTTATAAGGAAATAAAAATTTCATTGTACATATATGGAAGGACATATAAGGGTGCATAAGAAAATCTATTTTCAGAAGCAAGGGTTATCAAATCATGAAAGATCAAGATCAGGAGAAGGTGAAAAAGGAGCCTGCATTTAGCAATCAATGATTGTAATCTATCAGGTTTATTGTATCTAATACTCTCTAGCAATTGTATTAGAATAAAAATCCTATGGTGATAGGTTAGCTTTATAGCTATTTTGTAAAGATCCTTTTGATTAGGTGATTAAAATCCTTTAACCGGGTGACACTTCATGTTAAGTGTTTGTAAATCCTCTAACCAAGTCACTATTAATATAGTGTAAAGCCTTTAACAAGGCAAGCCTTTAATAGGGAAAACCATCAGAAGTGGTTGAACAATATTGCTACAGTAAATTTTTGTGGGTATCATCCCCACCTCATTTTTACCTTCTTATTCCTGGAGGGTTTTTCGGTTACCAAAATTTTGGTGTTATGAGTTATTGATGCATGAGTTTTGTTACATGTTTATTTGATGTATTTACATGCATGCAACTTACTTTTAGTTAAAAGTTTTATTGGCTAAAGTTTTATACTTATGATTCACCCCCCCTCTCATAAGTACTCTTTCCATATTTGAATATTCCAACAATTGGTATCAGAGCTAGCCAGGTTCTCACAACGAAAAGCCTAATAGCTTGGAGGGAAAGATCTAAAGATGGAAGCTTTCAAACTTGAAAAGATCATTGAAAATCAGGTGATAGATGTGCAACTTGCTCTGCATAGCTTGGAGGAATTTAGAAACAAAGTGAGAAACTCATTAAAAAAGAGGAAGGATCTAGCCATAGCTGAAAATGATATACACTACAAGGAGATTGATACCACCAACATATTTTCCAGTGGAGACACTAAAGAGTTTGATGCAGCAATAGCAGAATTGATGGAGAAAAATAAAATTCAAGCAGATGAGATAAGAACTCTCAAGATGGAACATGAATCATAGGCTATAATGATATGTGAAATTACTGAACAAAAGAAAAGAGCAGTTGATGATAAGGTCATGATGGAAAATAACAAAAGGAATCTTGCAAACAGACTTGAAGAAAAATGTACTGAACTGACAAGGATCTCAAACATGCAGATGGATACACTTGCCCAAATGATGAACCTTCATCATAAACTCAATGTAAAGGATATTGAGATCTCTACCTTGAAGATGCAAAATGAACAAATGCAAAATGAATTGAACAAAGAAAAAGAGGTAGCAGAGAATCTCAACAAATCAAGTGAAGCAATCAAGTATTTTGAACAGTTGCTGAAATCACCAAAATCTGCACATGATACATTAGGACTAGGATACAATAGAACTAAAGTTGGAGAATCTTCAAAGAGTGTTGAACAAAGAAGTGATAAAGGTAAGAATTCAAAACCCACTTGTCATTTCTGTAATAAGAAGGGACATACAACTAATGTGTGCAGGAGTAGAAGATTCAATCAATCAAACATACCCAAAAGTTTCTGTCACAAGTGCAACATGCAAGGACATATGACACAAAATTGCGAATCCAATGTCACAAGGACTCAAAGATTTGATGGACATTGTTATAATTGCAAAAAGTATGGACATAGGGCATTTGAATGCAGATCAAAACCTATGTGGATAGTAAATCAACTAGCAAAGACATCAAACTATGAATTTTGGGATTACAACACCAGGTACAACTGTCACTATTGTCAAGAATATGGACATATCCCATAGAACTGCATAAGAACACATTTTAGAGGGAACTACAAAAGATGTTTGAGTCAAACCACATGTTTTAGTTGCTTAAAAACTGGTCATGTTAGCAGAAATTGCCCAACAAGGTCAAAGGCATCAAGTTCTGAGTTCAGCAATGGAAAGGAAAAGATAGATGTTGGACATATCAAAAGTGAAATGAATAAGACATGGAAGAAGAAAGATGAGTCTAGCACATCAAGTATAGAGATCACTTCACCCAATAGGTCAAGTGATCACACTTCATCAAATTAAGAAAAGAACAAGTGTGAGGGATTGATAAACCAAGTTACATCATAGATCAGTCCCAAGACATATAAGAACCGCAAAAATGAAATCATCATAAACAAAGATGCTAAGTCAAAATTGAGAACTTTTTGAAGATATGTCGAAGTTGCCTTCAGGAGCCGAGTTGCTAACAACGACCGAGTTGATAGTTGATGCCGAGCTATGAAATATCAATAGGAGTCAAGTAAAGTAAAACATAATGGGAGCCGAGTCATGACGAAACCTTTCAAGTGCCGAGTAGACAGTTGGCAACATACTAAGCATTTATTACTCTATTTTGAAGGGTACATAAATCTGATTTTTGATCATTTTCCCACCATTCGAACAAGAAGCAAAGCAGAAAAAGAGTGGAGAAGATCAAGATCAGCTTAGAAGCCATTTGTGAAGATTTCAATAGTGATTCAAGACAAATTTCATCGATTTAAGGTATTTTACTTAAGTGCTGAGCTACGTAGGACTTATAAACTTGTTTAAATTATAAACCCTAGTTTGGAAAACAATGGCATCTAGGTCAGGAACCACTAAGGGTATAGAGAGTCATGAAGTTTAGTTGGTCAACAACGAAGTTAAACAACTTGAATTTAATCCCATTCCAGAAGTAGCATACAAGAATGATCTTGCAGGTGCATTATTAGTTATTCTGGATAAAGTTGTTATGGTCCAAGATGTTCACAGATGTTATAATTGCAAAATAGGTGCCATAGGAGACTTAGAAATTCATAATGCATATGATAAACTATGTGAAAAAAAAGTACTAAAAAATGAGTTTTCAATAATAGAAAGAAAAGGGTTGACCAAAACCCTAGCATTTCTGATTGTTTTCAAAACTGAATGGGTATGGATAGTTTTGAGCCGAATACATGACAAATCTTTTTGGTTAGATTCAAGGCCAGTAAAATTCACCAAGAAAACTATTCATAGGGTTACTGATATTCCAACCCTACATCGGCCAAAGACCCTACGAAGTGACAAAAGGGAATTAATAGAGAAAAATATAAGTGCCAAATGGAACAATAGAGGAATGACTATCGACACAGTCACAGATCCCCTACTAGATTTTTCTGTGAGAATCATTTCACATAAATTCTATCAATCAAGCAGGTTAAATAGTGTACCTTGTATAGCAGTTGATGTCGCATACAAGATAATCAAAAGGGATCACACTTATGATTTGACAGAGCTCATGTTTGAACAGATTAATGAAAATCTGGGAGCTATAAGGAAGAGCAAGGGGGATCAATGCAAATTTGGATCAGTTTTGATGTGCATGTTTTTCTATCTGATGAAAGAATTTCCTTTTATGGGTAAGGTAAGATGGAATCCAGATAAAACAATTGTTGAACAAATTAACGGATACATTGAACATATGGGTGAAAATTTTGATGTCCAAATGACTGGTTATTTTGAGGACTTCAAAGAGTCCATGAAAAAAAGAATGAGAATTCTAGTCTCATTGATTGAGAAATATGAAAAAGATATTTGTTTTCTTGTAGATATAGATTATACCTACATATAAGTAGTTATACCTAGAGTAAGATGGCTTAGGCCACTAGGTTATGAACTTGATGTTGATCAAGCCTCTGTAGCAATAACAGCTCTACTTGTAGAAGAAGTTGATAAAAATGCAAAATTTTTTGGAACCTATGATGTTGTCAAATCAAAGGTAATAATAGATTTGAAGACTACTTCAGCAGTAAAGAAGAAAGAAAAAATGGTGAGACAAATCAAAAAAAAATTTGGTATGGAAGAAGAAGAAGGAACAATAGGAGAAGAGGGAGAAGACATTGAAGAAGAAGGAGATAAACTTCAAGGTCAGACTCAAGGGTTAGGAGAAGAAAAAGAGGAAAGTGCTGAGGTAGAAGAAGCCAAGGAAGCACTAGTTAAGAGAAAGACCACAACTCCTTCTGCTCCTAAATCCAAGGGATGAAAGTAGCTGCCTCTGCACCAAAGAGACCTACCACAAGGGTTGCATCACAAAGAGCCCAAGAGGAGGCAAAAGGAAAGAAGAAAGACTCAAAGAAGACTGCTGCTGAGTCAAAGAAAAGGAAATTTATTCCCCAGCCTAAAAAAGATGAGGAGAAAATAGAGTGAGAAGAAAATAGTGAATTTCAAGTGGTAAGACACAAACCCCAGACTGCTGTTGATAAATTATGTTCAAAAATTAGAAATAATGATTTAAAAGGTCTAAAGAACCTAAATTTTTCTAAGCTCACTAAAGAAGAGCAAAATAAATTAGAGGAATCTATGTATGCTATGATGGCTGAGTATAAGCACACACCTCTAGAATTAGATGAATCTATGCCAAGAGAATTGTATAAAATTGTAGAGGATAAATGGAATTTTTTTTTACAAATGGAAAAAGAAATAAGGGAGTCAACATTAGCGAGATTGTTTCCTGATTTGACTAAAGATCAAATAATAAATGTTGTAAAAAGGCATAATAATAGATTGACTCCCAAGTATAGAGCATTCAACATATTGCAGAATAAAATTGAAGAGGTATTTATTAAATCCACAAGATTGTGGAAAATAGTTTACAAGAAAATTAAAGATGTATATAATGAAGAATATAAGGCAGAGGCAATTGCCAAGACAAAGGAAAAGAAAGTATCAGAAACCAAAGAAAAAGAGAAGGAACTAGTGGAGAAGAGTAAAGAAGAAAAGGAAGAAGAGGCACATAATGAGGAGAAAGAGGAAGAGAAAGATATAGCTGAGCCACAAGATCAAAGTATGAAAGACATATAGGTATCTCCTCCTAGTCCTCCTCATGCCACCATCACACCTGTAGATATCATAAAAATAAAGGATGTTACAAATACTTCAAATCTAAACATCAATCCATTAACTGCAAAGGATTTGAAAATCCTTGACCAATCATCACTAGTAGCAAAATTAAGTTCAAATCCTATATTGGTTAGTGTTGATGAATTACAGAATCTAGAAGTCAAGGTAAAAGCACTAGTGCCACCCTCAACCATACAAACTACTGGTATTCTATTACTTCCACCACCACCTCCACCAAGTATAGTCACTTATATGCTCCAAGTGTCGAGTACAACAACAAGGGAAATAAAAGAAACATTTGAACAACCAACAAGTTCAACCCCACCTAGGAATCATAAAAGGGATATTCAAGCTGAAGAAAAAGATGAGACAAAGAAGAAGGAGGAGATTGCAATCTCCCATATTATGAATCTAGCACTCTTACTAAAGAAAAGATTAATGAAATTTAGAGTGCATTGGAAAAAAGAAGGAGACAAGAAGCACTAAGAAAGGAATACAAGAATAAGCTTACATTGAATGAAATTAAAGATATATTCACAGAAGCTTTTTGCCTACAATCTCCAGATGAGTCAAGACCAATTATGGAACAACTATCTGATATAGTTGACCAGGTGACTAATGAAGACCAGGAAACAAATGTCAGATTGCTTGAATGGTCAGAAAAGAAGTTCCAAGGTAAAGTAAATAGTAAAATATCTGGTGATATAGCACTATCTAAAGAAGAACTGGCAAAGAAAGTTATAATAGTTAAAATTGTACTAGGAAACATCTTTTCCCTGTACAACAAGTTGTGTGATTTTTCCACATTCACACAGGACACTAGCCAGAAAATACTGAGCTTGGAAAAAAATCTAAAAATTTCTAGCATGCAACTCCCCACAGATCCAGCTCAGAGTGAGAAGCATTTTGTCCAATCGCTTCACACACAAAGAGAGTTAGCTGTCTTAGCAGCAGAGGAGGCAACCAAAAAAGCAAAATTGATACAAATTCAATTGTCAATTACTCCTCATTTGGAACTACTTCACAAGGAGAAAATAAATGCAGAGACAGTCCTCAGGAAAGACCCCAATCTTTCTTCATCTGATGGACTTGTACACCTAGCAGCAGAGATTGCCATCCAACATAAGACATTGGATGTCACATTAGCAAATTGGGATGCAGCTCTGAAGGTACTCCTTGAAGTAAATAGCACATTTTTGGCTAAGTATGGCATTTCATTGTAAGACCCTTGACATAAGTGTCAAAAAGGGGGAGAATAAGTAATAAGAGAGTAATAAGAAGTGATTAAGTAAGGGGGAGTTAAGTACAGGAATGAAATGATAAGTATGATAAAAGGGGGAGATAGCAAATTTTGAGATAGAAAATTTTGAGATAGCAAATTTTGAGATAGCAAATTTGGAGATAGAAAATTTTGAGATAGCAAATTCTGGGAGCAAATTTTGAATGAAGGATAAATTACTGAGTCACATGGATCTTAATTAAGTGTTTTTGTCACTCATGTCAAAGGGGGAGATTGTTAGCTTAAAGAATAAATTTGACAACTGAGTGTCAATACACTTAACCAAGATCAAGAGTAAGTGCCAAGTAAGATAACAAGTGCCGAGTGCAACAGGTGCCGAGTGTTAACAAGTGCCGAGTACAACAGGTGTCTGTTGGGTGATGCGACGCGCTCCCCTGCCCACAGGTGGTTAATTATGCGGTGTTCCATGTTCACTAACAGTCATGGCTTTTGGTGCAATGGAAAATGGGCCCTACAATTGGTATCAGAGCCTGGTTTTGGCTTGGTCATGGGTTCAAATCTCCCCGGTGCCTTCCTGACCCGCGTAAGCACCTGGTATGCGCATTGAGGGGGAGATTTTTGGGTGATGCAATGTGCTCCCCTACCCACAGGTGGTTAATTATGTGGTTTTCCATGTTCACTAACAGTCATGGCTTTTGGTGCAACGACAAATGGGCCCTACAGTGTCAAGTGTTAACAAGTGCCGAGTACAACAGGTGTCGAGTGTTAACAGGTGCCGAGTGTTAACAAGTGTCGAATACAACATGTACCAAGTAATACTATTTTTTTTAGGTTCCAAGCTATCTAGGAAACAACATGTGCTAAGTATTAGAAATACTTCAGGAGCCGAGTAACTTAGTAGATCAGCATAAAAGTTTGAAATTGCACAAACTATGATGCAAATAGTTTTTGCAGCCTACAAAAGGTAAACTTCAAGGGATTTAATGATATAATCAAATCTTTTATTTTTCCCATGCAAATCACATGCAACCAATAAGACAAATAATAAAGGCATGCAACCAATCAGTAAATAAAACAAGTATTGAGCAGGAAATTGAGATTCAATATGGATTGTAGATCCAAATCAAACCCTAAGTCTTTGAAGGTTTTATAAGGAAGAAAAAATTTCATTGTACATATATGGAAGGACATACAAGGGTGCATAAGAAAATCTATTTTCAGAAGCAAGGGTTATCAGATCACAAAGGATCAAGATCAGGAGAAGGCGGAAAAGGAGCCTGCATTCAACAATCAAGGATTGTAATCTATCAGGTTTATTGTATCTAATACTCTCTAGCAATTGTATTAGAATAAAAATCCTATGGTGATAGGTTAGATTTACAGATATTTTGTAAATATCCTTTTGATTAGGTGATTAAAATCCTTTAACCAAGTGACACTTCATGTTAATTATTTGTAAATCCTCTAACCATGTCACTATTAATACAGTGTAAAACCTTTAACAGGGCAAACCATCAGAAGTGGTTGAACAATATTGCTGCAGTAAATTTTTGTGGGTATCATCCCCACCCCAGTTTTGCCTTCTTATTCCTAGAGGGTTTCTGGGTTACCAAAATTCTGGTGTTATGAGTTATTGATGCATGAGTTTTGTTACATGTTTATTTGATGTATTTACATGCATGCAACTTACTTTCAGTTAAAAGTTTTATTGGCTAAATTTTGATGCTTATGATTCACCCCCCCTCTCATAAGTACTCTTTCCATATTTGAATATTCCAACATTTTTGTTGATTGGTGCGACACTCCCTATTTCAGTCACTTTTCAAACAAATCATATCATTGTATCAATAGTTATGGTAGTCTCTTGGGGAAATGCAATTGTTCCTCTTAGCCTTGTAACTAATAATGATTTTCCAACAGCATCAAGGAAAAATTTCACAAGATTAAATGGTGATGGCACTATCTCTATAGAAAAACATCTAAGTGTTTTGCATAAAGCCTATGGTGTAGTGAACCCCCAACATGAAGATGTAGCAGTCAAGATGCTTGTGGATACTTGCATAGATGATGTTGCTGATTGATTACAAGATTTACCTATAGGGTGCATTACATATTGGGATCACACGAAACAAAAGTTTGAAGAACACTACAGGAGTACTAAAGATGCACAATTATTATTTCTATAATTAGCACAAATGAAGAAAGAACCATCATTTCCTATGAGATATATTAATGCAAATTTTAACAAACTCATCAAGAGAATACCTATTGCAATTACACCAACAAAATATAATAAGAAAACCTTCTACATCATCTCTATGCCCCCTAATTTGGGATATTAACATAGAAGAGCAAATGTAGAAAATTTACAAGCTACCCAAATGTTAACTATGGAGATGGAAGATGACATGATATCCTTTGGTAAATGGAAGAGATAACTTTAATCTAGAACCATGAGTAATGTAGCTAGCACTTCAAATAACACTCAGGCCATGCTCTAAAATTTGTCTAATGAGGTTATTTTATTGAAGAAACAAATCAATAGGCCTATTCATTATTTTCATCAATGTTATCAAGAAGGTTATAGACATCTAAATGGAGGTAAACCTTTGCAAATACCACTTGCTCCATAGGGGTTAGCAATTGAGGCTACTCCAAAGAGATAGAATATGTGTTCTTTTCACTTAAGGTAAGATCATGATGGAGATACATGTGCTGACATGATTGGGTATAAATAGATGGTGCACAATAAAGAACAAATAGTAGAATATCTAGAAAGTGAAGATGATCATTCTCATTGTGGTGAATCTAATTTTTTTCTTAGAGTATGAATTAAATTTAGAGATAGGAGATGATTATTTTACAACTCTAGATGGACCTCGATTAATAGTCATGACTAGGGGTTAGAAGAACAAAAATCAAACATCCAATTTAGTTCATGCCAAAAATCATATATAATCAAACAAAATAGGTAAAGATAGTGGCATGGTACTTCAATTTCACAAAAATAACATAAAGGTAAGTCACCTAATTCCTTTGATATAATATAATATTGTGAAGAAGTGAGAATTCAAATATCTCTACTAGATTATTTATAGTCTAATCTTGATCAACTTTAAAGATTTGTTGAGCATTGTAATAATAAAGATTGATGTCATGATAGTATGAATGCTAATGTTGATCATCATAAAAAAGCCAAAACTATTGGAATCTCTTTTCCTAATGAAGATCTTGCACTACCTATGTTATTTCAAGAAGAAGAGTCTATTGTCTTAGATACTTCTCCCAAACAAAAACCAGATCCATTCTACATTTCCTTATTTAATAATGGAATTAGATGTACTTGCATCATAGACTCAAGAGATTTTGATAATGTGATGCTTACCTATATAGCTAAAGCTCTAGGTCTACCCTTGACTAAAACTTTTGGCCATTTTTATTCAATGGATGCAAAACAAATACCATTTCTTGGATAGATAAAAGATGCTCAAGTTTCCCTAGCTACCTATCCTTCTAAAAGACTTAAACTCACCATCCTAGTGGAAGATATCCCTAAAAGTTATGGAATTATCCTAAGTAGAATTTTTTGCAAGGATATGAGGGGAGAAATAAAATTGGATTGATCCTATACCATCATCCAAGTTGGAGACAAAAAGATAAAATTATAACCAGAAGAAAAGGAAAAATTCACTATCCTATAATTAGATGATCTTAGGTCCCAAATTGTATATCAAGAAATAAAATTTGATAATTGTTGGATAGAATTGTATAATTGTGTGTTGTCTTTGATGTCACACAAATTACATATCAGTTATTAGTCAGTGCTTACCGAGCTCACTTGGTTAGCAAGACAATTTTTCTTCTCTACTGAGCATTCTTGGAGATTAATCTATGAAGATAGTGTATACCAAGCTAACTCAGGAATTGAAGGAGATTATGAAAGGAAATGGTGTTAACCAAGCTCTCATGGTTAATGAAGGAAATTTGGTTAGAGTTAGTATTAACTGACATCTCATGGTTAATGAAGGAAAGTTGGTAAGAGTTAGTGTTAACCAAGTTCACTTAGTTGCCAAAGGATTTTCCAAGTTCGTAGTGTTAACCAAGCTTCTATTGGTTAACAAAGGAGATCATTTCAGGACTAGTGTTTACTGATCTGGGTCAACTATCAAAGAACTTTGTTGATTTGGGATATGAAGTTTAATTTATTTCAAGTATTGATTCCAATCAACTATGGTGATGTTTATTAGTCATTGTAATTTGTGTTGAGCTGACTTGACAATCTGAACGATATAAATATAAGGTCAAGTTGTGATATTTAGAAGAATGCAAGAGTATTGATTGATTGAGAAGGAAAGTGTGTGAGTGAATTTAAAGGATGGTCAGATATCCTTGTAGAGTAGCAAAACAATATTCAATTAGGAAGGATCTAGCATGAAGCAAAATATAGATCTATAATTAGCAATTTAGTTGCATCTAAATGAGGTCATTTCATTGTTACCATTGTAGAAATGATCCAAAATCTCTTAACAGAGTTTCTTTAATAGCTAGTTGTAAATCCTTTAACAAGGTGACAGTTCTATTGAATCATTTTAAAGACTTCTTACAAGGCCACTCCTAACAAGGTAATTAAATCCTCTAACAAGGTCACACCTAATAGTGTGTTTTGCAACATTTAACCAAGTTGGCTCCTAATAGGGCTCACTTTAGAAGAGTGAAAATAGCAACTAGTTACATTTGGGGATTTTCCCATATTTGGTTTCTACATTAAATGTGGTGTCTCTTGTATTCATTTCTTTTATCTCATGTTTCCAAATTATTACTATTGATGTTAGATCTGCTAAAGTAAAATATAATCTACATTTATCGAGTTACAACATTTTTAGTATGTTTACCAAGTCATAGCACTAAGTAGTATTGTTGACATCTAAGGGATTTGTGGAAATATTTTTGTGGTGACTGATTCACCCCCCCTCCCTTCTTAGTTGATCCATCTATTTTTCCAACAATTGGTATCAGAGCTTTTGGTGCTTACAAGAAAGGTTTCAAGTACCTAAGCTAAAGATCATGATGTCTTACAAAAGAGTTATTCCAAAGCTTAATAGAGATAATTTTTTAGCATGGTAGGGACTTATGATACTTCATCTCGCTTCCATTGGTGATTCTAATGCAAATATCTTGATGAAGAATACACAAATCCAACTAGTACATTATCTATTGGAGATATTGCTAAGAAAAATAACCATAACACCATGATGATAGATATTCCATCTGCTCTTAGCTATGAAGAATTTGATAAGATCAAGGACTACAAAACTGCCTTTGAAATGTGGAACAAGCTAAAGGACATCTATGGTGGTGATGACAATGTGAGGAGAGCCAAAGAAAAAATCCTTAGAGGATAATTTGATCATATGAAAATATTGCCAAATATGTGGAAGGAGTCAAAGCCAATGTTAGTGCAATCAAAGCTTCTGGAGGAGAAATCAAGGATGAAAATGATGTATGTAAAGTTCTCAAAATATTACTTCCTATCTATGAAATTAGAGTATCTACTATTCAAGAAAGGAGGTGTGAGACAAATCATAAGATAACTTTGGATGCCTTAGTAGGAAGATTGACAACTTTTGAGCTAGACAACTATGACAATTATATTCCAGCTTTCAAAAATATTGAATCTGTGTTTGAGGCCAAGCTTTCACTTAAGGAGAAAGGCAAGAAAATAAAGAACATTTAGTCAAAAAGTGAAGAAGAATTAGATGAAAGTTTTGATAGTGATCTTGAAGTTGTTGAAGCTTTACTTGCAAGGAAATATTCTAGAGGAAAAGGAAAATAAAAAGCTAATGTTCCCCTAATCTATTTTTCATGTGAAGAAATTGGTCATATTGTTGCCAGGTGCCCAAATAGAGAAAGAAAAAATGAGAAGAAAAGTCACAAGTGCAATAGTAAGAAGGATTTCAAAAATCACAAATCATTCAAGGACAAGGGTAAAAAGACTTGTTTTATGGCTAAGGATTATGATAATAGTGAAGATGAGATAGTTTACATTGCTATAAAAGATGAATTTTATGAAGAAGGAGATAAGATGGCACTTACTCTCATGTAAGAAAAAATGATACATGGATCATAGATAGTGGATTCTCACATCATATGACTAGAGATAAAACAAATTTTGAACATACTTTGAAGACTATGATGGTGGTAGTGTAAGATTTGGAAACAATGAACCTTGTTGCACAAAAGGGAGAGGCTGAATCTCATTAACCAATGAACTTGTATTTGACAATACCTATTGGGTTGAAGGAATAAAAAATAATCTACTTAGTGTGGCACAACTAATCAACATTGGATTCAAGGTGGAATTAATGCATGGCAAGATAAGACTGTTGGATGACAAAGGAAAACTTATTGCAAACAAATAAAAGGTAACCTATTTTTATCTTGATCTTGGTGATTGCTCATGTTTTATTGCTCAAGTTGAAGAAAGTTGGTTATGGAACATAAGGTTATGTTATGTAAATTTTGATAACATGGTGAAAATAAGAAAATTTAGGAAAGTAAGAGGTATTCCTAGTTTGAAAAAACTAGATGTTGGTTTATGCAAGAATTGCCAAATTGGCAAAATGGGAAAGTCTAGTTTTAAAAGAAAAAACTATCAATCTAAAGTTATTTTGGAAATTGTGCATATTGATTCGTGTGGATCTATTGGAATAGAAAGCTATAATGGAGAAAAATTCTTTATTCTTTTTGTTGATGACTACTCTAGAATGATGACTGCTATGTATATAAAAGAGAAGTCAGAAGCATTTGAGAAATTCAAATGGTATTTGGCAACAATAGAAAAAGAAATAGGGAAAAGACTAAAATTCTTAAGATCAGACAGAGGTGGTGAGCTCATCTCCAATGAATTCAAAAACTTCTGCATTGAAAGAGGAATCAACAGACAGGTATCAACCCTTAGAACTCCCAAGTAGAATGGAATAGTTGAAAGAAGAAACATATCCATCATGGATTGTGCAAGGACTCTAATGATTGAAAAGAACATTGCTATCAAATACTAGAAGGAAGCCATTAGGACTGCAGTTCATACCTTAAACTGAGTATAGTTGAAGGACTCATATAAATCTCCCTATAAATTATGGTATGGCTACAAACACAATGTAAGTTACCTGAAAGTATTTGGAAGTAAATGTTATATCTTGAAAGAATCTAGAAAAGGAAAGTTTGATGTAAAAGGTGATGAAGGTATATTCTTAGGATATTCTTACAGAAGTAAGGCATATAGATGTTTGAATTTGTCTACTCATAAAATCATAGAAAGTATACATGTGAGAATTGATGAGATTGCAAAAAGTACTGAAGAAGAAAAAAAGATTACAGGAGATTTGTTTATATCAAAACTAATACATTGCTAGACATATGTCAATAAGGAGACTTCAACTCCTGAGTCTTCCTCAGTCACCAAGTTGCAAGAAGTTCAAACTGAGTCACAAGGACCTAAGTCTCATTCTAAATCTACTAAGCTAATGCCTACTGAGTCTGAGAAACCAAAGCTAGAAATTGAAATTCAAAATGAAGATAGTGGAATTCAATCAAAAGGCAAAGAACCTATATTGGCTAAGTATGTCAGAAGGCATCATGCATCTGATCAAATTATTGGAGATAAATCAGAAGGTACTATAACAAGAAGTAAGCTAAAAGGTATAGGTTTACTTGCTGATTTTGAACGTAGAAGTGTTAAAGATGCATTGGAAAGTGAAAGTTGGATTGAGGCTATGAATGAAGAAATTGAATAAATAGAAAAGAACAAAACTTTGACTCTTGTTCCTAGACCTAAATATAAAAATGTGATTGGCACAAAATTGGTATTTAGGAATAAGCTGAATGAAGATTATAAGTGTAAGAATTTGTCTTAGGCTAGAATTCACCCAAGAACTAAAGAACTCAACACAAGCACACAGTAGACCAAAATAGATAGAGTATGATCAGAGTGATGATATTCATTCAATAACTACTTGAGAGTACACTAGGAGTACCTGTATATAAAGGCCTCAGGAGAGCTTCTACAATGCATAGAAGTTAGCATCATGATATCTCATACAAATAGGCACATGTCCACCAAATATGGGTTATCCTTCATTAAGCATGGGATTAAGTGCAATGATGTGAGGATAAGCCTACAATGGTGTAGCATGCAAATCAGTGGTGTAGACAACATGTGCTAAATGAGGAGTGCGAATAACTATGTTATCATTATGAAGACTCGGTGAATGATGCATACTCCTGTGTTTTAGACACCATGTGCATAATTAGAGTTGCATAACTCAATGAGAGTACACAAACTCCTAAGTGTCTCACCTAAATAAATAATAAAATAATGCAAAATAATTAAATAATGCATTAACCTAAGTAAAACTTAAGTGTAATAAGTAAATACTTATTTACATCAACACCCCCCCTTAAATGCAACTTAGGGGAATGCCCTTAAGCTTACAAAATCTAGGATGAAATGCAATATGGGTCCCAACTACTAGGCCATGTTAGGTACCCATGTACATAATGATGTGCAATCTCCCATAAAGTGGGGAAAGAGAGAAAACCTCATGGAAAAAACCCTCCCCCCAAAAGAGAGATAAATAGGGATGAATGGATGGATGGAGTAATCAAGACCCCCCCATTATGACATACATCTAGTATATATATAAGAGAATGATGAGAAGAGGAAGAGAGATAGGATGGGCTCCCCCCCAAAGAAGAATGCCAAATAGTGACTGCTTCGATGAAGAAGTTGATCCAAGATTGCAGAATGATGTTCCTCCCCTTAGGAAGAAACAATGCCAAGGGTACAAATGAGACACTTTTGTTGTGTGTGGAAAGAATCCCATGGATAATTGATGTCTTTGAAACTTGCTCAACTAGCTGAAGAACCTATCCCATAGAACCATTTGTCTTTGCAATTGATGAAGAACCCTGTTGCAACTGCTGATCATAAGTATCCACAATCACTTCAACCTATGAGGATCAATTATGTAGAGAATGAACAAGAGAGTCTAGAACCCTCGTGAAAACTAAAGAAGGCAATTCTATATCAAGAAGAAGAGGTAGATCATCAATACTATCCCCAAAATCTATCACTGAAATTGTATCTGGAAAACTAGATGTACCCTACTGTTTTGGACCTATCACTATGGCGATGTATGCATGTGGACTAAATTGATGAAGTGACCTCTTAGTGTAACTATCAATAGAACCCCACATGTCTAAATCTATTGAAGCACTATCACTGAAATCACTATCACTTTCCACACTATATGATGTGCAAAGAGGAGTAGAGGACAAGCTTGGAGAACTTTCCTCAAAATGTACATCCTTCTCCACAAATATCTGATGTGTCTCAAGATCTAGAAGTCTATATGCCTTCACACTATCTTCATAACCAATGAAAGTACAAGGCTGAGATGACTATGCTTTGCATCCCCTAGAAGATTTCTTTGCCCATGCATGACAACTGAAGACTCTGAAGTGTGTCACAATAGGTTTTTTACCACACCATGCCTCAAAAGGAGTTTTTCCATCTAAGGTTGGATGAGGAGAATGATTAAGAATGTGAGTGACATTAGAGATTGCTTCGACTTCTAATGATGGATCAAGAGACTTGGCATGAATCATGCAACTTACCATAGATTTGAGAGTCCTAATCCTCAATGCTACAATATCTGTCTTATGTGGACTGAATGCTGATGGAGTCTAAAGATCAATTCACTCATGTCTACAAAAGTCCTTAAGTCTTCTGTTCACATCCATATTTCTATTATCTATGCAAAGTACTTTGATGGTTTTTCTAGATTTCTATTCTACATGATCCTTGAAGTCTAGAAATTTATCCAACACTTCACTCTTACTATGAAGAAAATAGACCCAAGTGAACCTTGAAAAGTCATCAACAAAGGTGAGTATGTAGCAACCTTGGCTTAATGCAAAAGGACCTGCTAATACCATGTGAACCATTTGCAGAACACCAAGTGCTCTTGAAGACTTCCCTCTCTATAACTTCCCCTTTGGATGCACATCCACTGAATCTATTGAACATTCACCCTTAGAAAAGTTGATTTTAGGTAGACCTTTCACCATGTGGTTTGTGCAAAGTTGTTGAAGGTAGCAATAGTCAAGATGACCATACGGCTCATGCCATAATTGCATGTTTGAATTAGATTGAGATAAAAAGGCCTTTGAAGGAGACTTGGGCACAAAATGAGAGAAAGAGTACAACCTCTTGTGATCATTCACCTTCCCTATTGCAACCAAGGAATCATCTTTAAGATTGTGCACCTAAACTGAGTCTGGAAGGAACTCAACTCTATGTCTATCTTTGAGGTGAGTGATTTGGTAGATTGATAGGAGATTTGAACTTATGTTTGGAACATAGAGAACCTCTTGAAACTCTCCATTTTCCATCTCCACATTTCCTTTTCCTTCAAATTCCATTTTTCTATCATTCCCCATGAAGATGTGTGGTACCTTTGAGTGTTTCAATGAAGAAAAATCCTCCTTTGAAGAACCCATGTGATATGAGGCACCTGAGTCAAATATCCATTCCTTTGAAGAGTTCAAATTTGCCATGAATGCTTGCCCTTTTCCCTTTGAATCTAAAGATGATCCTTTATCCTTGTAAGAATTAGGCAATGGAACATTATGTTTCTTCATGATGTTGGTCAACTCATCAATCTTTTTGAGATAACACTCATGCTCTTCATCACCTATTTTCTTGCAATAAGCACACTTCTTCTTCTCCTTATTATTGTCCCCTTTATTGTTGGAATTCAAGGACTTGCCTTGTTGATTGGATTGTGGTGGTCTTTTCTGCATCCTCAGATTTATATTTCTTCCACTTATTCTTACCCTTTCCTTTATTTGAAGATTTTCTAGCTAAATTTTGAGAACCCTCATTGTTGGCCACCAATGCTTTGGACTGAGGTGATTTGAGAATCCTCATTGTTTTCAACTTATTTTCTTCATCATCCAACATTTTAGCATATTCATCAAAAGTGACTTTTTTGTAGGTAGACCCTAAGGTAGTCTTAGAGGTGTTAAAAGAAGATACAAATGTGGAATATTCTGATGGCAGCTTGTTATGGATGAGATAGATTAGTCTGTCATCTTTGATAGAGCTCCTACAATCAGTAAGCTTTGTCCTTAATTCATTCACCTTGATGATGAAGTCCTATATTGAGTCATATAACTTAGGATTTAAGGATACAAGCTCATCTTCAATCTTGAACACATCCTCTTCAAACACTTTACCATAAAGGCTTTCAAGGGTATCCCAAGCTTCTTTGGATGTAGTACATTTCTTGATTTGATACATGATCTTATCATCTACGCCCAAACATATACCACCTAGGGCTTTCCTATCCATGGCTGCCCAATTTGAAATATCACTTGCAAACACATTATTACCTTTTGGTTTAGGAAGAGTACCATCTACATATTGTGAAACTCCATTATGCATTATGTGATACAACATTTTGATTGACCACAAAGCATAGTTATGAGGAGTTAATTTAGGAAACTTAAAGTTGCCCATAATGTAAAAAATAAAAAAATGTATAGAAAAGAGAGAACAGAACACCAAGAACACCCCCCCTTTTCACTAAATCAAGAAACCCCCCCAAAATAGATGCTTTGGGCACTTTATCAGCAGTGCAATTATAATGGACCACTTGCCAATTTTGGCCTTTTTGGACTTTTGATTTTTCTTGTTACAACTTCTTAATGGAGTATAAATCTTAAACTTTACAAAATGCTATAATTATTGAAGCATTACAAAGAAAAAAAAGGCCCTATTGCTGAAAGTGACAATTTTGTCCACAAAACACTACAATCTGATGCCAGATCTGGAAAGTATACAAAAAAATATGAACTTTCAAAAAAAATTAGAACCTATGTTCGACTCCAGATGTGCCCATACAGAGAGTTTGAAGTTGCAAAATGCAGGATTATCCAGGTACAGTCACCAAAAAATATAATTTTTGAAAAATGCATGCACCAAAACAAGAAAATAGCTACACCACTAAAAAATTTAGAAAATTCAACCCAATTTCAAAAAAAATTGCACCTAATTTGGAGTTTGGATGTTCGAGTTATAGCCTCTCGAAGTCGGACTGCAAAAACCAAAATGAATCTGGAGAGGGGTTGCATCAGCGAATTACAAGGTTAAATTTGATGGTCACATGACAATTTGGCCCTATTTTGACATCTAGATAGGCATCAAATTTAGCATAATAAATTGATGATGTCAGTGAACTCTACCCCTTATGATGATGTCATCATTATGTCAGCATGGTACAATATAGTATGGATTATACAAACAATGTAGATGTGTTCGATCGACTGTATAGGTACGAATGTCTACATGTATATCTACATCACTACTGATTAGGTGTTGACAAGGATTGTACAGAGGTGCTGACTATGCAGTGATTTGTACTGTTGAGTCGAATATGATTGGGATAGAAGAGGGCACGTGTCTGGTGTGGATTGGGGTGTAGGTCTATGCACTATTCCCACATGTCAAAGACTGCATCCTCGCTAGTTTCACGAAATCCTAATGCCAAAATTTGATCACAAGAGTTGGGAAGCTTTTTTATTCCGTGGCCAGAGTTTTGGGAATAGTCCCACATTCGTGGGGCCTAGAGAGATGTGGTTGTTTTAAAACAACTATCTACGATTCTTAAAATGGAAGAAGCACTTGCTAGATTAGCTAGCTTGGTCCACACGCTAGTGGAAATGGCTATCAGTATGGGTGAAATTGGTGTCCACTTGTGGGAAATGACTGCCAAATTTTGTAGTACGGTAGAGCCGGGTCTATTTGTCTACCATCAAATGTTAAATGATAACTTGCAGGCTAATAAAACCCTCTACAAATAATAAAATAATCCACCAAAAATATAAAGAGCCGAGCTAGGGTGTCACTACCTAGTTTGGCCAAATTTTTTTTCTCTGCTATACTAATTGAAAAAATATGAAAATATGCAAATTCAAAAATAAATTGCAAAGTAGATCCGAAAAAAAAATAAAATTAGATCAAATAAAATGATCATACTCAAGCTACAAATTGGGGCCTCCGGGTTCCAATTTGAAATTTTTTTTGCCTCACGATCAACTTTCACCAAATATAGACAAATTTATAGTTGATCTTCACCAAATCGATGCTTCAGATGCAATGGTGAGGTCAGATCTGGCTCTAGATGCTCCCAATTTCTATGGATCCTCTGGATTTGTATTGAGGTGTTGAAGCATGAACGGTCTTGAATGGCTACATGATGAGAATCCCCCTCTGCTTTGATACCATGTAAGAATTTGGCTTAGGCCAGTATTCACCCAAGAACTAAAGAACTCAATACAAGCACATAGTAGACCAAAATAGATAGACTATGATCAGAATGATGATATTGATGATGATGATATATAGCTTGAGTTGACCTAGTGGTGGAGAAATTGTATTCTTGAAATAGAGGTCACAAGTTCAAATCCCACTGGGGGTAGGGTATGTATGCCTCATTTGTAGTGCCAAGCGCCTCTCAAAAAAGAGTACAAGGTAGTCCCATATCACTATCAACATATGTAGACCCAAAAAATATGGCATAGTGTTGTGGACTATAAAACCACCTTACCTTTTTTTTTTCATTCAATAATGTCTTGAGAGTACACTAGGAGTACCTGTATATAAAGGCCTCAGGAGAGCTTCTAGAATGCATATAAGTTAGCATCATGATATGTCATACAACCAGGCACATCTCCACCAGATATGAGTTATCCTCCATTAAGCACGAGATTAAGTGCGACGATGTGGGGATAAGCCTACAATGGTGTAGCACGCAAATCAGTGGTGTAGATAACATGTGCTAAATGAGGAGTGCAAATAACTGTATTGTCATTATGGAAACTCAGTGAATGATGCATACTCCTGTGTTGTAGACACCATGTGCATAATTAGAGTTGCATAACTCAATGAGAGTACACAAACTCCTAAGTGTCTGACCTAAATAAATAATAAAATAATGCAAAATAATTAAATAATGCATTAACCTAAGTAAATACTTATTTACACTTACAATAAGATATCAAGAAACAAAGCTAGATTGGTATGTAAAGGCTACTCTTAAGAAGAAGGCATTGATTATGGAAAAACTTTTGCTCTTGTTGCAAGATTGGAAGGTGTTAGGACCTTGCATATGCAACACATAAAATATTTAAGGTATATCAGATGGATGTTAAATCTACATTTTTCAATGGTATTCTTGATGAAGAGGTCTACACTGAACAACTAGAAGGTTTTGTTGATCTAGATAAAAGGGAGATGGTTTGTAAGCTGCACAAAGCTTTATATGGTCTAAAACAAGCTCCTAGAGCATGGTATGAGAGGTTGCAAAACTACCTTATATAGATTGGTTTCCATAGAACTAATGATAATAGTAGTTTGTACATCAAGGAAGGACTAGATAACAAGATTGTATTGGTAGAGATATTTGTGGATGACACTCTATTTATAGGAAATGATGATCTATGCAAAGAATTTCCAGAGTAAATGAACAAAGAGTTTGAAATGTCTATGTTTGGTGAGATTAAGTTCTTTGTTGAATTGTAGATACAAAAAAGCAAGAATGGTATCTATATTACTCAGTCTAAGTATATCAAGGAGATACTCAAGAAGTTTAGTATGAAAGATTCAAAACCAGTTGGAACCCCCATGTGTACTAGACTAAAGCTTACCAAAGATGATGACTCAAAAGAGGTAGATCAAATCTTATATAGATCAATGATTGGAAAATTATAGTATGTAGTTCATACAAGACCTAATATTTCTCTTGTAGTTGGTATGGTGTCAAGATTCTCAACAAAACCCAAAGAAAATCATATGATGGCAATCAAAGAATCTTGAGATATTTGAAAGGCATTAAAGACTATGGTCTATGGTATAAAATTGGAGAAAATTTGGACCTAAAAGTGTTTATTGATGCTGATTGGGCAAAAAATCTTGATGATGGAAAGAGCACAAGTGGTGAAGCATTCTTTCTTGGTAAAAGGTTGGTATCTTGGACAATTAAAAAGAAAAATTGCACATCCCAATCCACAATAGAAGAAGAATATGTTGTAGTAGCAGTGAACTGTTTTAGTATTGTTTTGGTTTAAATAGTTGTTGGAAAGCATGAAGGTTGAGATTAAAGAATCAGTCATCATGTTTTGTGATAATACAAGTGCAATTAACATATCAAAGAACCCAATGATGCATTCCAAAACCAAACATATTTCTATAAAATATCATTTTGTCAGAGAATTGGTGCATGAAAAAGAAATCAGAATGGAATTGTGCATACAAAAGAACAAATTGTAGACATATTTACCAAGCCATTACCTAAGGATGCATCCTTGTATCTAAGAGGAAAGTTAAGGGTCATTCCACTATCTGAAGCTCACTAAATAAAGCTTTAGTGATGCATCAATAGGAACCTAGTTGAAGATCAATTAGTTGATGCTGCATAATCAAGAGAACATTGCATATGAATTAGTACTCAAGGTACATTGATACTCATTTGGTATGTGTTGTATTTGACATGTGTTGTCAAAGAGGGAGAGTTTACTGTCATATGTTTCTAAAATTTATTTTATAAATTCCTTCATAGAGGGAGATTACTTCATAAAAGAGAAGCTTGTGGTATAAAATCTAAGAGGGTGAAAGTT
Organism: Cupressus sempervirens; assembly: GCA_028749045.1. NCBI lineage: Eukaryota > Viridiplantae > Streptophyta > Pinopsida > Cupressales > Cupressaceae > Cupressus > Cupressus sempervirens. The sequence continues at coordinate 128,950,737 of CM053792.1, forward strand.
TTTGTCAGAAAAAGTCTTCTTCTCAAATTTCATTGTGCTATGACATGTTGTGTTGTCATCAATGCCAAAGAGGGAGATTTTTGGATACAATTGTCTAATTGTGTATTGTCTTTGATGTCACAAAAATTTCGTATCAATTTTTCGTCAGTGTTTACCAAGCTCACTTGGTCAGCAAGACAATTTTTCTTGTCTATGGAGCATTCTTAGAGATTACTCTGTTAAGACAATGTCTACAAAGCTAACTCGAGCATCAAAGGAGATTACGACAAGAAATAGTGTTAACTAAGATCTCATGGTTAATGAAGGAAAGTTGGTTAGAGTTAGTGTTAACTAAGCTCTCATGGTTAAAAAAGGAAAGTTGGTTAGAGTTAGTGTTAACCAAGTTCACTCGATTGCCAAAGGATTTTTCAAGTTCATAGTGTTAACCAAGCTTCTATTGGTTAACATAGGAGATCATTTTAGGAATAGTTTTTACCAAGTTAGTTTGGCTATTAAAGGACTTTGTTAATTTGGGATATGAAGTTTAATTTATTTCAAGTATTGATTCTAGCCAACTATGGTGATGTTTATTGGTCATTGTAATTTGTGTTGTGTCAACTTGAAAATATAAACAATATAAATATAAGGTCAAGTTTTGATTTTCAAAAGAATGCAAGTGTATTGATTGATTGAGAAGGAAAGTGTGTAAACAAATTTCAAGGATGGTTAGATATCCCTGTGGAGTAGTAAAGTAATATTCGATCAGGAAGGATCTAGCATGAAGTACAATAGAGATCTATAATTAACAATTTAGTTGCATCTAAATTAGGTCATTTCATTGTTACTTTCTCACCATTGTAGTAGTGATCTAAAATCTCTTAATAGAGTTGGTTTAACAACTAATTGTAAATCATTTAATAGGGTAACAATTCCATTGAATTGTTTTAAAGACCTCTTACAAGGCCACTCCTAACATGGTGATTAAATCCTCTAACAAGGTCACACCTAACAGTGCATTTTGTAACCTTTAACTAGGTTGGCTCCTAACAGGGGTCACTTTAGAAGATGATAGTTTTTCCCATATCAGGTTTCCACATTAAATCTAGTGTCTCTTGTGTTCATTTCTTTTCCCTCATGTTTGCAAATTATTACTATTGATGTTATATCTGCTAAAGTAAAATATACTCTACATTTACTGAGTTACATTTTCAGTATGTTTACTGAGTGACACCAGTAAGGAGTATTATTGAAATCTAAGGGATCTATGGAAATATTTTTGTGGTAACTAATTCAACCCCCCCCCCCCCCAAACCTCTTAGTTACTCCATCTATTTTCCCAATAGTAATTACACGCTATTTTCTAATACCCTCGATCTTTAAGAGGAATCAAAGTAGGCTGATGGTGAATAAAGTTGGACTTTGGAATTTGATGGCAAGTATGCCAATGTTGGTTCAAGTGTAGGAGTGGTTTTGACATCACCTAGTGGAGAAATAACTTGTTTGGCATAAAATTTAAATTTCAAGAATAATAACAATACTATAGAGTATGAAGCCCTTCTCCTTTGTATAATTGTAGAAAAAAAAGGGGTCAAGATACTCAAAGCTCAAAGAGATGCAAAATTGGTGGGAAGGAAAGCAAGGAATCAATATGCAATAAAGATCCAAATATTGAAAAACTATCATAATAAGGTGTGGGATGAAATTGAGAATTTGGATTCTTTCTCAATTGTAGCATACCAAGAGAATTCAATTCAAGAGTTGATTCTTTGGAAGTCTTTGCATCATTGCTCCTACCACATCTTGACTTCAAAGATCAAATCTAGAAAGTGGAAGTCCTATCCAGGCCCAACATTCCTAATAATGAAGATTATTGGTAGGTGTTTGATGATGAAAAATACATACAACAATTTATTGAATGGGGAAAACCTTTTGAAGGCTTATGTTTTGAAGGAAGCACTAATTGCAGTGGTGATCCATTGATAGACAGAAAAATGAAATTAGAGCCAGATATGATCCAATTGAAAGGTAACAAGATTCCACCTCATCTCATTTCTTTGGAAAAGCTCTTTGATAGACATGATGTATACATTAAGAGAGAAAGAGACAAGAAAGGAAATACTAGTGGTGAGTATAATGGAATAAATATAGGGAAAAAAATTAGTCCAAAAATAATAAACATAGGAAAGTGTTTCACACAAAAAGAGAGGATAGGAATAAATAAAATACTCATTAAATATCAAGATGTATTTTCTTGGAGCTGTGAAGATTTAAAAAAAAATTCATGGATGGGAAATTCAAACATGAAATCCCTCTAATTCTAGGAGAAATATCATTCAGACAAAAACAAAGGAACTGCAACCCTATAGTTGAAGAAGAAATCTTTAAAGAGATTGATAAAATGTTGTAAGCTAGGATAATATATCTTTTCATCGCTCTACTTGGGTAGCTAATATTGTACTATTGAGGAAGAAAAATGGAGAGATAAAGATTTGTGTACATTTAGAAATCTAAATCAGGCTTCTCTCAAAGATAACTTTACACTTCCCAACATGGATCATCTCTTATAGACTATTGTAGGGTCAAAGATGATATCTATGTTAGATGGCTTTTCAAAGTATAATTAGATTCAAGTAGATGAAGTGGATCAATTCAAGACAACATTTACGACACCTTGGTTTACTTTTGCATATCATAGGATACTTTTTGGCTTAATTAATATAGATGCAACATTTCAATGTGCAATGAATTTGGTTTTTGGTGATTTGAAGGATAAAATCATTGCCGTATACCTAGATGATTTGATTATCTTCTCTAAGAAAAGAGAAGATCACATTAAAGACTTAGAAAGAGTGTTACAAAGGTGTAGAAATCATGTGTCTCACTAAATCTTTAAAAAATAGTATTTTATGTGACAAAAGGTAAACTACTTGGTCACACTGTATCTCAAGAATTCTTGAAGATTGATCCAAATAGAGTTAAAACTATTTAGCAATTAAGACAACTATTGAGTAAAATTGGATTAAAGTCTTTCTTTGGCTAGGTGAACTTGTTTAGAAGGTTTGTGCCTAGTTTCTCTAGGTAATAAAGATTTCAAATGGCATGATATTGGAAAAAAGACTTTTGAAGATGTCAAAGGTGCTATTACCAAAGTCCCTATTCTTGTTCATCCATATTATACTAAGGAGTTCATCATATATTGTTATGCATTAGAGTATACTATGTCAACCATATTGATGTAGGAAAACAAAGAAGGAATAAAAGCCCCAATTGCTTTCATGAGTATGTCATTAAAAAATCAAGAATTCAAATAATCACAAATGGAGAAACATGCATATGCAGTGGTGAGAGCCCTCAAAAAATTCAGGTTTTATATTTTGCAATCTCATTTAGTGATGTATGTGTTAGATATTTTAGTAAATAGTATTTTGACACAAAAAGAGCTTGGTTGTAATAATAGAGGAGTTTGGATAGCAAAGGTTAAAGAGTATGATGTTGAGATAAAGCTGACCAAACTTTTAAGAGGAAATACACTTTGTAAATCCTTGGAAGAAGATCAACAAGTTGAAATAGAAGATACTCCAAAATTTCTTATTGTAAGCCTTCAAGATCCTTGGTTTTCTAGTATTGCATACTTCCTAACTTATGGTGAGTGTCCTAATGGATTGAGTGCCAAGAAAAGGATAGATCTTTAAAAAAATCCTTAAAATGTGTAATTCATGATGATGTTTTGTATAAGAGAGATATTGATGGTACATTTCTAAGATGTGTTGATAAGAAATAACAAGAGAAGCTTTTAAATTCTTTTCATAATGAAGGATGTGGAGGCCACTTCTCTTCTACTATCACAAAATTTAAAATTTTAGGCAATGTTACTATTGGCTTGGTATGTTTAAGGATGCATATAAGTGAGTTTCTAATTATGTGAAATGTAAGATGTTTATTGGTAAACCTCAACTAGGTTCATTGCCTCTTAGACCAATGGTGATTGAATCTCCTTTTCATCAATGGGATTTAGATTTTATAGGCCCAATTAATCCCACTTCTAGTCAAATACATTCTTATGTACTAATTGCCATAGATTATTTCAGTAAATGGGTGAAAGCCAAACTTATGAAGAAGACTTCATCAAAGGTGGTATGTGTGTGCATAAAAGTGTCACACTTCTATAAACCATTATTCTTGAGAGAACCCATGAAAGAAGGAGTCTCAAGAGCTAGCTTACAGCTCTTTATCTATGACATGCAATGGCTATGATATGGTGGCTCTCAAGTGAACCAAACTATGCAACCCTTGCAAGGTGCACCATAGAACAAGAGATTCAAAGAGTAGAGGCAAGAGTGCCAATATCCAAGAATCTAGAATGAATGCAATGCAAATGAAAGCTATTCTAAATGAAATGAAAGAAAAAAAAGAGAACTAACCTAAAGCATAAAGGAAGCTAAGCTAAAATGTATGCCATAATGTAAGTATAACGAGAGCTAAGCTAAAGTGCAAAAATGCAAGAATGCTCCATGTCTCCAAAATCATCAAGAAAACCTATAGCATAACAATAGCATGAGAGACTAAGATGTTTTGAATGAGGAGAGAGCCCTCTCTTTTAAAGAAAAATAGATGGTGGAGATTAACAGGCAAGATGAATGTAATCAAGGGTGGAGTTTGAAAGTGGGAGTGATCCATGTGCACAAGCATCTCAACCAATCACAATTAATTGTTAATTTTTGAGAGGGTTTTAAATATGTGGAGGAGAATTAAATTTATTTTAAAAGTAGAAGATTACTCTCACATAGAAAAATGTGCATTCATGTGTAAACAAAAATGCCTTTTCTTTTATTTCTAAAATAGGAATAGTGCTTTATGTGTGCACACTTAGGATAAGTGGAAAGTGAGGATTTTATTTAATTAAAAGGGGGGACATGTTATTTTAATTAAATATGAACTTGGGATAAAGTGGTCATACCATAGGTTATAATTGAATAAATAGATTTTTGAGGATTGATCAAAATAACCATCAGATAAATTATGGAAAAATGCTAGAAAGGGGGCTCATAGTCTAGATGACCATTTTTAGTTGATTACATTTGCCCCTCTTTGACTAATGTGTGATTAGTATGGGAACACATTATGTCAAATAATGAAGAAGCTAAGATGATAGAGAGAGCTAATGATGAAGAATGAAATGCAAAAAGAGATAGGAAGTCCTAAATGTACAGTCCAATAGCGATAGTACTGAACACTAGGATAAAGATGATATAAGAATTCAAGAAGAGTACTAACACCAAGAAAAGTAGATAGATCAAGAGAAAATAGATAGTTTTAGTAGAAAGCAATTTGCAAAAATGATAGAATATTCATACCCCTCGAGATCAAAATCAAAATGAGATAATAGGATGTAGAATTGAGTAAGATATGAGAAAATCAAGATATAGCAATGTCCAAGATGACATATAGAGGATTGGAACCAAAGAGTAAACACCAAGCAATGAAGATATGCCCTAGTTTGACTAACTTTGACCAAGAAAGATAAAGCATAAGAATTAGGTCAAAGAAAGAAGAAAGATGAAATGAGATTAAATAGAAATGAAAGAAAATAGTAAAAGAGAGTAGAAATGATGAAGAAATAAAGAAATGATGATTTCCCCAACAAGATTTAAAAATTAAGCCTCAATAGGTCAGCTAACTACATAGAAGAAGGAAAAAATTTTGAGTAGCAAGATGAACCCAAATTTGGATTTCGATCTTGAAAATGGATCCAAGATGTCAAGATTAGCAAAGCTAGGTCTAAGCATAGACAAGATGGTAAGATAGAAAAGAAGAGACAAGATAAGATCAAGAAGAGGTAAGAAAAGGATGAACATAGTTAGCTAACACATCCATGAAAGATAAAGAAGAGAGCTCTCTCAACATGCAAAATGAAAAACAAAGCTAGAATGAACCCTAGAATGCAAGCTGGTATGAAAAGGTGCAATTGCAAGGGTTACATAAGTAGGTCCTAGTTTTTATCATTGAGCCTTATTAGGGGCATTAGAAGATCATACAATCATCACTAGCATAAACTACAAGGATATGAATATGATCAATATTAGATAGGTATTTGGAAATCTTATGTAAGCATCAAAGACATAAGAGTCAAGATGACTACACGATTAGATTCCCTAAGTTTGATATAGAAAGATTACACTTGTATCAAGGTATAAGCACAAGGATAACCCTTGAGTGCGGTCTTGCAAAAAAAAGTCAAGAATGATACGTTGTAGGTCTAAAGTGTCACATAGGACAAGCATGAATGCTCAAAACACTATAGACAAACAAAGTATACCCACAAGTAGAAATCAAGAAAATATGCCCCATGCCCCCAGTCTTCTTGTCCATGACATCCTTGAGAGACTATTAGGGAGAGAAAACATAGCAAATAAATCATCATAGACAACACACAAAGAAGATAAAGTTCATCATATCTCAGTCATTTAAATGTTTAAGTATGTGTGTGTTCACTTGGCCATTTCTTCAAGACTTGATTCTAATAGCAAGAAATATCATAGCACCCTAGACTATAGGCAAACTATATAAAAAGTGTTTAAAAACACTTGATGTCAAATTGGGTAGTGTTGAGAAACATTATTTTGTGAGTTTCCAAAGAAACCCTAATGCACAAGGAAAACCTGAATAGGCTAAGTAACTATGCCCCTAAGATGAGGAAAAGAAACAATCCCAAGCTAGGAAATGTGTTGTAGAGTGGGTGATTGAGACTGGTGCTACAGTAGCAGAGCGAGAAATAAAATAAGAAATGTTTTATGTTTTCAATATTTAAATTTAATGTTTTCAATAAATGTCCTGCATGTGGTGGCATACCTAGAGTAGCAGTTCGATGAGCTCTCCAGATATAGCCACCTAGGACTAGGTATAGGTTTTTAAAATTAGAATAGTTTTAATTCGTAGATAATGATTGTTAGATTCCAATAATAGGTAGTAGGCAGTTTCGGATTCTTATCCTTTTCTTGGATAGAAGATGAAAAAAAAGTGGATATTTAAAATGCGGCCTACTGCATGATTGTCAAATTCCAATAATAGGTAGTAGGCAGTTTCAGATTCTTATCCTTTTCTTGGATAGAAGACAAAAAAATGTTTCTCATCCTTTTATTAGAAAAGGAGAGTCAATTTTAAATAAGCTGGTTGGCTATGTAAGAGAAGAATTCGAATTTGGGTAATAGAGAAAGTTTCAATTTTTGCCTTAGAAAGGATATAGATAATCGACTATGGAGTTTGGCAGCAATTCGATCTTGGTCTCTCTTGTCAAAGTGCAAATATATTTTCTTTGAGGACATTCCGGGTTAAAGATCTTGGTGTGCGGGTGAAGATAAAATATGGAGATTTATATATTCTGATTAATCCAATCTTAATTTTGGTTCGACTTCGATCCCGACTGATTGATGTCATGCCCCTTGAAGTAACTCAGTTGAGTGAGTATTCCTCCTGAGATTTCCAAGGTGTGGCTCTGCATCATTTTTGGTATCAGAGCTTGAGAGTTGCAGGTTGTGAAGTTATATGTTGAACACCCCTGATCAAGATTCTTTAGTAGGGTCAAGCAAGATGGTGACCAATGCAGAGTTAGCAAAGAAGGTCAAGGAGCAAGAAGAACTTCTCCAAAATGAGAATAGAGAGTTGAAGGGGATAGTGGCAGAACTAGCCAGTAAGTTGGAATATATGCAGAGTGTAGTTGAGAAGAAAGAAAATAAAGAAGAAATGGAAGAAGAGGAATGTACCCGACAGTGAAGAAGATAGAATAGCTGAGAAAGAGAGGCCATTTTTTAAAGCTTTAAAGGCTTTGGGAGGAAAACCTGTTGATTTACCTATGTTTACAGGAAAGATGGACATTGAATTAGTGTTGGAATGGATTGAAGCCTTAGAGAATCATTTTGAATGTGAGAAAGTTTCAGAATCGCAACAAGTTAAATTGGCCAAATCCAGAATGAAGGGAGCAGCCCTTACATGGTGGAATTTCTTGCAAGAAGAAAGTGTAAAGGAAGGTAAGAGGAAGATCTGTTCATGGAAGAAGATGGTGTCAATGATAAGAGAGACATATCTCCCTGAAGACTATGAGGTACAGTTGCATCAGAAGAGGCAGAATCTCAGACAAAGGGATATGGATGTCTGTACTTATACAGAAGAGTTTCAGAAGTTAAGTCTAAGGTCAAAATTTATAGAACCTGAGAGTATCAAGGTAGCAAGATACCTAAATGGTTTGAGGATGAACATACAAGAAGAGTTGCAGTTGCTAAGTCCTAACACGGTAGCTAAATGCTATCAGCTGGCTTTGAAGGTGGAAGAGAAAATCAAAAGGAGACAAGAAAATAATAACAGAGGCAGAGGAAGACAACCATTCAGAGGAAGAGGTACATTTGTAGGAAGGAGTCCAAATTTTCAGCCACAAACGGAGATGCATAATGAAGTTAATAAGTTTGATAATTTCAGAGGAAGTTTCAGAGGTAGAAGGCCAAATTTTAGAGGAAGATCACTAGGAAGGACGAATGGACCAATAAGATGTTATAACTATAATTAGGAAGGTCATATGGCACACAAATGTCCAGCAAAAGCAAGCTCTAGTACTCATGATGAAAGAAGAATACATTTAGCACAAGAAGTGGATTTACAAGAAGATTTAGACAACCATGGTTATCCAGAAAAAGGGGAAGCACTTATGATGAGAAGAACACTATTGAAAAGGCCTGTCAGAGAAGAACCACCACAAAGGAAGTCCATTTTCAGAACTACCTATAAATCTGGAGGAAAATTTTGCAAGGTACTAGTAGACTCTGGTTCTACAAAAATTTTTGTGTCTCTTGAAATGGTGGAAAAGTTGAAGCTACCAAGAATACAACACCCGTATCCTTATAGAATATCTTGGTTAAATAAAGGGCAGCATACTATAGTAGAAGAGCAAGCTTGGGTGGAATTTCAGATTGGAACCTATAAGGACAGATTATTGTTTGATATTGTTAACATGGATGCATGCCATTTACTTTTCGGCAGACCCTGGCAATATGATCTTAAGGCACATCATGATGGAGTAAAGAATACATATACCATTACAAAGAATGGAAAGGTCATTGAACTGATACCTTTAGTTGAGCCAAGTCAAGAAGAAGCAAAAGCCGCAGAAGCCAAATTTATGGTGATGGGTAAGAAAGAATTATTGAAAGAAGTGAAAGAAAAGAAGAGCCCACTCTTTGCACTGATTCCTGTACTCAAGAAAAAATTGTAGAATGATGCTGAAAATCAGATTGAGGAAGGAAATTCAGAGATGGAGTCTTCAAACTTGAAGGTGGAAGTGATAGAAAAGAACAAGGAAAAGGTACCTGACAAAGTGGAACCAATTCTAGACAAGTACAAAGAAATTATAGCTGATGGAATACCAAAAAGTCTCCCACCAGTGTGAGAAATCAGTCATTGCATTGATCTCATACCAGGATCAACATTACCCAACAAGGCGGCATATAAAATAACACCACAACAAAATGAAGAAATGGCAAGACAAATTGGAGAATTGCTAGAGGCTGGTTTGATTGGTAAAAGTCTAAGCCCTTGCATCATACTTGTAGTCCTAGCACCAAAGAAAGAAGGAACATGGAGATTATGCACAGATTCAAGAGCACTAAACAAGATCACTATAAGGTACAAATTTCCAATGCCTAGAATAGAAGATTTACTAGATTGTTTAGGGAAAGCAAGATATTTTTCAAAGATTGATTTGAAAAGTGGGTATCATCAGATAAGAATTAGGCCAGGAGATGAATGGAAAACAACATTTAAGACAAATGAGGGATTGTATGAATGGAAGGTAATGCCATTTGGATTCTCTAACGCTCCTAGTACGTTTATGAGGCTTATGAATGAAGTTTTGAAGGATTTTACAGGGAAGTTTGTGATAGTATATCTAGATGACATTTTGGTTTTCAGCGAAACAAAAGAGGAGCATCTGAAACACATAGATTTGGTGTTGAGAAGGTTACAAGAGGAAAAGCTAATGATCAATATTGAGAAGTGTAGTTTTATGCGAGAGGAACTGACATACCTTGGCTTTGTGATCTCAAAGGGAACACTCAAGATGGATCAAGATAAGGTAAGTGCAATTCTTTCTTGGCCAACTCCCAGAACTATTGCAGCAGTTAGAAGTTTTCATGGTTTAGCCACTTTCTACAAAAAGTTTATCAAAAATTTCAGCTTGATTTGTGCACCTATTTTGAACACCATAAAAAGAGGCCAAAAGTGTAAATTTGTTTGGATAGAAGAAGCCAATAAAGCCTTTGAACTTCTTAAGAAAAAAGTGGCCTGACAACCAGTCCTAGCATTTCCTGATTTCAATAAAGTCTTTTAGATAGAATGTCATGCAAGAAACATAGCCATAGGAGGTGTTCTTAGTCAAGAGGACAGACCAGTAGCCTTTTTCAGCGAGAAGCTAAATGAAGCCAAACAGAGATATTCATCATACGATTTGGAAATGGATGCACTTGTTCAATCCCTGAAGAAATGGAGACACTATTTGCTACCCAGGGAATTCATTGTATACAGAGATAACCAGGCACTTAGTTTCATAAACAGTCAAGAGAAATTGAATCATAGGCACATGAAATGGGTGGAGACATTACAAGCATTCACATTTTCTATTAAGCACAAGAAGGGAGTAACAAATAAGGTTGCTGATGCATCAAGTAGAAGAACTTTGACTACATCACAAATTCAGTTGGAAACTATAGACATTTCAAATCTAAAAGGTATGTATGTTGATGATGCTGATTTCAAAGACATTTATCAAGCATGTATTAATCTGGATGAAAGGTACAATAGGGAATATTCTGATTTTCTAGTTCAAGAAGGATTATTGTTCAAAGGAGGACAACTTTGCATCCCAAAGTGTTCAATGAGAGATAATATCATATAGGAGAAACATAGTGGGGCATTATCTAGTCATTTTGGACTAGATAAGACTTTAGAGCTGGTTCGTAGACACTATTTTTGGCCAAAGTTACAAAAGAATGTGTGGAAGTTTGTGGAAGAATGCACCATTTGTCAGAAAGGTAAAGGTAAAAGTACCAATGCAGGATTGTATCAGCCCTTACCTATTCCTTCACGACCATGGGAAAGTATTAGTATGGATTTTGTTATGGGATTACCAAGAACTCAGAAGGGGTATGATAGCATTTTTGTTGTTGTGGATAGATTCAGTAAAATGTCACATTTCTTACCATGTAAATCCACCAAAGATGCATCATACATTGAAGATTTATTTTTCAAGGAGATAGTGCGAATTCATGGACTACCACTAAATATTGTTTCAGACAGAGATGGTAGATTTGTGGGTCATTTTTGGAGGACTCTTTGGAAGAAACTAGGCACAAATTTATCATTTTCATCTGCATATCATCCACAGACCGATGGTCAAACAGAAGTTGTCAATAGATCTTTGGGAAATCTATTAAGATGCCTTACAAAACAACATGGAGAAAAGTGGGATTCCATACTTGCTCAAGCTAAATTCTCATACAATAATATAGTGAATAGAAGTACAGGGAAGTCTCCATTTCAGATTGTGTATGGTACACATCCAAGAGGAATTCTCGAGCTGAGGGAACTTCCAAATACTTTTCCAAGTAGTTCACATGCTGAAGAATTTGCTGAAGCTATTAAAGAGGTCCAACATCAAGTCAAGTTACAGCTACAAAATTCAAATCAAAAGTACAAAGAAGTTGCTGATTAGAAAAGAAGAGAAGTATAATTCGAAGTTGGTGATTTAGTATGGGCGTATCTGAAGAAAGAGAGGTTACCTCAAAGGAAGAATACAAAGTTACTACCTAAGAAAGTTGGCCCTTGTCAAATTCTAGAAAAATATGGACATAATCCTTACAAAATTCAGTTACCTACAGACATCGGTATTTCACCCATATTCAATGTTTGTGATCTCACACAATACAGAGGTTTTGAAACACAAGCCCTACATGAAGATTCAGTAATAGAAGATCTGCAACAACTACCTAAACTAGCACCACCTTAGTTGGAGAAAATCCTAGATACAAAAATAAAGAAAACTCGCAGATGAAAATACACTCAGTATCTAGTCAAATGGAAGAACAAACCAGTGACAGAGGCTATTTGGATGGATGAGCAACAAATTAGCAAACATGGTTCATCAGTACACGATCTCATCTCAAGTGGACTTGAGATTCTTTCTACAGGGGAGTATGCTGCAGTAGCAAAGCAGGAAATAAAATAAGAAATTTTTTATGTTTTCAATATTTAAATTTAATGTTTTCAATAAATGTCCTACATGTGGTGGCATACCTAGAGTAGCAGTTCGATGAGCTCTCCAGATATAGCCACCTAGGACCAGGTACAGGTTTTTTAAATTAGAATAGTTTTAATTCATAGATAATGATTGTCAGATTCCAATAATAGGTAGTAGGCAGTTTCGGATTCTTATCCTTTTCTTGGATAGAAGACAAAAAAAAATGTGGATATTTAAAATGTGGCCTACTGCATGATTTTCAGATTCCAATAATAGGTAGTAGGTGGTTTCGAATTCTTATCCTTTTCTTGGATAGAAGACGAAAAAACGTTTCTCATCCTTTTATTAGAAAAGGAGAGTCAGTTTTAAATAAGCTGGTTGGCTATGTAAGAGAGGCATTCAAATTTGGGTAATAGAGAAAGTTTTAGTTTTTTCCTTAGAAAGGATATAGATAATCGACTATGGAGTTTGGTAGCAATTCGATCTTGGTCTCTCTTGTCAAAGTGCAAATATATTTTCTTTGAGGACATTCCGGGTTAAAGATCTTGGTGTGCGGGTGAAGATAAACTATGGAGATATATATATTCTGATTAATCCAATCTTGAGTTGGTTCGAGTTCGATCCCGGCTAATTGATGTCATGCCCCTTGAAGTAACTTAGTTGAGTGAGTATTCCTTCTGAGCTTTCCAAGGTGTGGCTCTACATCAACTGGTAGACATAGGTGCAAGGGTCTCAAGTACCACATGTATCTAGGTTTTCACCACTTAGCAGATTTTGTCAAGATTTTAAAAATTTTTTTTGTATTTTTGGTTTTTTGATTTTTTTGGTGATACATCAAAGCACCTATTGCTAGGTTTTCACTAAGATGTTAATTTTTTAAGGACATTTTTTGATTTTTAGGATTTTTTTAGCATCATTTATGATTTTTTGGAATTTTTAGAACATTTTAGAGATTACTAGTTCTCAAGCAAGATCACATCATTTTCTCCCAATTTCTAGCAAGGTGTATAATATGGAGCAACGAGATGGTAGATAAGAAAAGACATATAACAAGGGAGTATGAAGCAAGTGAAAGTGGTCCTGATGGACTAACTCCTGAAGAGTACCCAAGCTAGGGAAAGAGGTGAAATAGTTAGATGGAGTATGTTTTGGATAAGAAATGGAAGTAATGAGCAAGATAGCATGTAGGATAAGCAATGAAGCCAAAAAGGGAGATGGCATGAAGTGTGTAGTCCAAAAGAGTAGCCACGTTAAGACACCTGTGAGAACCATGTTTTATTTATTGTGATCAAGAACAAGGGGTCATCTAGATAGGATAGTAATGAGATAGAGTAATAAGAATAAAGCTCAAGATGGAGGATATGAGTGAATGAGAGAGCACAATAGAAAATTTCATGGATAAGATAGCCAATATGCAAAGATAGCTCAACACTATCAAGATCAAAGAGAGAAGAGGGGATAGATGGATGATGGAAGAATTACGCATGATGCATGTTTACCAGGTTTTCATCATGGTACTTATCCAAGGTGCCAAAAGAATTAGTTTTCACCATAGGATGAATTTTATTTCTCTTTACTTTTGCTACCAAGGTCCCAGAAGAAGTGGTTTTCACCAAGGCACATTTTCATTTTTTTTCATTTTTCCAATTTCTTTTTTTTTTTGAAGTTTTAGAAAGAGCTCAAGCTCTTTGAATGTAGATAGTGCTCCTATAGGAAAGATAAGTCATGATAAGCCAAGACCATAGAAAGGTATGCTCAAAGATCATGTTGATAAGGTGATGAAAGAGAAATGGTAGTAGGAAGAATATATGGAGGATAAGAGTTCATGTCTAGAAAGTAAGTGTAAGCTTTAGAGGATTTTATGAGGGTAGCTGAAATATTGGACATGATCAACATTGACACACACCTTGAAGGGTATTGGAATGATGGAGGAATCATGGATGAAATAGCTTGAGTTTTAGATGAATGAGGTGGTAGAAGAGATTTGGAAAAAAGTGGAGTGGAAGGCTTTGGAATATTTTTAGGAAGATTTTTGGAAGAATATGGAATGGAAGCCTTTGGAAGCTTTAATGTCAACTTTGAAGTAGTTTTAATATTCAAGTCTTTTAAAAGAGACTTGGGAATCCATATGGCTTTAGATTTTCCTTTGGATACTTCAAAAAAAAATTCTTCAATAATGGGTTTAGGAACCCATATTTTCTTTGATTTGGCTTTTTTAATAGAGTACCTTTGTGGTCTCTTGAATTTCTTCTTTGCATTTACATGTTGATTAGATGGGACACAGTGCTCTTTATTTTTTAATGGATTCTTATGTTTATTCTCACTTCCAAAAGACTTGGTATTTGTGGATGAATAAGGATGATATGCCTATTTTAGATGGATAGATGGGTGAAAAGTCATTGAGGATGTGTCTTTGTTGATCTTTAGGTATGATGGGAGAGCTAGGAGTGGAAAATGTAGGAGATGAGGGAACATAAGGTCCCAATATAGATAGAAGGTTTGAAGGCTTTAGCTTTGATGGATGAGGACCAAGGATAGAATTAGGATATGTAAATGGATAGTGGAAAGTGATATTAACATCTTTAGAGTGAGCAACATGGTCAAAGCAATCAATAGACTCATGAGTAGCTTTGATAGGAATAAAATTTTTAATAGGGGCACTTGAAGCTTGAGCAAAATTTTGAAGTGGATATGGAGAAGTAGAATGTGAGGGGATGCTTTGATCTTGACAAGTAGCTTTGGATAGCATAGAAAGAGAACTTTTCTCATAATTTTCAGTAAGCTCAAGGGAGATAATGGAAGTGGTATCTTCATCATACTTGGGGGATGAAAAAGACACAGGATATGGAGGGGAGAAATTTTGAAGGAGATGAAAGGGTGTTTGATCTTGATCTTTCTTGACATTTATAGTTTTTCTTTTTGAGACTCCTCTT
This sequence comes from Cupressus sempervirens, assembly GCA_028749045.1. Lineage (NCBI taxonomy): Eukaryota > Viridiplantae > Streptophyta > Pinopsida > Cupressales > Cupressaceae > Cupressus > Cupressus sempervirens. Next base: position 128,965,926 of record CM053792.1, read on the forward strand.
GACATGGATCCACTTCTAAGGAAAAGGGAGAATTAAGAGTGAATGGGGTAGTGCTTGGATCTTTAGGCTTAGTAGCATGGAAAAGGTTTGCAGCTAAGTGAAGGTTAGCTTGAGTTTCTTTTAGAGGTAGCCCTTGAGGGTATGCATATTGCATATGGAAAGCACTAGGCTCTTTTTATGATGGATTCATGTTGGAAAGATTTGAAGTGTTGGGAGATGCATGAGTGTTGGAAGAAGTGAAAAATGTAATGGAGCCACTACTAGACATAGGGTCATCAATGTAATCTTTCTCAAGAGAAGTATCTTCACCACATGAGTCACTAGAGGTTCCAAGATCAACAATCTCATCATCAATGAGATCTTGCACTTTATGTTTCAGCTCTATACAATTAGAAGTTGCATGGTCATTAGATCAATGATAAGCACAATAAGTATCCAAGAAAGGATTTTCGTAGGAGCTAGACTTAGGGAACATGATGAGCTTAGTTTCAAGAAGTGTTTGCAAAATGTCATCATAAGAATATTCCAAGGGAGTAAAAGTCCTCTCAAAAACATGTCTAAGATCTTCTTTTTGTTTCTCAAGTGAATAGAATTCATCCTTATCTTCATCATTTTCTTGGTCAAAGTTAGGTTTATCATGAAATTTTAGCATAGGCTCAAAGGAGATATCATTTTCTTTCTCTCTAACAAGGTCTTTAGATCTAGAAGATGAAGACATTTGATGTCTTGTAGTAGAATATGTAGACCTTTAAGAAGATGACCCATGAATATATAAAGGTCTTAAGGGAGAATCATTTAAGAAATCAATATTCTCCTCTAACCTTTTCTCAAGTTAAGACTTCATTTCTATCATATGTTTAGAGAAATGAAGGTAAGAAAGATCATTTGTCTCATCTAGTTCTTTGTATTGAGAGTATAAATCTTGAAACTCTTTAGTGGCATAAAGGATATCATGATCATCTAGATTTGGTTGAGGTTTGGTAGCACAAGATTTGAATTCCATAGTGGTAGATAGATAATCAAGCATGAAGGAGACTAGAGAAAGCTAATAAGGTGACACAAGATAACTTGATATCTAAACTAAAGATGTAGAGTGTTCACTTGCCAAAATAGTAAAGATAGAGTAAAGTGACTTGTCAAGAAAGTGTCCAAGAAACTTACAACACTAGTGACTCAAGTTAAGATGTAGGCAAGAATTCAAATAGCCAAGTAGATAGAGGAAGTAGGGTGACAAGTCAAAAAATTTCCCAACCTAAGAGTGTAGTCAAGAAATCAAGGTTACCATTTCAGCAAAATGATAACTAGAGAGAGGACATAGACCATGAAGATAGAAAGACCAAGAGCACTGAGACCAAAGAGCCACTTTAAACACATTCAAGAACTAGAGACATAGAAAAGAAAAATCAAATGATGAGACTCCCCTTGGCAAGAAACACAAGAAAAATGTTAAGACTTGATGCTTTGACTTGGTTGACAAAGTTTGACAATAATTGATAGCATAGCACATTTGATGTTCAAAAGCAATTTCTTTCCAAGAAAGATAGTGACATACAGAGTAATCTTCAAACAATCAAGCAAGGGACAAAGAAACCTTGCATGATACAAGCATATGTGAGGTCTCAAAATAAATCCCTAAAACTATCATCACGTGTATGTTCAAAAGATTTCCATAGGTCTAGCACATTTGAGAACACATCAAGCAATATCTACCTAAAAGTAATGGTTCATTAGTCAAAAACTTGGCCCATGCTTGATGCTTCTTTGCCTCACACCAAGTGGTTGTCCAAGAGAGATATTGGGTTTGTCATGGAAGTGTCATAAGCACAACCAAGGGAACACATATGGTGAGTGTAAATCTTGGGGTGATCTGGGTAGTCCACTAGGATCAATCCTTGCACCAAGAAGTTGAGTGGAAAAATAGGGTGGATACTAACCTAAGGTGTCTAGATAGGGCTTCCATTCATAGTGTTCCTCTTGCTCCCAATTATAGAACACCCCACCTTGCAGTGGGTAATAGACCTTGTGGCCACAAGAGTACCTTAAGTGTTCTTGCCTAGTGATCTTTGTATGGTCAAAATCACGTAAGAAATCACACTAAGTGAAGATAAACACTATGTCTACCAAGGTTTTTTGTCCTTGATAGCCTTGAGTTTATAGTGGGTTGGAAGAGCTAGGTAATTTGCTTGTCCCCACTTGGGTCATTCCTGTTAGGTTGTTTGAGAGTAGGCCCTCTAAAGGATTCTAACTACTACAAAATGGATCCACTCTCAAGGGTCAAGATTTTTGATTCACCTAAAGGGTGAAGAGCATACTTTCCTACCTTTATTTCTTCTCCCAAACATTCCAAGAAACTTCAATTATCGACTTGCTTCCAAAATCCAAAGGCAGGTCAAGATTTTTGATTCACCACAAGGGTGAAGAGCATACTCTCCTATCACAAAGGAATCCAAATTGCAAGTTTAATGTGCCTAAAAAAAATGAACTAGTAAATGCCACACATGGAAAAAAATCAAGTTGGGTTTTTATGCATTGGGCAGACCTATAAACAAGTGTTAGTAGCCCTTGTGCATTTGAAGCTTTGACATGCATTTCTTTTTAGCAATGAAATGAGAAACTCCCTATAAAAACAACCAAGGTTTAGGGCATAATAAACAAGTAAGAATTGCAAAAAAGAGTGGCTAGTTTCCTCAAATATCCAAGTTATCTTCCAACCAAGTGTATGCAAAGAAAGTGCAAATTAATCACAAATACTCTCATTTTTACTTTTTTCTTTTGACCTAGTCAAGAAGATTAGACTTTTTTGCTATGATTTCAGATCCAAAAATAGAAATGAAAATAAGAGACACCTACTAAAAACTAGAGAGCTTTCCAAAAATGCAAGAAATTCAAAAAAATGTCTTCATTTGTGCCCTAGGAACCCATTTTATCAAAATAGACTAGATTTATCAAATCGAGTTTTTGATTCTTAATATGTCCTCAAAATTCAAAATACAAAGAAAGTACCCCACTTATAATTCATAAATATTTCTAAAAATGTAAGCTTTTCTAAAAAAATTGCTGATTTGTGATGAGAAATGACATTTAATGAAAAATAAAGAAAAATTCATAACTAACGCAAATCAAGTCAAAATGATTTGAAAATTGAACTGAGACATGTGTGATATATCCCCAACCTAAAATTTTTTTTGGATCTGAACTCCAAGTAGTTTAGGAGATATGATCAAATCTTTAAAAACCTAGGATTTTGGCCTTCAAACCAATCTACATATGGGTTAGCCTTAAAACCAAAGTGAGAACTTTACCAAACCACTTGATTAGATCCAAGAAGTTTCTATAAAAAATAAAAAATGATAATGTAACCAAAATGCAAGCAAGAAAATAGAGCTAAAAACTTGTTCTAACCCCATGGTGGGCGCCAAAAAATGTGTGCATAAAAGTGTCACACTTTTATAAACCATTATTCTTGAGAGAACCCATGAAAGAAGGAGTCTCAAGAGCTGGCTTATAGCTCTCTATATATGATGTACAAAGGCTATGAGATGGTGGCTCTCAAATGAGCCAAACTTATATGCAACTCTTGCAAGGTGCACCATAGAATGAGAGATTCAAAGGGTAGAGGCAAGCGTGCTAATATCTAAGAATCTAGAATGAATGCAATGCAAATGAAAGCCATTCTAAATGAAATGCAAGATAAAAAGAGAACTAAGCTAAAGCATAAAGGAAGCTAACCTGAAAATTATGCCATAATGTAAGTAGAATGAGAGCTAAGCTAAAATGCAAAAATGCAAGAATGCTCCATGTATCCAAAATTACTAAGAAAACCTACAACATAACAATAGCATGAGAGACTAAGATCTTTTGAATGAGGAGAGAGCCCTACCTTTAAAATAAAAATAGATGATAGAGATTAAGAAGCAAGATGAATATAATCAAGGGTGGAGTTTGAAAGTGGGAGTGATCCATGTGCACAAGCATCTCAACCAATTACAATTAATGGTTAACTTTTGAGAGGGTTTGAAATGTGTGGAGAGGAATTAAAGTCATTTTAAAAGTATAAGATTTCTCTCACATAGAAAAATGTGCATGCATAGACAAAAATGCCTTTTCTTTTATTTCTAAAATAGGAATAATGCTTTATGTGTGCACACTTAGGATAAGTGGGAAGTGGGGATTTTATTTAATCAAAAGGGGGACATTTTTTTAAATTAAATATGTGCTTGGGATAAAGTGGTCATACCATAGGTTATAATTGAATAAATAGATTTTTGAGGATTGATAAAAAATAACCATTAGATAAATTATGGAAAAATGCTAGAAAGGGGGCTCATAGTCTAGATGACCATTTTTAATTGATTACAGTATGTGAATTTCTCAAAGAACTTATATTGGTCAGATTTGGAGTTCCTATAAAATTGATAATGGACAATGAATCTTATTTTTATTCCTTAGAAATTGTTGAGTTTTGTTATGATAATGGTGTTCAAGTTGGTCATTCCTCTAATTATTTTCCTCAAGGAAATGGGTAGGCCGAATCTAGCAATAAGAATTTGATTAACATTTTGAAGAAATTGGTCTCAAATAATCAGAGAAGTTGGCATAAGAATATACATGATTCTTTATGAGAACATAGGACCACACCTAAAAGAGCCATTGATATCTCACCTTTTGAGTTAGTTTGTGGAGTAGAAGCTAACTTTCCATTGCCTCTAGAGCTTGTTGCATGTAAGTTGAAGGCTATGATTGAAGATGATGATTTTAAAGATGGATTAAAAAAGAGAGTTTTATATCTCACCAAGTTGTAAGAAGAAAGAGAAGAAATGGTTGACACAGTCACTGAACACCAAGGAAGAGTCAAGAAGTTATTTGATAAAAGAGCAAGACCCAGGAAATTCATGGAAGGTGATTTGGTCTTGTTGTGGGATAAGAGGCATGAACTAAGAAGAATGCACTCCAAGTTCCAATCTTTGTGGAAAGGGCCATTTTAGATTATGCAAGTGAACTACAAAAACTCTTTCAAGTTAGCATATCCCATTGGAGAATCCCTGCCATATTCTTATAATGGGTAGGATTTGAAGTTGTACCAAATGTAAAATTGACAGCAAATAATTACTTTATAGTAGTTAGTTAGGTAGGTTTTTCTTTCATGTAGTCTACTCTAGCCTAGTTGCGTTCTTTCTTAGTTAGTTGTTGTTTCTTTCTTAGGTTAGTTTTTTGTTTTTGGTTGCCAAGTTGTCACCTTGTTGTGCGGAACTAGAGATTGCTAGGATTATTTTAAGCATTATCATGCCTAAATCTCTAGTTAGAGCCAATTATTTCCATGATCTTGGTACCGCCTATATTTTTCAAAATTCTAAGATTAGGGTTGAGTCAATGTATTTTAATGTCTATGTCTAGATTTTCCTTAAGGCACTTCTCTTCTCATCTATCCCTTTGCGTGCACCTAGGTGGGCATTCAAAATGCAATCTAATGCATTCATTCATATTAGGTGATTAGGAAAGAGAGGGTAAGTTTATGCATTTCCCATATGAGAGGGAAGTTGTTCTAAAAACCTAATCTATGATCAAGTGTTTCATTGAAGGCCTAATATAGGTAGAATGGAGAAATTACTAGCATATTCAGAGAAAATGGAAGTGGAAAATAAAAGGACTAAGGATAAAGGATGATGCGAAGATCATGAGAATAACTAAGAAGCAAGATCAGTTTAGTTCAATGCAGAGTGAGCACTAAAAGATGTAGAAATGGTGAAGAACTAAATCAAAGGTGGAAAAAACTAAAGTTGAAATCGAATTGATAGTCTAAAACACATCTAAATGTCCATGCCATCAAGTTGAATAGTCAAGTCACCTTGGAAATAATTCATGACCATCAGATAAACGCTAGATCAACAAATGGTGTTTTAAGATGGAATTATTGCGTGTTCAACAATGTATCTCCTTATCTATCAAAACTTAAAAGATCTATGCTTGTCATTATGCCACTTTCCAAAGTTACATGTGGAATAGTCATGACAAGATAGTGACAAGTTGGGACCCAACTAAGGTGGGACTTTCTTTTAGTCATACAAAGTAATTAAAGAATAGAATGAAGATCATTGATCTTAGGGAAGATCTATGACTATCATTTTGTTTCCATATAAATTTTCTCAATTGTTAATTATGGTGATATAGTAAGAGAGCAACACGTGTCTTGATGGGCCCATCACATTTTTCAGTCATCAATTTCTCCAGGCAATGAAATAGTGCCACTTGTGTACCACAATATACATAGATGGAAGGTAGATCCATGGAAAAAGTCACAAAGGGAAATTTCTAGGTTTTAATCATGGTCGTTGGTTTAAGATTAAAAACTAGAATTCAAAATCATTGTGGCCATTGAGATACAATATCGATTTGGCACCAACATAAAAATATGAAGGAAACAAATAGTTTAATTGGGTTTTCTAAAACCACATGAAGATAAAAAGTCAGCAGGTGTTCTTAGAGGTTCCATGGGATCAGGATCATCACTAGGAAAAATGTCACACTTTCATACAATGTTACAGATTGGATGTTATCATGTTTTATTCATATTTTATTCCTATTATGTGACTGTTGCTCTACTAGAATCGGGGAATGAAAAAAAACTATAAATGTATTTTCTTTTGATAATACAAAGGTCAAAAAACTTGATAGTAATTTAGCTTTGTAATTCCATTTACCCTATTTTCTCATCATGTTTTATTTCCCATCCAATAGATTAGTTCTACATTGAGATTTGAAGGACAAATTACATGTGATTCTATGATAACTATGTGGATTCCATTTCACTACGGTATTTATAGTATAGGTAATTCCATTTATCTTTTCATATGTGGTTCTTCTTCTTCCCTTGTTTGTTCTATGGTATGTTAAAAGTAGCTTCATTGGAAATTGAAGAATAAATTTGGATGAATCTATTAGCAATTGCTTGGATTCCAATTTACCTAAGTCTAATAGCTAAAGCCATTCCATTTTCCCTTATGTGCATCTCTTCTTCTTTTCCCCTTTTGCATTTAGATGATTAATTTGCATTTAGAATAGGAATAAGGTTCATAAAATCTCAAGAAAGTCTATTATAGTCATTCCACTGGGTGTGATAGGTTATCCTAATCCTTTTTGCCTAAATTGTTTGCGACTAAAAGCAATTTAGTTAGCCTTTACTGCTCTCAGATTAAGAGATTATTTTTTCATAAACTCTAATCTAATAAAGACATATTCATTGCACATCATTAAAAATCCTAAGGTAGTTGTACCTTATAATTTAGAGGGTTGTGATAGGACACATACACTGACCCATCAGTTGGTGATGTCATTTTGTTTCTCCAAAATGTTGGGCATTAAAAGAGTCAAGTTATAAAATCTAAAAGGAGAACAAAATATTAACCAACAACATGCTACCACTTTTTACTCTTATGAAGTGAGTGCTATTAAGATACAACCTTATTAAAGGTCATAAAACATACTATTAGGTGTGACCCTATTAAAGTATTTAATCACCCTGTTAGGAATGGCCTTGTTAGAGGAATTTAGAACATTCCCTTAGAAAGTCACCTTGCTAAAGGATTTAAAAATTACTATTAAGTCAACCTTAATAAAAAAGATTTTACTATTTTAATAATGATTAGAAAGTAATAGCTAGGTTTGATCTAATAACATACAACTCACTTTGCAAATTTAGATCTCCACTTAGCTCAATCATGGTTCATTGACTGGACTCCATCTCTCTCAACAACTTAGATCTTCTTGGAAGCTCTTCAAGCAATCTACCACATTATAATCTTTGCACTTCTCCTTTGTAAGTTTATTCTCCACTTTCCTTTACAAATTCTTGTCCAACAACCAACATAAAACATCTCATATGCCTCCTTAAGAAGGTAGCTTTTATCTTTTTCCATTTAAACATAATTGTAGATCTCAGTGTTACAATTAGATTCAATTAATTCAATGAATCAAACTATCTTTTTTTCTTCTTTTTCCTTCTTAAAATTTCTATAATTTTTCTCAAATATTAGGCTTTTTTCACTCAACTAATTCTTTTCATGCATTAAATAATCCATTTCATCCTTTCTTATTGTCAACATATTTTTTGTTGATTTCTAATCCTATGTTGTCTATTAGTGTCCAAACACTTAGTCATTTCCTAGGTAAGGATGAATGGTCATCACTGAGATCAAGCCATCTAGTAAAGGTTGAGCATAACAAAGGACTTTTTTATTTCTATACTATATGTCAAACAAGTTAGTGATTGCAAATCACCCCAGTTGAGATCAAACATATACACGAGCCAAGTTATTTTAGTAAAGACCAAGTAAATTGAAGAGATAGTAATTTCCAAGCAAAGAAAGAAGAACATAAAAGTTGAGGTCTATTATGAATGTTAAAGGTGACCAAAGGTCAACACATTCAGATGTCGAGTAGTTTAGTTTTGTCATACGAGTTTGTAATTACACAAAAAAATATGTAAACTATTTTGGCTAACTTCCGTATGAGATTTAATATTTGTAGAGATAGTTAAGATGGAGATTATGTATCATCATAGAAGGTAATAATACTAATAAATGAAATTCAACCAATCAAAAAATTAGATGGAAATAATAAAAGATAATGAATTGTAAATCATCGATTACAATCTAGAACTTTCATAGAACATTTATTTAAGGAGGATTTTGACCCTAGAATAAATGGGTAGCTACAAGAGTATGTGTGATAAGAAGAAACAAAAAAGGACATAACAAAGCAAGGAAGGCTAAGTCTAAAATCAGTTTAGAAAAGGGAAATAAAAGTAGTGAAGGACTGAAAGGAGATATCAAATTGAGAGATCAGATTAGAGATTGTATAGAGGAGATCCAAAATTATCTTGTAGAGAAAATTGAGGGTCAAGTATTGAATTAATTTTGAATTAGGGAAAATATTGTAACCAAGTGATCTTAATAGATCTATGTAATCCTCCTAAAAGTGTCCTTACTTAATTGTAAGTGTAAAACCCTTTAAAAGGTAGGACTTAACAGTCTTGAAGCTTTTAACATGGTAGACCCCTCACAAGGTAGATCATAGATTATGATCAAACATTATAACCCTAACAAGTTAACTTTATTGCTGTAATAGTGAAGATCTGTGGGTTTCATCCCCACCCCAGTTCTACCTTCACATTGAACTATTTATGGGTTACCAAATCATTTGTGTTATGTGTTGAATCATTCATGGATATGATGTATTTTATTTATGTTTCAGCGTTACAGTTTTAATGTTAGATCTAAGATATGAGACAAATTGAGTGTGAATTTAGTAATTTGGTTTTGAAGTTTAAGTTTAAGATCTTGATTCAACCACCCCCAGCCCCTTAGTATTTTGTTTCCCAATAATCCTTCCAACAATTTTGATTATTTTGAGAATTCAACTATGTCAGTATTGGAATATTTAGAATAACTAAGAGGGGGGTGAGTCAATTATTCAAGGTCCAAATGTACAAATAAAACTTTGCAATACTTAACAAATTCATATCCATAAAACCATATCATGCATGCATCCATTAGAACATCCAATACCATAACTTAGTAGGTCACAGTCCTAGGTCAAAATAACTTTGCAAAAATGTAAGCATGAAATACCGCAAACTCATGCACACAATTTGATGCAAGGATTTTATGTGGAAACCCAATTCGGGAAAGACCACTAGTAACATGCTACCAATTTTCACTCTTCTGAAGTGATGTCCTATTAAAGGCCAACCCTGTTGAAGGTTATAATAAACACTATTAAATGTGACCTAGTGTGATATCCCCATTTTAGAATATAATTTAAATAATAAATAAATATTATATATAAAGTAAAAGTAATAATGATATTAAAATAATAGTATTTTATAAAGTAATATTATATTATAATCATATAATAATATCATATATATCCTATTATAATAATAATCTAATATAATTATGATTAAGATATATTTTAATGTAATAATATAATTGATATATTATTAAATTAATATATGTTATAATATAAATATTTGTAACGCCTCGCCAAGGGATCCAAAAGAACTAACCTAAAGTTTTACTAAGTTTGCTAAACATTTTTTTTTTTTAAAGTAAGAAAGTATAACATACAGATCAAACATGTACTAGCAGAAGCAATAACATGTAATCACCAACAAACATACATAACAAGTTACATTCCCTAAGGATCCCAAGACGTTGAGTCACATTTAAAATTAATTAATTCTAAGTCTAACAACTACCACATCCACATGAAATACAACTATCCATCTATCATAAAACACAACTAATCTAAGTGCATGGTTCCTCCCAACCATCAATAGCATCCTTAGACCATCGTGGGCCCTAGCCATCCCCCACATGTAAAATCCCAAGCCATCAAAGAGATCATCGGTACTATAGTAATAGGGACATCACTCCTAAAACATACTACATCATATGCATAAAGAAATCTAACATGCTACCACATACGCATAAAGAAATATAAGATACAAGAATAAAGCATAAGATGATCCTCCAAAGTAGATAACATCACCTAAACATTATGAACAAGCATCCCAAAAAGCTCCAGCCATGGTAGCAATGGATGGATCTCAAATGGTAAGAGTGAAAAGCACTACCACCCGACCGCGTGAAACCTAAATGGTCCACTCCCACCGTGCTGAGGAGATAATCTTAAGTCCCAAATAGGATATCAGATCACATAATAGAAATACTCTCTATGTCCAGGAAATCCTAAAAGTATACTAACTCAAAGGGTTCCAACACATAGATCAACATCTAGACCCAGAAGCACCACAAAGACACATGTAGGAAACCTACTATGCAAGTGGAAAAGTGTCATCGCAAAAGTCACGTAGAAGTTACCCAAGTAATCCCTTAGGAATCTCGGGTCCCTAGTGATCCCTGCAGCCACTAGTATCCTCTCATATTGACGAGGCATACTACAAAATGCAAGGTCGTAACCAAGCATTCTCTCTACCCCATCCTAGCCTGTACTAGCACTCAAGGCATGGGAGAGAACATACAATTATCTTGTTGGTTCATTTTCTCTCATTTAGTGTAAATGTTTTCACTTATTAAAATAACTTACAATGGGTTTCTCCAAGTAGCCTCTTAGGGCCCCGACCCCCATTCCAAGCCACTTCCTGACTCTACACACAGATAACCTACCCTAGGCTCATGAAATCACAAATCAAAGAATCATAATAAAATCACCTTAGTCCTATACAAGCAACTGAAAAACATCATAAAAGATAAGCCACAATAATTACATCAGTTCTTCATGAGCAACTGATAAGCATCAAATAATAATCATATGATCACAACAATTCTCTATCAGCAATTGAAGGCATCAATGATAAATCACAATATCCAATGGTTCTCCAATGAGCAGTCAGAAAGTATCCCAATAGTAAATCACAATACTGATCAAAGACTCCAAAATGGTCAAGTCAAAACATGTCACAACATGACATCATCAAGATCAAAACAAACACTTCAGTCCTCTCAAAGCGACTAGAAGGTAATCCAAGTATAACTGATCGAGACTAAAAAATGGTTAAGTCAGGTATCTCAATACATACACCTCAGCTTCACACAAGGAACTGGAAAGCAAAAGCAAATAGTAAAAACATCCATCATAGAGCACTCTGATCACATCACCCTGGTTGGGTTTAGAAAAATTGAGAACATATCATCATAATATCACAATCGCATAACCCCCAAGCCTCTGGTAGCAACCTAAACGGGTCAACACTCTAGGAACACCACATCCCAAACATAACCAGTACATAGAAAACATCATAGTTTCACAGTAGATTTGATTTGAAAGTATATTATTGAGTTAAAAGTAAAGGTTTCAGTTTGCAGATTAACGTATGTTTCAAATAACTAAGTTTTGTAGTTTACCCCAACAAATTAACCCATTCTTATAATTTAATCATAGCACAATTTAAAAGTAATAATAATCATTTCTTAAATTATTAAAATAATAGCAATAAAAAAAATAAAAAGGAGAAAAGAAAGGAAAAGGAGATTTCTATTTTCGAGGCGCATAGGTGGCGTAAAAAGAAAAATAATAAAAATAGTTGTCATTCGATTAATAAAGGTGTATAGGTGGAAATTTAGAAGTTTGTGGAAAGATCCTTAAATCATGTATTTAATATTTGTTGGGTGCTTAGTTGTATTTGGGTGAGAATTTAATATTTATTTAAAGGTAGTTGTATTTACCTTTTATCCCACATTGGTTGTGTTTATAATGTCTTGGGTTAGAAGTGCCTATTTAAGAAAGGCCTATTATCATTTGTAATCAAGTTCAAGAAATGGAAGCTCTTCTAATGGAAGTTGGAGAAATAGAAGTTCTTGCGTTGTAAGCTCTTCAAATGTAATCTCTTCTAATGGATTTCAAGTATTAATGGATGCTTTATGAAGCATTTTTTTGTCATCTCTCTATCTCCATCTTGTTGCATTTTGGGTTGTGAGTTGGTATGGGTGGTGTGGCCCGTCATCAGTGGTATCAGAGCATACATTTGTCAGTGGTAGCAGAGCAGTACTGCATCAATAACTGATTATTAAATAAAAATAAATAAATTCAAACTCATTAAAAATCGAATTTCTAAATGATAAATATACTTAACATTATTAATTACTATTTATCATTAGCTCAAATCAGTTCCAATATTCATTTACATTTTTGAATTAATAATTAATAATTATCTAATCAATAATCATTAACAAATTCCTTAATAAATTATATATATATATTTATATTGTTAATTAACTTAATTAATTAACAACTAAAAATTTGAGTTTAATCCTTTAATAATTATTATAAAACTTATTATTTAAATAATAATAAAGTTATTATAATAAAATTTATTAATAAAGTTATAATTTATATTAAAATTTATATAAAATAAATATAAAATTTATATTATAAAAAAAAACTTATAACAAAAATCGAATTGAACAATTTTAAGAAGGGCATGATCTCTTTAAAGTTTTTAAAAAAATTTGCAAGCGATATTAATATATCGCTACCTGCAAACTCTTATTAACTGCAGCGCCCGACTTATAATATACGGTGGCAGTACTACTGCAAAATCGCAGTATAGTACTGCGGATGCCGCTAGATTAAAGGTAAGGGTTTTCTTTTCAATTCATTACTTTATATTTATTTTTTGTTTATAAATTTAGTATATATAAAACTCACACCCCCCTATAAACCTATTTTAATAAATTTGGTTTTATTTAAAAATTTATAAAACCTATTCAAACAAAATTTCATAATATATATATATATATATATATATATATATATATATATAATTTGCAATTATAATATGATAGAGAAAACACTATCAACTATTCTAATTTTTTTAATCTAAAATTTTCATTTTCAAAATCAAACCCTTCTCGTTTAAATCCTATGTATACAGAAGTTAATTGACAAGCATCTGATAAATTTTAATATTGAAATGTTTAAACATTCATCATAGAGAATTCAGGTCTACAATCCACAGACACGAAGAAGACAGGAAATAGGAAAATTGCGTAAATAACCAACGATCAAAACACAAGACCCTACCTAATCCTGATGCTAATACGGAATCCTTGAAAACCTATGAGAGAATTTGCTCCCCTTCAATTCTTTGCTCTGAAAAACTTTCTTAAAATTCTCCTTCTGAAATTCGCTGTCAAAAGATGTCTCCCAAAATTCTTCCCAAATTCACTATCCCCTAAAAAATGAACCCCCTAATTGTGATAAAGAGTTCTCTCCTTAAATCAGGACACTGATTGTGCGTTCACCCGGGATAACTCCTTGCTCACAACCCTTAACTCCATATTAACTTTTTAATCTTTGTTTTAATTTTCCATGCACATTAAATGGATTATCAAATGCCTTTATTCAATTTTCACTTAACTTCTATTTTTAATTAACTTATTACTTTAATCTCATGCACACTTTATGAAATTAAAATAACATTATTATATTCACTTATGTTATCTTTTAATTAATTTTCTTTTATTTTAAACTTATGCACGCATCATGCAATGTAGAATCTTTTTAATAATTTAATATCTTTTCACTTTTTAATTTATTTTAGAAACTTAATTGATAGAATATTTAATTAACTTAAATAACAACAATATTTAACATTTATTTAAAAATGAACTCTAAATATATTATTATTAAATTAAATAAATATTATCACGTTCTAAATTTTATCTTTAAACTTTTATCTCCAAATTTAATTCTTTTATTTAATTAATTTCTCAATTAATTAAATATAATTAAATATGAAAATGTCATAATAATTTTCTCTTAAATTAAATCATTAATTAATCTTTTTAATTAGACTTAATTAATAGAAAATACACCAAGGACTCATAAAGCAACATACGAAAACCCATCATAGAAAAACACATACTAAATCAAACTAAAAGGGTTATAATCACAAAATTACATCATTTGATGTGTTCGGAGGGTACTTGACTAAGATACTTGTCCTAATTTTTAAATTATGACAATGGCTTAAAGGTTTAGGATCTGAACTTAAGAATTTATCTCCCCTCTCTTACCATTGAGATAATGCGATAGGGTACGCTCATCCTGGCAATTCAGGGAAGTCGATACCTGGTACTTGTAGCCTGCATAAAATCCATGCATGTACAGACACAATATTCTAAGCTAAACAAACAATGGCAGGAAGCGGTGCATCGTGTAGATCCCGACTAGCAGGAGACTACGACTCCCTTCCTTAACCACATCAGAAACATCATACATAAAGAAAACAAACACACACACCATACACATGTAGTATGGGGTAAGTATCCATAAAAAGACACATGTGATAATAAACCATCTAACTAATCATCATCGATAATTGAAGACACTGAATAATCATCATACATACATGAAATATAGAGTACCGAGTAATCTCACTATATATTAAATTGAATATAAAGCAATATTTGATAATCTGAAAGTAATGCTACTAAACATCAAGTATAAAACTGCCCTAAAAGAGTTTGGCAATAAAAACAAAAATGTGAACTAGGGGTAGGCACTACAATATTAATATAATATATTTTATGATATTAATTAATATAAACTAAGCTTATTAATATAAATATACAATTAATATAATTATAGTATTATTAATATAATATAATTATTATATTGTGAAAAGACGCGACTCTTAGAATTTAAAAAAAAAAATTAAAAAAATAAAATAAAAATAAATAAATAAATATATATATATATATATATATATATATATAGAATGCAAATTTTGGTAAGGGGAGCATCATATGAAAAATAAATAGAAAGAATATATGATTCTCAACTCAAAAATTATCTTATTAAATATGAATGGAAAAAGGGTCATTACAAATGGTATCAAAGCAATGAACTTGCCAACCTGCAATACATATTTACAAAAGGATTTTTCAATTTCAAAACTTCAATTTATTTGTCAAAAATTTCACCAGTGATACCAAAGAATCGGTGGGACCTATATCATAAAAAAAAATCATGCAAAAGAATGGATAATGATTTCTATGGTATTATTAGATAAAGTTTAGTGATATAGATTTTTGTATGAGTCCATATTGGTATAAAAGATAAATATTAGTAGTAAAATGTTTATTGGTAGTAAGCTTTCAAATGCATTATCAATACTTAATTCTTCTAGCAGCAAAATTTAACAAAGCTTTTTTATTTTGTCATAAAGCTACAAATATCTTACATGAATCTCAAATATTTTATCAAGCCCATCAACTATTTTAAGTGTCAATTAAATTTTTTTGAGCCAAAGTTCTTATACAGCCCCTAATAATTTTATTATATAGTCCGCAATAGTTCATTTACCACCTCAAATAATTCAAATGTCATGAGAGAAAGTGATCAAATATTACTATATAGAATCACTCGTATTGGTGCTAGCCGCTAGCATGATCTTATACACAATAGAATAATTTCAAAGAGCCAATAAATATAGTGTTTGGTCCTGCTTGTTGTCATGAATGGTAGATAACATCTAGAACTGCTAATGGTTTCCATAGGTTGATTCAAGTGATAGGTTTGGCATTGTGGCTGCACGTAAAGGAAATCGACAGTCACAATTCCCTTGTACAAAGGCCTTTCCTAGTAAAAACAATGATCACAGGGATCATTTGAGATAGAATCAGTCACCATTAAATTCTAGGTGGTCTAATGGTTACCTGTAGATGCCATTGTGAAGGAAAATAAAATCCAACTCAAACTAAAAGAGTGGGTGTTTTTAAAAGACAATAGAAGCCAATTTTTCTTGGAATATAGAGAACTATTGCCAACATTTAATTAAGAAGTTGGAAAGTTATTTGATTTCAAACTATAGACAAGCTTGTACTATGATTTGAACATATATTGCAAAGCACTAAATTTTGTTGTGAGAGGAAAATAAAACATTTTCATTGACTACATAAGGGATGGAAAGAGTTCCTGAATGTTCATATTAGTGGCTTATGTTGGCATTAAGTTATTCTTTCCATTAGTGACAACACTTATCTATATCAGTATAGCTATCGAGCTCAGCACTCAGTTTCCTACACTCACCAAGCTTCATAGTTTATACCAAGCATTCACAGTGTATATCGAGCATTCATTGGTTACCTTATAGGTTCATCACTTAAATAGTTCATATCAAGCTTCACAATTCACACCAAGCATTCCAATATTCACTGAACTTCATAGTATTTACCAAGTGATGGAAGTGTAATGTTTACCGAGTGATGGAAGTATAACATTTACTGAGTGATGGAAGTGCATTATTTATCAAGTAATGATAGTGCAGTGTTTATTGAGTGATTGAAGCACAGCGTTTACTGAGTAATGAAAGTGTAGTGTTTATCGAGTGAAAGCAAGGTAAACAAAGGATTCAGTTTTTACCGAGTCACCTGTGGTTACTGAGTTCAAAACTATGATAGTGATTAGTATGGACCGAGCCTTCACTTCTATCGAGTGCATGATGATGTCCAATAATGCAGTGGATGCCGAGTATTAGAAGATCACCAAGTCAGTTCAGTGAACCTGAGTTATTTACTATTGGGCCGACTCAGTAATGTTTTTTTCACTTGTGTTATGGCCGACCTTGTAATTGTAATTATTGGAATGGTATATATGTAATGTATTATATCATTTGCAAGATGTACAATATATGGATGAGAGTATCAAGAGAGACATGTAATGTTTTGAGAAGTGTAAATGTGAATTAGCAGAAGAGAAGAATGCACAGAAAGGTCTACAAGGAGCAGTAAAGATTCATCAGTCACAAGAGGTGATCTATCATTCAAGGATCTAATCAGCAAATCAAGTTTTTAAGTAGATCCATTGTTTCATCCTAACAGACGAATCATTTTTGTAAATCCTTTAACAAGGTAGATGATGTAACACCCCAACCTTGCTTCCAAACACCAAGCTCTCTCTCAGGGCTACCTTAGGTCATTCACTAGACCCACTAGGGCTTCTTCACACCCTATAATTACTAAGACCTTGCTCAAGATATCCTAATCCTTCAGTTGGGGGCACACCAACAAAGTAACATCAAATTTCTTACTAGCCGGCTCCAGTCCGCTACTAACCCTCAAGTCCATCTATAGCTCCAAGGGTACTAGTTCTTCATCTAGGGTTTTTTTTAGACTCCTTCTAACATCCATGAACCTAAAAAATGCTGATTTCATAGGTGCATTCAATCTACTAGGGAAGATACACCAAATTGCTCCAAAAAGGCTACTAGGAATTAGCCCTCCTAAATAGCTGGAAACAAGATTTCTTGAAAAACTTCTTAAAAAACCTACAAACAAATTATATTTTTGGATACCCTTTTCAGAGTACTTCAAGATTCTATAATTTTCTAGCCCTTAAACTTTTCGTACAATGAAAGTACAGTTTTAGGCCAAAAATGAGGATTTCAAGTGCTTTATCGCTATTGTGATGGAAAACCACCTTAGACACCTTTTCAAGACCTCTCCTTTGGACTGGAGCAAGGTTAGACCTTCTCATTACTTGATGTGTAGCCAGATTGAGGTATTTGCACACTCAATCCTCTCCATAACTCATTTTCCAACTGTGATTCCTAGCCAAGTTGCATTTGGCTTGCCTAGGGCATCACCTTAAAAATGCTTGCTGATGCTTTCAAGGGCCCTCATTCTTGATACATAATGTACATGGATCCTAGTTCCAAATCCCAAAATACCAGAGGTTTCCAATGGTGGGAAGTGGCCCTAAGATCCCATTTTCTAAGTGCAGCCCTGTTCAGATCAGCAACTTGCCAAGAACAAAAAGATTTTTCTACACTAATGCAAATGAATTAAAATGATCAAACCAACACTACAAAAAGATTAAAAACAATATTTTAGAACTTTTTCAACACAAAAATTAGGCCATTCAATCCTCCTCTATTAAAAATGCCTTCAAATGCATAAAATCGGCAACAAAATACTTGCTCAATTCGTACAAAATGCAAAACCAACTTGTCCAACCCCATGAAAATGGCTGTCCTCACATTTTTAAAGGCTCCTCCATCAGTTCCATAACTGTTCTAAATAGTTAGGATGTTCTAAACACACAAATGCCAAAAAGTTTCTTTTTTACAAGAAAATGTTGTCATGACAACATGACAACATTTCAGCAACTTTTGTTCTACATGGAGTTAGACCTCCAAATTTGGCACAAAGACAAAGTAGACATATAATATGCATAAAATGACTTCAAATAAACTATTCAAAGCCATTGGAACCTTTCTAGACCATTTTAGCCTTCACCGGACCTAAGTCACCTAGTTGACAATAGTCGATAACTTCTAGCAACTTGGTCACTTTGGGTCTTGCCAAGTCTCCTAAACACACCTAAGGACCACATAGGACCTATTATTTGAATAGTGATGTGTCTAGCATCACTACAAGCCAAAAATAAAGAAATACATAGGTTTGACACTTAGCCTACCTAGGTGCTCCTGCACCATACTCCCCCCTCCAACAAAGAACTCAAGGTGGATCAGTTTGCAAAAAATCTAGAGGTATGCCAACCTTCTTGAACTCTGTCTTAGCAACCCATGTAGCCTCTGAAATTTGTTTCTCCTTCCATTTGATGAGGTGTTCCATGTACACCTTGTGCCTTGTGGTCTTCTTTACCCTTGAATCTAACACCTTTTCTACCTCCAACTTGTTGTTTGTAGGTGTTGAAGCAAGTTCAAGATCTTCATGAACATCTAGACTAAGCTGAGATGGGTCACCTTTGTATGCCACCAAGTCTTGCACATTAAAAATAGGGGATATGCCCAAATCGGAAGGTAAATCTACCTTATAGGCATTTGCTCCATATTTAGCCAATATTTTGCAAGGCCCTACCCTCTTCATCTGTAGCTTAGTAGGAATGCCTTTTTGAAGCCTTGCTTTGTTCAAATGGACCATCACATAGTCCCCAATAGCAAACTGAACATCCTTCTTCTTTTCATCCACCTTGGCTTTGAGTTTTAGAGTGTTGTCTTGAATAGTCTTCTTGACTTGCTCCTAAATCTCCTTCATGGTTTGTACAAAGTCTTCAGCTTGACCACTAATCTGATCCATGTTTCCAAGACACCTTAGTTCACACACACCTCTTGGGTGCATGCCATAAACAATTTCAAAAGGACTCTTTCCAGTAGTCCTATTCTTGCTATCATTGTAGGCATATTCCACTTGTGAGATGATAACATCCCAAGTCTGACCATACTCTTTGGTTAGGCACCTAAGAAGGTTACCTAAAGTTCTATTAACCACCTTAGTTTGACCATCAGTTTGAGAATGGTAAGCTGAACCAAAAGACATGTTAGTGCCAAGCTTCTTCCATAAAGTCTTCCAAAAGTGACTCATGAATTTCACATCTCGATCCGACACAATGCTTAATGGAAGTCCATGAATCCTTACAACCTCTTTGAAAAACAAATGAGCTATATGACTTGCATCATTAGTTGTCTTACATGGAATGAAATGTCCCATTCTACTGAATCTATCAACAACAACATAAATGTTGTCATACCCTTGCTTAGTTTTAGGCAAACCAACAATGAAATCCATACTTACACAATCCCATGGTCTGCTAGGAATTGGTAAGGGCTGGTAAAGACCTGCATTGCTCATTCCTCCTTTTGCCTTCATACACACCATACATTGCTCCACATACTTGGTTACATCTTTGACCAATTTAGGCCAATAATAGAACCTTTGCACTAGTTCTATTGTCTTGCTGATACCAAAATGCCCACTCAAGCTACCATTATGCTTCTCTTGTATTAGGTTCTCTCTCATGGAACCTCTTGGTACACACAACTGGTTACCCTTAAATAGCAACCCATTTTGCAAAGTGTATTCTAAAAATCTGCTATGAAAGTGGTTTCCAAAATCCATGCATACCTTATAGGCTTCAGCAAAGTCCTCATCATTCTTGTAAAGATTCTGAAAACTCTCCACTCCAATGCTATGGAGCTGAATCTCTTGGACTATTAAAACCCTTCTACTTAATGCATCAGCAACCTTGTTCATTTGTCCTTTCTTATGCTTGATTGTAAAGGTGAAGGCCTACAAATATTCCATCCACTTCAAGTGCCTGTTGCTCAACTTCTCCTGTGTGTTGATGTAGCTAAGAGCTTGATTATCTGTAAACACAACAAATTCTTTTGGCAACAAATAGTGTCTCCACTTCCTAAGACACTAGACTAAGGCATACAATTCTAGATCATAGGATGAGTATTTCTTCTTGGCCTCATTTAGCTTTTCACTATAGAAGGCTACTGGTCTACCTTCTTGACTCAACACCCCACCCACTGCTAGGCCACTTGCATCACATTCTAAGGTGAACAACTTTTCAAAGCTAGGTGATTTTAGGATGGGTTGAGTAGCTACTTGTTTTTTTAACATATCAAATGACTTTTCAGCCTCTAAAGTCCACCTAAACTTGGACTTGACTCCCCCCTTTATGGTATCAAGAAATGGTGCACAAATACCACTAAAGTTTCTAATGAACTTCCTATAAAATTGAGACAAACCGTGGAAACTTCTTACCTCACTAGATGTGGTAGGTGTACGCCAACTTAGGATAGCAGCAACTTTCTCCTTGTCCATATTCAAAGTTCCTTTAGACACCACAAAGCCTAGATACACCAACTCTTTCTTGAAGAAGTCACACTTCTCAAGGTTGATAGCTAGCTTCTCCTCATGAATCCTCTTCAAAACCACTTCTACATGCTTGACATTTTCCTCTTTGGTCTTGCTATAGATGAGGATATCATCCAAATACACCACCACAAATCTGCTTGTGAAGTCTTTGAGCACTTCATTCATGAGTCTCATGAAGGTGCTAGGGGCGTTGGAAAGACCAAATGGCATCACAAGCCATTCATAAAGACCATCAGTAGTCTTAAATGTTGTCTTCCATTCATCTCCCTCCTTTGTTCTAATTTGGTGATACCCAGTTTTCAAGTCTAGCTTAGTGAAATACATAGCACCTCCTAGACAATCCATAAGGTCTTCAATTCTTGGAATAGGAAACCTATACCTGATTGTAATGTGGTTAATGGACCTTGAGTCAATACACAACCTCCATTTTCCTCCCTTCTTTGATGCCAAAACCACCGGGACTGCACAAGGGCTTATGCTCTTTTGGATCAAACCTTGGTCCATCAACTCTTGGACTTGTCTTGCCACTTCAAGGTTCTAATCTGGGGTTAACTTGTAGGCTGCCTTATTAGGTAGTGAGGCACCTAGAACAAAGTCAATTTGATGGCTGATAACTCTTCTTGGTGGTAGGGTAGCTGGTGTACCATCACTAACAATCTCCTTATACTTTACAAGCAACTCTTGTACCTCTGTTGGTAAAGGTTCTTGGACTGGCTTTTCTTCACTTGCAACCTTTAGTATGACTGCAAATCCTTGGCTCTCCTCATTCTTGAGGTCTCTAATAAACTCTTTCTCTCCACATAGCAGCACATTAGGCACCTTGGACTGTGGTTCATCCCCTTCTAACAATGACTGAATTTTGAAGGTCTTGCTTCCTTTCTTAAATGTTATGTTATTTTCCTTGCCATCATAGACCACTTCCCTATCAAATTGCCAAGGTCTCCCTAGCAAAAGATGACAAGCATCCATTGGCAAAATATCACATAATAAGCGGTCTTTATATCCTGCAATTGAGAAGTCCACCCATGCTTGTTCATTCACTAGGATGCTTTTCCCTTTGTTAAGCCATGTGACCTTGTAAGGGTTGTCATTAGGTATCTTCTTTAGTTTGAGCTTTGTAACAGCCTCCTCTGATATTACATTATCAGTTGATCCAGAATCAACCACCACCTTGCATACTTTTCCTAGGATCTTGCACTTGATCCTAAAAAATGCCCTTCTATGTCTAGGCTCATTAGAAGCTGGTTGCTTGATCAGCACCCTCCTAAACATGAGGTTCTCACCTTTTTCAGACTCAATATGGTCTATGTCAACATCCTTACAACTTCTATTATCTTCTTGTGCATATGCTAGCCTTTTATCTTGGCTTGAGGAAGAGGGTTTGTCTGGGCACCTATAGGCAGGATGGCCTAGTTGACCACAATTGTAACACTTCATTGTTGCAAAGTAAGAGCTGCTCCTACCTCCTCTACCCCTACTTGATCCTCCTTGATTTCCTCTCCCTCTATTATAACCACCTCTTGAAGAGTGGTCAATAGTTTTCTCCATGGGTTTGCTTTCACTATGGCTCTTTTGATCACTACCTCTGCCTTGGTAGCCTCCTCTTTGATTTTTCTGATTTCTGCCTTTGCATCTATCTTTGAAGTTAGAATCTCCTTTCCTCTTGTTCTTTTCTTCTACCTTCAAAGCTAGCTAATGACATCTTTGGATAGTGGTAGGGGCCCATAAGCTAAGCTCCTCTTGAATGTTCCACTTCAAGCCACCAAGATACCTTGCCACCTTGAGTGACTCCTCTTCTTGCTTCTTGGATCTCAAACACAACCTCTGAAATTCTTCACTGTAGGAGGTCACATCAAGATCTTTTTTCTTTAGTCCTTGCCTCTTTTTATGGAGTTGGATCTCAAAGTCTTCAGGTAGGAAGTTCTCCTTGATTTTGTTTGCCATAGCACTCCAATTTGCAATTGGATTCTTGCCCATGCTGACTCTTTCATCTTGTACATACTTCCACCATGTTAAGGTTGAGCCTCTAAGCCTTGACTTAGCAACCTTAACCTTCTGTGCCTCTGAGATACCCTCACACTCAAAGTGGTTCTCCATACCCTCTAACCAATCCATAACTGCATCAATATCCATCTTACCACTGAAAAGTGGCACTCCTTCCAAAGCTTTACCTCCTAAGGCTTTGATTGCCTTCAAGAAGGGCTGTTCTTGCAAGATAGGATCAGGTTCAGGTACAATATCTTCCTCTGCTACCTTTTTACCATTCCCATCTTCTTCTTCATCTCTTTTCTTGGCTGCCTCTGCAACTGCATCTAGTTTTTGCTTCACCTCTTATAGTGCTTCTTCAAGAAGCTGATTTCTTTGCCTTTTCTCATCAACTTCTTTAGCTAACTCCACATTTGTCACCATCATGGATTCTCCTACTGATTCTTCAGTAGCTTCCAACATTAACTACTTTTCCCAAATCTTTAACTTGCTCTAATACCACTCTGATGTAACACCCCAACCTTGCTTCCAAACCCCAAGCTCTCTCTCAGGGCTACCTTAGGTCATTCACTAGACCCACTAGGGCTTCTTCACACCCTATAATTACTAGGACCTTGCTCAAGAGATCCTAATCCTTTAGTTGGGGGCACACCAACAAAGTAACATCAAATTTCTTACTAGCCGGCTCCAGTCCGCTACTAACCCTCAAGTCCATCTATAGCTCCAAGGGTACTAGTTCTTCATCTAGGGTTTTTTTTAGACTCCTTCTAACATCCATGACCCTAAACAATGCTGATTTCATAGGTGCATTCAATCTACTAGGGAAGATACACCAAATTGCTCCAAACAGGCTACTAGGAATTAGCCCTCCTAAATAGCTGGAAACAAGATTTCTTGAAAAAATTCTTAACAACCCTACAAAAAAATTATATTTTTGGATACCCTTTTCAGAGTACTTCAAGATTCTATAATTTTCCAGTCCCCAAACTTTCCGTACAATGAAAGTACAGTTTTAGGCCAAAAATGAGGATTTCAAGTGCTTTATCGCTGTTGTGATGGAAAACCACCTTAGACACCTTTTCAAGACCTCTCCTTTGGACTGGAGCAAGGTTAGACCTTATCATTACTCCCTGTGCAGCCGGTTTGAGGTATTTGCACACTCAATCCTCTCCATAACTCATTTTCCAACTGTGATTCCTAGCCAAGTTGCATTTGGCTTGCCTAGGGCATCACCTTAAAAATGCTTGCTGATGCTTTCAAGGGCCCTCCTTCTTGATACATAATGTAAATGGATCCTAGTTCCAAATCCCAAAATACCAGAGGTTTCCAATGGTGGGAAGTGGCCCTAAGATCCCATTTTCTAAGTGCAGCCCTGTTCAGATCAGCAACTTGCCAAGAACAAAAAGATTTTTCTACACTAATGCAAACGAATTAAAATGATCAAACCAACACTACAAAAAGATTAAAAACAATATTTCAGAACTTTTTCAACACAAAAATCAGGCCATTCAATCCTCCTCTATTAAAAATGCCTTCAAATGCATAAAACCGGCAACAAAATACTTGCTCAATTCGTACAAAATGCAAAACCAACTTGTCCAACCCCATGAAAATGGCCGTCCTCACATTTTTAAAGGCTCCTCCATCAGTTCAATAACTATTCTAAACAGTTAGGATGTTCTAAACACACAAATGCCAAAAAGTTGCTTTTTTGCAAGAAAATGTTGTCATGACAACATGACAACATTTCAGCAACTTTTGTTCTACATGGAGTTAGACCTCCAAATTTGGCACAAAGATAAAGTAGACATATAATAGGCATAAAATGACTTCAAATAAACTATTCAAAGCCATTGGAACCTTTCTAGACCATTTTAGCCTTTACCGGACCTAAGTCACCTAGTTGACAATAATCGGCAACTTCTAGCAACTTGGTCACTTTGGGTCTTGCCAAGTCTCCTAAACACACCTAAGGACCACATAGGACCTATTATTAGAATAGTGATGTGGATAGAATAACTACAAGCCAAAAATAAAGAAATACATAGGTTTGACACTTAGCCTACCTAGGTGCTTCTGCACCAGTAGACTTAATAGTCTTTGTATAAATCTCCTAACAGAGTGCATACTTCAGTGTATGTTTGTAAATCATATAACAAGGTGGACCTAGTAGTCCTTTGTTCTTCTAATATGGTAGATCACTAGAAGTGGTCAATGTAAGCCTTAATAGGTGAACTTCATACTGCAGTGACAAAGTTTTGTGGGTATCATCCCCACCCTAGTTTTACTTTCTATTTGGAAAGTTTATGGGTCACCAAATCACTGTGTACATGTCTCATAAATGTTTGTTCTCTCATATATGTAGTAGATTAGATGAATCAATTGAGAATAGTATATATGATTAAGTGTTGAATTGTTTTAAATTTTTGAAGTTACTGATTCACCCCTCCCCTCTTAGTAACATATCATATCTTGAATATTTCCAACAGCTTAGTGCACAATGATTGTTCAAAGGCTACACAAGATACACCTAATATTAGGTCTGGCTAGGAATAAATTTTTTTGCTATCAATTAGATGAGAATAAAAATAAAATTTTCCATGATTATCAATCATTTAAATGCTTTGGATTGGACAATATAAGAATTGGGCATCTCAATTTCTTTGTAGTTATAACATAGATACAAATTCCATAGTAGAATATTTATATTTCCATCTATTTTATATGGAATTCCAAAGATATTTGTGACATGGAAATGATATTCCTCATTTGTGAGAATAATAAGTGATAGAATATTTGAAATTCAATATACATAATGATCAGTGTTGTTTAGGTGGTCTGTGTTCAACAATACTAAATTTCCCTCGACCTTGAAGAAGACATTCATGGGATCCTCTATATGATTGCATTTTATATAAGGCACTAGTGCAAGCTATTTATTGTTCACATCAAGAAGCCACACATAACTGTGGCCCAACTTACATCAGCTAGAACATAACATGGATCAAATTAAGAGTAAATCCAATACAAAAAAAATTGAATGAAAGGTCATTAGTTGCAACATCATGGAACAAACAATTTGGAGTTATAAAGAAAGGTTTTAGAAGGGGACCTTATTCAAAATCATTGTGCTTAAATTCATGATGGATAGGGAGTGTGCATAGGGGGAGGAGTAAATCAGTCGCATTGGGGCATAGGAATCCAAATATGGATTTAAGAATTTGAGGGAGCTCCAAGTTGAGCATGTCCAAAATTAAGCAGTAGTAAACCTTCCATCCATAATGAAAGTAAAACATGTACTTAGTGGGTAGGGAGTGTGCATAGGGGGAGGAGTAAATCGGTCATGTTGGGGTGAGAAAATCCCAATATGGATTAAAGATATGAGGGAGCCCTAAGTTGAGCATGTCCAACCTCAAGAAGTAGTAAATCTATCTTCCACATCAAAATTAAGCACATTTCTAGTGGGTAGGGAGTATGCATAGGGGGAGGAGTAAATCGGTCAGGTTGGAACAAGAGTATCCCAATATAGATTAAAAATCTGAGAGAGTCCCAAGTTGAGCATGTTTAAACTTGAGTAGCAGTAAATCTACCATCCTCTATGGAATTATACACCCTATTATAGTACTAGCTATAGAAAATATGCATTTTCAAGAAATTTTTATTTCAAGGGAAAGGAGTATGACATTCACGATCAAAGTGGTAAAACAATTCCTTACCCTTTTCTTATTTCAATTTTTAAGCTAGATTCTAACATGTATACTATGTGTCTACATTGCATCTTCATCCATCAATTTTTTTTCTTCGTATCTTCTTCATGTCTTCATGCATTCATGTCTACCTCATGTTTGTATCATGTCTTCATGCATTAATGTGTCTACTTTGTGTCTTCATATGTTCTTTCATTGTTTACTAAGATGTGAACTTTGTAAGTGCTTAACACATATGTAGGGAAAATAATGAATTTGAGTTATAAATGCTAGAAATATAGATGGAGTAACTGAGGGGGGTTGAATTAGTTACCAAAAAAACAAATCCATAGATCCTTTAGATGTCTAATAAAACTACTTACTACTGTCACTTGGTAAACATACATAAAAAATGTTGTAACTCGGTAGATGTAATGTATGTTAACTTTAACAAATCTTTAAATATTCATAGTGATTAACATGCAAACATAAAAGAAATAACATGAACACATGAGACACCAGATTTAATGTGGAAACTCAATATGGGAAAAACCAGCAAGTAGCTAGCTACTAATTTTCACTCTTCTAAAGTGAGCACTGTTAGGAGCCAACCTAGTTAAAAGTTACAAAATACACTATTAGGTGTGACCTTGTTAGAGTATATAATCACTCTATTAGGAGTGGCCTTGCAAAAGGTATTTAGAACAATTCAATAGAATTGTCACCTTGTTAGAGGATTTACAAATGTTTATTAGACCAACTTTGTTAAGAGATTAAAGAATCACTGCTACAATGGTGAGAAAGTAACAATGAAATGACCTGAATGAGATGCAACTGAATTGCTGATACAGATCTCTGTTATGCTCCACTAGATCCTTCCTAATAAAATAAAACTTTTTTTCTCCTCAAGGATATCTGACCATCCCTCAAAGTTTACTCACACTTTTTTCTTCAATCAATACACTTGCATGCTTGCTCATTACACCTTAGAATTTTCAACTTGACCTTAATTTATACCTTAAAAATTGTCAAGTTGGCCCAATTACAATTTACAATTACCAATAATCATTACCTCAGTTGGCTAGAATCATTACTTGAAACAATTAAACTTTATTTCCCAAATTAACAAAATCCTTCAATAGTTGACCCTATTCGATAAACACTGTTCTAGAAATGATTTCCTATATTAACCAATATAAGCTCAATTAACACTGCAAACTCTGCAAAATCCTTTGGAGACCAAGTGGACTTGATAAATACTAACTTTCCTTCATTAACCATGTGAACTTAGTTAACACTATTTTTTCCACTTTTCCTTTGACGCCCAAGTGAGCTTGGTAGATACTATCTATGCAGAGTAATTTCTAATAATGTTCGATAGATGTTGAGAATCTCTTTGTTGAACAACTGAGCTCGGTAGACACTATCTAATAACTAATATGACATTTGTGCAACATCAAAGATAGCACGCAATTAGACAATTGTATCCAACAATCTCCCTCTTTGGCATTGATGGCAACACAACATGTCATAGCACAATGAAATTTGAAAACAAGTTTTTCTTTGATAGAAATTTTCTCCCTCTTTGATTTTATGTCACAAACTTCTCTAATACAATAATCTCCCTCTGCGAAGGAATTACATAGCTTCTTTTCCAAACAAAAAACTCTCCCTTAAATTTTTTTTAGAAATATATGATAGTAAACTCTCCCTCTTTGACAACACATACCAAATGAGTATCAATGTACCTTGAGTACTAATTCATATGCAATATTCCCTTGACTCTGTTCCATTAATTGATAGATCTTCAACTTGGTTCCTATTGATGCATCACTAAAACTTTATTTTAGTGAGCTTCAGATAGGGGAATGACCCCTAACTTACCTCTTAGATACAAGAATTCATCCTTAGGTAATGGCTTGGTGAATATGTCTACAATTTGTTCTTTTGTATGGACATATTCTAGTTTGATCTCCTTATCCTATGCCAATTCTCTAACAAAGTGATACTTTATAACAATGTGCTCAGTTTTGGAATGCATCATTGGATTCTTTGATATGTTAATTACACTTGTATTATTACAAAACATAACAACTAGTTCTTTGATTTCAACCTCCATGCCTTCTAACAATTGTTTAAACCAAACAATATTAGAGCAGTTCACTACTGCTACAACATACTCTATTTTAGCTATAGATTGGGATGTGCAATATTTCTTTTTGCTTTTCCATGATACCAAACTCTTTCCTAGAAAGAATTATCCACCACTTGTACTCTTTCTATCATCAATGTTTCCTACCCAATCAGCATCAGTAAATACTTTTGAATCCAAATTTCATCCAAATTTATACCACAATCCATAATCTTTAGTGCCTTTCAAGTATCTAAAGATCCTTTTGATTGCCATCATGTGATTTTCTCTAGGTTTTTCTGGAAATCATGCCACTATACCAACTATAAGAGCAATATTAAGCCTTGTATGAGCCACATACTACAATTTTCCAATCATTGATCTATATAAGGTCTAATCTACCTCTTTTGAATCATCATCTTTTGTAAGCTTTAGTCTAGTACACATGGGAGTTCCAACTGGTTTAGAATCTTTCATACCAAATTTCTTGATTATCTACTTGATGTATTTAGACTAAGTGATGTAGATACTATTCTTGCTTTGTTGAATCTGAAGACCAACAAAGAACTTAATCTCACCAAACTAGTTTAGAATCTTTCATACCAAATTTCTTGATTATCTACTTGATGAATTTAGAATAAGTGATGTAGATACCATTCTTGCTTTGCTGAATCTGAAGACCAACAAAGAACTTAATCTCACCAAACATAGACATTTCAAATTCCTTGTTCATTTGCTCTAAAAAATATTTGCATAGATCATCATTCCTTGTAAACAAAGTATCATCCACAAATATTTTTGCCAAAATAATCTTGTTATTGGTCCTTCCTGAATTTACAAACTACTATTATCATTAGTTCTCTTGAAACCAATCTGAATAAGGTAGTTATGCAATCTCTCATACCATGCTCTAGGGGCTTGTTTCAGACCATACAATTCTTTTTGTAATTTGCAAACCATGTCCTTTTTTTCTAGATCAACAAAACCTTCAGGTTGCTCAATGTAGACTTCTTCATGTAGAATACCATTGAGAAATGTTGATTTAACATCCATCTAATATACCTTAAATCCTTTATGTGTTGCATATGCTAGTAAGGTCTTGACACCTTCTAATCTTACAATAGGAGCAAAAGTCTCTCCATAATCAATTCCTCCTTCTTGAGAGTAGCCTTTACATACCAATCTAGCTTTGTTTTTTGATACCTCACCATCTTCATTCAACTTATTCCTGAATACCCATTTTGTTCCAATCACATTTTTATCTTTAGGCCTAGGTACAAGAGTCTAAGTTTTGTTCTTCTCTATATTTTTCCATCTCTTCATTCATAGCCTCAATCCAACTTTCATTCTTCAATGCATCTTTGACATTTCTAGGTTCAAAATCAGCAAGTAAACAAGTACATTTTAGCTTACTTCTTATCATAGTACCTTCTAATCTATCTCCAATAATCTGATCTAGTGCATGATATCTCCTAACATACTTGATCAATATAGGTTCCTTGCATCTTGAATGAATTGCATTGTCATCCTCTTGCACTTCAACTTCAAGTTTTGGCTGCTCTAACTCAGTAGACATTGGCTCGGTAGCTTTAGAATGTGACTCAAGTTCTTGCAACTCAGTTTGAACTTCTTGCAACTTGGTGACTAATGAAGACTGGGGAGTAGAAGTCTCTTAATTAATAGATGTATCTAGCAGTGTATCAGATTCAATGAAAACAAATCTCTTGTAATCTTCTGGTTCTTTTTTTCTTTCTTCTTCAGTCCTTTTTGTAAACTCATCAACTTTCACATGTGCACTTTCTATGATTTTGTGAGTAGACAAATTAAAACATCTATATGCCTTACTCTTGCAAGAATATTCCAAAAATATACCTTCTTCACCCTTCACATCAAAATTACCTTTTCTAGATTCTTTCAAAATGTAACATTTACTTTTGAATACTTTCAGGTAACTTGCATTGGGTTTATAGCCATACAATAACTCATAGGGGGTTTTGAATGAGTCCTTCTTCAACTATAGTTGGTTCAAGGTATGAACTATAGTGCTGATAGCTTGCTTCCAATATTTGATAGCAATGTTCTTTTCAATCATTAGAGTCCTTGCACAATCCATAATAGATCTATTCATCCTTTTAGCTATTCTATTTTACTCAGGAGTTCCAGGAGCTGATACCTATCTTTTGATTCCTCTTTCAATGCAAAAGTTATTGATTTCATTGGAAATGAATTCACCACCTCTGTCTAATCTGAAACATTTTAGTCTTTTCCCTGTTTCCTTTTCTACTCTGGCTAAATACCATTTGAACTTCTCAAATGCTTCTGAATTCTCTCTCAGGTACATAACAATCATCATTCTAGAGTAGTCATCAACAAAAAGAATGAAGAAATTTTCTCCAGTATAGCTCTGAATTCCAATAGGTCCACATAAATCAGTATGCACAATTTCTAAAATATCTTTAGACTGATAGTTTTTACTTTTAAAGCTAGTCTTTCCCATCTTACCAATCTAAGAATTCTTGCATAGACCAACATCAGGTATCTTCAAACTAGGAATGCCTCTTACTTTCTTGAATTTCTTATCTTTACCATGTTATCAAAATTTACATGACATAACCTTTTGTTCCATAACCAACTTTCTTTAACTTGAGCAATAAAACATGAGCACTCACCAAGATCAAGATAAAACAAGTTACCTTTTGTTTGTATACTTGATCTAATCAACTTTCCTTTGTTATCCAATAGTCTTGCCTTTCCATGCATGAATTCCACCTTGAATCCAATATTGATTAGTTGTGCCTTACTCATCAAAATAATGTTTTAGTCCTTTAACCCAATAGGAATTATCACATACAAGTTCTTTGGTTAATGAGATTTGGACTCTTCCTTTTATACAACAAGGTTCATTATTTCCAAACCTTACACTACCACCATCATAGTCTTCAAAATGTTCAAACTTAGTTTTGTCACCAGTGATATGATGTGAACAACCATTTTCTATGATCCATGTATCATTTTTCTCACATGATAGATAAGTACTATCTTATCTTCCTCATTATTATCAGATTCATCTTTCAAAACAATGTAAACAATTTCATCTTCACTATTATCAGAATCCTTAGAGTCTTTAGCCATAAAAAATGTTTTCTTACCTTTGTCCTTGAATGATTTGAAATCTTTCTTTCCATTGCACTTATGACCTTTCTTCTCATCCTTTCTTTTCTTTTTTGGGCACCTAGCTACAATATGACCAATTTCCTCACATTAAAAATAGATTGGGAGAACTTTACCTTTGTATTTTCCTTTGCCTCTAGAATATTTCCTTGCAAGTAGAGCTTCAACTACTTGAAAATTACTATAAAAAATTTCTTCTAATTCTTCTTCACTTTCTGACTAAGTGTCCTTTACTTTCTTTCCTTTTTCTTTGAGTGAAAGCTTAGCTTCAAATGTAGATTCAATGTTCTTGGTAGCTGGAACATAATTTCATAGTTATCTAGCTCAAATGTAATCAATCTTCCCACTACGACATCCAAATTTATCTTATGATTTGCTTCACATCTTCTTTCTTGAATCGTAGATACTCTAATTACATAAATAGGAAGCAATGTTCTAAGAACTTTACTTACAACTATTTCTTCTTTGGTGTCTCCTCTAGAAGCTTTGATTGGATTGACACTTGCTTTGACCCTATCATCATATTTGAAAATATTTTCATCCTCTCTCATTCTCATCTGATCAAATTATCCTCTTAGGCTCTTCGCACATTGTCATCACCTCCATAGATATCCTTTAGCTTGTTCTACATAGCAAAGGTAGTTTTGTAGTCCTTGATACCATCAAATTTCTTCATAGCTTAGAGTAGATGAAATGTCTATCATTATGGTGTTGTGAGTCTTTTTCTCAGCAATTTCATTAACAGATAATGTACCAGAAGGAGTTGTGTATTCTTAATCAAGGTATTTCAATCCTGTATCTCCAATGGAAGCCAAATGAAGCTCCTGAGTCCTTGCCATACTAAAAATTTATCCTTGTTAAGCCTTGGAATTTCCCTCTTGTAAGACATCTCGATCTTTAGCTTAGGTCTTTGAAACCCTTCCTATAAGCACCAAAAGCTTTGATACCAATTTTTAGAAATATAGATGGAGTAACTAAGAGGAGGGGTGAATCAGTTACCACAAAAACCAATCCATAGATCCATTAGATGTCTGATAAAACTAATTACTGCTATCACTCAGTAAACATATAGAAAATGATGTAACTCGGTAGATGCAGTGTATGTTAACTTTAACAGATCTTTAAATATTCATAGTGATTAACATGAAACCATAAAAGAAATAACATGAACACATGAGACACCATATTTAATGTGGAAACTCAATATGGGAAAAACCACCAAGTAACTAGCTACTGATTTTCACTCTTTTGAAGTGAGCACTATTAGGAGCCAACCTGATTAAAGGTTACAAAACACACTATTAGGTGTGACCTTGTTAGAGAATTTAATAACCCTATTAGGAGTGACC
This sequence comes from Cupressus sempervirens, assembly GCA_028749045.1. NCBI lineage: Eukaryota > Viridiplantae > Streptophyta > Pinopsida > Cupressales > Cupressaceae > Cupressus > Cupressus sempervirens. The sequence continues at coordinate 128,999,461 of CM053792.1, forward strand.
TTGCAAAAGGTCTTTAGAACAATTCAATAGAATTATCATCTTGTTAGAGGATTTACAAATGGCTATTAGACCAACTCTATTAAGAGATTTAGGAATCACTACTACAATAGTGAGAAAGTAACAATGAAATGACTTGAATGAGATGCAATTGAATTGCTGATACAAATCTCTATTCTACTCCACTAGATCCTTCTTGATCAAATAAAACTTTGCTAGTCCTCAAGGATATCTGACCATCCTTCAAATTTCACTCACACTTTCTTCTTCAATCAATACACTTGCATGTTGACTCATTACTCTTTAGAATTCTCAACTTGACCTTTCATTTATACCTTACAAATTGTCAAGTCAACCCAATTAAAATTTACAATTAACAATAATCATTACCTTTGTTAGCTGGAATCATTACTTGAAATAATTAAACTTTATTTCCCAAATTAACAAAATCCTTCAATAGCCGACCCTGCTTCGTAAACATTGTTCCAAAAATGATTTCCTATGTTAACCAACAAAAGCTCAGTTAACACTATGAACTCTTCAAAATCCTTTGGAGATTGAGTGAACTTGGTAAACACTAACTTTCCTTCATTAACCATGTGAGCTCAGTTAACATTACTTTCTACCACTTTTCCTTTGACATCTGAGTGAGCTCGGTAGATACTATCTACGTAGAGTAATTTCCAGGAATGTTCGATAGACACTGAGAATCACTTTGCTAACCAACTAAGCTTGGTAGACATTGGCTGATAACTGATATGACATTTGTGTAACATCAAAGAAAAAACATAATTAGACAATTGTATCCAACAATAAATCGCATAAGGACAAGCAAATTTGAGAGGGGAGGACTATGATATCCCTATTTTAGCATATAATTTAAATAATAAATAAATATTATATATAAAGTAATATTAATAATGATATTAAAATAGTAATATTTTGTAAAGTAATATTATATTATAATCATACAATAATATCATATGTATCATATTATATAAAAATAATAATCTAATATAATTATAATTAAGATATATTTTAATGTAGCAACGTGCTATATTAATAAAGTATTGTAATCTAATAATATAATTGATATATTATTAAATTAATATATTTTATAATATAAATATTAATATAATGCATTTTATGACATTAATTAGTATAAACTAAGCTTATTAATATAAATATTTAATTAATATAATTATAGTATTATTAATATAATATAATTATTATATTGTGAAAAGACGTGACTCTTACAATATATATATATATATATATATATTGAATGTAAATTTTGGTAAAGGAAGCATCATATGAAAATTAAATAGAAAGAATATATGATTTTGAACTCAAAAATTATCTTATTAAATATGGATGAAAAAAAGGGTCATTATACCTAGTTAAAGGATTTCAATCACCCTATTAAGAGTAAGCCTTGTTAGATTACTTTAAAACATTCCATTAGAATGTCACCCAGTGAAAGGATTTACAAATGACTATTAGTTCAACCTTAATCAGAAGGATTTATCTAGACTGATATAGTTTTTAGAAAGTAACAATACAACTTGATATGATAATAAAACACAACTCACTTGTAGATTATAGATGTTTGGTTTAGTCCTCCATTCTACTTGGCATTCATACTCTTTATCTCTAATAACCTTTTCACCCTGAAAGCATTCATCCTCTTAAGCCTTCTTGCTTTGTATGCCAATGGTAGACTCTTCTATTTGACCACCATATGAAGCAACACCCTAGACCTCTTGTCTTACATTCTCACACATGATACCTATTTCTTGTAGCCTTCTATCTCTATAAATAGAGAATTTAGTTCGTTTGTTACTTAACCATAATAGTCCATTCTAGGGTTAGGTAAGATTCAATGAATCTACCCACTTTTCATTTTAGTCCCTTCTAGAAAATTCTTTTGCAATCCTCTTTGAATTCACCTCAAAATGGTTTATCTTGAATTATATGCCACCAGCTCATTATAGAAATCTTCCACATGATTCTCACAATTTAAAAAATCAACGTTGTTGGCTTAGATTCATCAAATCTTCAATTAAACCCTTTTTACTATCACTCAACATCCACATTACTCACATGACAATAACAATCTTTCGATGCTCGACCAACATTGGGTTGCTTGACATCTTCCTTGTTTAGTCACTACTATTATTTACTTGATGCTTGGTACTAAATATATTTTTCTAATGCTATTTATATACTAAATTTTGCTTGGCATAAACTAAGTTTTCTTGTCTTATATTAATTTCTCGGTCAGGCTTTGCAGACACCTTTTATGAAAACTCTTCATCTTCTAGGCTTATCTTAAGTAACCATTACTCTATCCTTAAGTAGATCAACAATACATAATATAATCAATTTCTTACATGGTCTTAGTGATCCTTTTATACACCAAATAACTCAACCTTTCTCTAGGTACTCTTATTATCTTATCTTTTCAAATCATCTTCATCAATCAAACAAATGATAGCATTCAGATCAAAATGCATTTGTCTCACCAGCAAGTAGCAAGTTTGACTTGTTTCACTAGCAAGTAGAAGGTTTGACATCATTGACAAAATAATGATTGTTCTCTGATAGGTTTCATACTCCAAACAATCTCTTTTCAATAGTCATCCACAAATTTTGATTCTTTCTCAAATTGTTAGTTTGTTGACATTAAATATAATTATGTTATGCTACTTGGTCATCACTAGATCACTCAGTCATCACTAAACTATCTTTATTGGTTCACACTATGCAACTAAGCTTGACTAATATTGCTATTCAGTCAGCATTGTTCTACTCAACAATGCTTAAGTTCCTCAATCTATTGCTTTAGATACTTCATTACCTCACACTTGATATTTCTTCCTTTCTTTTTGTAATGAATAAGAAGAACATTATCTCTCCAAGTACTGATGCAGGAGCATCCTAGGTGTAAGAATAATTTTGTATCACCCAAAAAGAAAAAATAATTTTTAGTCTCTTCTATCTTAATAAGGACTAGTAGACAAGGTGGTTACTATTTATGGGAACTTGCTATTTTTAGTATGTTTGTCATACAAGCTCAAAATGTAGTCATTTTTTAAATGAAGGTTCATTTTGAAATTATAAGCCTACCATAAAAATATCATTGCTCCAACTTAAGTATTGGAGAAGTTATTGTAGATTTTTGTTGCAAAAATTTGTAGAAAAATCTTTAGGCTCACCGTTGGAGGCCTTAGATTGCTTAGATGAGGTCTGAAAACTCAAGAAAAGGGAACTTGTGCCATTCCAAGCCTGTAGATTAGGAGCTAGTGTTTTTAAGAAGTGATTATAATAGCCAATTGGAGCAACGGTTAGAGAGTTATGGCCTTCCAAAATTGGGTTACCAAGATTTCTAAAATAATTTGTCAAAGGTTTATTTAGCTGATCTATATTTATTGTCAAGGTCTATCAGCCCTAGGTATTAAGTTTGAGCATCTACAACCTGTTAGAAACAATAGTCCACTAAGATAACTAAGAGGGATGGGGGGTGAATCAGTTATCCAACAATTAATACATATATCTTCTTTAAACAAGTTTAAGCATTCAACCAAAATAAACAACAATCATAATAAGATGCACATAGAAAATTACACTAGATATGTTAACTAGGGAAACCTTGATTAGAGGTAAAACCCTAGTGGGAATGATGCCCACAAGATGATGTACTAATATAAATATTCTTTGTTAGAGGATGGACCCTGTTAGGAGTCTATTACAACATTTAGTACATAGAGTCCCTGTTAGGAGACTTTGAATCCTTGTTAGGAGATTCCAACCATCTTAGGAGTTGTGCCAACCCTATTAGGATTTGTAGTACAATGTATACAAGAAGAGCCCACTGCCCAAACATGCAATTTCAACTACAAGAAGAGCTCACTGATCAAACATTATGTTATTCTTTCCTTTGTTCTATCAACTAAACCAATCATTTTTAGACCTTGTAGACTAGGTCACAAATCTTAGATCCAAATATCAAACCTTTGATCACTCAACAAAACCTTGGCAATGAAGTTTCATTCACTTCTACACTACTCTACTCAACATTGCATTATGCTCTTACTGTTGCTTACAAATATCATCTACATCCATCCACATCCATCACATGATAAAGGAAAAATGTCCTTCCTTTATACCGAGTCCATAAAACAATTCCCTGAGTCAGATGTTAGACCTTATCAATTAATCATTATATGACCTCATTAAGAACACATTACACTTAGTGATAACATTAATCTTTGACCTTGTAACTTGGATAACTTTCTATACATGCAATATTATGATGATCAAACTTGGCCATGTCATCACCAAAATGTCTTCTTCATGTCCTAAACCTTGATCCTTAGAATAACAACTATGCTAAGAGATATAACAAGGTTACAAGATCATGCCTCTGTAAACTCTATCTCAGAACATGCATCACAAAAACTTACATAACTTCTTCCAAACTTATCATTTCATCTTCCAACATTAACTACATATACTAGATATTTAGAAGTATCTTCCATAACCTTAAATAGTTATAATAATCAACTAGTCATTCATACCAACTTGATCTTTCCTTTGTTCTTGTGTCAGATACCATAGAAAACTACTATGTTGACATCAATGAACAAATTAGTTATGAATGTAACATATAATCATAGTAACATATCTACAATACTCCCCCATAGGAATACCAGCAACATTCATGCTTGCAACAATCTCCCCCTTTGGCATTGATGACAACATAGATGAAAAAATCTAGTTCCAAGAATAGCAAAAAAAGGCTATTCACCTTTCTTTTCAAATCCTCTTCATCATTCATTCTCCCTCATTGATATACCTCAATGTTCTTTCTATCAAACTAACATTCCATGTTGTACTTCTTTTTAACATATTGTACTAATGCTAAAAATCTCCAACTATTATGCTGTACATTTTTTATCATGTTATTTTTATTCTTCATGCAACTTCTCCCCCATGATGTTCTTCATCCTGATCTTCTCATAATGTTTTTCATGAAAAAATTCTATCCCATTGACATCAATGTCAAAGGTTTTAGCAACCAACTTTACTGCATCAAACTCTACAACAAGTAATGCTTACTTAGCTCAAGTGTCCAAAGAAATTGTTCAAAATGAAATCCAACAAGAGTCTTAGATGACTCTATCTATCAAAGATACTCCCCCATATAGGAAGCATCAATATTTAGTCTAGACAAAAATTGTGGTTTTTTACTCTAGACTAATGCACTCTTGCATCTTCTACTCTAATGTAGGAAAGGGCATAACCCCAAGCATACTTCACAAATACTCAAAAGTCTCTTTGGGAAGAGGCTTAGTGAATATATCTGCAATATTCTCTTTAGTGTTCACATATTCCAATCCAATTTCCTTTTCTACAACTTTCTCTCTCAACATATGATACTTAATAGAATAGTGCTTAGTCTTTGAATGCAACACTAGATTCTGAGACATATTTACCATGCGTGTGTTGTTACAATGTATGACAATAGGTTCACTAATTTCTACCCTTATATCCTTTAGCATCTACTTCATCCAAACAACTTGATTGCAATTTTTTGTTGCTACAACATATTTTTCTTTTGTTTTACTTTGTGATGTAAAATCCTACTTCTTTCTTAGCCAAGAAACCAATCTTCCTCCAAGAAAGAAGGCTCCACCACTGGTGCTTTTTCTATCATCCATACTACTTGCCTAATCAACATCAGTATAAGTCCTTAGAGTAAAATCATTAGATTTTTCATACCACAATCTGAACTTAGATGTTCCCTTTAGATATCTAAATATCCCTACATATTGTGCTTCTCTAGGATTAGTTTAGAATCTTGTAATAATTCCAACTGCATTTACTATAACTAACCATGTGTGAGTCAAATATTGCAATCCTCCAATAATAGAACTATACTTCTTCTTCTCAATAGTAAGTGTCTCATCCTTTGTAGATAACTTGTGTCTAGTTACAATAGGTGTTTCAATGGGTTTGCATATTTCTAAACCAAACATTATTAGTAAATCCTTCAAATACTTAGTCTGAGAAATAAATATTCCTTCTTTATTCTGTACAATCTGTGATCCTAGAAAATATTTCATTTCTCCTATCATACTCATATCAAATTCTTTCTTCATCTCTTCTAAAAACTTCTTAGTTTCCTCATCATTTCCTCCAAATATTATATCATCAACAAATATTACCAAAATATCAAGTCTTCATCAATTTCTTTCCAATATAGATTATTGTATGCCATACCTTTTCTATATCCAAGCTTTGTCAAATGCTTGTCCAACCTCACATACCAAGTTCTTGGTACTTGCTTCAAGCCATAAAATGATTTCTTTAGTTTGCATACTATATCCTTGTCATCTATCAAAGGACAACCTTCAAGCTATTCAATGTACACTTCTTATTTAAGTTCTCCATTTAGAAATGTTGACTTGACATTCATATGATATACTTTGAATTTCTTCTCTACTACATAGGCTAAGAATAATCTTACTACTTCTATTCTAGCCATTGGAGCATAGGTTTCTTAATAATCTATTCCTTCTTGCTATGAGTAATCATTACATACCAATCTTGCTTTGTTCCTCAAAACTTCACCCTGCTCATTCATCTTGTTCCTAAATACTCATCTAGTTCCTATCACATTCTTGTCTTTTGGTCTAGGGGCCAATTCCCTTGTCTCATTTTTTACTATTTGATCCAATTCTTCTTCCATAGCTTATTTCCAATAATCATCTTTGTATGCTTTATCTGCATTCTTAGGTTCAACTTGAGATATCAAGCATAGTTCTTCATTAACTCTACATATCATCACACTTTTATCTTTTATTCTGATGATCTTCTCATATGGATGATTCTTTATCATATTCTATCCTAAAGTAGGAGTTGTTATCTCAACTCTTGGCTCTACTAAAGGTTCTAAGTTTTGTTCTTTCCTTGGCTCTCCTTCATTCTACAAATCATTGTTAGTCTCAAGAAATACCTCATCATTCTTTTTCTTAGTAACAACATCATCATCTGAATTGTGATCAACTATATCATCAACAAATATTACCAAAACCATCAAGCTGTCATCAATTTATTTCCAATATAGATTACTATTTCCCATACCTTTTCTATATCCAAGCTTTGTCAAGTGCTTGTCCAACCTCACATACTAGGTTCTTGGTACTTTCTTCAAGCCACACAATGCTTTCTTTAGTTTGCATACTATATCCTTGTCATTTGTCAAAGGAAAACCTTCAGGCTATTCAATGTACACTTCTTATTTAAGTTCTCCATTTAGAAATGTTGAATTCACATCCATATGATATACTTTGAATTTATTATGTGATACATAGGCTAAGAATAATCTTACTACTTCTATTCTAGCCACTAGAGCATAGGGTTCTTCATAATATATTCCTTCTTGTTATGAGTAACCATTACATACCAATCTTTCTTTGTTCCTCACAAATTCACCTTGCTCATTCATCTTGTTCCTAAATATCCATCTAGTTCCTATCACATTCTTGTCTTTTGGTCTAGGGGCCAATTGCCATGTCTCATTTTTTACTATCTAATTCAATTGTTCTTTCATGGCTTATTCCCAATAATCATCTTTGCATGATTCATCTGCATTCTTAGGTTCAACTTGAGATATCAAGCATAGTTATTTATTGTCTCTACTTCTTGTCATCACACCTTTATATTTTCTTCTGATGATCTTCTCATATGGGTGATTCTTTGTCATATTCTCTGCTAAAGTAGGATTTTTTTATCTGAACTCTTGGCTCTAATAAATGTTCTGGGCTTTTTTCTTTCCTTGGCTCTTCTTCATTCTATAAATCATTGTTAGTCTCAAGAAATACCTCATGATTCTTTTGATTAGTAGCAACATCATCATGTGATTGTAATTAATTATTCTCTCTTGAATCCTAAATTTCTCATCAATTCTTACATTTTCACTTTTCATAATAGTCTTAGTTCTTTGATTATAACATCTATAAGCCTTTTTTTACAATGAATAACCAAGAAATATACTTTAATCACTTATAGAATCAAACTTACGAATATCATCATCTCTTTTCATATAACACTTACTCCCAAAAATTCTAAAATACTTAACTGTAGGTGAATAACTAAAATGCAGTTCATAAGGGGTCTTGTTTGTGTCTTTCCTAACTTGAACTTTGTTCATAATGTAGACTATTGTATTCACAACTTCTCTCCAAAATTTCATGGATACATCATTCTTTGCTAATATAGCTCTTGTAGCTTTTGTAACTAATCTGTTCCTCCTCTCTACAATGCAATTATGTTTAGGAATCTTCAACTCAACTCTTTCTTATACTCTTGGATTGAATCTTTTCTCTTTAATTTGATTCCCATTCTACAAATCATTCTTAATGATAAATTCCACATTTTCATGGTTAACCTTTGGATCAACAGTAGTTACCAAAGATATCTCTTCTACTTCTTTCTTTTCCCTAACCAATTTAGGTTCATTATCTTTATCATCACAATCAATCAAGATTCTTTCCATACATGCATTAAATTCTTCATCTTCATTAGAAAGTGAACTCTTTCTAGTTTTCCTTAATCTCTTAGGGCATGTATATGCATACTAACCAAACTCATTACATATCCAACAAGGAAAATTTTTTATACCTCCTTTTTCTCTTGTCATAACTAGATCAATACCTTCCTTGATCTTCATGTCTTCTTTGGATAAATCACCAAGAGTTTCTATCTTTTTTGTCAAAATTTCCACTATTTGACTTAGGACTATCTTTTCTTGACATTGATCTCCCAAAGCTATTAAACTTTATCTTCAAGGACTTGATGCTCTGATACCAATTGTTAGAAACAATAGTCCACCAAGATAATTAAGGGGGGGTGGTGAATCAATTATCCAACAATTAATACATTTATCTTCTTTAAAAAAGTTTAACCATTCAACCAAAATAATAATAAGATGCACATAGACAATTACACTAGATATGTTAACTAGGAAAACCCTTGTTCAGAGGGAAAACCTTAGTGTACTAATTTTGGAGACCTAGGACCTCTAATAATATTTATTGGAAATATATGTAAACTTCCTTTCATTTCCAATTGGTTTGAATCATTTTCATGAAGAGTGAAAGTTATGAAGATTTGAGTGAAAACTGGTTTTTAAATGCCTTCAATGGTGTTGCAAACAAAGATTTGATCTTATAGAATGATTTATGAATGGGAAAAGTAAATTTCTTATATATTTTGAAACTAGACTCAAAGTGGATAATTTGGAATTTTTTTTTGGTTATTTGGATTTTTTTTGAGAAAGATATTTTATGCCCTAGGTAGGGTTACTATTTTTACTTCTGGTATATGATAGAGAAAATGGGTCTAAGTATAGAGACTATAACTTGAAATGAATTTAATTTTTTTGGATCATCTTTTGATATGTTTTATTATTCCTAATTTGGAACAATTTCTCCAAAGGATTTGGAAAGAAACTTTAGAGATTAAAAGATATGAACAATGGAATCAGATATAGTGATCATAATATGTAAATGGAGAAGGTTGATGTTTTTGTATTAAAACATGTTGTTTTTTGCCTCATGAGATGCCTCTAATTAATGGAATTATTCAATAAATTTTTGAGATATCATTATGTATCCCATTTAATGGTTTTTATATTTGATGCTCTACATTAAATTGGTATTAGATCTTGAGGATCTTGAGTGTGTGGGTAGAGCATCAAGGGAGACAATCCACACTAGGACCTTAGAGAATTGGTATTTATTTTGTTGATGAGTTTTGGTTGTAGGGTTCTTATCCATCAAAGTTGTAGTAAGAAAGTGTGTGCGTGGAAGACCTAAGGAGGGGTATTAATATTATCTCCATCAAGATGAAGCTAGGTAGAAAGTGTAAAGAGAGAAACCACTAAGAGAGGGTGGTAGTGCATCTTCTAGGATCTTGGATGGGTAAGATGGAAATAGGTTGGTAGTTGTGTAGCAGCAAGAGGAATGATGGATTTATGGAACCTTTGTATGACAACCATTAATGCTCCACTAATAGGAGTATTTGAGGTGATTTTGAGGGCATTCTTGTGTCCTTAAAGGAAAATATGATGGTGATATAGGCATGAAGAGGCAAAGGAAAATGAAGGTAAAGATAAATATTTTTGGTCTAAATTTCTTGTAGGTTATTGGTTCCATGTTTCCAAGAGACTTGGAAAATTTTCAAAGTTGAAATTTTGGTGTAGAAGCACTTAAAGTATAAGAACATGAGAAGTGTAAGATTCATTATTTGAGATATTTAAATCCATTTTTTGAGTCATTTATATTGTATTTTGGTTGAGTTGTAAAGGCTATAAAGATATTTTGTCAAAAATGTAAAAGTTGCATAAAAAGTTGTAAAATGCAACATTGAGAAAGTTGGTAACAATACAAAAATGATGTAAAAAGGTATATGGTTGGTCTTGGGGGCAGTTAGGAAGGTTTATAACTATAAAATGGGTATAAATACCATTTTATGGTCGAATCAAATCAATTTGGAGAAGAGGAAATACTTTGATACATTTTTCGTGCATTCTATTATTGTTGTTTTGATTGATGTTTTAGCTTTAGTGTTGTTTCCAGGCCTTGCATGGCCCTATATGACCTAGAAACCATGTAATATAGTAATGAATAGATATAATGGTGAATTCTCCTTATTATTCTTTTCTTTTGGTAAAATTTTTTGTGGAAATTAATATGTTATGTGCATTTTGGTGAAAGTGGGTATTTGCAGATTTGAAATTCTCTGAAGATAGTCATGTTGTAGTGTATGGTAGGAAAATTTTTTGGAGACTAAAGACCTATAATAATATTTATTGGAAAGATATGTGAACTAAATTTTATTTCAAATTGGTTTGAATCATTTTCATTAGGATTTGTGAAAGTTATGAAGATTTCGGTGAAAATTGGTTTTTAAATGCCTTCAATAGTGTTGCAGACAAAGATTTGATCTTATAGAGTGATTTATGAATGGGAAAAATAAATTTCTTACATATTTTGAAACTATACTCACAAATGGATAATGTGGAATTTGTTTGGGGTTATTTGGATTTGTTTTAAGAAAGATATTTGATGCCCCAGGTAGGGTTACTCTTTTTACTTCTAGTTTATGATAGAGAAAATGGGTCCAAGTATAGAGACTATAACTTGAAATAGTTTTTTTTTTGTATAATCTTTGGATATGTTTTAGTATTACTAGTTTGGAACAATTTCTCCAAAGGGTTTGGAAAGAAACTTTAAGGATTAAAAGTTATGAACAATTGAATCAAATATAGTGATTACGATATGTAAATGGAGAAAGGTTGATGTTTTTGTATTAAAACATGTTGTATTTTGCCTCATGAGATGCTCTGATTAATGGAATTATTCAATGTATTTTGAAGAGATTAGTATGTATCCCATTTATTGGTTGTTATATTTGATGCTATGCATCAGTGTCTTTTTTAGATAAGAGTTTATGACAAAATAAGGTCTTATCCTAAGAGAAATAAAGGCTAACCAAATTTCTTGTGGACACAAAAATTTAAAGAAAAAATGATTAGGACAACCTATCACACCCAGTGGAATGACTATAGTAGATTGTCTTAAGATTTTTTGAACCTTAATCCTATTCTAAATTTAGATTAATTACTTAAATGCAAAAGGGGAAATGAATAAGAGATCCACATGAGCGAAAATGGAATTAGTTTAGCTATTAGACTTAGGTGAAGAGGAATCCAACAAGTTTCTAATAGATTCATCCATATTTATTCTTCAATTTCAATTGAAACTATTTTTAACATACTATAGAACAAACAAGGGAAGAAACATAACCACATATGAAAAGATAAATGGAATTACCTATATTGTAAATGCCATAGTGAAATGGAATCCATGTAGTTATCACAAAATCAAATGTTATTGTCCTTAAACTCTCAATGCAAAACTAATCTATTGAATGGGCAGCAAAAGATCATGAGAAAATAGGGTAAATGGAATTACTGAGCCAATTTAGTTTGTTGACCTTTGTATTATCAAAAGAAAATACATTTATAGTTTTATGTCATTCCTCTATTTTGGTAGAGAAATGATCATATAATAGGAAGAAAATATGAATAAAACATGAAAACATCTAGTTTGTAACATGGTATGAATGCGTGACATTTGTCCTAGTGATAATCCTGATCCCATGACACCTCTAAGAACATGCAACTTTAGAAAACTCTATTAAACTCTTCATTTCCTTCATATTTCTCTATTGGCACAAAATTCTTATAATTTTTATCTAAATGCTCATATTAGTTTTTAATTTTGGTTGTCGATCTTAAGCCAATGAACATGATTAAAACCTAGCAATTTCCCTTTGTGAATTTTTCTATGGGTCCACCTTCCAACTATGTACATTGTGGAAACAAGTGGAACTATTTCATTTCCTAGAGAAATTGACAACTACAGAATGTGATGGGCCCATCAAGACACATGTTTCTTTTTTTCTATGTCACCATAATTAATAATTGAGCAACTTTACATGGTGACAAAATGATAGTTGTAGATCTTCCTTGAGATCAATGATCTTTACTGTGTTCTTTGATTAATATGTATGACTCAAAGAAGGTTCCACCTCAGTTGGGTACCATGGATAAGTGTCAAATAATCTCTATCACACCATGACTAGTCCTCTTGCAACTTTGGAAAGTGACATAAGAACAAGTGTAGATCTTTCAAGATCTAATGACTGAGGAGATACATCATTGAACACTTAATAATTCCATCTTAAAACACCATCTATCAATCTTGTTGGTAAATTTTTTTTTTCTTTTATTCTACTCTTCAAATTCCCAATATCCTTGAACAATATTTGGTTACCATAGTTGGGAAATCATAGCTAAGTGATTGAATTCCCTCTGAATTCTTAGATACAACTCCCTCAAATTTTGTGATTTGCAATAAATCTTGTTTATTCCTAAATCTCATTGGGGTTTTTTCTTGACCAAAGAATAGGAGAGGTAAACCAAGTTAGACCTAAATAGGAACTAACTGAGTTAAAGATTTGGGTCTTAAAACTAATCAAGTCTATGAACTCACACATCTTATGAACTCACAAAAATTGATGAAATTTTAACGAATTGTATCTATGAATCATTACTTAATTGAGAGCTTCTAACACTAATAAGTAAGAGACTAACTTTAAGAAGAAAAAAAAACAAAATCTCTTTAAACTTTCAATAATACTACTATTATCTATAGCTTCTTGCATTGAATAGGGGAACAAAGCTCTGTTTATTCCTTAACTCAATTCAATGGAAATATATATCCCTAGCTATCCAAAAACAATGGAATAGTAAATAATTGACACAAAATACATTCAACTTGTCTTTGTAACATGAAGTATTTTATCCCAATAATTAGTTGACCTTCTATTAATCTTTCAATTAGATACATATAGGATTCCAAGATGACCATTACAAAATGAGACTCAAATCAGTTCATCTCCTCAAAATTGAAAAATGAAAAGGAGCCAATTGTCAGTTACAATAATGATATCAAAATATGAAAGGGAAGTATAAGAATCACTTCACCTTCTTTCTTTTTTCTAACTTTTCCCCTATAGGCTTTGGTAAAAATAATGATTAGGATCAACTCCACATGTCTATGAACCTGAATGTTAGTGTATCTTAAGAGCCACTTGGAATTCTCTCCAGCTAGATCTTTGATGAAATTCAACCACTCCTACATTTCTTCCATAGCCATGTGTATACACCCACCAAGATTTTGGAGCTTTGACACTCTGTTTGGTGCTAGAAGATTTCTTTATTAAGCTATCTAGATAATTGGAGAAATTCTTTTACATAACAAAAATTCAAACTATCCCTTTCCCTTGTCCAATAGCTTGGAAATCTATATGTAGACCTCTTAGTAATTCACAGTCTCTATCCTTATCCTTTTTAACTTTAACTTCCATTTCCTTCAATCCTTCTTCTGCCACTAGGATTATTTTAGTTTTGAATTGCATACTCTGTAGTCACTTAAATAAGGGCTCATCTCACTTAGGAAGAATATTTACCTCTACTACTTCTTTAGCCTTCATGTGGATGATCATTTTCAATAAGGAAATGCAATCCTCACTCTTGGCTTTCTCTGCTCACAGGGTAGCTCGGTTAGCTAAGATATTATCTCTCTCTATTTCAAGCCTTAGTACTACATTACCAATTTTCTCTATGATTTCAAGTCCCTTAGACTTGAGTTTTCTACTCCACTCCCTACCAATTTTCCCAAAGTTCTTGTCTTCTTGTAACTGGGATATGATAACCTAAATTTTAGTGGCTATAGGATCACTAGTGGTTGACATTCCTAGGATGCTTGCTAGCAGTGTGATTTGTTACATGATGAAGCAATTAAGTTCATGAATCTCTACCTTCATTCTAACTTTAGCTAGCTTAAGGCTTTCAAGTTTTCCTTCTATCACATCATTTGTTGATTTCCATAGTCCCACCTTAGTGTCATGTCTAACTTCTATGAGGTCCATAGAATGTATTGCAAATTCCTCTATAGACATGTGTTTAATCCTCCCTTCTACATCAATATTAACCTTATACATCTTCACTTGGTCAACTGTCAATCTAGAAAAGGCTCGATCACAGCTCTTGAACTCATCTTATAATCAACCCAATAGTCCTCAATGGTAGTGATGTTCTTTATCATGCTCCCTTTCTACAAAAAATATTTGGCATACCCATTTAGGTTGAACATAGGCCTAAGGACTTCATACATGTCCAACTTATATTTCTTCTCAAACACCTTAATCATGTTTTTGGCATTGGTCCAGCTGTCATAGCTGAAGGCTCTAACTTTCATGGGAAATTCATATCCTTTCTTCTTTAGGCTCCCACTATATATATTCACTTGTATATATTTCTATATGATCTCAATCAACATGATCATGCCACTTGAATACCTTTGTAGCTTTAACGGAAATCTGTCAAATGCTGCAAGACACAAATAAGAAAATGATGAGAATTGAATGAAGTAACATCTAAATTGACTAATGGAAGCCATGGATTCTAGGCTGAATCTTCTTTCTAGGAATCTTTGTAGCTCCCTCAAAATCCTCATAGTAAACACATCATTCACCTTAACATAATCCACATAACTATTCTATAATTATAGGCATGGATAAAACCCAAAAGATTTAACATCATTGGGGAAATTCTCTAATATTGAGAGGCCAAGCCATCATTGAAATGATGCCTACATGTAAATCAAGAAGGAAGACATGTAGAATTTTATTATATAACTTGGTTTCCTAGAGAACATTGGACAAAATTTTGCTTACCTCTTGAGCCCAGTCAATGTATTGGGTATCTGAGAAAATTACTTGAACTAAAAAGAAATACTACTCAATGAAATTCAAAGCTTCTACCTCACCTTTTAACCTATGTAGGAGGACAAAAATATTAATGACT
Organism: Cupressus sempervirens; assembly: GCA_028749045.1. NCBI lineage: Eukaryota > Viridiplantae > Streptophyta > Pinopsida > Cupressales > Cupressaceae > Cupressus > Cupressus sempervirens. Next base: position 129,014,963 of record CM053792.1, read on the forward strand.
TCTAGCTTAAGGTTAGTCCTATACAAGGTTTTGAGAACTTTACTCTTATCACTCTATGGTTTTTGGAACCATGTCCTCATGATTTCTTTCCTCCAAATCATCTTTTTAGTTGAGAGCTCTAAGACAGCTCCACCAATGTCTAAATTTGAGAACTCTTGCTTTGGCACATGAAGGTAGTTCACCACTATTTTTCTATCAACTGAGATTAGCACTGTATCATCAAGTATCACAATTTGCCTGGTTTCTAGGTTGTAGTGATGAATGCATTCATAAATCAACTCAAGGGCTTGGACTATGACTAGGAAACCAACTACTTCAACTAAACCACATCCTAAGAGCTTCTTAGTGATGGGATGAATTCATTTAGATCTCAACCTTTTCTAGAAGTCTACCATGTCAAAGAAGCAAAGAGAAGTATCTGTGAAATTCTACAAATCAAATTTAATGCCAATTAACCCATCAAAACCTGTGAACTTGGTTTCCATGAGTTTGTGAGCAATATTTTGATTCAATAAAGTGAATGAGACAAAAAATGTAATAGTCACAGGTTTTTCAAAATCTAATTGTATTGATAGAGTGAAAAATCAAAGAAAAAGAAATAACTAATTTTACTACTTTTCTATCTTTATATGAGAGCTTCAATTCATTTGTTGATCTTCAAAATTAAAGCCATATGAATTAATTTTAAAAAATATGCATTGGATAGTAGATGTGAGAGTTCAATGGACATCTATAGGTCTTTTCACTATTTCATTGAACTCAATGGTAACTTTCTATATTTGAACTACTTAATTTTTCATTTTCCTTTAAGCTCTAAAAAGTTACCATTGGGGTACCCTATTGAGGAAATTCCACTAAATGAGATTCTTGCTATATTTATTCTTCCTTAATGATTCAATCCATTCTAATGTTGCTTTGACACACTCTAGATCTAGTACAGGGTAGAGTGGCAAGAAGATATTTTCTATTTTTCACCATTGCTTCCTTCCAAATCAAATCTTCAACAAAAACACTTATGGAAGCTTGTAATGCTTGGTTAAGGTGTGAGGACCTATTTGAGAGTCATTAAACATATTTTTTTTCACCTCAAGCCATTTTATAGAAAACTATCTTGATGGGTTGAAAACTTGTTGAGGAGAAGATGACTTCAAGTTTTTTACCAAGGCTTGAATATTTGAGTAACAAAAAATTTAAACAATGTTTGGAGATCTTAAATTGGATTCAAACATTAATTTATCTTAGAATCCTTCACCTAAATTACATATTTTTACTCCATATGTGTCTTCAAGTGGTTATTATGGGAAATCACCTTCATGTCTCTGAAACCCACCAAGGAGAATATTATTTTTAAATTTTTTCCAGCACCTGCTTATTAAGGAGTGGTATGCCATGAGTGAATATGATAGATCACCAAATGACCAAATTTGATCTCTATCAGACTAGGTACTAACTTACCTAACTAGTACATAGTAAAATAAACACCTACATGAAAAAAGGGAAATAGGAGGTAAAAAGGAAAATTTGATAGAGATCACCTAACCTTAGGGACTTAGACCGAGACTCAAACATGACCGAGGATTTCAATCACTTCTCTTACTAAAAAATAGTCACTTTTTCCAACTAGTTAGAAAAAAAAAGTGGGGCAATAGATTTGACCTTCATCTAATTATCATGACTTATTTCCAAGGCAAATTGACTATTCAACTCAATGATGTGGATGTTAAGAGGTGTTTTGGATCATTGATTTGACTTCAACTTTAGATTTTTCCAGCTTTGACCATGATTTTCTCCATTTTTTCATCTTTCAAGGTTCAATCTACATCAAACTAAATCGATCTTGTTTCTAACTTATTCTCATGATCTAGATATCATCCTTTAGCTTCGGTCCTCATATTTTCTACTACCATTTTCTCTGAATATGCCATTAATTTCTCCATTCTACCTATATTAGGCCTTCAATGAAACATTTGATCATAGAGTTAGGTTTTTAGAATAACTTCCCTCACATTTGGGAACTGCATAAACTTACCCTCCCTTTCCTAATCACCTAATATGAAAAAATGCATTAGATTTCATTTTGAATGCCCACCTAGGTGCACATAAAGGGGGATAGATGAGAAGATAAGTTACTTAAGGAAAACCTAGACACAAACATCACAATACATTGACTCAACCCTAATATTAGAAGCTTAAATAATATAGGGGGGACTGAGATCATGGAAACACATGTTACTTGGTGGTTTTTCCCAAATTGGGTTTCCACATTAAATACCAGTTTCAAACATTTGTATGGATGTTTTTTTATGTGTTTATGCTACTTACTATTTTTAAATTTGAATTTTATTGTTAACTATGATATTATTCTACTAGTCAACACATACTAAACAGAGAGAAATAATGGAATGAATAAGTTGAATGGTGGTGAACAATTTTATTTTATATGTTGGTCATGAGTCTAATTGAATTTTCTAGAGTTGTTAAACACTGATTTTATATACCTATACCTAAGTATAACTAATTCACCCCCCTCTTAATTATTCTAAATATTCCAACAATTGGTATCAAAGAATTGGTTCTTATGTAAAAGTTTGAAGGACTTAAAACTAAGGATCAAGATGTATAAGAGAGAGGTACCCATGTTGATCAAGGAGAAGTTCTCAACATAGAAAAGGTTGATGAAGTTGCATCTATTTGTTATAGGAGATTCTCTACTTTACTATTTGGAGAATTATTATATTGAAGTTCCTAGACCTATGACAATTGAGCAAGTGAAAGAGAAGCAGGAGCACAATCAAACGATGATTGAGCTTGCATTCTTCCTATGCTAGATTGAATTTGAAGAAGTGAAAGACTATGAAAATCAAAAGAGAGTGTAAGCCAAGTTGGAATTGATTCATGGAGGAGACAAATTTTTTATAAGAGCTAAGAAAAAAACCTTAAGAGGAAAGTTTGATGACATGAAGATGAAAGAAGGTGAAAATGTGTCACCATATGTTGGGAGAATCAAAGAAGTGGTGAATATAATCAAGAGTATTGGTGGTATCATATATGAGGAAATAGTGCTTAATGAGGTATTGAGAGCTTTACTTTCTATCCATTCTATTAGAGTTTCTTCAATACAAGAACTTAGTTCTACACTTGGTAATGATCCATCATTGGATAGTCTAGTAGATACACTTACAACTTTTGAGTTGGCTAATTTTGATAATTACACACCTACTAATGTTGAAAGTGTTTTAAAAAAAAATTGACTATTGATGAATCTAGAGGAAAGAAGAAAAATAAGTATGTGAATTGTGATAGTGAATCAAATGATGAACTTGATGAACTTGAGGCATTATTGGCTAAAAGGATACCAAGAGGAAATGGAAAATACAAAGGTAAACTCCCTATTATCTATTTTACATGCAAAAAGGTTTGTCATATTGCAACAAGATGTAATGATAGAGAAGAAAAGGATGAAAGGAAGGAAATTTTATACCAAGGAAGGAAATAAAAAATAGACAACCAATGAAACAAAGAATACAAGGGAAAAGGTAAGAAATCCTATTACATTGGTGAAGAAACTATTGATAGTGACACTGATGAAAATGATGAAGAAGGTGTTTATGTTTCTATAAAGATGAATATGATGATGAAATGTATGTGAAAACTTCTTTAATCTCACATATAAGAAAGAATGATAGATGGATAATTATAGTGGATGTTCACATTACATGACCAATGATATAAGTAACCTTAATAAGATGGATAAATTATATTGAATGATAAGATCAAATGTGATAATGCATATTGGCTTTTAGGTTTGAAATATAACTTTTTTAATGTTACATAGTTGATCAATTTAGGTTATAAAGTTTAGTTATAGAAAATGAAAGAAAAGATCTATGATGCTACTAGTGAACTAATTGGAAGTTGAGAGAAAAGAAAAGGTAACTTTTTCTATCTAGACCTATCTAAAGAAACTTTTTTGTTTGCACAATTTGAAGATATATGATTGTGGTATAGGAGGTTGTGTCATGTGAACTTTTATAATCTTGTTGAGATCAGTAAGAAGAAGAAGAGAGTAAGATGATTTCCAAAATTGAGTAAATCTGATAAGGTGATATGCAAAAATTATCAATTGGGAAAAATGGCAAAGTCTAGTTTGAAGAGAAAAGTTTACTCTTCTACTCATATTTTGAAATTAGTTCATACTAATTAATTCGTTCCTATTATCTAGTAAAAAGCTACTACAGCGATAAGTACTTTATCTTATTTTTTGATGACTACTCTAGGATGATGAGTATGATTTTTCTTAAAGAAAAATTTGATGCTTTTCAAAATTTCAAGTGGTTTTTGGCTAGAGTTAAGAATGAAATAGATAAGAGTTTGAAATTGTTGATATTTGACAGAGGAGGAGAATTCATATATGAAAAATTTAACATATTCTACAATGATAGAGATATCATAAGGAAAATGTTTACACCTAAAACTCCACCACATAATGGTAGAATTGAAAGAAAGAATCAATCTATCATGGATTGTGCAAGAACATCGATGATGGAAAAGAATGTCTCACAAACATTTTGGAGAGAATCTATAAGTACTATTTATACCTTGAATCAAGTACGAGTCAAGAAAGCTACTAATAAAATACCCTTTGAAATTTGGTATGGTCATGCACGTAATGTGAATTACTTCAAATTTTTTGGAAGTAAATGATATATTCTAAAAGATACTAGGTAAGGTAAACTTGATGCAAAAGGTGATGAAGGCATATTCCTAGGATATTCTACAAAGAGTAAGGCATATAAGTGTTTGGATTCTAACACTAACAATATTTTTGAAAGTGTAATTTTTATTATTGATGAATTTTTAGAAAATAATGAAGAGGAATGCAAGAAGAAACCTAAAGATTACATAAATTAAATGTATGTTTATATGAAAGAGAACCTAGTACCATTCCTGATCTTGAGAGACCAATTGAAGTGATGTAGATGAGAGCACTACCAAATATTTATAGAGGAGTGCTATTAAGTGAAAAAAACCTACCAAGTGTTAAATAATTGAAGTTGAGCAATAGGTAGTGGTTGCTAGCTATCAGATTGATGAACCTATGATATAAACAGAGATACAAAAATAGGAACATGAAGAGATTGACCACGCTAAACCAACTAAACTACCATAAGAAGTAGGAAGATATGAACCTATGCTATAAAAGTATGCTAGGAGATATCATACACTAGATCAAATAATTAGAGATAAGGATTTAGGAGTTATGAAAAGAAAAAAATTAAAGAATGATACATGTTTATTATGTGAGTTAGAACCTATAATTCTTAAGAATGCACTTGAGAATGATTACTAGAAAAAAGTAGTGAATGAAGAAATTAATCATATTGGAAAGAAAAAGACATAGATACTAGTACCTAGACAAAAGAGCAAGAATGTAATTAGAAAAATGTGGGTATTCATAAACAAGTTGAATAAGAAAGGTGGAGTTACAATGAACAAGGCATGACTAGTTTTTAAGGGATATGCACAAGAAGAAGGAGTTGACTATGGAGAGAAATTTTCTCTAGTTTCAAGGTTGGAAGGAATGATAATTCTACTTGCATATTCTCCTTAGAAAGGTTTTAAATTTTATCAAATAGATATGAAGTCTACATTTCTAAATGGAATTCTAGAAGAAGTCTACATTGAACAACATAATGAATTTGTTGAACCTAATAAAAGAAACATGGTGTGTAAATTATGAAAATATTTGTATGGTTTGAAGCAAGTTGCTAGAGTATGGTATGAAAGGTTACATACTTATCTAGTAAAGATTGGTTTTGAAAGAACTAAGAATAATGAAAATTTGTAACTAAAAAGTGAATATGAGAACATAGTATTTTTAGCTGATTATTTTTTTATTGATATCATATTTGGAGGGAAAGATTCATTGCATAAAAATTTTTCAAATGAAATGAAGAAAGAATTTAAGATGTCAATATTTTGAGAGATTAATTTCTTTTTTGGTTTACAAATCAATCAAAAGAAAGGAGGAATATACATTACACAATCAAAGTATATCAAGAAGATAATAAATTTTTTGGTATGGAAGTTGTTGAGATAATGGGTGTTGCACACATTGCATAATATTGTTATTTTATTATTTTATTTTTTATTATGTAATGTTGTACCTAGATGGACGTGCAACATGTAAAGATTCCCATGGAATATTCTTGATGAGTTGTATTGTAACATTGTAAAAATATTTTATGTAATTATTTAATATTGGGGGAAAAGAATTAAATGCCCAATATTAAATGTGGGGTCAGTGGATTAGGTAGCACATGGTTTTAGCACATGGTTTATGTAATACCACTTGGTGGTTTTGTGGGACTTGCTACTATATAAGCAGCCACAAGGGTAGTTGTTGTAGAGAGAGAAAAAGAGAGAGTGACAAGAAGAAGACAAAAGGCAAGAGTCGAGCGGGACAAGGCTTGACAGGTTAGCCAAGGGAGCATTTGTGAAGTTTGAAAGCATGGCATGGGATGTGTGGATTCATGCTTGTTCACATAGTTTGCTCGGTTGTGGCTATGGCCATGAAGGCTTCCATGGTTGTATGGCAATGGTATTTTTGCTGAATAATACATGATGATGGATGCTTTTGGAGGCTGGGTTTTTTCCCTCAATGAGGGTTTCCCAGGGTATATCTTGTGTCACATTTTATGGGTATGTTGTCTATTCTCTTGCATGTGGATTTTAATTCCGTGTTTATTTCAGATCTATTATGGGTTATGTGGAAACGGTTATATTCTTTATTGCCAAGTTTCCTTTACAAGTGGTATCAGAGCTATGGTTTTATTATTGTAACCCTAGATTGAATCCATGGGAATGCATGAGAGGATAAAAGAAAGGGCAAGATATATGAATGATTTGTTGTAGATCTGAGGGTTTTGGATTTGCTGTTATGATGGGATGTTAAAAGATTTGGGCATGGGAAATTGTTGGATAAAAAGGTTTTTCGGATGTCTTCATTTAAATGAGAGTTTTGGGGGGTAGCTTGCAGAAATGACCTCCTGGGCAAAAACAGACCTCACCATTGGATCCGGGTCGACATTTCCATAAATTTTGATATATAATATGCCCTAGTTTGGCCATGTTCAGAGAAAATGAAAGAGTTTTTTGGTTTCAGCCCATGATGGCCGTCAAATTTAATCCCGTCGGAATTTTCGTCACTGAAAAAAAATTAAAAATGAAAAATCGTACTGAAAATGGTAAAAAGACTGTCTTAGTAAAATGGCCATAACTTTCTCTCAGAATATCGGATTTTAGAGTTCTTACAGGCGTTGGAAAGCTAATTCAAAGCACTACAAGATGGTGTAGGTTTGGTTCTGTGATTTTGAGATTTTGTCAGGTTTTAAGAGCCCTAAAGTTAGATGTTGTTTATTTTGAGCACCAATTGGGGCATAACTTGGGCATACAGAGTCGGATTTTGAACTTCGAGTAGTCAACGGAAAGCTCTTGGAGAGCTCTACACATTGGTTCAGATTTGGTGTAGGTTTGGCATGATTTATTTGTTGATATATTGATCTAAACATTTTATAGGTATATTTTGACTATGCTAACATTGTGAGTTTATGGCATTGGAGATTTAAGTTTTGATGTCATTGTATACTCAGTTCATATTTCAGATTGGTCTCATGATGATATAGTTATCAATATTTGGTTTGGATATGCATGATGACTTGTTGGGTCTACAAGTTGTGCAGTGTTGTAAGCAGTCTATACTTACAGGTTGCATTTATAGCTTGGTTATGGGTTGTCTTTGCCCATTGATCTTTCATTATTGATGCATATTCAGATTGGTGGCTTGGATTTGGGTTGTCTATGCCCTAAGTCACATGATTTTATGATTTTATCTTCATGTAGAAGGGATGAGATGTTGTTACCAAGTACAGTCATGGTGGAGGATTGTGGTTGACTATGCTGACAGGTTGGACATATTGAGAGCCAGATGCTCGGTTCATGGATGTGATCATGGTGTCATGGATTTTTGGCATGACATGATTGCTTATACAGGTACATCCTTGATGTTTATTAGCTTGGATTTCTGATTCAGTTATGGTGGTATATCTTCTTGGTTGAGGATCATAGTTATTTAGTTTCTTTTTGAGGAGCTCATGATGTGCACTTTGAGTTCTTTGATTGTTTGATGCCTTGGTTGATTCTCATGGTTAGAGGATGGTTTGTTCATCATATGTCATGGATAGCTTGGATACACGGTTTAGTGGGAGCTTGTGACAGTGATGGGGTGACAGTGCAGGATTAGTTCCTGGTTTGGTTTATATCTTCTTGGTTTGGAGAGGATGGATTTTATGATGCCATAGGTGACTTGGTACCACGATTGAGTGGGAGTTGTTGGCATTGATATATTTATTGAGTGTTTGCAGATGTTGGAGGTTTGTCTTAGATCCTATTGCTGCAGAAGTGTCTTTGACATTTGCATGGTGCACTTGTTATCTTCATGGTGTTTGAAGATGGTTAGATCTTGAGGACTCATGGAGTTCTTGGTTATCTTCATGGTGTGTGGAGATGGTTCTTCCTAGTATGTGGAGATGGTTTTCTTCATGGTGTATGGAGATGGTTGCATCTTGAGGACTCACAGGGTTCTTGGCAAAGGTGTGGTTTATGCTTTTATTTGGCATGTTATCTTTGGTATGAGGATGGTTTCATTATTATGTCATGGTAAACTCTTGATACGCGTTTAGAGTTGTGACATGTTATAGTATGTTCATATGGAGCATGTTATCTTTTTAGTTGAGATGGTAAGATCATGTTGTCATGTTTATGTTCCTGAGGCCATGGTTGGAACTTTGACATTGATCTTGGTTTAGTTTCTTGGTATTGAGTACACCGATCATAAGCTGGATACTTCATGATATTGCTATGTTGCATTTGGAGTTGGCATGGATTGATTGGTTACAGGTGCTCATGGATACTTAGAGACGGTGGTGACGCTGATTTCTCTTGGATTAGAGAAGTATTTGTTGGGACGGTTGATGGTTTCAGCAGGAAGTCCGAGGGGCAGTCACCTGATATGGACTTGAGAGGAGATTGTTCTTAGATGAGTCTTGGTTGGAGACTTGGGTATCTTGATGAGCATTCTCATTCCCCACTCTTGGTCTACTCGGCAGTTTGCTACTTGAGAGGTATAGCCCATTGTTTCTCTTAGTTGCATTATATTTATGCTTGTCTTTCATGGATATGGATCTTGAGCTATTGTACATGAGTTAGTTCTGGAGGGTTCATTTGAGAGATGGTTAAGCATTGGTTATCTCCATGTGCATATGTTGTTATGCTGGTTGAGTTTGGGAGATGGTTTTATATTTGGGCATATTCCTTGGATTAGGAATGGTTATTCCTTGGTTTAGGAATGGTTTTATTGAGTTTGATCTTCTTGTGAGAGGCTTACATCCATGATGAGTTAAATATGGTATGTTTTGGGTGTTGTTGAGGCTTCTTGTTGGGGTTTTATGGAGGAGATCATACTTGCACAGTTTACATCTAGAGGTGTGTGTAGAAGGACATGATACAGGTTATGATTTGCATGGTTTCTCTTGGTCTTGGTTATCTTCCTGGATGTTCAGTTTTGCTTACATTGGATTTGAGATTGGTTGGAGATTGTGATCACTGGTTTGTGCTCATGTATGTCATGTGAGAGATGACATGGCTATTCCTTTATCTCTTTCCTTTGTTGGTTGTGGTGAACTTGGGAGAGCATTGGAGACTTGTTATGAGAGTTATTCTTGCAGGATATTGGATTATGTATTGTGGATGTCCTTGATACTACATGGATTCACTTCTTTGAGATGTGTTGAGTGGATTGATTATAGATTTGACATTATCTTTTGTAGTGGGAGCTTCTTGGTATATATGTGGCAGGTATTGCTCTTGAGGCTTGTGATTGCAGGTTGCAGATTGGATATGTCAGTGATATGAGATTCACTTGTTATACCTTTGAGGTATGGATAGTTGGATGGGTTTGGCACTTGCTGTGGGTGCTATTTCAGCTATGGATATTTTGACAACTATGGATACATGTGATTACCTTTGGATCAGGTTTTTTGTGCTTGGAATTTCAGTTGGTACAGGATTTTATGATCTTCTAATGTGACAGGTTGGGCGGCTTTCTCTTTGGATGGCTTCTATGTATGTCCAGTGGGAGTGGCATAATAGGAGGTGAGATCATTCATGTTCGAGATGCTGGATACTTTGATTTTGTTGCGGGTACCAGGATGGAGCACTTGGTTTATTTGGATCCATGATGTGCTGGGAGGGATTGTTCCCTTGTTCATTTGTGTGGCTACGGATTGACCCTATGCAATGTATACAACAAGTGGGAGATTGTTGAGATAATGGGTGTTGCACACATTGCATAATATTGTTATTTTATTATTTTATTTTTTATTATGTAATGTTGTACCTAGATGGACGTGCAACATGTAAAGATTCCCATGGAATATTCTTGATGAGTTGTATTGTAACATTGTAAAAATATTTTATGTAATTATTTAATATTGGGGGAAAAGAATTAAATGCCCAATATTAAATGTGGGGTCAGTGGATTAGGTAGCACATGGTTTTAGCACATGGTTTATGTAATACCACTTGGTGGTTTTGTGGGACTTGCTACTATATAAGCAGCCACAAGGGTAGTTGTTGTAGAGAGAGAAAAAGAGAGAGTGACAAGAAGAAGACAAAAGGCAAGAGTCGAGCGGGACAAGGCTTGACAGGTTAGCCAAGGGAGCATTTGTGAAGTTTGAAAGCATGGCATGGGATGTGTGGATTCATGCTTGTTCACATAGTTTGCTCGGTTGTGGCTATGGCCATGAAGGCTTCCATGGTTGTATGGCAATGGTATTTTTGCTGAATAATACATGATGATGGATGCTTTTGGAGGCTGGGTTTTTTCCCTCAATGAGGGTTTCCCAGGGTATATCTTGTGTCACATTTTATGGGTATGTTGTCTATTCTCTTGCATGTGGATTTTAATTCCGTGTTTATTTCAGATCTATTATGGGTTATGTGGAAACGGTTATATTCTTTATTGCCAAGTTTCCTTTACAGAAGTGATGCAGGAGCATCCAAAGGTATAAGGGCAATCCTATGTCACCCAAAAAAATATACTTAGACTTAGTTTTCATTTCATGTGTTTTCATTTTTGGATACCCATTTGGGTCAAATAAAGGTTCCAACTCTCATAGTTCCACTATCAGTGTTCGTGTAAATCTCAAAAAAATAGGAGTATGTAATTGAGCCATCATTTTGGTGAACTAGGAGGTGTAAATTGGCTAGATGAATGCAATTGTAATTTAGAGCATTCCAAAAAAATAATCAAGTCAAAAGGCCCCACGGTTTGAAAGTTATTACAATTTTTTGGGTTGTGAAGACCTCCTAAGAATGCTTCAAAGTTAGGTTAGGGGCATTAAATGACCTTGAAAAAGGCTAAAAAATGGGGGACGAGTGAAGCTGGTCCATAGGGCTATAGAGCGCTTCGAGAGCTTTCCGAAAATGTAAACAGTTCATCAATTAGAGCTACGGTTCAAAAGTTATGCCTCCTGAAAGTTTGGTTACCGTTTCTAGATTCTTCTAGATTTGCGTTGACTTCTAATGTAGCTTCTGGAACCTTCTATTTGGTCGGTGGATGCCTACTAGCACTTTCTAGAATGTACTCCTAGTCCTTAACCCTTTGGGGTCTATTTAAGGAGATTTTTGGCATTGTAAAAGGTAGTTCGGAGTGGAGTTTGAGAGGAGGTACTGAAAGGAGAAATTATATCCACATTTATGCTATTGTAAGCCCTTAGGGCATGTTTTGAATTTTATTTTTCTCTGTACTGAATGTACTAGCTTATTTTTTAGTTAATACAATTTCCCTTTTCTATTGTGTCCATTCTGTTCTTGGGTTGTGTCGCCATCAGGAAGATTCAAGACCAGTTGGAACACCTATGACCATTGGACACAAACCATCAAAGAATGATGATTTGTAGAGGTAAATTAGATATTGTATATATCAATGATTGGGAAAATTGCATTAGTAGTTGAAATAGTTGTAATATTTTGGGCTCATCCTAAGGAGACACATGATGGCCATGAAAATGATATTGAGATACCTAAAAGGAAAAAAAAATTTATGGCTTATGGTATAAGAAAAATGAAATGTTTGAGCTGAAAGTATATACAAATGTTGATTGGTATGGTAATGTTGATGACAATAAAAGTAACAATCAAGGCACTTTCTTTCTAAGAAAGAGGCTAATTTCATGGACAAGTAAGAAGAATAAATGTATTTAACAATCTACAACATAAGTTAAGTATGTCTACATCAATGAATTGTTCAAATATTGTTTGGATCAAATAGTTGTTGAAAGGTGTGGAGAAAGAGATTAATCAACAATTGCTAATGAATTGTGACAATATAAGTGCTATAAACATTTCAAAGAATCATGCAATGCATACAAAGGCAAAGAATATTGAGACTAAGTATCATTACTAAAGAGAGTTAGTGAAAGATAAAGAAGTGAGGCTTGAATATGTGAACATAAAGGAGAAGATAGATGACATATTCACTAAGGTACTACCTAAAGAAGTGTTGGAATTATAGATGGAGTAACTGAGAGGGCGGGGGAGGGGGGGGGGGGGAGTCTGAATTAGTTACCACAAAAATAAATCCATAGATCCCTTAGATGTCTTAAAACTTAATTACTATTGTCACTTGGTAGATACATAGAAAAATGTTGTAACTCAGTAGATTAACTTGTTACTGATCTTTAAGCATTCATAATTATTAACATGAATGCAAAATAAAATAGCATGAACACAAGAGACACCAAATTTAACATGGAAACTCAATATGGGAAAAACCACCAAGTAACAAGCTACCAATTTTCACTCTTTTGAAGTGAGCCCTATTAGGAGCCAACCCTATTAAAGGTTACAAAACACACTATTAGGTGTGACTTGGTTAGAGGATTTAATCACCTTATTAGGAGTGGCCTTGCTAGAGGACTTTAGAACAATTTAGTTGAACTGTCCACCTTGTTAGAAGATTTACAAAATGGCTATTGGACCAACTCTATTAAGAGATTTAGGAATTACTACTACAATGGTGAGAAAGTAACAATAAGTGACTTGAATGAGATGCAACTAAACTTTGCTAATACAGATCTCTACTCTACTTTAATAGATCATCACTGATTGAATACAACTCTACTACTCCTCAAGGATATTTGATTCTTCTTCAAAATTTGCTCACACTTATTCTTCACAATCAACTCACTTGCATACTCGCTCATTCATACATTTATTCATATATTTGAAAACACAACTTGACCTTTTATTTATACATTATAGATTGTCAAGTTTTCTCAATTACAAGTTACATTTACCAATAAACAATACACTAGTTGGCTACAAACATTACATTAAACAAATAAAATTTATTTCCCAAAATAGTGAAATCCTTCATTGGTCGACCCTGCTTGGTAAACTCTACTCCAGAAATGATTTATAGTGTTAACCAAGTGAAGCTCTATAAACACTGCAAACTTTGCAAAATCCTTTGGAGACTAAGTGAACACGATAAGAATTGATTTCCCTTTGCTAACCTTGTGATCTCAATAGAAACTAGGTTCTACCACAGAAGCTTTTAGCACCTAAGTGAGCTTGGTAGAGACTAACTTCATAGTGTAACCTCCAGAAATGCTCAGTAGACTCTATAATTCTCTTTGCTAACTGTCTGAGCTTAGTAGACTCTATTTTTTTCCTTGTTGACCAACTAAGCTTGGTAGATTCTAACTAATAACTAATATGACATTTATGTAACATCAAAGTCAACACACAATTGAATAATTGTATCCAATAATCTCCCTCTTTGGCATTGATGGCAACACAACATGTCATAGGAAAATAAAATTTGAAAAGAAGTCTTTTTTGATAGAATTTTTCTCCCTCTTACATTTCACTCCACAAACTCCTCAAATACAGTAATCTCCCTCTATGAATGAATTGCATAGCTTCTTTAAAAACATAACACTTTTCATTAAAAAATTCAAATTTTAGAAAGATATGACAGTATACTCTCCCTCTTTGACAACACATGCCAAAGACAACACAAACCAAATGAATAGTAGTGTACCTTATATATTGATTCATATGCAATGTTTCTATGATTATTCTGCAACAACTAAAAGATCTTCAACTTGATACCTATTGATGCATCACTAAAACTTCATTTTAGTGAGCTTTGGATAGGGGAATGACCCCTAACTTACCTCTTAGATACAAAAATGCATCCTTAGGTAAAGGCTTTGTGAATATGTCAACAATTTGTTCCTTTGTATGGACATATTCCAATTTGATCTCCTTATCCTGTACCAATTCAATGACAAAGTGATACTTTATTGCAATGTGCTTGGTTTTTGAATGCATCACTAGATTTTTGGATATGTTAATTGCACTTGTATTTTCAGAAAGAATAACAATAGGTTCTTTGATTTCTTCCTTCATACCTTCTAATAATTGTTTCAACCAAATGATATTAGAATAGTTTACTACTACTGCAACATACTTTGCTTCTATTGTGGATTGGGATGTACAATTTTTCTTTTTACTTGTCCAAGAAACCAACCTCTTTCCAAGAAGGAAAGCTCCTCCATTTATACTTTTTTTGTCATCAATTTTCCTTGCCCAATCTACATTGGTAAACACTTTCAAATCTAGATTACCTACAAATTTTTACCATAATCCATAATATTTAGTTCCTTTCAAATATCTCATGATCCCTTTGATTGCCATCATGTGATTTTCTCTTGGTTTTGCTGAAAATATTTCTACAATACCAACTACAAGGGCAATATATGGTATTGTATGCACTACATACTGCAACTTTCTAATCATAGATCTATACAATGTCTGATCTACCTCCTTTGATTCATCATCCTTGGTAATTTTTAATCCAATACACATAGGAGTCCCAATTGATCTGCAGTCTTTCATACCAAACTTTTTTAGTATTTCCTTGATATATTTAGATTGAGTGATATAGATGCCATTCTTACTTTTCTAAATTTGAAGACCAAAAAATAATTTGATCTCACCAAACATTGACATTTCAAATTTCTTGTTCATTTGCTCTAAAAATCCTTTGCAAAGATCATCATTCATTATGAACAAAGTATCATCAACAAATATTTTTGCCAAAATAATCTTATTATCTTGTCCTTCCTTGGTATACAAGTTACTATTATTATTAGTTCTTTGAAAACCAATATGAATAAGATAGTTATATAATCTTTCATACCATGCTCTAGGGGCTTGTTTTTGACCATATAATGCTTTGTGTAATTTGCAAACCGTGTCCTTCTTGTCTAGATCAATAAAAACTTTAGGTTGCTCAATGTAAACTTCTTCATCTAGTATACCATTGAGAAATGCTGACTTAAAATCCATCTGATAAACCTTAAATCCTTTGTATGCAGCATATGCAAGTAAGGTCCTAACACCTTCCAATCTTGCAATAGGAGAAAAAGTCTCTCCATAGTCTATTCCTTCTTCTTGAGAGTATCTGTTGCATACCAATCTAACTTTGTTCCTTGACATCTTACCATCTTCATTCAACTTATTTCTGAATAACCACTTAGTACCAATCACATTTTTGACTTTAGGTTTGGGTACAAGAGTCCATGCTTTTTTTTTCTCTATCTACTCTATCTCTTCATTCATAGCCTCAATCCAACTTTCATTTTCTAATGCATATTTTACACTTCTAGGTTCAAAATCAACAAGTAAACAAGTACCTCTGAAGTTACTACTTGTCATAGTTCCTTCAAATTTGTCTCCAATGATCTAATATGGAGTGTGATGTCTCTTGACATACTTAGCTAATACAGGTTCCTTACCTTTTGAATGCTTTGGATTCTCATCCTCTTGTACTTCAGCTTCAAGTTTTGGCTATTCTATCTACTACTCGGGTCCTTCATACTTGGTAGGCATTGGCTTAGTAGCATCAGAATATGACTCAAGTTCCTATAGCTTAGTTTGATCTTCTTGTAACTTGGTTACTGAAGAATTGAGAGTAGAAGATTTCTTACTGACAGGTGTATCTGGCACCATATCAGGTTCAATGAAAACAAATCTCCTATAATCTTTTAGTTCCCTCTTGATTTCTTCTTCAATTCTTTCTACAAACTCATCAACTTTCACATGTGCACTTTCTATGACTTTGTGAGTAGACAAGTTCAAACATCTATATTCTTTACTCTTTCAAGAATATCACAAAAATATTCCTTCATCACACTTCACATCAAATTTACCTTTTCTAGAATCTTTCAAAATGTAACATTTGCTTCCAAATACTTTTAGGTAACTTACATTGGGTTTATAGCCATACCATAACTCATAGGGGGTTTTGAACAAATCCTTCTTTAGCTATACTTGGTTCAAGGTATGAACTGCAATGCTGATAGCTTCCTTCTAGTATTTGATAGAAATGTTCTTTTCAATCATTAAGGTTCTTGTATAGTCCATGATAGATCTATACCTTCTTTCAGCTATTCCATTTTGCTCAAGAGTTCCAGGGGTTGATAGCTATCTTTTGTTTCCTCTTTCAATACAAAAGTTATTGAACTCATGTGAAATGAATTCACCACCTCTGTCTAACCTCAAGAATTTTAGTCTTTTCCCTTTTTCCTTCTCTACTATGGCCAAATACCATTAGAACTTCTCAAATATTT
The DNA here is from genome assembly GCA_028749045.1 of Cupressus sempervirens. Classification (NCBI taxonomy): domain Eukaryota; kingdom Viridiplantae; phylum Streptophyta; class Pinopsida; order Cupressales; family Cupressaceae; genus Cupressus; species Cupressus sempervirens. Next base: position 129,031,726 of record CM053792.1, read on the forward strand.
TTGATTTCTCTCTTAGGTACATGATAGTCATCATTCTTGAGTAATCATCAACAAAAAGAATGAAGAACTTTTCACTAGTACAACTTTCAATTCCAATAGGTCCACATAAATTAGTATGCATAATTTCTAAAACTTCTTTATACTAATAGTTTTTACTTTTGAAGCTAGTCTTTCCTATCTTACCAATTTGACAATTCTTGCATATACTAACCTCAGGTTTCTTTATATTAGGAATACCTCTTACTTTCCTAAATTTACTTATTTTCACCAAGTTATCAAAGTTCACATGATACAACCTCCTATGCCATAACCAACTTTCTTCAACTTGAGCAATAAAACATGAACATTCATCAAGTTTAAGATAGAACAAGTTACCTTTTTTTTGAGTGCCTAATCCAATCAGCTTTCCTTTGTCATTCAACAGTCTTGCTTTTCCATGTATGAATTCCACTTTGAATCTATTATTGAGTAGATGTGCCACACTAAATAGATTGTTTTTTAGTCCTTCTACCCAATATACATTATCACATACAAGCTCTTTGGTTAGTGAGATTCTTCTTCTTCCTTTTATGCAACAAGGTTCATTATTATTAAATCTCACACTACTACCATCATGGTCTTCAAAATTTTCAAACTTAGTTTTATCACCAATCATATGATGAGAGAAGCCACTATCTATGATCCATGTATCATTTTTTCTCACATGAGAAATAAGTGCCATTTCCTCATCATTTTCAAACTCATCTTTCATAGCAATCTACACAATTTCATCTTCTTCATCATCAGAATCATTAGAATCCTTAGCCATGAAACATGTTTTCTTACCTTTGTCCTTGAATGATTTGAAGTCTTTCTTGCCATTGCACTTGTGATCTTTCTTCTCATCCTTGTTCTACTTATTTGGGAACCTAGCAGAAATATTTCCAATTTCTTCACATGAAAAATAGAGTAGAGGAACCTTACCTTTGTATTTCCCTTTGCCTCTAGAATATTTCCTTGCTAGTAGAGCTTCAACCACCTCAAGATCATTGTTAGAACTCTATTCTAGTTCTTCTTCACTTTCTAACTAAGAATCCTTTATCTTTTTTCCTTTCTCCTTTAGTGAAAGCTTGGATTCAAATGTTAATTCAATGTTCTTGGTAGCTAGAACATAGTTATCATAGTTATCTAGCTCAAATGCAGTCAATCTTCCAACTATGACCTCTAAATTTATCTTATGATTTGCTTCACATCTTCTTTCTTGAATTGTAAAAACTCTAATTGCATAAATGGGGAGTAATTTTCTAATAAATTTACTTATAACTATATCCTCCTTGATATCTCCTCCAAAAGCTTTGATTGCACTAACACTTGATTTGACTCTTTCAACATATTTTGTAATTTTTTCATCCTCTCTCATCCTGATTTGATCAAATTTTCCTCTTAAACTTTCTACTTTGGCTCTTCTTACATTATCATCCCCTCTATAGATTTCTTTCAACATGTTCCACATTTCAAAGGTATTTTTGTAGTCTTTGACATCATCAAATTCTTCATAGCTTAGGGTAGATGCAATGTCTATCATCATGATGTTATGAGTCTTTTTCTCAGCTATATCATTTGTACATAATGTACTAAAAGGAGTTACATATGCTTCATCCAGATATTTCATTCCTATATCTCCATTGGAAGCTAGATGGAGTCTCATGAGAGCTTGTCATGCTGAAAAGTTATCCATATTAAGCCTTGGAATTTCCCTCTTATAAGACATCCTGATCTTTAGCTTAGATCCTTAAAATCCTTCTTGCAAGCACCAAAATCTCTGATACTAATTGTTGGAATTATAGATGGAGTAACTGAGAGTGGGGGGGATGTGAATTAGTTACCACAAAAATAAATCCACAAATCCCTTAGATGTCTTAAAACATAATTACTATTGTCACTCGGTAGCTACATAGAAAAATGTTGTAACTTGATAGATTAACTTGTTACCAATCTTTAAGCATTCAAAATTATTAACATGCATGCAAAAGAAAATAACATGAACACAAGAGACACTAGATTTAATGTGGAAACCCAATATGAGAAAAACCACCAAGTAACTAGCTACCAATTTTCACTCTTCTAAAGTGAGCCTTGTTAGGAGCCAACCTTGTTAAAGGTTACAAAATACACTATTAGGTGTGACCTAGTCAGAGGATTTAATCACCCTATTAGGAGTGGCCTTGCTAGAGGACTTTAGAACAATTTACGTGAACTATCCACCTTATTAGAGGATTTACAAAATGGTTGTTAGACCAACTCTATTAAGAGATTTAGGAATTACTACTACAATGGTGAGAAAGTAACAATAAGTGACTTGAATGAGATTCAACTGAACTTTACTGATACAGATCTTTTCTCTGCTTCAATAGATCCTCACTGATTGAATACAACTCTATTGCTCCTTAAGGATATCTAATCCTTCTTCAAAATTTTCTCACATTTATTCTTCACAATCAACTCACTTGCATACTTGCTCATTCATACATCCATTCATACATTTGAAAACACAATTTGACCTTTTATTTATACATTATAGATTGTCAAGTTGTCTCAATTACAAGTTACATTTACCAATAAACAATACACCAATTGGCTACAAACATTATATTAAACAAATAAAATTTATTTCCCAAAATAGTGAAATCCTTCATTGGTCGACCCTGCTCAGTAAGATCTACTCTAGAAATCATTTCCATTGTTAACCATGTGAAGCTCGGTAAACACTGTGAACTCTACAAAATCTTTTGGACATTGAGTGAACTTGGTAAGAATTTATTTCCCTTTGTTGACCTTATGAGCTTAGTAGAAATTGGTTTCTTCCATAGAAGCCTTTAGCACTTGAGTGAGCTTAATAGAGACTGACTTCACAGTGTAACCTCCAAAAATGCTCGATAGACTCTGTAAATCTCTTTGCTAACCTTCTGAGCTTGGTAGACTTTGTCTTTCGCCTTGCTAACCAACTGAGCTTGGTATATTTTGACTGATAATTGATATAACATTTGTGTAACATCAAAGAAAACACACAATTGAATAATTGTATCCAACAAGAGGCATGTGTGTACTTGAGAGGAAAGTTATGGGTCATTCCCCTATCTAAAAAAAACTAAGAAGAGATACAACATTGCATCAAATGTGGTTATCATAATATCTTACATATTGATGAAGGAGATTACACTTTAGGATCTACCTAAAGTTGCAAAATGATGTGAAATACTATAGATTAGAAATATATCTTATTTAATTATTGTCAAAGTTGGAGATAAATATAAGGAAGTAGTGAATAAATGGAGAAATAGATGTGACAGTTACCATGGCTAGTCGATGAGAGAAATATATGAGAAAGAGGGAGTCATACAAAAGATGATGAGAAAATGAGGGATCATACTTGAGATTATGGATGAGAATAATAATGAAACTAAGAAAGAGAGAATACAAACATAAAGGGAGATGAACAGTGAAATAATTGAGGTGTTAGTTACTTTTTGGATTGTATGGTAACTTAGAAGATGTTACATTTTGAAGGTGTTTCCATCAATGCCAAAGAGGGAGATTGTTGGATCTACAAATGTGCAACAATTTTTATCTTGTCATTGATGTCAAACCTTAGTAGTAAGATATTTACTAATAATGTAGAGTTCCATATCATTTGATTGATGAAGAGGATTTGAAAAGAAGAGATCATGAGATGACCTGGTAAAAGGTTGAGTTGAGATGTGAAAGTGTGATGGAAGAACAATAGGCACTTGATAAGTCAGTAATTGGTAAGATAATGTGTTTCTTATTCATTATAATAAGCAAGGAAGAAAGATTAGTTGTGAAGAAACCAATTATTTGAAGCAAAAGATTAAGGAACTTAACAATAGTATAGAAACAACAATATGTGACTACAAAAATCACTAAAATTTGTATATATGTGACTAAACTTAGTCACATGACTAATAGTAGTTAATATCTAGTCATTTATAACACTACTAAATTTACTACTAAGCAATTTTAGTTAGGTATTTGATCATTGATTTAGTGGTATATCTAGTAGTATTTATAGTGGTATATTTAGTAATTGATTTAGTAGTTTATTTAATCATGCAGCTAGTCACATACTTAGTAGTATATTTAATCATATATTTAATTTTATATTTGATAGTTGATTTAGCCACATATTTAGTACAATATTTAATTATATATTTGATCAAATATATAATATTTTCAGTCATATGTTTAGCAATATATTTAGTAGCATATTTAATAGTGCATTTCATCATAATAGTGCATGATGGAATCAAACCACCATCCATCTGCTTGTAAAGCAAATGCTCTTCCATTGAGCTAGCACCCTTAAAAAAATGATCATACGATGTGTAATTTTCTACATTGTCTTGGTTCTTATCTTTTGAGTTTATCCCAATTATTTATTTATTTATTTATTGATTTATACCTAGTTTCTATATATAATTAGTGTAAGCTATTGTAAAAAATCAAAAGAACTAAAAAAATACACATATCTCTTCTCACTATTCTTGCATCAGAAATCATAAAAAATACAAGGAGTTGGAAGATTTTGTATGACCCATCATAGGTAATAGTTATAGTTCTCTCTATCTATTTGGATCAACAACAGATGAAACCATTCCAAGAATTAGAAGTGGGAAGTGAACAACTCAAGTTTTATCCGTTGAGACTAGTGAAGAGAAAGAAAACTCAATATTTACTATTGATGCTTCTTTATTCTAGTATAGAAATGGAAGATGTGAGGAATAGGTTAATGAGGCACCCAATTACTCCCTTATTGTCATGGTATGCTAAATAAAGGATTTCAGGATTCTTCCACATATCTAACCAGCATAAAAACCTTTACTATTAGAAATTATTTCTTTTGAGTAGAATTATTCATTTTGATAAGGGAAAAAAGAAGGGGATTTAGAGAATGGAAAAGTTATCATGGTACTAATACCATGAGATTAAATAATTAGGTTTTATACCAAAGACATGGGGATGGATAAATGGGACAAAGATCACATGCCACTCTTAATAACCCTAGTAAGAGGAAAGAGAATTTAACCAAATAAACTGAAGAGACATTATAGGCAATTACCACTTAATTATTCATATAGTAATAGTGTAGAACCAAGAATGACTATCAAAAATAACGAACACGTAGTGAAAGGAATGTTAACTAAAAAAAAATTCATACCTTGCTGATATGGGTATGTTTTTTGTTTTTTTTTTAAAGAAAAGTAGATGAAGCTATATGTTGCAAAATATAGAAATTTGATAATATAAAACCTTAGTAATTATGACTTTAAGTAATGAATTTTTTGCTACTTTTTTGAATCAAGAAACAAAAATAATGCTACAGATTTACTAAAATGCACAACTAGAAATCATCATTAGATTTATATAGGTAAAATACTAAAAGCAATTAATATTGTATCATTAGTTTCTTACCCATGGTGACAAGTAGTTGGCAAGTGAATCCCACATCTTTGGGAACATCCTTTTGAAAATGTACAACATCTTCCTTTTTCAAATTGCTAACAATTCTTCCAAGCCATACAAGGCAACATTGTTGTTTGGGATAACATCTTTTCATCTATAAACCCTTGATAAAATATGAATGTACCTATTCTAGAGCATTATGTTTCATTCCTACCACAAGCTCTACCAAGTGTGAGGCCTCACCCAATTCGTCATAGTACCAATGAGATAATTGCATTACGATGATTTTAATCATATGTTTGATACACTTTTAAGACTATAGGGTTATGTCATTTTAATATCTGCATTTTGATGATCCATAGTTTCCTCTGCATATTATGACCTAATTGATGCATTTAATGATTCTATTTCATGTTGTAAGCTATTGACATTGCTTGAATAGAAATTAAATGGTAGAAATGCTTGTAATATAAAAAGGTAATGTTGAAGTGAAAATTAGAGTTAAAAGATAAATTTTGTTATGCATTGAGACCTAACCTGCATACCTAGGGATTCAATAGTTATGGATTCAACATCTTGTTGTAGAATATGAAGTTATTTGGAATATTAAATTGACCATGTTATGTTGATAAGTAAAGTTTAGTTTTATAGTATTTTGAACTTTTTACATGGAAATTGTTAGAAGGAGTAATGTAATTAAAAGGAATGAAGTATGGAACTCAAATGTCGAATGTGATATGTAAGTTCTGATATTTTAATATTTTGAAGGTTATATTTGAAATGATTAAGAAAGGGAAAGTTAATTTGAGATGATGAAATATATGCAAGTCTAATGTTGAATGAGATAATGATTTATTTTACATATGCTTATATGATTTTCTTGGACTACTGATGCTCGAGTTTAGTGTGCAGGAATTTGACCATGGGTTAAAGGTGAATTAAGGCTCAAACTACTACAAACATGACATAGCCAAGGTTGAATCAATGGAAAAGATTCAAACCTCATTGTAATGCATTTTATTTCGTGTATGTGAATTGTATGTGTGCGTAGTAGCCTAGTTCATGTATTATTGTAAAATAAGTCTCTCTTTTTTTTATGTGATATTTGTGTGTGTCACTTGACACTTGTGCTTGTTACATGAATGACATGTTATTAGTCAATGGAACATGTGGCCACCTTATTCCGTGATAAATGCCTCAATTGAGGAATTTGATTATTGCCTTAGTTAGTAAAAAGGACAAGTCATCACCTTGGGGAAGTTGAACTTTGAATCACCTAGCTTTGGGAGGGACATAAAGTAACTTTAAGGTAAGTTGTGATTAAATTTAACCCCACCCATGTTAGTACTATAGGCTAGGGAGCTATTAATGACCCCTAGGGTGTCTAGTGGACCTAGGAGACCCCATGAAAATGACATTCTTTATGGAATCCAAAAATGAGAAGGAGATATATAGAGAGGTATGGCTAAATGAGAAACCACGGGGGCCACTCTCTAATTTTAGAGACAGTTAGGTTTTGGAAGGAGAGGAGGGGAGCTCTACTACAACTATCCTTACCCTAGCTTGGACCAAGGTTGGTATCTCAAACTTGCTTCCTTTCCTTTTTCCTTCTTTTAGCATGGTTAAGCCAATCTGCAAGTGTGGAGTTTATCAATGGAGTATGCATTGCATTGCATTGTGGAGTAGCATTCATGTGAGTGTTTGAATGGTGTTCATTCCATGTAGATTAGTGTGACACCATTTTGCATCTTGTTGTATTGTGTGGAGTATTGTGAGAATGAGGTTTGGATTTCCTCTATTTCCTTGTTGCATTATGGGTGTTGATATTGTGTTGTGATAATGTGATGTGCTCTTGAAAATCTATTGTTTTATTGTTACTTGGTTTTGTTTTCTTGTTGTGCTTGAGTGTTCTTACATGTGTGGGACTTACACTCACCCTTGTGGGAAGGGAAGAGAAGTCCAGGGTGAACGGGCAGCAGTTGGATTGCATAGTTGAGGACCTTGAGTATGGGCTCCATTGTATGCCATTGTCATATTCATATTTTCCTTGGGGGAGGATAAGAACAAAAAAAAAGGAAATGGTGAGGAAGGAAGTAACTGAAGTATGGAGCTATTGGTTGTGTGTGGTGGAGGATGTTGTGTTGGTAGTGTGTGTGGTGGAAGATGTTTATGAAGCCCCGAAAGGGCATGATATTATGAAGCCCCGAAAGGGCCTTCTATTTTCTTGATTTAGCCCCGAAAGGGCATGAGTTTTATGGAAAATATGATATGAAATGGTAAACCTCCTTGTGTTTCCACCTTCACCCTATGTTCAAGGTTCCAATGGTGAACCTTTGTGAAATATCCTTGGGATGGGATTTGTTGTAGTTTTGCTATGTGGTATATATGTTTCGTACAAGTGTGTATGTGGATTTTGTTTGATCCTTTTTCCCCTAGCGCGAGGGTGGTCTCTTTGAGGCCTATGGTTGGGTGGAAAGCACCCATGGTCCTTGTTGTTTTGTTGTGATGCATTTGCAGGTTCTTAGAGAAAAATCTTGGAAACTTGGAGTCCTTGTTATCTTCCATGTGCATAGGAGGAGAAGACAATATTGCATTGAGATGAGATAAAGAGAAAAACTCCTTTTGTTATGTGAGCCTAAATGTATTGTAAGAGAAAGCTACTGTCTTAGTTTGATTGTCAATGGAAAGGTTGTGAGTGCTCATGTGTAGTAAAAGTATTTTCCATTGTGTATATTATGATATGTTGACTTCACCACCTTTTTGTGCATCATGAGGGTATCACTAAAGATAATTCATTGTAATAATATTGTTGTTTTATTGGATGGTAACACCAATCAGAGATCCAAATTACTTGATGCTCTTGAGTGGAATGCAAAAGAAATTTGATATCATAGAAGAGATAATATTCATAGGAAGGATCATCTTGGTGGATTGGTATTATCATTTTAGTTCCATTTTTTATCAATTGTGAATGTACATTCAAATCTAGATCTGCATAAGTGGATAATGTTGAGAAAATGGTTTCTAAATTTCATAATTCATAGATAGGGATAATCCAGATAACTTCATATAAAGTCTTGTCATGAAATTTTGAGTTATCAGATTAAGTTTAATGTTTTGAATGCTAAATGAATCACAATTTTAAAACTATACTTAGTTTATAATTATCTCCTAATTATCCTTGCAATAACTTACCTTGAATATCCTAGATTACAAAAGAAGAAAATCAAGTGATGATATAAAATATACAAGGCTTAAGACATAAGCTTGCTGTAGGTGCACATTTTATCCTCTGGAAAATGTATGAGAAAGTAAAATAAATCTCTTCTCTTAATACAAACATTAAAATATTCAAGAGTATTCCTTAGACTCCTAGGACCCTATAACCTATAAAGCATATTTTAACATAATAAAATCACCATCATATTAATTGCATAGAAGGGACCTCATATGAGACACATAACTCGAGTATACACCCTATCAAATCAAAAGAAACTTTTTTAAAAAAAACTACATACAATGCTCACGTTAGACAAGGTAGGAATTCTCGTGAGGGCCCCCACCTAGCTGACCAAACTAATCACTCTCTTCAAACAAACAATAAAATAAAATAAAAATTAAAAAAGTTAATTTCACCCTTTAAGGTGTTACATGCTTCTAGGAAACATGTGAATAGACCCTTGCAAACTCAGGCCATAGTTCTGACAAAAGTTAGAAAACTTACACCATGTCTCCAAGCCTAGACATTTTTGGGGATTTGCATGGTACAAACTATTAATACATCACCAGCCAACCATGCCTAGGGAGGAGCATAGACATTGAAGAAAGATGTGTAGGTCTAAATTGAAAGTAACCTTGCCCATGATTACCTTGGGATCCCCACTTGCCAACCCTTTTCTTTGATTAGAAAATCAAAAGAAATAACAAATGCAAGACTTTTTACCATTAAGAGGATAAGAGGCACGTGCCCCCATGAAGGGGAAATTCAAATTTGGGAAGCAACTTGGGATTAACATTAAATAGGGTAGTTGGTAGACTGAATGCATGTTGAAGATGGATGTTAAAACATAGGAATTTCTGGTGAGAGTTAGAAAGTTTAGGTTTAATATTAGTTTGAAGGTTAAGAATAGATTAGAATGTTTAGGGAAGAAGGAATTAGTATAGGTGAGTTTAATTATTTAGTAGTTTCATACTTTAGTAACTTATTTTATTTATTTATTTAATATTAATTAATTTGTATTTATTTGTTTAGCTATTAAGTCTTGGAGATAGTGAGTTCTAGTTTAGTTCAGATGTTTTGTTAGGATATGTTGTTAATCATATTAATTTTTTAGTGTTAGTAAAAAGGGTATTGAGTATATGTTATTTGGATCATTAATGTTAGATTTATAATAGTGTTAGAATTCATTTGAAAATTAAGTAGCTTTGTTATTGGTTGTATTATTTGGTTTAACTTAAGATTTCTAAGATTGTTGTTGGTATTATGGGGTAAGTGTAAAGAGGATGAATTGATTTAAAATAATGTAGAATTATTGTTTATGATTTAATTAACTATATTGATTAGATAATATTAGCCTGAATTTAATAAATGTTGTTATATTAGATTTAATAAGTATGTTAGTATTTACCTTTAGAGAAATAATTAGTTTTAATTTAAAAGTTAGTATAGAATTTAAATGTCAAGAAAATAATTGGATTAACCTAGAAGGAATTGTTAGTTGAATTTTGCAAGGGTTATTGTAAGGTAAATGACAAATTGTATATTTGTAATGTAATAAAGAATGCTCAATCTTAACAATCTATTCATACCCTTTGGTTTTAAACTTTTATGATATTGTCAGGATGTTGCTAGGGGAAAAGTATTGAATATCTTGCAATGTACATGTGTTTTAAACTATTTTAAAACTATCAACTTAGTGGGTTTAATTATTATTATCTAAAAAAAAAAATATTGGTGTTATTTTGCCCTGAAGTTTTTGGGCATGACACCAAGCTACTTGTATCCTCATCAAATAAACTTTCCAAAACATTGATTCCAACATACATGCATTTGAATTGACCATGAGACCGAAAAAAAAGTAAACCCCAAAATATTGGGTATAATACACCACATTCACTTGGATTCAAACTTATGCTTTCTCTATGGCTTACATAGTGCTTCACTATTAGAAAAGAAAACATGCATACAAATAAACCCATCCGAATGCTCTTTTTTGAGGCCAAGCTATTCATATAGAGGTCAAAAGTAGTACTAGTTCCTTGTTCCTATCATTGCAACAAGTTCCACCAAGTCTATGATGTTGAAAAGGGGAAGTCATGGTGCTACAACAACATACAACATGTGCACAAGACTACTATTACTGCTCTAATATCTTGGTAGCTAGAAATATTATTTAACATACCAAAATTAGGGAGCTTAACCTATATCTTCACATCCATAAATTTATATATTTATATTTTTATTTATTTATTTTTAATAGGATTGGTGATCTTACTATTAATTATTTGGTGGATTTCATTTAAGTAAAATTGTGAACATTGGCAACCAAACACTCTCTACAAAATGTCTAGCCCTTTTAGAAACAAGAAAAAGCTTCTTAGATAGAGAAAATGAAGATGCTTAGCTTGTGAAATATGAGGAGTCATTGAGGATCAATAAGTTCACTTGTTATTTTTTCTCCCTCTCTATTTATACTTGTATAATTGAATACTAGATACTTTTGTTAAGGTCTTGTTATTTAATATGTCATCTAATTATTTATAATTGAGATTTAATGTTTCATATATTAAGGTAGACAAGAAGCAACTTGACATTTTTGAATGAGCTTCCATTGCCAAAAAGGGAAGGAGCCACACATAAATACACTACTCAGCATCATGTTGCTATGATTGGGGGCCAAAAGCAAGGCTTAACACCTATAGATGTAATGGAAACCACATAGAAAAGATGAGAAATTTGTATATACAAACTACATAAAGGATGTATAAATGTAAATATTAGATTGGTTTCTACAGTACAATCAATAATAAATATTGTGAAGTTGTGAGAGAATTGTAAGAGCATTAGTATTTGAACTATATTGGGCTACAATTTTGTGTGCTTGCATGGATAAAGATGAAGAAAATGGTATTTGAGGTGAAAACATCGATACATATGCTGAAAAGAATGTTTATGGGTGATGGTAAGAAGGGCTCTAACTTCAAATTTATTTAAAATAAAATTGTATGGTATAAATTAGGATAGAAATACATATATTTACTACATGAGTCACAAAAATTCTTACAATACAACCACAAGTTAATAGAATAGTTATTAGCATTGATGAAAAAATCATGTACATCATATTACATTGCTTGTGCTATTGTATTGACTATATTCTATTCTTGTGGGCTCAGGTTACTATTTTCAGTGTCAACACTTCTTGCTACCTAATTATATTTAACTTGCATTAGATCAGTTGATAGAAAAAATACATACAAGATAAATATGAGAAAAAAGTCATGAATATGCCCACACAAAAATAAGGAATACTTATAGAAAGATACAAATTCAAGAAATCAATGATCAATTCAAAGAGTATTCGAGGATGGATACAAGCATAAACAATAAGGACAATGTGTTCAATGTAAGTGTATGTTTTGTATAATTCAATAATTCTAATAAGTAAATTATTTTTATCCAACAATATGAAAGAAGTTTCAATTTTTTAAATTAACAATACATTTGAAAAGAAGAATAAATAAATGATATACAACCTGTCCATCTGCAATTATCAAAAGAACATGGTATTTCCCCCCATTTTTCTCTATAGTACAGATTGATGCTTTGATGATTGGTGCAAAAGAAGTTGGGCCTAATAGAAAAAGAAAAATATGAAACACATTAGAAAATGACATAAGTATATTCAATACTTACTACATATATATGAACAATATAAATATGAACCCAATCAATCATTCCAAAAGGACATACTTTCTGAGCCCAGGACTTCAATACACAAGCCATTCTACATTTATATTTTATCATAAACATCAAAGATTAATCGAATAAAAATACTTACTAACCAAAAAGTCATAGTTGGGGACTATTTCCCTATATCATCTTAGTGTTTCTTCAAATCCATTACATAAATTACCATTTGGATAGAAACTAAACACTTGCTAATGCTGAGTTGAAGTTGTACGATGTAAAAAGAATGTATTGTTAGTGATAGGAATTTCACTTGTCTCCTATAACATTTGTAAAGTGTCATATGAAAATGAATTGGAAAGATAATATGAAAATAAGTTTGAAACCTAATTACCATCCACAAAACCAAAACATGGGATTAAGTTGTCCTCATCAAAAGTAGACAAGGTTCATCAAATAATTGAAATTGCTTGTTCATAATGATTTATATTATCTCCAAGATGGTGTAAAATTATCTGATTTAAAGGCTTCACACCTAACATCTATAAAAATGGTTTTATTTATACTAAAACAAAGAGAAGAAAGCTTGCAAAGCTACCAATCAAAACCAAGGAAAAGAAGAGCCATAATGTAATTTAAAGTGAACTTTTTAACTTATTTTTTATGATTATTTTTGGCTTATATATTCCTTCTCTAAGACCTTAGAAGGTCATTCCATCACTTGAAAATACAAAGACAACATATAATGAAGCATGAGGATTTTGGATTTTTAGTGCCATATGTCAGATATATTCTATCTGATTATTTCTCAAAAGGAACCACATATACTATCACACACACACACACACACACACACACACACATGTAATAATACATGTATATATATGTATGAGAGTATTTTACTGTACTATATTAAATTGATTTGATTTGTTCAAACTCTATACATATGAAACAATCATATCACACTAAGAATATGATTCCATTATTCACTACTATCATGAGATGCTTCATTTTGTTATATCACTAATTAAGATAAAAAATTATGAATTGCTAAATATCGATCATGATTAGATTTCTTGAAGCATTGAATGCGATTGAGTATAATGTGTTAAAGTATGTAGTTATGATAGCGACCTTTATCTCTCAAAATCTTGACATTATGACCATTATTTTTGTCTTCAACTAAAAAGAACATTTAAGTTTAATTTGTAATATTAAATGTAGATGACATGTGTCATCCACATGTATTAAGGCATGAATATTCTTAGAGTTATAATTAATTATAGGAGTTATGAGAATCACAAGAGACCTTTGGTTATAATGTGAAGAGCCTCTCCTATTGTTATATATTTGCATCAAGAAAAGGATATTGTACACTTGAACATTTCATTATCAATAAAGATATATTTCTATTGTGTGGCTGGGTTTTTCCCTTCATTCTTGAAAGGTTTTCCTAGGATAATTCTAGTGTTCTTTATTTCAGTTTTCTCTCTTTCTAATTGTTGGTTGTCTTCATGGATTTCTAGGCTCAAGTTTTAACATAGTATTAGAGCCATGTTTGATAACATTAATGATGAAATTTATTTAAGAAAAAATATGATTATTATGGTAGTTGTGAGAGAATTTTTCATGTCTCTTTTGATATAGTATCCTTCTATGTTTGGAAATTGTCAAGGAATGAAGTTTCTTTTGTATGCATGTGTGATCATTCTCTTATAGTGACCTTTAACAGAAAAAGGGTTTTATGATTTGTGGAACTTGTTTGAAAGCTAATATATTTTTTGGATGGTTTTTGGATCATGTGATAATGAAGATGTTACTATCTTGGCACTACTTTATATTTTTTTAAGAAGGCTACTACTCTGGCAATACTTAAATGAAGAAGGAGGATGCACATCATTTGTTGTCTTCTTCTTGTTGTATGAGCATGAAGTAAATACCAATTATTATGATTTATCTTTTTATGATGAGAACCTTTTTGTGTCTTAATGTTCATGGTGGTTATTTTCCTTCAAAGTTTAGTTTCTTCATTAGAGTACTCATGTTCAATATAATATGCGATGAATTTTTATAGGGAGCTAGAGAGATTTCTTTAGTCAAAATATTCAATTGCATAATTCTCATATGAGAAGACTACGATATTTAGTGCAATCATATCTCGCATGGAGGTGAACGATGACATTAAATTTGCTAGCATTGTAAGGCATCTATAGTTATGATTGTAGAACATGATGAGTTATTATTCATCACTCAAGTGAAGGTATTGACTCATATTAAAGATTTTCATGCGAAGCATCATTTCTTTATTGCTGCTATATTTGTCAGTTGGCCCTTTCTTGCATTATCACATGTGTGTAATGGCATGGGTATCATAGCTCATTTTTTAAATTATTCATCATTTTTATGTTGTCATGCTTTATGTGGCAACCATTCATGAGGTTTTTTAAGTTCATAATGGTTTAAAGAATAATGTAGGATGTGTGTCGTGTTATATTTTTGTGTTAAGATATCACAAATCTTTTTTATTGTCTTAACAAATTTTGTGTTAAGTGATAGGTTTTTTAGATTTAATCAGTATTGGTGTGTAGATTTATAATCAAGCTAATACTACCATAGCTTAGAGATTTTTGGCATAACTAAAAGGGCCTTGTTAATTATTTTATTTTTGTCACACTTAGCATTTCTCTGACTCTTTCTCGTTGCCTCTAGATTTTTTTTTTAGTGGGAGGTGTCATTTGTTTTTAGTATTTAGGATTCTTATGTGTCATCTTTGAACTCATTAGTATGGTTTTATTAGATATTAATGGTGTTTTTTCTTCACTATTTAGAAGTTTTTATGATAAGGAAAAGTATTGATGATGGGTTATCATCGAAAGATTGAAGGGAAAAGATGGAGAGATTATGGTATCAGTCCATGTGAAAGATATAAGTATTCTATAGTGTTTATTTTAAAAAAATTATCTCACATAGGATGCAATAAGAATAATGAGATGAAGATGTGGTTTACTGAATTGAATTAAAGATACATTATTTCATTTAGATATGAAGTTCAGAAGGAGTTTTTTTCTTCAGAGGGAGGCTTCATAATTAAGGGAGTGCTTATGGAATCCCCTTCATTTTCATATATGATTTTAATGTTTGAAATATTTGTAGAATTTGAGACTTAAATGGAGCTAAGTCTTGTTTTGTTATGTCTATTTCTATTCATGTGAAATCAACAATAAGACTATAAGAATAAGCTATCGTAACTGTTTCACTATACAATAGTGAACATCATGTTGAGAGACTCCATGATGTCATCACGTTGAGAGATTTTGTGATGGGAATTGGATGTGATGTTGAAAAATCCGATGATAGTTCATGTTGAGAGAGTTTGTGAATAAAGGCTTAGCTACGAGTCTTACAAATATTTTTCATGTTGACTAATTGTTATAGGGTTTCACATTGATTAATTTCATGAATATGAATATTTTTTATAGGGTTTCATGTCAAGTAATTCCATGAATATGAGTAATTTTTATAGGGTTTCATGTTGAGTAATTTCATGAATATGATTAATTGTTATAGGGTTTCATGTTTAGTGATTCCATGAATATGATTGATTGTTATAGGTTTTTGTGTTGAGTAACTCTATGAATTATGTTTTGAATTCATATGGTCAGAATTTATCATAGACATTTTTTCATTGTAGCTTTGTGTGACTTTTCAGCTAAAGATCTCTCTCTTGCTAAGAGGAGTGTTAAAGTTTTTAGCTTCAATAGAGATCTTTATCATTTAAAATCTTGACGTTATGACCATTATTGTCATCTTCAGCTAAAAAGGACATTTAAGTTTAATTTTTAATATTAAATGTAGATGTCATGTGTCATTCACATGCATTAAGACATGAATATTCTTGGAGTTATAATTAATTATAGGAGTTATGAGAATCTCAAGAGACCTTTAGTTATAATGTGAAGAGTCTCTCCTATTGATATATTCACATCAAGAAAAGGATATTGTACACTTGAACATTTCATTACCAATAAAGATATATTTTTGTTGTGTGGCTAGGTTTTTCCTTCATTCTCAAAGGGTTTTCCTAGGATAATTCTAGTGTTCTTTATTTCAATTTTCTATATTTCTTATTGTTGGTTATCTTCATGGATTTCTAGGCTCTAGTTTTAACACAATGGATCCTAACCAATAATTAAGGATAATTATGAAGGGTCATATATATAGAGACATGACCCTACATGCCTAAAGGACACATAGAGTCATGTCTCTACATGAGACACAACACCTCAATCCTTATATATACAAAGTGGCATTATCATTTGGAAACACATCAATACAACACATGTTGTTACCAATGATCTACATATTATATCCACCTATGAGTAGAAGGAAGCATTAGCATTATTAATTTAAGGATTCAAATACAAGTAAGATATCAAGATTCATTTCTTGAATGATCTAGTTATATCCTTTGTGTTAACTATCAGAAATAGAGTAGCCAAGTCTGAACATAATTCAAAGAATAAAGTTCTACCTCTGATCTTGTTTTTCCTTAACAAAGGAAGCATTCTTATAGTTATAGGGTATATTATATAAGATTAGTAGTGGTACCATAGCATGGACAATTTTTTTGATGAAAAGATACATTATTATCATGATATAGACACAAGGAGGATAATAGTTAGAGAAAAGGATAGTTAATAGCACACATCTCATGAGTATGTTGTATTGAATGTTTTAAAATAGATCATAAATAGAGTGCATCATAGTAGTCAATATAATGCATAACACATGAGGTATATCAATTTTGAGAGCAAAGAATGATCAAGGACTATCATATGATATGAGATGGTTGTTCAAATCAATGATATGCATAAAGACTGAAGAACAATAAGATACAAGCATAGTCACAACATTAATTGAGACAATGGGTGTTAGTGAAGAATGTTTAAGAATATATGTAGTAGTAGAAAGATAAAGTATAATTATCATAATTAGTCTAGAGATAAACCAAAGATAGAGTGATAAATGCATCTATGTCAAGGTCAATGACCCTAGTATAGAGTAGAGTCTCCATGATTTGAAAGAGGAACAATGCACAATATTAATGGTATTATTATAGTACTAAAGAACTGATATAGGGAAGATGTGGAAAACAGTAGTAAGAGAAGATAGTAAAGAAATAAAATTTGAAGCCTATAAAGCTTAGTGAAATGATGAATATTGTAGACATTTGACTGCTACACTATGTATATTTGTAATGTGTTATTTAGGAAGTAGTTTCAATTAATTATTTCTTTTAGAAATTCACATTTATATTTATGTTATCAATATAAAGTTGTGTATGTGTGCAAAGTAGCTTCTATCTATCTCAATCATTGTGTCTTTAATGTTAATTGACTAAATGATGAACATAAATAATTTTAAATCCTTAAAAATCTTTGAATTTCTTGGATTTTTCCATTTTCCAAGTGTGGATGAGTCTAAGTTTGAGCCCAAAACCAACTTGCTGAGTTTGAGGCTTGTATTTATGCCTATACTACCTATTGACACCCTCCAACTGACCCCAACTACCAAATAACAACTTATTTTAAAAGTTGTCAACAAAAAATAAAAAGTTATCATTATCAGCATTAACACCTTTGAGCAACTTTATACATCTTTTTCTCAGATTAAAAATAAACATAAAAAATGGCTCCATAGGGTCTCTAGTGGTCTCAAAACACCTTATTTACATCAAATCCATTAAAAAAAAAAAAAAAAATCAATATTTTGACTTAATTTTCTTGAAAGTGCATCTAGGGTGATCCCGCACAAGTAGATAATCTAAAATAGGAGCAAACACTAGAATATAGTAAACTTTTCCCTTATGGTGAATATTCATAGTGTTTATGAATTAGGTTCAAATATTCCAACAATCATCATGCACAAGATGAGTACAAAAATAAAATTTATATTTAGATTAGTGTGGGAACAAAAATTGTTTCTGAAAACAAGAGGAAACAATTAAACTATTGTGTATTATCATTTCTTCTTAGGTATAACCATTAGAAAAGTGGACCACTTAACTATCTTTATACATCAAATCTATATTTTTAATTTATATACCATCTTCATTGATAAAACTATTTTTATGAATAGCTTGAAAATTGATCACATAAAAGGATTCATTAGTATAGAAGTCCTTGGGTAACAACAGTTGGTGGCTTCAATCATATTGACTTCACCAATATATAGGAATGTGCTAGCATAAGAAGAAAATGAAATTAGCATGAAAGCCCATTAAAAAAAATTAGTTCTATACGTAGACTCCAACTTCCTTGGAATGACTACATTCATCCAATAATACCAAAATATGGAATGCCTTGAGTGATTAAATGAGTTTTTTTTCCTTTTAAATATAAAACTATGTCTATAATCTGCACATATTTAATATTTAACCAAAATATCAAACTATGTAAGTACTTTTTTCTATCCCATGACTAGGTCTTTTGGCCTCTTTCTCTTCACAAATTGGTGTAAATGATAAGGTAAGGGTGGCCAAAATTCAAAATCATGGTAGTTTCTTATAAGTGCCATGCCCTTAACAATTATTTCCACTTTTTGAGCCTAAATTGACTTTTTGTTCCATTAAGGAATTTTTTTGTGATTAAAGTGGACAAGTAATATCAAGATTTGATTATTTTCACATGGATGCATTTAGTTGAAAAATTTTTTACAATGACAAGAAGCTCATTTATTAGAGTAGCTAATAGAGAAGACATTTAGTAAACTCATTCATGCGTACCAAAATTATAGGACAAGCCTTAAAGTCCACAATACTAAATGGTATTAAAGAAAAGAAAAAGAATTTAAAAACTATGAACATCATTTCTAACATAAGAAAATAAAATGGCCGTGTTGATCTCAGATTGGTTTTGACAAGTGAGTCTCAACACACTTAAGCTATTTACTTAGTTCATGCCAAACTAGTAGTACATGCTAAGCCCAACATGTAAATATTAGACCATGCCAAGATACAATGAGTGTTGAGTTACTCAAGTGCCGAATAGATAGACCATGTTGAGTGATTCAAGAGCTGAGTAAATAGTGGATGCCAAGTAGTATAGATGCTGAGTCATAGCAAAAATATAGTGCATGCTAAGCATTAGAGACTTCATATGCCAAGTGATACATTTTTGACGTATTTGTTTGTAATGACACAAACAACTATGTAAACCATTTTTGAACCAACTTAAGATTATATTTTGATATTTTAGAGATGAGGATGAATCTCTATTTGGATTTCCTATGCAATTACATGTAACCAATAAAAAAAGAGAAGGATTAAGCAACAAAATGGGTGAATCTCAATCATAGAATCATACCTAACCCTAAGCCACCTAAGTCTTCTTAAGGAGGAAAAAACCCTAAACTCTTTATGGATGAGTGACTGAATTGGAGGAGTGAACAATAGTTTGCATGCAAAACATTCAAGGTGACTTAGAAATTATGAATAAAGAGTGAATTTCAGAATCAGTTAGAGAAGAACTAAGGATAGAAGAAAGGATACAAAATTGATACATATGATCAAGAAGGATCAAAATAAATTATTTAGAGGTGAAATGTTATTAGGAAAGAAAGTGCCAACTATAGAATCTATGCTGAGACATTTTAATTGGTGATTTTAGTCAAATCTCTTAAGCAGAGTAGTCCTAATAGGCTATATGAAATCCTTGAACAGGGTACTTATGTAGTTGTAAGTTGAAGTTCTCTAACAAGGCACACTTCTAATAGGGTGTTGAAATCCTCTAGCAAGGTGAGACCTAATAGTCTTTGTAAGCCTTTAATAATACATACCTTTTATAGGGTAGATCATGATTCATGGTCAAAATATTGTAACCTTCATTGGATACACTTTATTACTACACTAGTGAAGATTTGTGGTGTCATTCCCACCCCAGTTTTGCCTTCTCACTTGGAGGGTTTTTGGGTAATCATATATGGTGTTATGTGTGTGATTGCTTACATGTTTACACTATTTAGATGTATGTGTTTTGTATGTTATTTCAATTTATCTATCAAATGCATGAGATGGATGTATGATGAAAGTTTTAACTATAGATTCATGACCCCTCTCAGAAGTTACCTTCCCTATTGTAACTCAAACAATTTGTATCTGAGCCTTGTTCTCTAAAATAGAAACTTTGAAACTTTGAGGAAAGATCTTGAAATGGAAGCCTATAAGTTGGGAAAAACTATTGAGAACCATGAGATTTAAATACATCTTATACTACATCAACTGAATGAAGCAAGAGAAGCTTTAAAGAGTTCCTTGAAGAGAAGGAAAGAAATTTCTATTGCAAAGAATGACACTCAGGACAAAGATATAGACACCAGTAAGCTATTTTTAGATGGAGATTCAAATGAATTTGATGTAGCAGTTGAAAATATAATGGAAAAGAATAGAGTCCAAGCTGAGGAAATCAAAAATCTCAAATTAGAGAAGAATTACAAGCTATACTTCTATGTGAGGTGATTGAACAAAAGAAGAAAACTATAGAAGACAAAGCCATGATTGAAGAAGACAAAAGAATTTTGGCGAATAGATTGGAAGAGAAATCAATAGAGCCAACCAAAATTTCCAACATGTAATTGGATTCTCTAATTCAAATGATGAATGACAACTATGAACTAAATGTCAAGGATATTGAGATAACTACATTGAAGTTGTAGAATGAATAATTGCAAAGTGACCTAAAGAGAGAAAAGGAATTTTTTGAAACTTTCAACAATCCAAATAAAGCCATCAAATACTTTGAGAAATTATTGAGATCCCCTAGATCCAAAAATGATACATTTGGATTGGGATACACAAGCATTGAAGAAGGATAATCATCCAAAAGTGCAAAAGAAAGGAACAACAAAGGTAAGAACTCCAAGCCTACTTGTCATAATTGTGGTAAGAAAGGACATACTACTAATGTGTGTAGGAGAAAAAATACAAATTAGAATGCTAAGCCTAAGAGCATGGTTCACTACTATAAGTGCAATAAGCAAGGTCATCAAGAACATGAATGCAAAACCAAGACCATGCATACACAAAGATTTGAAGGATATTGCTACAATTATCAGAAGTATAGACATAGAGCTTTCAAATGCAAATTCAAATCTATGTGGTCACCAAACAAGCCAACAAAGGTAAGAAACAATGGCATCTCTTATAATTGGGATAATAATACAAGATATAACTATCGTTATTGTCAAGAATATGGACATGTTCCTGAGAATTGTATAAGGAAACACTTCAATGGTAACTAAAAAAGGTGGTTGAGTTAAACCACATGCTTTAGCTATTTGAAGATTGGTCACATCAATAAATATTGTTCAACTAGGTCAAAGGAACCAAGTTGTGAATTTGATAAAGGTAAAGGCAAGGCAGATGTTGAACACATTAGATATGAGATAAGCAAGACATGGAAAAAGAAAGATGATTGCAACATATCAAATGGAGAATGGATCACTTCACCCAATGGGTCAAGTGATCACACCTCATCAAACTAGGCAATCAAGAGGTATGTTGGACTAATATTTAAAGGTTATATAATACATCAGTTCTAAAATGATATGTACTAAAAAGACTAAATTAGCATGAATAAAGATGCAAGACATTGTTTGAAATCCAAGACAAATCTTTAAGTTTTTCATGTTGTTTCCAAGTAAGAAAAAATTTCTATGTATGCCAAGTGGAATGTAAGAAGATGCCAAGCTAGTAGTCTAGATAGTTGATTCCAAGCCCATAGTAGCTGCCAGGTAATGGAAATATCAATGGATGTCAATTGATCTTGAAATTGGTTATTGCTAAACTTACAACTATGTAAGCAATTAGTATTAAATGCAACGTTTTCAAAGGGTATATGATTGATTTGCACTCATTTTAATTTTGTTGGTTTTAATTTTCATAAACCCTAGCTTGACAAGATGGCATGTAGTTCAAAAAATGTTGAAGGGAAGGAAGTTTTAAGTGTTTAGCTTATTAGTAATAAAGTTAAACAACTCATGTTTAAGGTCATTCCTAACATCATTTATAAACAAAACCCATCTAGCACATTATCTATGATCCTGCCAAATGTAATAATGGTGCAAGATGTAAGGAGATGCTATAACTAAAAAATTGGTAGCATTGGGGACATGTAAATTAGGGATGCATACAAGAAGTTGTGTGAAAATGATGTTTTGCAGGAAGAATACAAGATCATAGAGAAAAAAGGGTTTAACATGAGCCCTAGATTTTCCTAATGTATTCAAAACAAAGTGGATTCAAATTTTTCTGATTAAAATTCATAATGGTTCTTTATGGCTAGAGGGAGGACCTATCAAAATATCCTAGAGAATAATCCATAGGGTTACTAGTTACCCAACCCTAGATCAACCAAAGACACTCAGGAGTGATTCCAAGGAAATCATTGAAAAGAACACTAGAGCAAAATGGAATAAGAGAGGCATGATAATAGATACAATTGTTGATCCATTGTTAAACTTTTTTATAATGATAATCTCACATAAATTCAATCAATCTAGTAGATTGAATAGTGTACCATATATAGCTATGGATGTTGGTTACAAAATTGTAAAAAATATCATTCATATGATCTGGCAGAGCTACATTTGCAACAACTAATGGAGAACCTTGGAGCAATTATGAAAACCAAGAGTGCACAGTGCAAATTTGGTTCCTTGTTGGTTTGTATATTCTTTTATGTACAAAATACATTCCCCTCATTTACTATAGGATGGAAGACAAATAGATCAATTATAGTGCAGATTAATGAGTACATTGAGCAACTATGAAAAAACTTTGAGTCATTGATTACAAGTTACTTTGAAGATTTCAAGAAGTCAATGAAGGAAAGGATGAGGATACCAAGGGTGAGATGGTTGAAACCCTTAGGTTATGAGGTCAATGTAGATGAAGCCTTAGTAGCCATTATAGCTCTACTTGCAGATGAAGTAGATAAGAATGCAAAAGTCTTTGAAAATTATGACATGGTGAAATCAATGATTTCCATGGAACTAAAAATTGCCTCCACAATCAAGAAGAAGGATAAGTTGGTGAAGAAATTGAAAGCCAAATTTGGAGAGGGTGCCAAGGAAGAAGAAGAAGATGAGGAGGAGGATGAAGAGGAAGAACAACACAAGATCAAGAACCTCTAGCTTTAACTCAAGGCATGAGAGAAGACAAAGAAGAAGAGGAGACTAAAGGTGTCGAGGGAGAAGAAGATAAGGAAGCACCTACTCCTAACAAGTCAAAGAAAAGGAAGGCTAAGGCACAACCTATGGAAAAGGCAAAGAAGATTGTTGAACCTAGCCAAGCCAAGCCCACAGTACCTACCACCAGAGCCAACACATGTGAAAATACTCAAAAGGCCAAGGAAAAGACAAAGAAAATAGAACAAGGAGAATAAGAACAAAAGAAACCAAGAAGAAAATATGTGCCACGGCCAGATTCTAAAGAAGAGAAGATAAAGTCAGAAGGAAATAGCCAATTCAAGGTAGTGAGTCACAATGCTCTCTTAAATCTTGAGAACTTATGTGAAAATGTAAAGAACAATGTAGATTTATTGGGTTTTCACATATTGGTTTTAGTAAATTGGGTAAGATAGAGAAAAACCAAGTGGAAGAGGCATTGTATGCCATGATGTCAAAGTTTTAAAAAACTCCACTAGAATTTTTCAACTTAATACCTAAAAGTCTATATGACATAGTTGAGCAAAAATAACATTATTATCTAAAATTGGAAAGATAGATTAGGGAAACAACATTAGCCCAAGTAATCCCAAAGTCAACAAAGGGACAAATTGCTAAGGAAGTCAAGAAATATGTAGTAGGTTCACACCTAAATATAGAACCTTTAGCATTCTCCAAAATAATATTGAGGATGTTGTAAAAAAGCCAACACAACTATGGAAATTCATTTATGGGTTGATCACTATCAAGTAGGGAGAAGCTTACCCTTCAAGGGGTAAAGATGATGGTAAAGATGATGACAAAAATGATGATAAAGATGATGATAAGTGTTAATGTAAATAATTAATTATTATTACTCTTTATTTAAGTTTACTTAGGTTAATGCATTATTTTATTATTTATTACATTAGACACCTAGGAGTATGTGTACTCATATGAGTTGTCTTGTTGACAACATAGGAGTTAGCATCTCATCTTAGCACATGGTTTGCACTCTAATTAAGCACATGGTGTCTAAAACATCTTTTTACATGACACACCTATGTAAGCTTATCCTCTCATCATCACACTAACTTCTATGCTCAATGGAGGATAATCCACTCCTGGTGGACATGTACTTAGTTATGAATCTTATCATTTTTCTGACTCCTAGTCATTCTAGAGGCTTTTATATATAGGCACTCCTAGTGTGTATGTACATCAATTCATTTTCCATATTGTTATTTTAATCATACTTTATTGGTCCATATTGTGCTAGTGCTTGAGCTTCTTGATCTTGGGTGATTTTTCCATAAGGAAAATTCTTACAGAGTATCAGAGACATAGGAGCATCATTTCATAGCCATTAGAGACCATTATTTCTTCACCTCTCTAAGGACCTTGATTCAGATCCAGAGTATTGCAGTCATTGGGAGCATCTAGAGCCAAAGTGGACCTTGCCAGTGTGTTCAAAGCATCAATTTGGTGAATTTTGACTATAATTTTGCCTACCCTAGGCTATAGTCAAATTTGAGACAATTTTTCTTTTGCAAATCGACACCCAAAGGCTCGATTTGCAAAATTTGGTATGATCTATTAGATATGTGAATTTATTTTTTCAGATTTGTAATTTTAATTTCCGTCTACAATTTCTCTATAATTTCTTTGAATTATTTTTCAAATTACTTTTTCAATTTTTTTTTGGCCATCAGGCTTGTAGAGGAAATTTTTTTGCAAGACATTGGGTGGTCAAATCCTAGTGCCCATGTTGGAATATTCCATTACAATCAGTAGCATATTCTATTACAATCAGTGGTCATATTTCAATTGGTGATGACTTATACTCCATGACTGACCACATTCCAAACCCATGGTAGAAACTTCATAACCTTTTGCAACTTCAAGCCACTTAAAAATATGAATATTTGTGTTTTTAAACAAAATTAAAGTTGCATTGGGGTGAATGTGGGATAAATCCCACATCCACTGTTGTTGTCTTCTATCTTACAACTGAGGAAAGGTTCCCAATGCTAGATTCTCTTTTGATAGCCATGTTGACCAACAACCAGCCAATGTCATTCCTTCCACATGGCACCCTCTACTAACGTGGCTCCACCACTCCTCTCGCCATGTTTACTCCATGTGCCATCTACACTAGATGCCACATGTACCTACACCCCACTTGATATAATAACCTAGTCAACTCCAACATCAACTCAAATGTGTCCCAATGAGTAGGCCACATGGCCTCTTTTTTATAGTCTAGTTACTACTAGTGTCAGCTGTACAACTTGACACATCAACATTTTGTACTACAACATCATCCGGGTAGGCCTTTTCGTTGATGTCACCTTTTAATGGTATTAAATTTGATAGTTGTTTGACCATCACCAATAGACCAGATTACACTACTAACACAACCATTTGGAAATCAAATTTAACATAGTATTTTTTTTATTAGACCCCTCTCCATATGTAGTTTTGATTTGATAATTCAACTTTGGGAAGCCATATCTTAGTCATTCGGACTCCAAATTAGGTACAATTTTTTTTTGATTTGGAGTAGAATTTCCTAATCTTTGTAGTTGTACTACTATTTTTTAGTTTTGATGCATAGATTTGTTAGAAATTTTAGTTTTTTGGTGATTGTACTTGTCCAATCCTACATTTTGTAACTTCAAACACTCTATATGGGCTCATCTGGACACATTTTTAGGTTTCATTTTTTAAAAGTGTTTAATTTTTTGTCTACTTTCCAGATCTACAATTAGATTATAGGCTTGTGTGAATAGAAATATCACTTTTAGAAATAGGTCCTATTTTACATTATATTGGTTTGATAAACTTCAAAATTATTGTACATCTAAGCTACATTACTAAGTACCAGATTTAAACATCAAAAGGAGGTTGTAAACAAAAAAATTAGAAGCCCACGTTTGTCCATTTTTACAAGTGGCCTATTTTAAACACACTACATATAAAGTGCCAAAATCATCATTTTTGAGGGGTTTCTTTGATTGAGTGAATAGGGGGTGTGTGTCTTTGTTCTTGTGTCTCTCATTCTCTCTTGTGCTTTTTTAATTCTTTTCATCATGGGTTCACCTAAAACTCCACTTTTAACTTCACACAATTATACTACATGGAATGATATTTTATGGAGTAGACTAATGGAAAAATGATTAAATCGATATGTTGATGGTACAATTGTAAAACCCACCGATGTTGTTGCACTAGTTGATTAGCAAGTTAAAGACAAACCAAGCTTTAGGAATTATTAGGAGTTCTATTCATAGAGATCCCTTCTTCTATATTTCCAGCTTTAAGGATGCCAAGGGTGCCTAGGAAAAACTTAAAGTTTTGTATGGTAAGGTAGATGAGGAAAAGGGGTCCCAAATTGAGGATGATCTACTTCTATTGGATCCTAAGAATTTTGACACAATTCAAGACTATGTCAATAAAGCCAATGAATTGAGAGCACTACTTAAGGATTGTAGTAATCCCATGATAGATTGATTCATTACATCCTGAAAAGCTACCTTTAGAGTATGCATATTTTGTTTTGAGTTACAATACTCATAGGTTGACCATGGGAAGTGCCTTCACTAAGCCTAAATTTGATGCATTTGCAAAAATGTTGATGTTGGAACAATCCAAGTTGATAGATATGGGAATTCTCAAGTCATCCAAGTCTATAGTATTAGTGGCTAGTAATGGGAACCAATCAAATCAAGGCAAAAATTTTTTTACCAACAACAAGAAAAAGTAGTGGAAGCAAAAATCACAATCAGAGACACAACAATCTTCCAGCTCACAACAAGGCAATTCTTCTTCCAACAAGAAGGGGAACAACAACAAGAAGGATAAACTATTTTGTGCATATTACAAGAAAACAAATCATGATGAGCATCATTGCAAGACTAAGCGAATAGATGAGTTGGAAAACTTACTTAGGAAGAACAAAACCAATGTGCCAAATGCTTCCATGAATTCAAATCCATCCCCTTCATAGGGAAAAGGGCAAGCATTTATGGCAAGTTCAAGTTCTTCAAGGGAATGGATTCTTGACTCAGGTGCCTCATATCATATGAGTTCTTCAAAAGGACACTTTTCTTCATTGGAATAGTCTAAGGTACTTGACATCTTTGTAGGGAATGATACACAAGTGGAACTTGAAGAGAAAGGATAAGTTGAGATGGAAAATGGAGAGTTCAAAGATGTTCTCTATGTTCCTAACCTTAGCACTAGTATCCTTTCAATTTACCAAATCACTCACTATGGAGGTGTCAATAAAGTTGAGTTCATTCCTGATTTTGTAATGGTGCAAAATCTTAAGGATAATTCATTGGTTACAGTGGGTAAAGTCAATCATGACAAAAGGCTTTATTATTTCTCCTATTTTGTGCCTAAATCTCCTTCACATGCCTTTTTGACACAATCACAATCACAAAGTAAATTATGGCATGAGTGGTATGGTCATCTTACCTTCTGCTATCTTCATCAACTTAACTCAAAAAACATGGTCAAAGGTCTACCTAAAATCAACTTTTCTATAGGTGAATGTTCAACTTGTTCAATGGATATGCATCTAGAAGAGAAGATTGACAAAGGGAAGTCTTGGAGACCATCAGTTGTTCTTGAGTTGGTTCATATAGTTCTAGCAGGCCCTTTTTTAGTAACATTAGTTAGCAAGGGTCACTATGTCCTCACTTTAATTGATGAATTTTCATGCTACACATGGGTCTACTTTAAAATCATAAGAATGAAGTGTTTGATAAGTTTCTAGCCTTCAAGAGTCACATTTATAAGTAATCTAGGAAAGCCATCAAGGTACTTTTTATGGACAATGAAAGTAGATATGTGAACTCAAGACTTAGAGACTTTTTGTGAACTTGAGGGTATTTATCTTTAGAATCTAGTAGCATTTAGTCCACAAAAAAAAAGTGTTGCAATAATGAGGATTAGAACTCTTTGTCAATGACAAGTCTCTTGATCCATCACTTGAAGTTGAAGCTATAAGTAGTGCCAATTACATCCTTAATAGGTCTTCTCATAATGTCTTAGATGGAATGAATCCTTTTGAGGTGCATTGTGGAAGAAAACTAGTTGTGAAACACTTTAGAGTTTTTGGTTGTCCAGCATGGGCACACATATCTTCAAGGGAATGCAAGGCACCACCACCATGGCCTTGTACTTTCATTGGATATGGAAAAAGTGTTAAGGCATATAAACTTATGGATCCTTAGACTCATGAGATATTCATAGAGATAAATGTTCACTTTGAGGAAAGTTCACCTAACTTATCCTCTAATCATCTCCATACTTCATACATTGTGGAAACCGATAGTTATAGTGCTTTAATAGGTTTAGATATGGGGGATCTCATTGACATATGCAGAACAAGGTCACATCATTAGCACATTCCACATGCATACATTGCTATAGTGATAGGTCCATGTAATTCATAATAGTTGGGTACACCTCATCTTCCAGTTCTAGAATTAGGGGATGACTACATTACAGATATTTTAGGTTTGTTTATAGAGTCCTACATAGTAGATTTGGGAGAAATCATTGATGATATACATCTTCTCTGTGATGAAGAAGATCCTTATTTAGTTGTTGCGAGGGAATACTCTAACCCTCTTGTCCATTCTCTACATGATCAGTCTTCCAAGGTTGATATGATTGTGGATCCTTATGTATAACAATTGCAGGAAGCCTCTTTATCATTTTAGGAGATAGTTGGTTCTTTGAAAAATGTTCAATATTCATCCTTGCTAGATCCAACCATTTTATTTTTAGTAGTGTTGGAAGGGGCAACTGGCATTATTGACATAGGGACAGTTGAGAAATTTTTAGAGACCATTCATCTTCAAGATTATTTCTACACATTGGAGCAACATCTCATATGTACCTATGACATTGTTTCTTCCTAAAGGGACAAACACTATCCAATAGTCATGGATCAGCTTCTATAGTCATCTTGGTGCATCTATCACTAATCAACATTCTACATTGGGGGGAACTACTTTGTCTCCTTTCTTCTTCTTCTTCTTCTCTCTTATGGGGGGAACATTTTCCTCTTATGGAGTTTTGTCCTTCTCATACTTCTCTATTGTATATACATGATGTATGTTGTAATGGGGGGATATTAATTACTCCATCCATCCATGCATCTTGTTTCTTCATCTCTATTTTTGGGGGAGGGTTTTTCCCATGAGCTTTTCCCTCTTTCTCCATTTTTAGAGAGATTGCATTCCATTTGTACAAGGGTACCTAACATGGCCTAGTACCTAGGACCCATCATGCATTTTCATTATAGCTTTCATAAGCTTAAGTGCATTCCCATAAGTTGTACTTAAGTGGGGTGTTAGTGTAAATAATTAATTATTATTACACTTTACTTAAGTTTACTTAGGCTAAAGCATCATTTTATTATTTATTAGATTAGACACCTAGGAATATGTGTACTCATAAGAGTTGTCTTGTTAACAACAAATGAGTTAGCATCTTATTTTAGCACATGGTGTCTACAACAAGGAGTTTGCATAATCAACTAAGTTGTCATGTAGAAAACACAATTGTTTGCACTCTAATTAAGCACATGGTGTCTACAACATCTTTTTAAATGACACACCTATGTAAGGTTATCATCTCATCATCATGCTAACTTCTATGATAAATGGAGGATAATCCACTCTTGGTGGACATGTGCTTAGCTATGATTCTTATCATTTTTCTGACTCGTAGTCATTCTAGAGGCCTTTATATACATGCACTCCTAGTGTATATGTACATCAATTCATTTTTCATATTGTTATTCTAATCATACTTTATTTGTCTATATTGTGCTAGTGCTTGAGCTTCTCGATCTTGGGTGATTTTTCCCTAAGGAAAATTATTATAATAAGGAAGATGATGATAAAGATAATATAGTTGGGGGAGAGACAAAAAAAGAAGAAGATGATAAGGTAACAGTTGAGCAACAACAAGATGAATAGAGTGTGCATGACACACAAGTGTCGAGTGTCGGTCCTCCCCATGACATAACCAAAACCATTAAAACTATAACTATTAAGTATATCTCTAATCCATTAGCTTAGAAAATCAATCCACTAATTGTAGAAGATTTGAAGAAAATACTAGATCAATCTACATTACAAGCCAAACTATGTGGTAATCTAGTTTTGGTTAGTGTAGAGGAATTGTAGAAGGTAGTGACTAATGTCACAAGGGAAAAGGTGAATCCACAAGAACCACCTTCAATCATCCCTTCAGTTACTTATGTAAAACCTTTAGCTCAAATGACAGTAGATACATCCACCAAGGTTGATACAAGTGTTAAAATTGATACTATTGATAAGAAAGTAGAAGATAAAGACACCACTACAGGACAACAAGAAACATGACAAATAAATTCATCTATACCTACAACATAGGAATAAGGTGCTAGCCAAGTCATGGTGATAGACTAGGGCAAGCTTGAAGAGAGTGAGCTAACAACAAAGATAAAGGAACAAGTGGCCATCCAAGCACTAGTAGTCTTACCAAAATTTAGCACTCCTTTTACGCAAGCTCTTCAAAAGCCAGGCATAGAAGCCATTCCATTGCAAATCCTAGAGCCAAGCCCAAGCTCATCAAAAGTTGAGAAGGTAATAAATTATGGAGATATGAATCTTGATGAAGAAATTGTAATTCTAAAGTATGACTATGATACTCTGACATTGGAACAAATAGGAATATCACAATAGGCCTTAGAAAGGAGAAAGCATCAAGAAATGCTTGGGAGAGAACATAGGTAGAAGCAAGCACTTCAAGATATTAAGGACATCTTTCTAGATGCATTTAGTCTGTCGTCTCCTGAAGAGACCAAGATACTAATAGAACAACTAAAAGATATAGTGGAAAAGGTTAGCAATGAAGACCTTGATACAAATGTAAAAATTTTAGAATGGTTAGAAAAGAAGTTTCAAAATAAGGTGAATGAAAAAATATCTAATGAGATAGCACTACAACAAGTTGCATTGGCAACCAAGATTAAGGAAGTGAAGAAGTTATTTGAGAATATATTCTCATTTTACACAAAACTATGTGATCCTATGCTCTTCACTCAATAGACCAGAAGTCACATTCTGAGTCTAGAACACATAATTACTTCATCAAATGCCAACCTACCTAAAAATTTAGCTTAGAGTGAGAAGCACTTTAGGACACTACTTCAGACATAAAGTCAATTAGCTATATTGATAGTAGATGAGGCTAGCATAAGAGCCAAATTGACATGCATACATGCATCTCTCACCCCACACATGGAGATTCTTTTCAAGGAGCTAGGCAAAGGTAAGACTTTACTAAAGAAAGACCCCAATATTTCTACTTTAGATGGTCTAGTGCACCTTGCAACTGAGCTTGAAATCCAAATTAAATCATTGGATGTTGCTTGTGATAATTGGGATGTAGCCCTCAAGATCATAATGGATGTCCATAAATCCTTTTTGGAAAAACACATTATAAGTGTATAGCCCATTTGACATAAGTGTCAAAAAGGGGGAGATAGAGAATATAAAAATATGGGGGAGATAGAAAATATGATAGAGAATATGAAGGAGATAAATAAAAGAGGAGATATATGAAAAGGGGAGAAATACTATGAAATGATATCAGCTAAGGGACAACATGAAAGAGTATCAGGGAACTAAAGTTAAAGTGTATCAGCAGAGACATATTTACTTAGAGAGGAGCACATATTTTGGATACAAGACATATCTATTAACTCAGGCAAAGTTATAAAATTTTGAGGTATCTAAGTTATTGCAAAATTTTGAAATTTTGAAGGTTTGTGTATATGCCAAGTCATGGATATGTTATGCTCGAGGGATTAAGGTTGATCATAAATATTCAGGTTCTTTTGACACTTATGTCAAAGGGGAGATTTTTGATCTTAGATTGGTTTTGAAAAGTGAGTGTCAACACACTTAAGCTATTTATTTAGTTCATGTCAAACTAGTAATACATGTTGAGCACAACATGTAAATATTAGACCATGTCGAGTTATAATGAGTGTCAAGTCACTCATGTGTTGAGTCACTCAAGTGTCAAGTAGATAGACCATGTCAAGTGATTCAGGAGCCAAGTAAACAATGGATGCCAAGCAGTGCATATGCCAAGTCACATCAAAAATATAGTGCATGTCAAGCATCAGAGACTTCATATGCTGACTAACACAGGTTTCAAATATTTATTTGTAATGGTACAAACAACTATGTAAACTATTTTTGAGCTGACTTAAGATTATATTTTGACATTTTGGAGATAAGGATGAATCTCTATTTGGATTCCCTATGCAATTATATGTAGCCAATCAAAAAATGGGAAGGATTAAGCGAAAAAATGGATGAATCTTAGCCATAGATTCATACATAACCCTAAGCCACCTAAGTCTTTTTAATCAGGATGAAGAACTAAACTCTTTATGGATAGTTTGCATGCAGAGCATTCAAGGTCACTTTGAAGTTATGAAGAAAGAGTGAATTGCTGAATCAGTTAGAGAAGAATAGAGGATAGAAGAAAGGATACAACATTAAGACATTTGATCAAGAAGGATCAAAAGACATTGATTAGAGGTGATCTATTATTAGGTAAGCAAGTGTCAATCATAGGACCTATGCTAAGACATTTTAATAGGTAATTTTTGTCAAATCTCTTAAGTAGAGTAGTCCTAATAGGCTATATGAAATCCTTTAATAAGGTGATTAGTTGTAGGTTGAAGTCCTCTAACAAGTCACATTTCTAACAAGGTGTTGAAATCCTCTAACAAGGTAAGACCTAATAGTATTTGGAAGCCTTTAATAGGGCAACCCTTTTATAGGGTAGATCATGATTCATGGTCAAAAAATTGTAACCTTCATTAGATACACTTTAATATTGCAACTTAGTGAAGATTTGTGGGTGTTATTCCCACCCCAATTTTTTCTTCTCACTTGGAGGGTTTCTGGGTATTCATATATGGTGTTATGTGTGTGATTTCTTACATGTTTACATGATTTAGATGTATGTGCTTTATATGTTATTTTAGTTTATCTATTGAATGCATGAGATGGACGTGTGGTGAAAGTTTTATGGGTTCAAGTTTTAACTGCTAATTCACCCCCCCTCTTGGAACCTTACCTTCCCTATTGTAACTCCAATAGTTTTATGGTAAGAATATCACTATTGTGCCAAAAGCATCCACTAAGAATTCTTCTCAAAAGCTCAAGATGAAAAATCCTATTTTTTGATCAATCTTCTACTAGAAAATAAAAAGAAAGAACATACATAGAAATGAAGGATTCTTACAAGAGTCATTTAATTATTTTTTTATCATTTGCTATCATCTAGGACAATAATAGTTCAATTCACAAGAGAATCATCAAGGAATTAATGAAAGCACATGAAAAGAAGGCAAACATGATAGAGGAAAAATATCAGCTGAATTTGCTAGTTGAAAATATAGAATCCTAAAGGAAAGAGAAGAAGAATTAAAAAATGGTTACTATTTTAACAAGATGAAAGTCTTCAAGAGACTATATTCTCTACCAATATGGTTTTCAAGTTTGACATAGACACTAGTTCAAAAGTGAGAGATAGAAAGAAGTTTGCAACTAGCAAGGGTAATACAACAGAGGAAACAAGTTCTCAAAGCCTATCTATGTAGGAACAAAATGCACAAATTAAAAAGTATCTATTTCCAATTAGGCAGTTTTCAAAGTGTTATTTGTTGGCAAGGAAATGATGTGAGAGCACCTAGAAAGAGAGAGTGGAGAGCAATAGAAGGGTTTTATAACACTTTATTGTAGAAATTTTATATGTTCTATTGGAGTCATGGAAGCTATGTGTTGGGTACACAATAGTTTCTCAAATATAGCTACTTTAACTTCAATTAAATGCTACAACTATTTGGGTTTTCCTTATGACTTCCCTCCCATAGCTGGTCCATTAAAATCATGTTGCATATGTAAGTATAATCTCATGTAGTTGGACAGTTTCTATACACTTTAACTAGATACCTAAATATACTAAGTACTTCTTCATGAATGCATTAGAACAAAGTTATTAAGGAGATGGATGAAATTTAGGAAGCAATTTTTAATTATGCCCTAATTAATCCCTTACTTTATAATCAATCCTTTGTACAACTTTAAATATATGGAGGAAAAGGCATTTATTTCTAATACATTATAAAATCAACCAAATTACATTTTTAATTGACAGATGAGTTAATGTGTAGCATGATACCAACTATTCCATTAACAGATGTTGAATAGATTAAGAAAAAGAGGCAGATGAGAATTAGAGCCTACAATAGATGAAGAGGACAATCTCATGCACCTAGGATAAGCTCAAATCTTTCATCAATTGAGTGAACTTCATTGTCATTTTTATTCTTTTTAAAGTGTAGAATCTTAATTGAGAGGTGACCTCATTCTAAGGAGAACATGAAGTATGTACTTGGCAAGGAAAGTGCAATTCATATTTCATGTCAGGAACCTTTGGGTCCTAAAACAAAACCATAACAACTTCCCCTTTGTAGCATGCTAGATAAGTGGAAGTAATGACAGGCTTGAATTTTTTTTTTACTACTTCTAGAGAATCTTCATTTCCTTTGTACTAAAGATTGCCAATTTACTTAAATTGTATATTTCAGAAATTTTTTCACTTGGTAAATATTGTTTCTTGATGCATATTCTGATAACATCCATAACAAAGTTTATTGGGTTTTGTGGAAAACAATACCATCGAAGCTGAGGCATTAAAATAAAGTAATCTAACACACCTTTGTAACTATATCAAACTAGCCCAAAGTAAACATTCTACTCTCCACCTGTGAGTATGATGGATGCTTCATTATGCTTGTAACGACCTTGTTAGTATTGCTAGTAATAGCTTTTATTGTGTTCAGAATATTTGTGGCTATTATATTTTGGTGTACTTATTCAAGTATATTTTAAAAAATTGGGCCTCTATTTTTCTTTAAATAAATTAAATATTATAGCTAAAAAATATTTTGTCTTACTTTTTATGGCACATGTTCACCTGATAAACTATAGTGTAAACTAGGAATTGTTTTTGAAGCATGAAAATTCTTTAAGATTATTTTGGATGATGATTATTAGCCAAGCATAGTAACATATAATATTCTATTGAACTTCAAAAGTTGTTATAAAAGGATCATGGTTTGGTTGGATAATTTTAAACTAAGAATCGCATTTGCAAAACTCTCATTAGCTATGCAACTCTACAAATATAACTTTAATTATAGAGTCAATGTATACATTATGGCTCATCAAGGACACATTTAAAAATTTCTTCTCTAGTTCCTAAATGTCACATCTATTTTCTAGTAAACTTTGATGTAAAGAATATTTTACTACTTCTACAATCCCATGTACTAGAATTTTAAATCTTTCTCTTATGTGCATTGAACTTTAAAATAGAAAACTTGTAAATTATATAAAACCATGAATAACTAAAATATCCTTCTTGATTCTTTTCTTTAGGGAGACTTTTTTGCTTTGCTAGGGTTTCTTGCTTCATGGAATCTTTCCCTTTGTGAGCTCTACTTGTCATACTGCATTTACTATAGGATTTTTTTAGGCTAGGATATAATGGCTCTGGCCAGT
Source organism: Cupressus sempervirens (assembly GCA_028749045.1). Classification (NCBI taxonomy): domain Eukaryota; kingdom Viridiplantae; phylum Streptophyta; class Pinopsida; order Cupressales; family Cupressaceae; genus Cupressus; species Cupressus sempervirens. Next base: position 129,067,957 of record CM053792.1, read on the forward strand.
GGTGAACCAATTGTTTCTGATGTTCACACTGCTAGTTTGGTCTATCATGGTGCCTCCACAAAAAAAAAATCCATGAAAGTTTGTCCTGAAGGTTTTTAATTAGGTAATCCTGATATTATCCTTCCTTTGCAAGAATTTGGTGTTGCATGTGACTAGTTAGAATAGCACACCTTGATAGGTTATTTTTTGGGTAGGACTTCCCCTGAAGATATGCTCCATCAATGAGTTAACAAGAGCTAGACTCCTCATGCATTCTACTTTAATGTTGTGAAAAATTTTATCAAAGGTTTTTTTTTATTTTTCTTTGCTAACCCCTCGCAAGTAGACGTGGTCTTTAAAAGTGGACCATGGTCTGTGCATTCTTCCTTGCTTGTTTTTCAAAAATAGTCACAAGACTTCATAGTCTCATATGATAAAATGCTTAGGGTTCCTATATGGGTCAAGTTCCTAGATTTACCCCTAACTTGCTGGCCTTTCATTGAGTCCATTGCCAAAGCCTTTGGAAAAGTTGTCACCAAGGAGCCAGAGAAATTCTTCAATGCCTGCCTGTAAAGATGCATTTGTGTAGAGGTGGATCTTTCCAAGGATCTCAAGGATTCTATGAAAATTTAGATTGGGACTAAAACCTTCTCTCAAAAGGTTCTTTACTTGAACCTCCCCAACACCTATTATAGGTGCTAGTTCATGAAACACAAGATCAAGGGCTACCCTTTGGCTATGCCTAGGGTCAAGCCCATGCCTAAAGAGGTGCTTGTCAAACAAGTCGAAGGGAAAAAAGAAGAATGGGTTACTATTGGGCATAAGGAAAAGGCTCCCTCAAATCCCTTGCCTCCCAAGAAGTCCTATGTTGTAGTCACCATGGTTCCTCCTATCCCTACAGAAGCGTCAATTCCAACCAGTGTAGGGATGCAAGTGGTGGACAAAGGAATTTCTTCTAGAGTTTTGTAGGTTTCAAACCCTGTTGGTTCATACGGAATTAAGGCAGCCACTAGGGTTTTTGCCTTGGCTAGGGAGAAAAATCCTCTTGTTGCCTCTTCCATAGTACCACCAGTGATGTGGCATTTTTGTAGTCCTCCTAGATGTGCAGAGATACCATAGGCGAAACATCAGGCTGTAAGTACAGAGGGTTTTTCATTTGAATTCAACCATGTTTCTACCTTCTTGTAGAATAGCTACTCCTCTCTTGAGGATGAAGATGATATGGAAGAGTTGCTCCTATCATGGAATGTTCAAGGTCTCACAGACCTCCCTAGAAAGTACTATGTTTAGGATGTCCATCATAGACTTGGTAATTTAGATTTTCTCTGTTTGCAAGAAGTTAAAATTTTTGGTTTCATGCTTTCTTTGGCATGCCATGTAATTTGGCAGGATGGCATGATGTTTTCTTCCCAACATGAAGTTAGCCGAGGTGGTGTAGTTACTCTCCTATCATTTTGCCTTCATTCTACTGTTATTTTGCATGGTTTTGACCCTACACATAGAATTATTTGGCTTTTTCTTTCTATTAACAATCATTCCTTTGGAGTCATTAATGTTTATGCTTCTAATGATGTTGTGGAAAGATCCTAGATGTGGGCCTGGTTGGCTAACAACTTGCCTCCAGCTACTTGGGTTATGTGTGGGGACTTTAATATGGTTGAAGTGGCCTCTGAAAAAGATGGCATTCTACCTTTTCACTGGATAGTTGGGGAAAGAGAAGCTTGGTATTACATGTACAATAAATTGGGCATTTTTTTTATCCCAATACCAACTATTACCAGGATAGTGGGGTTTGGCACACTTGGTCCAACATTCTAGTTGGCTTCTACTACATATTAAAATGCCTTGATTGTGCTATGATCATTGCGTAATATTTTTTCTCTTTATTTAAGGATCAAGATGTAGTTGTCATTCCCCTACCAGATGTGACATTATCTAACCACTACCTCATTTATTTTGTCATTTCTTGGCAAACAACTATCCCAAAGATGGCCAAGTCTCAGTTCTTCCTCAACACGTCTGTGTTGATGCATGCTTCCACCATCTCACACATCCTATGTGTTTGGAACTTGGAGCCACATCCGTATTCCTAAAGGGGTTGGATTCAATGGTGGAATGATGCCATTACCAGAACTACTCAATTCTTGTGTATTTATGGGCTACAATTGGCTATGTTCTATAAATGGTCATATGAAGCCATCATGCTTGCCCTCAAAAAAGCCTCTGAGGCCCTCACCATCAATCCCTTTGACTTGGACTTGAAAATTTAGCTTGCCAAGCTTCACCATGACAAAAAAATTGCTGATAATTATGCCATGTGGGGAGCCCAAATCAAAGCCCATCTCCACTGGTTGGATGTTGGCGACAAAGCCTTGAAGGAGTTTTTTAGGTTCTTCATGCCTCTCATACCAATGTTGGGATTAAAAAAATCAAACAAGGAAATTTTTTTCTATCTAGTCTCCCCACCATCCTACAAGCATTTGTTCATCACTATGAGAATGTGTTTTCTTCGCAAAAAAATTTGGTTGCTTAGGAGAAAGCTCTCAGAAAGTGTATTTCTATTACTCCAAACCATCTAGCAGTTGAGAAATGCACTTTCTAAGAGCAACTTCTTTCCCTCTGAGACCTTAAAGAGGTAGTCTACTCCATGGTTGATGACAAGTCACTTGGGTGTGATGGGTTTCCTTGTGAATTCTACAAACACCTCTGAGAGCATAGGTCCTAATCTACACAAAGTTTATCTTGAAGCCTATCACTCTAAAAGTTTAGGAGCCATTATAGACAAAGGAAATATCAAATTCATACCTAAAGTAGGTGATCTAGAGGATATATGTAATTGGAGACCCATTACTCTTTTGAATATGTCATACAAGATCATTACCAAGGCACTCTCTCTTAAAATTAAGCACATGTTGCCCTTAATTTTGTGACCAGAGCAAACTGGATTCATCAATTCTAGATATATTCTTGACAACATCATTGCTATATGGGAGGGAATGGAATGGGCTCACAAGTCCAATTAGAAGGCCATCTTTTAAAAGATAGATTTTGCTAAAGCCTATGATCGCATTGAATGGCCCTCCATCTTGGCTATGCTCCAGGCTCTTGGTTTTGGCCCTTACTTCCTTGATGCATGGTTTAAAGCAAGCAGGAAGATCAGCCCAAGAATATACAGAGGATTTTTACCAAATCTTGATTAGAGCAGGGCATGTAGAAGCAAATAAGGAAAAGGTTGCTCATTATATCAATGGGTTGCGACCTAGTATCCAGGAAGAATTAAGTCTGGTAAAAATGACCAACGTTGAAGAGGCATACCAGTTTTCCCTATGAGTTGAAGAGAAGTTTAATAAAAGGTTTGAAGGAAGACAAAGAGGGCACGGTCAAGGAGGAAGGGGAAATGATAGGTCATCTGGAGGCCGCAATGAAACCCAAAAGAAAAATGAAGATGAGGGTACTAGCAGGAACTAGAGGAATTAGGGTTTCAACCGCTCCCATGACCAAGACTTTGGAAATTAGAGAGGAAGAGGTAGAGGACATGGACAAGGAAGAGGAGGCTTCCATGGTACCTATTTCCATTGCAATGAAGAAGTTCATCGTGCCTTTGAATGCCCTCAACAACAAGGAAGGACAGATAGGAGAGCTGAGGGCCAAGCTAGGGTTGCTCATGTGGATGAGGATAAACAATCATCACATTTAGAGAATGCAAAAAGAGGAGAGACCTTGGTAAATGAAAGAGTCCTACTAAGTGATGAGATTGAACTAGGACAATAGAGGAGTTTATTCCATACCAGATGCAAGTGTGAGGATAAATGTTGTGACATGATCATTGATGGTGGTAGCACTAATAACTTGGTATCAGAAGAGATGGTCTCTAAGCTAAATCTCAAGAGGGAGAAACATCCCTAGCCCTATCAGATTGCTTGGGTAAAAGATGATCATAAGGTCCTAGTAAGTGAACAATGTTTAGTAAAATTCAAAATTGGGGGTTACCATGATGAAGTTCTCTGTGATGTTATTCCGATGGATGTTTGCCATCTATTGTTGGGTAGACCATGGTAGTTTGATAGACATGCAGTACATGATGGACATGCAAACACATACTCTCTGACAAAGGATGGAGTTCGCCACAAATTGAAGCCCATGAAAAAGGAAGGTGAAAAGGTATCTAGCAGTGCTAGGATTTGTCTTGTTGATGAAAGGAAGTTTTTAGATGGCATGAAACATCAGCATATGTGCTATGCTTTGATTCCTAGGAAAGATAAAGAAGGTAGTAGTGAAATGCCACTTGAAGTTTCAAATTTACTAGGTGAGTTTGGAGATATTATCTCTAATAATGTTCCAGAAGGATTGCCACCAGTAAGCCAAATCAGTCATCAAATAGATTTGATTCTAGGAGCTAGTTTTCCTAACAAGGTTGCTCACATGATGACTCCTACTGAAACAAAGGAGCTAAATAGATAGGTACAGGAGCTGTTGAGGAAGGGCTTGATTTGAGAGAGCCTGAGTCCATGTGTAGTACCTGTAGTACTCACACCAAAGAAGGATGGAGAGTGGAGGATGTGTACAAATTCTTGAGCTATAAATAGGATAACCATCAAGTACCAGTTTCCTTTGCCAAGGATGGATGATCTTATGGACTGCTTGAGTGGAGCTCAATACTTCACAAAGATAAATCTGAAGAGTGGTTATCACTAGATATGAATTCGAGAAAGAGATGAGTAGAAAATATCCTTCAAGACCAAGGAGGGTCTTTATGAGTGGTTAGTCATGCCCTTTGGATTGATGAACACCCCAAGCACCTTCATGCGGCTCATGAATGAGGTACTTAAGAAGTTCTTGGGAAAATTTATTATTGTATATTTGGATGATATTTTAATTTTCAGCAAGACCTTGGAAGAACATTTATTGCATATTCATAGTGTCCTTGAAAGGCTAAGGGAAGAGAAACTATTAATTAATCTGAAGAAGTGTATCTTTGCAAAAATGTAGTTAGTCTATTTGGGGTTTGTTATATCACCTGAATGTCTAAAAATGGATCTAGAGAAGGTAAAAGCCATCTTGGAATGGCCTACTCCAAGGTCTGCTACTAAGGTAAGATCATTTCATGGTCTAGTTAGTTTTTATAGGAAGTTTATTAAGAATTTCAGTGGCATATGTGCACCCCTAACTGATACAATAAGAGGGGATAGAAAAGAGTTCAAATGGACTACAGCAGCTGCGAGAAGTTTTGAATTGCTGAAGAAGAAGGTGACAGAATAGCTTGTGTTGGCACTTCCAGATTTTAGAAAGGTTTTCCAGGTGGATTGTGATGCTAGTGGCAGTGCTATTGGGGCTGTATTAAGCCAAGAAGGTAAGCCTATTGCATATTTTAGTGAAAAATTGAATGATGCAAAGAAGAAGTATTCTGTTTATGATCAATAGTTCTATGCAATAGTTCAGGCCTTAAAGAAATGGAGGCATTATTTATTGCCAAAGGAATTTGTTTTGTATACTAATCATCAGGCATTACAGTACCTAAATAGCCAAGGTAAACTGAATTAGAGGCATATGAAGTGGGTAGAGTTTTTGCAGAGCTATACATTTGTGTTGAAGCATAGAAGTGTAAAATCTAATAGGGTTGCAGATGCACTAAGTAGGAGACAGTTGTTTCTTACAATAATGCAGGTTGAAGTAGTTGGGTTTGATGAACTCAAATGTAATCTCTTCTAATGGATTTAAAGTATTAATGGACACATAATGCATAAGTTTGTGGCATTATATCCCAATTAGTCAATGGACACTTTGCTGATGATTCTTTTCTCACTCTTTTAGAGGATGAAGAAAGCATCAATAATGCTTTAAGTTTCTTGGACACCTTTTGTCAAGCTTCTGGTTCTGCCATTCAATGGCATAAAACACTCTGCTTTTGCTAGTCCTTTTTGCCAGCTCCACCTTGGCTTAGCCAGTTTGGGTGGAAATGGGTTGCTCATGGAGAAATCTTACACTTTCTTGGCATTCCTTTTTCTTTCTAGGTGTCACCTATGGAACTTTGGAATGTTGTGTTGGCTAAGATTAGCAAAAAGCTCGACTACTAGATCACAAAGTTGCTCCCCCTTGTAGGAAAATTCTAGATTTTGTCTAAGATTCTTGCAGCCACTCATGTGTATTACTCCTCTTGCTGGGCTCCATCCAAAGCTTCTTACATGAAGCTAGAAAGATTTCTCAAGGATTTTCTTTGGGCCTTTGGTTCTGATCACCATGGCTTTTACAAAGTGGCTTGGGATTTTTGTTATCTCTCAAAAGAGTTTGGTGGTCTTGGCTTGCTTTCCACTCAAAGACAAGACCTTTCTCTTTGTGCAAAATGGATTATTAGGGTTCTCTCAGGAGATGAAGTGTGGAAGATTTTGGTTTGGCATTGCATTTATTCTAGCTTCCCTATCAATAGGCCTACTTGGAGGGGGATTGGTTTCCAAACCTTTCTCATTATGTGTGAGCTCATGGTTATTCAGGGCTTCTTCATCATCAAGAGCATTTGGAAAGCCTAGGAGGCTATTAAGCACTGGCTTCGATGGGCTAAAGATGAATTTCGCAATGGCCTCTCCTTGAATCAACATAACATATGGTGGTCTCCTCTATTTTCCATTCAAGGTACTCCCCTCACCAAGACTCAAGGGGCCAGTGCTCTACATTTTTTCAAATGTGGCATTAAAACTCCTAAGGACCTCTTTTCATGGTTCACCATGAGTTTCAAGACTTGGGAAGATATGCAAGTATAGTACCGCCTTGTCCATTTAGATTGGTAGACTTTTGACCTTCTACTTTCTTCCATCCCTATTCACTTAGTTCATAAAATGGGGATTCAATTTGTTCACCCTTGGTGGCTTAATTGCAGATGGTTTCCTACCGCTCCTTTTTCTAATTACAAGCCAATTTTGGGTTACAGATGGTTTTTGCCTCATCTCCCCATGGTGGATACGCTAAACCACATATGGCATTTGCAATATTCTCTTTCTCAATGGAGAAAATGCTTTGACACCATATGGAATGCTATAACTAAACCCAAGATTGCACATTTTTCTTGGTGCCTAGCCTTCCAAGGTCTTCCCCTAGGGCCTCAGCTCAACCACATTGGGGTTCCTGACCCTAGATGCCCCTTTTGTGGACAACTAGAGTCTTTCTTGCATATTTTTTGGTTCTGAAAGCATGCTCAGAATTATTGGCACTAGATTCATGATTTTTTCAAGCCATTCAAACTCGAGTCTTTCTCTTGGCATATGATTTTACTAGGTGACTCTCCTAGATTTCCTCATAAATTCACCTAGATTTGGCATACCTTCAGGCTAGAGATCCTATTTTCTCTGTGGAAAGATAGGAATGTTTTTCTTTTCACACATAGTATTTTGGATGTTAACATTGCTATGTATACTAAGGCATGCATTTGTAATAATGTAATTATGCAAATTCAGGTGCAAGCTAATAAATTTGCACTCAAAGTTGCTCACCTTTAGGAGCTGCTCAATCATTGGGGCAATGCTCCTTATACTATCACTAGAGTTCCTCCAGATACCTCGGTGGAGACATCAATGCCCCATAGCCACCATCCTTATTGCTACTCCTTTGGCTACCACTTGCACACCCTGTGCTCCTAGGCTTCTTGCCACCACTCTCCTAGTAGTGGTGGTGGTGGATGGAGGTGACACTTAGCTTTTCCACCCTGTGGTAGTATTGGTTGGTCCCCAGATCCTCCTTTTGGTTCTCATCATGCGTACTCAAGGAAGTGGCCTTGCCTAGACCTAGCGATTTCTCCTCCACGGCTAGAGATTAAAGATGTGGAGATTGCAACTATTTCTACTACTAGTGATGATGGTTGGACTATTCCTAGCCCACCCCACAATCCTAAATATGATTAGGGTTTTCAAGATAAAGATGATCGACCACCCTTGACTAGCACTGGTTTGGCATCCTAAGGTTGCCTTATATGTTTTTTTTGATGAATAGTTTCTGATTCCAACTATGGCCTTGCTTTTATTTTGGCTTCATTCATTTGAACTCTTTCATGGGGTGATCTTGTATCCCTTGGCTCCTTTTTTGTGAATTATAAACTGATTATATTTTATTAATAGAAAAGGTCACTATTCATTAAAAAAAAAAATCCTTCTTGATAATAGCTAAAAAAGAACTCAACCAAATATTAAAATCAAAATAGAATGAAAACATTTATATTTTGTATTAAAAAATTGTAAACATGTTGATCTATAAATGCAAGTTATTACTAATACCAACCATAAGGTTATTTGGTGATGCACATGGTGAATACTAGTCTATCACAATAGGAAAGGGCCATAGTAAGTTTTCTACTTAGCCAATCAAGCATAATAATAATGGTCATATAAATCCTCTACAAAATAAGTGGAGGGGCAAAGAGATTCTATCAAAATTGATTATTTTCTCAAAATCTTTAACATTTCCATATTTTGAGCTTTATAGGTGAGCTCAGATTGCAAGGAATTTTCTAGGAAAGACAAATAGTAAAATAAAGAACCATTGGCACAATTGACTTAAAGAAAATGAGGATTTTTCTTCAACTTCTAGTCATGATGCCTCCAACTCTTTGACACCCTCAAGTGATGAAGTTTTATGGTCCTACTTACCTCCTTCTAACATTGATGATCCTATTCCTTCTTTTTATCTTTTAATGAATGATTTGTAGAGTTGTGTTGAGTGGATGGATTGTCTATGACACCAATTAATGGAATAAATGTATGACTCTATTCTATCATCTCTTATACAAACATATAAGTCATGACTTTAAAAAAATTGGAGAAAAAAAAGAATTGATCTAAGGAATTGATTGGAACATCTCAGTGTACCATGCCTTAACAAGAAGTGGCATGTCAACTCAAATGAGTTATAGAAATCAATTAAAACACACATATTTTTTTCTAACTTAAATTAGAGGATAGTGATGAGATACATATCTTCAAGAGAAGGAAGAATAATCCTAAAGATAATGTATAGGAAGGTCTAATATCCTTAGTGATTACTAAAGCTGGTGAAGAATGTGAATGCAACACTCAAAAAAGGGTAAGAGCATGCCCAAGCTCAACATCATCTCCTGAAGTTGAACAAGGAAGAAAAAGAAACCCTGAAGGAAGGGTAAAAGCCTCTCCAATATCTACATTGACTCCTAAATTTAAATAAAGAGGACATTTTATCCCTAAAGAAAGAGTAAAAGAAGGTTCATTACTAACAATGACAACTAAGGATGAAATCAAGTTATGTCAAAAAGTTGAAAGATGATGCAAGATATCAGAGTGTATTTCTACTTCTAGTACTCATGAGATGGATTTTGATGTTATTATTAAATGGAAAGGTTGGTATGCATTTGACAAAAAAAGATGAAGAAGTTTTTCAACCATTAATCAATAAAAGACAAGAAATGAGAAGACATGAAATGATGTTATCATTTGTTGAAACACAAAATGGGTGTGACACACAAGTTTCTTTAGAGGCTACAAGATACAAAGAATCATAAAATGCTGATTTTAGTATATTTCTAGTAGGAAGGACCAACACAACTAAGAATGACACACAAAAAAGCTCAGTTAAAACAAACAATCCTCATGTCAATTCTCACAAAGCAAATAAGTAGTCATTAAGTAAATTTAGTGAGTCAACACTAATTTCCTCTAGAGAAACTTATTTAGCTAGATATTTTTAAAAAATGATTAAGTGTGTTTACTAGCTCTCAAGGTGTTTTAAAATAGTGATATAGAGCAAAAAAATAGAAAAATCAGTGAAAATAGTGATATACGTGCCAAAAATTAGATATCTAAAGATGAACATACCTCATAGAATGAATGGATATGTTCTTGTCTTGATGTATGTAATTGCTACTCCAAATAATAGTTTGATAACATTACTACATCCCATTCTTGGATATCAAACATATCTGGACATGTAAGGTTTTAATCTGTAACAAAAATGCCAACCTTCTTTACATTGATAGATATTAGAAGTATCATTTTTTTTATTTCCTAACATCTACAAAGAAAATTTGAATATAACATATGGATATGTTTGATCTTGAAGAGCTATAGAATAATAGAAATACATGGATTATTATGGGCACAATTATCAATCAACTCTAATAATAAATCTAATGATATAATTAAAATATTGTCACGCCAAAAATTAAACATTTTTTAAACTTGAAATTGTACCTTTACAAGATTTTGAACTTAGAATTGTGTCAAAAATAAACATTTTTTATATTTGGTTTCTAATTATCATGTCTATGTCAAATTTATTGGAGCCTTTGTTTACAAACTTATTTGGATTACCTACCTATCGTTTGACTCTGAGTTTCTCTTCCTGCCAATCCCTTGACTCTATTACATTGAGATTTGTTAGTTCCTATTATAGTCAAGAATTATCATAGATTAAATAATTTTTATAAAAAAATTAAGGCTAGAAGTTACACTGACCTTATCTAGACCAATTTCCTTAGCTATTTTTTTCACATCCTTAGTTCTGGCAGGGTAGGAGCATACAGAGGTGATGGAGGGGGTATAGCCTTATATTATGACTACTTCTTTATGGAGTAGCTATTATGAGGCTACTTCTATGTTGTAGAAGAAGAATCTAAATCACTTGATGAAGGGTGCACCATCTGTGTTTGATATTAAGGTGAGAAAAACTTTCCTTTTTAACCACACAAATTGTTTACTAGAGTTATGTTTTGGTGCATTGCATTCAGAATAAATATGCCCAACTAAAAACTTTTCTTGCACCAGAAAGAAATGTTCTTATTATCTATCACTGGCTTCCATGTTCTATCATTAATCTTAAGCCATATTTTGTTAGGAATCCCTTTTCCTAATCTAGATCCACCTAGATTCTAGGCAAGGAAGACCATTTTGTTTTATCACTAGCTTCCATGTTCTATCATTAACCTTAAGCCATATTTTGTTAGGAATCCCTTTTCCTAGTCTAGATCCACCTAGATTCTAAGCAAGGAAGACCATTTTGTTTTAGATTCAATTTAAAAAATCTTCCTAAATTGTTACCTATACCTTAGACTTGGAGCAACTACCAATCCAAAATTGTATAGATATATAGCAAGATTACCCGTACTGGAAAAAGATTGAAATGACTTGATAATTGGGTTGAAACTTGGAAACCAAGTTTTAATGGGCCGTATTCTAGAATTTAAGATCTATCTTCTGCATGAGAAACTTTGCATACTTGGGTTAATTCTAGTTATACCTTTGATTTTAGAATACCAAGATGTGGTTATTCATGCATGTAAATCAGAAATACTAGACAATATATTACCAACTCATATATTAATCCTATTTTGGAAAATTTATCCTCATATCATACCTCCTCTCCTAATGATAAGATAGGATGCATCCTCATTCAAGGAACTATGTGTGCTTGTTTCATATGTAGACCCAATGCTCCTCATTGCATTCATTGAAGCTTTAGATATACCTCATCATTAAACAAATGTTTATCAATGCGCTCAGATTTCCACAATCCATCATAGTTATGTAAATCAGTTTCTGGATTAGATTGTGTGGAGATTTTTACCATCAATGTTTCGAATCACACTACGTGATCCATCATCAAGATGAGAGAGCAAGAGATGTTTATCATTTATAAGCTATTTCCTACTCAACTTTAAAAAACGTAGACCATCTCTAGATGAATCAGCCACCCCTTTAGTATCAAGTATTGCTGGAACTAGAGGGACTTTGAAATCTGTCACAAACGGGTTTGTTTCTAGTGTATTAGTATGCATGCCTAGAACTATAGAGGACTTCATTTGCAAAACATTTCTAGCTAGTGTAACATTAGTGCTTGGGTACATCGTGATGATTTTTTAGGATAGGAGGAAAAATGGCATCAATTTTGAGATGGTTGGGAGGGGAGGGGGTTGGAGGGTGGGGTTTGGTGGGTTTATTAAACACGTATATAGTAAATAATATAAAACAAACTTAGAAAACTTGGCATACTAGTTTGGTAAAGACAATAAAGAATGAGTTTTTCAAGCCTACAATCTCCAAAGTTTCTATTCACTGCACAAGAGATACAAAAAGGTCTCTAAGGTGTTGTGCCATGTATGGTGACAAATGCAAAAAAAAGCTGTAAAATATAGCTCCCTACAAAGAGTGATCTAGAACTCTCCACTTTTGGACTCAAAAGTCTATAGTCAACATTTATTATCAAATTTAGAATAAAGTGGGTATTTACTATAAAAAATTTATTTGTCTATGATTATAACTAAAAAAATTCATTGTATGGAAAGCACACATTTTTTGTGAACACATGATATAATGCCTCAATACAAGATCAATTGAAAAATAGCAAGAAAAAACCTTTTTTAATATGATACAATGATGGCTCAAGTTTCCTCCCTAGCATCCCATTTCCACTAACAACAATATTATGTACATTTAAACAGTTGGAACCAATGCTTTTATCCTTGTCTCATGGAATCTACATCCCTTTCTTTTTAACAATTGTCATAGTTTCTTGGAGAGTGATTTCTTCCACTAGTAACTATTTAGTATTTTATATGAGAAATTATTTACTTTGGTAGAATTTTTTGACCTTGGTAAATATTACTATATTTCATTTATAGGTGTGTCAACAAATTTTGACTGGATAATAACCATTCATTTACCACCTATGTCTTTAATGCCAACTTTTATGTGAATCATGAATCCATAAAAGCAATTTACATACTAAAATTATATGGTAGATTACTATTATGCCACTTATTTTAGTTCACAGTAGAACTCTCATGCCAATTATTCTCAAGGCTATTATAGGAAAAATCAAACATTGTGATCTAAATCTAATTACATGGTGAACATTAGGGTAGCCTTTCCATGACACCATTTTTAATTTCAATAGTTTTCCATTAATAAAACATACTTTCCATATTTAGAACCTTCTTAAAAGATCTATCCCCTAGGTTTATGAGTTGCAAAAGTATGAGCGATATTACCATTTAAGAAATAAAGTTAGAAATTGCATTTATATCCATGAATTACAAGAATGGAATATCCTAACAAGGGGAGCGCAAGAAAAGAGTAAAACCCTAGACAACCTAGAAAAGATAAAGTACATATGAAACAAATATAGATAATTATATCCATTTGCATAAATATCCATGTATAAGCTAAAATATGCCCAATTATTTTCATGGTGCAACAAACATACACTATATGTGAACAAGAAAAACATTTGCAATTCCTAAAACAAAACAAAGACAGATGAATGTGCCACTATGTCATTGACATAGAGAACAACTAAATACAACTTTATTTTACAAAAAACATTGAATCTATTTTGATGTTTTATTGGACATGTACTATAATCAATAATAATCCACGTCATGCTCCACATTTTTCTTAAGAATCAAGTATGCCACCACCTTGCAGTTGCATCAAGAAACATCTTCATGGTAATGCTGCTATCATCAGCCGAAGTCAACTACACATATTTTCCCCATAATAAAAAATTAGCTAGATATGTTGTCTTATTTTGAAACAATAGGAAAACCAATTCAAATCTCACAAGAATAAAAATGGGGGTCAAAAAAGAAAACTTGAATAGGCATGAATTTAGGAATAAAATCTTATTGCAAAGTTCACAAAAATAATCTGGTAAAAAACCCATTTAGTCCTCACCTATAACTCATTGTGATCATCACTTTGAAGAATTATTGAAACAACATAAGAGAAACAAATATCATGTATAATTTTCACAACATCAGATGGTGCATTTTGTATCATGAAAAGGCAAAAGAAAGTCAAATTAAAATTTAAAAGTTAATAGTGCAATTATTGAAAATAATAAACATCCTGCCCATAATTTGATTGAAAATACATGGAAAACTTTGAGGACATGTGTAAGATATGTTGATGTGTGTAAGACATGTTGATGTGAGTAATACATGGTTATCCAAAAAAAAATTGATGAATCACTTAAACATGTTGAGTTGTTTCAAGACATGGGAAAGAATAAAACTATAATCCAAAATAAATTAGAAATTTGGTTCATAAAAGACCTATAAAAACCTTCAATAACATGGTAAGAAGATCCAAGTTGCAAGTAACCAATACTGTTGGCTATTTGTATGGTTGTCTCAAACAATATAACACTATGGTAAAGTACAAGAGCAAGTTAAAAATAAAGTATGTCTAGGCAATATACTAAAAAAATTGCAATGTAATTTCACTTAACCATAGCATGCCATTAATTTCATAAGCATTTAACTTACATTCACCAATATAGGGCCAATACAAGGAAAAATATGAGAAACAAGAGGATGCAAGCATCCTTGCACATCCTTAATAGCCTGTTCGAGAAGATGAAGAGAGTTACGGATTTTTCACAATTATGTCAATCCATATATAAAAAACTATGGTTGTCTCATGATGTGCCCTTGGGATTCCCATTATAGATCTTAATTTAATTTTTCCAATCTATTATACACATTTAACAATGATTAGAAAAATCAATATTGAAGACAAAATGGGTGAGAATTAGAAAAATATATCCCATCAGTAATAATATTGAAAAATAAGAATTGTTTGGGAGTTTTCATCTTATGCGTCAAATCATGTTAGAAAACTCTTTCTTGGGATTGATTCAAAAAATCAATAGAGAAAATATTCATGAAAGTATTAAATTGTTGGATTTCTCAATAAAATGGAGAAAACTACAGTTAGAATGAGCTGCAATAATAGCAATTTTTTTCTAGATATTTCCTACTATTTCAAATATTAGGTAATTTGAATATATGTTTTCATTCCACCTACTCCATTTTTAATATTATTTTACCCCTAATGTGTTTTAGAGGATATTGGGGTTAGTTGTAACATTTAGGAAGGAAAAATTGCACTGATACTTTTCTCCCTCTAGTAGCTGCAGTTATGAATACTTGAGAAAGAAAGATACTTTCCAAAATAGTTCATGGATTGACAACATTTCCATCTTAACCTCCTATCAACCTTCCAACTTTCCATAGGCCTCCCATCTAGGTAAATTATGCCTCTATGTCCAATATCCCAATTATTAAAAAATCCATTATTAATGATGTTATGTGCTATATAGATTATAGTGTTTCGTATAAATGATTTAATATTTATTAAAAAAATTCATTCCTCTACTTATATCTAAGATGTTATGTGCTATATACATTATATTATTTAGTATGTATGGGATTTTGCATTATTTTCCTGCATTATTTTCCTAGATATATATATATATATATATATATATATATATATATATATATATATATATATATATATATATATATATATATATATATATATATATATATATATATATATATATATATATATATATATATATATATAGGAGTTGATGAAATCCAACTCCGTAGTCACCAAGATCACTTGTAGTTCAAATAGCTTGCTGAAGAAAAACCTAAGGAGCAAGAATCTTGGAGCAAGCAATGGAAGAGAAAGATGTGAAATACAATGAGGGAGCACGAATATGAAGAGCTCAAGGAATCTCCTAGAACAACCTAGAAGATGCTAGGAGATAAGTGTGACAGCTAAGCATACATCCACATGAGGTGGAAAGGCCTTGAAAGAGGTGAGAGGATAGGTATGACTTAGGAGAGAACAAACTCTCGTATTGTCAACAACTTATAACTAACTCCTAGACTACAACTAATAAATGAAATGCATTTACATAATTAAGCTTAAGTAATAGAATAAGTAATTAATAATTAATTAATTATTTACTCTAACATCACCCATCCCAATACATACTTATCCTCTCACCTTATTCGAGGACTTTCCACCTCATGCGGATGTATGTTTAGTTGTCACACTTATCTCCTAGCATCTTCTAGCTTGTTCTAGGAGATTCCTTGAGCTCTTTATATTCGAGCTTCCTCATTTTATTTTGCAACTCATCATCACATTCTTGTATATTGTAAATACATTTTTTCTTGTGTTGCAATATCTTCTTGTCTCTCATATCCATTTAGAGTTTTTTCCTAGCTCCACACTCTTCCTTCCTTGGATTCCCTTTGACAGGTTATTGCATGTAGGTGATCTTGGGCATCTTTGGAGTTGGATTTCATCAACTCCACAACTTTGGACTTCAACTGAAAAAAAATTATCAAAAAAATGCATCAAAACCTAAAAATACCTACACCAATGTCTTCGTCTCAGAACCAACTTTTCAGCGCTCCTTTTGGATTAGAAAAATACCTCTGTATGCTCAAGTTATGGCCAAAAAACCAAAGGTAAGTCAAAAAGGACCTTAGAGAGGTGCAAGCAGCACATGATGCAGTGCTGATGTCAGCATTTCACTAGATTAAATTTGATGGCTTGTCAGCCATCACAGCAAAAAAGAGACCCTGTCAGGTGGTGCCTCTAGCACCAACAACCTCCACCAGCTCCTACGCCACCTGCCCATTGCCTCTTTTTTCTTGCGATGGCTAACAAGCCATCAAATTTAATCCAGTAAAATTTTGATGTCAACACTACATCATGTGCCCCTTGCACCTCTCCAAGGTCCTTTTTGACCTACCTTTGGTTTTTTGGCCATAACTTGAGCATACAGAGGTATTTTTTTGATCCGAAAGAAGCGTTGGAAAGCTAGTTCTGAGATAGAGACATTGGTGTAGATATTTTTAGGTTTTGATGCATTTTTGTTGCTCATTTTTTTAGTTGAAGTCCAAAGTTGTGTTTTTTTACTCTGGCTAACATATCTTTTGTGTCCCATCTCAGTTTTTTGAAAATGTTATATTTTTAGAAAGCTGGTTTTGTCATCTTTTCAGAAATGTAGTCATTTTTCTTAGATTCTAGCCCATACTCTTTCTATCACATTTTTGACATTTTTTCTCTATGGTAGATATCTTGGGTGTTTTAGGTTTGAGGATCATTTTCCTAGCATGGTTTCTTTTATTTTGGGTTGTCCTATCTTTTGTGTTAGCTTTTTTCTTACTCTGATACCATGTTGGAGTTGATGAAATCCAACTTTGAAGATGCCCAAGAACAAGTGCCTGTGTGCTCATCTACTGAAGATATCTGTAATTGACATGCCCAAAAAATTCATGCCAAAGTTTTCTTATTGAATCTACATGTGCAACTAAGCATGAACCTGTGTCATCAGAAGACTCAAATCCATCAAATTTGTAGGGGTGAGATGCAGAGTCAACACTCTTAATGGCCATGATCATCTCTGAATCATGCAAGTCCTGAATAACCACATCATGTGGTGAGAACTCAACTATCTTCCCAGCGCCAGATTGGCAAATCTGATAGATAGACAGAAGGTTCATCAAAATATCAGGAACACAAAGTACATCCTATAGAGAGCTCCTGGCCAAAGAAACAGTACTAGAACCTAAAACTTAAAGTTGTGAAGAGTTCCCAATTGCAATCTATGTGGTGGCACAAGGAGCAAGTGAAATAAGCAACTTAGGAATGTTTGTGAATTGGTGAGAAGCCCCAAAATCAAGAATCCATGAAGGAGCATCACATTTTAGCTCCTTAGTCTTCATCTCCACCTACAAGGAAAGGTCATGCTCTTTCTGCATGAGTTATGACTAATACCATGTTGGAGTTAATGAAATCCAACTCCGAAGATGCCCAAGATCACCTGCATGCAATATCCTATCAAAGGGAAGCCAAGGAAGGAAGAGCGTGGAGCAAGGGAAAAACCCTAAATAGAACTTCCAGATCTAATGGTAACATTCATTTGACCCCAAAGTGCTCCAAAAAATTGCTCTACCCCTGATTTGAAGAAAAATGCACAAAAAAACTAGGGTTTGTGACTCCAAATTATGGCTTCAAAAATTCTTCAATGAAGCAACAGCAAGGAGGCTCTCATACCATGTTGCTACTTCGTTGAAGAATTTTTGAAGCCATTAGCACTCTATGTACCACCTAGTCAGCATCTGACCTATCTAGTCTGCATGGAGTCTCTTGCCACCTTTGCAATTTTGAGCCCAATCTAGGTGACACACGTGGCAGGTCTACCACGTGAAAATTTTCCATGTGGTCCCTGCCACATCACCCCTCTACCACGTCACCTACAGACATGTCAGTTATATGCCACATGCAATCCATGTGGCCTCTTTTTTGTTGTGAAAACTTTTGGGCCATCAATTTTAAGCCAGTGATTTTCTAATGTTAGCATGACATCTCCTGCATCATCCCCTTGCACCTCTCCAAGGTCATTTTGACCTACTTGTGGTTTTTTGGCCATAACTTGAGCACACAGAAGTATTTTTCCAATCCAAAAGAAGTGCCAAAAAGTTGGTTTTGAGATGAGGACATTGGTGTAGGTATTTTTCAGGTTTTGATGCATTTTTATTGCCCATTTTTTTAGTTAAAGTCCAAAGTTCTATTTTTGACTCCAGCATGCATATCTTTTGTATCCAATGTCAATTTTTTGAAAATGTTATATTTTTGGAAAGCTGGTTTTGTCACCTTTTCAAAAATGTAGTACATTTCTTTAGATTTTGGCCCATGCTCTTTCTATCATATTTTTGGTGTTTTTTCTATATGGTCGATATCTTGGGTGTTTTAGGTTTGAGGATCATTTTCCTAGCATGGTTTCTTTTGTTTTGGGCTATCCTATCTTTTCTATCAACTTTTTTCCTATTTTTGATCATTGTAGCTATCACTTGTAAGCACCTTTGTATACATACTGAGATAAAGTGTTACTTTTGTATTTTGAGTTCATGAATGTTGTTTTTGAGTCAATTGTACATGCACTATTTTGATAAGCACCATGGGGGGGATAGTTGTTTGATATTTTAGGCCTTCTCCATTTGTCAAGTGAGTGTCCCTTCCACAATATTATCCCCATGCAATGTTGTTGTGACTGTGTCTTTATAGGTGTTTGCACCTCTTCCTCTCTCATCGTTCTTGGTTCATTTGCAGGAGATTTTTGGCCCACCTTCTTAGTTTCATGTCATCTCACCCCATTTACATTAAGGGGGGGGGGGCACAAGTTATGCTATTGTTCTAATTCATCCTTGGTTCGATGGTTTGATAGTGTGAGCTATGTATTCAGTGGTTGATCTTATATACAAGGTGATTGCAATGGCTGGCTACCTATGCATTTCAATGAGATGGATCATCTACCATATAGACACACTTGGTTCATGCTTTCTTCTTCCATGGATGTTCTTCAGATCAATAGTTTCTTCTTGATGGCAGAGTTTTGTGGCTTCTTCATGCTTCAATGATGCTCTTCATGATCACTCCTTGTTCCTATTTTAGGAGAAATTCTCCTAGTTGGAGGCTTCTTCAGTTATTCACTAGGTTCTTACCTCTTTTTGGGGGAGGGTTTTTCCCATGTGGTTTTCTCTCTTTCGTCATTTATAGAGGTTGCATTTTCTTGCATTGTACATGGGTACCTAACATGGCCTTGTTGTTGGGTCCCATTCTGCATTTTTGCATTTCTTAGTTTTGTGAGCTTAAGGCATTTCCCTAAGTTGCACTTAAGGGGGGGTGTTAGAGTAAATAAATAAATAATTATTTATTATTTATTATATTTACTTTAGCTTACTTAGGTAAATGCATTTCATTTATTAGTTGTAGTCTAGGAGTTTGTTATAAGTTGTTGACAATACAGGAGTTTGTTCTCTCCTAAGTCATACTTATCCTCTCACCTTGTTCGAGGACTTTCCACCTCATGTGGATGTATGCTTAGTTGTCACAATTATCTCCTAGAATCTTCTAGCTTGTTCTAGGAGATTCCTTGAGCTCTTTATATTCGAGATCCCTCATTGTATTTCATAACTCATTCTCATTGTAAATACAATTTCATTGTGTTTGCATACTTTTTCTCTCTCATGTCCTTTTAGGATTTTTCTCTTGCTCCATGCTCTTCCTTCCTTGGCTT
Source organism: Cupressus sempervirens (assembly GCA_028749045.1). Taxonomy (NCBI): domain Eukaryota; kingdom Viridiplantae; phylum Streptophyta; class Pinopsida; order Cupressales; family Cupressaceae; genus Cupressus; species Cupressus sempervirens. The sequence continues at coordinate 129,087,835 of CM053792.1, forward strand.
CCCTTTGATAGGTTATTGCATGTAGATGATCTTGGGCATCTTTGGAGTTGGATTACATCAACTCCAACAATGTGTGTGTGTGTGTGTGTGTGTGTGTGTGTGTGTGTGTGTGTGTGTGTGTGTGTGTGTGTGTGTGTGTGTGTGTGTGTGTGTGTGTGTGTGTGTGTGTGTGCGCGTGCGTGTGCATGCGTGCATGTGTGCGTGCGTGCATGCGTGTGTGTGTGCGCTCACCACAATGAGCAAAAATGTTACTCCCTACAAGTCAATAACCGATTTTGATATTTTGTGATCACTGATATAAGATTTGTGATTCTTTTTGATATCTTGTCTTCATTGTATGATTTGAGGTATTGGTGAATGATGATTAAGTGATTGTTGATCAAAGAGTGATGGTGTAATGAATTTGGGTTTGGTACATTGGTGAACTCTGAATAATCATTAAAATCTATGTTGCAACTCTTTTCTTTACAATTCTACTGAAGAATAAATGAAATACAATCTATTCAAATGATATAGAATTTGGTTCATACTAGTCTTGGTATTTAGTAAGACCAAGATGTTTGTTATGTAGAAGAATAAGTTTCATCATTATATCCTAGTATTAGTGAGACTCTGCATTTTTTTTGTCTAGATTTGACTAACAAATATAGTTTAATAGT